>CM020181.1:18543289-18567385 GCA_009805545.1 Oryza longistaminata
AAGCTGGAGGTGGTGGTGGGTGGGGGTAGTGGGGGACTGGGGGGTGGCCTCGTCTCTGTTCAGCTGCCGCGGGAGGGGAGCGGGGAGGTGAGGTGACAGCGTGTTCCTGACAAAAAGGCCTCGTATTTCTGCCGAATTGGGGAACGGGGGTTCAAGCTTCGACGGTCCTGGGGAGGTTTTTACAGCCAGGATTAGCCGTAAAACCTCCACTACTGGACTCCGGAAGAGTACCTTGCAGAAGGTGAGGTAGTTAAGGAGACAAATTGAGATTAGGCAGACCATCCATTGACAACGGAAAAGATAGGTTCAGTTTTCTTGTGCTACAAATTAATTAGGTAGACCGTACATTTTTTTAATATAAAAGAGGCAGCTTTGATCATTTCAGCTTAGTACAACTGATAAGCTATGAAAAAGTTTGAAGCTTTTACATATCTGTTATTTACTAGTGGGTTAAAAACCTATAGCCCCATCGGTTACCTAATAAACAAAAATAAAAACCAAAATTTAAATTTCTAAACTTAATTTTTAAGTTGATTTTAGGATATTTTCAATTAGTTTTTTTTACATCGACTTTTAAGTATCAAGAACACATATATAATTTGTTTTCTATAAATTAAAAAATATCAAAATGGCTTATTAAAAAATGTGAGCAACCGATGAGGCTGCTATATTGTATGGAGGGGAAAAAAATATACTGCATCATGTGTAGATTGGGCGATACAATTGTACACCAAAGACAATTCTATTTCAAATTCTCATATGAATCCTTTTGTTTATTAAATATATTATAAACACGACAAGCGCACATTAGTTTATATGAATAGACATTCTATCTTTATGAATACATTCGATAGACTATTTTGATATTGATATTGATATTGATCAACATATTTTGATATTGATAAAGTTACTACCATAAACGTCTCGCTATAAATGTGTATGTCACCTATCATTAAAAAATAATTAGTCGTATATACAAGTAAATCGGTGGATAGAATTTGAACCCTTTTGTTTTGTTGATAGTTTCTTCCCATGTTACAAACCGTCCATGGAGTGCAATTGTGCAAATCCTAAATTTTTAAGGACAGGTAAACAAAACAAGCAACGTCCATATCCAGATCGTGCGGCTGATATCAGATGGTGCATGCTGCAAGCGAGACTATAAAAATAGATTCGGTAAGGAACCCCATGAGCTATACGTGACGGCGACACGGCGAGGTGCAGAGCTGCCGGCTAGTGACATGCGGGCCCCGGGCCCCGAGCGCGGCCGCATTGGATCCCGGCCAGCGGAACCACGCTGTTCAGTGGGCCCCCCCGCGCCCCCACATCACTGGGGACTTGGGTCTCGGTCTCTCGGATCCCGTGCGCGCGGCGAGCCTTGTGGCCATCTCGCGTGCGCGTCCACCGTGCTCGGCCACCCCGACGCCGTCGTCATCAACTCACGCAGCGCCGGCCGGAGAGCGGCGCGACGGACGTTCCCATTAGAGCAAGGTCAATAGTATAGCCAACTATTGGCTCCAAAACATCTATAGCCAATCTAATAGCCCATTCATACAATAGTTAACTATAAAAATATACTACACCATTAATACACGGTCCCATCTCTCATACACACGTAACATCTTGGAATCCGTGTTGCAGCCGGCTACAAATCTGTAGCCCACTTTTTTCTCTCTCTTCTCTTTTCTTCTCGATATATGGTTACAGCCGGCTTATAGCATGCTATTATACCTGCTCTTATTTACAACCGTACATGCGTCGGAGGCCGGCCACGCGTCGCGAAACCGGGGCAGCACACGTGGCCTCGCCCGGACGGCTACGTCGGTGATATCGTTGATTTCTCCGTTTTTGCCACATTGATGAAGCGCCCTCACGCACCGGCACCGACCAGGTCGCACGCTCGTCCCGCTGCCGTCCACATTGATTGACGCATCCGTCCAGTCCGACGACTGCTACCGCCGGGCCGGGACCGAAGGGGCATCTGGCCGGGTGCAGCGGCCGACAAGTGTACAGCGCAAGTGCTTTTCGCACGGGAAAACGCACGGGTTTTGGGCGGTAACTGCTGGATCGGGCCAATCCGCGGTCGGTCCGCGTGCAAATCCCCGGGGGTAGCTGCGTTCAACTCGGGATCCTCGTATCTGAGACGCAGGCAAAGTACAGCGTTTTCGCGTTGGTCAGGATACAGACTCGATGCATGTTTTTGTCAGTAGTGTACCTTGCTGTGTTCTCTGACAGAAATTCTTCGATCCTTTACCTCAGAAGGCTGTGAGCGAAAAAGAAAGAACGTATGAATAGTGTTACTCCATCCCTCCTATTAAAATAATACGGGATCAGATTAGACACATCTTATCTTATTCGGATTTATAATATTGGATAATTCTAATTTGATCTTAGATTGTTATATTTTAGAACGAAGATATGAGGTTATTTAAGGCTTAAAGCACATCTTTATTAAATGGTGTATGGTTGGATGTGGGAGGGCAATTGGATAAAATGAAAAAAAATTAAATAAAACGTGATTAAAAGGATAAGTAATAGTTTAGAGAGATAAATACTTTAGAATAAAATTTGAACTTAAAAAACAAACTATTATAGAATGGATATAGTAATAATGGAACAGTTGGAAGAGTTAAGCAGCAAGTTGACGGTTTAAGACTACTGTTTGGTTTGCTTCAATTCCATTTTGATCATATCATATTATACACCATCTGCTACTTGCTCGTTTCCTAGGCAGATTTTATCACAAGTGGGACTAGAGTTGGTCCATTAAAATAGGTCCAGAACTAATTCATCTCTTTATAAAATTAGAGCCTTGTGCAACTGTCCAAGCTGTATTCGGACAATCATTTAACGGACAAATGGACAAGAACACAAGATGCTTTGCTGGTGAGTGCTGCCACAGCTATGCCTGTCAATTATTGGCAACATCCAGAACCAAATAGGGGAACGCGTGACATACGGTTGAATCTTGCTTAAGTAATCAGTATCCCCTTGTTATGTCATCGGCACGTACGTCTAGAATCAGTCAGGTCTACCCATCACAGGATCCTCATATCATACCAGCTAACAACAACCAAATCTTGTGAATTAGTCTGTCAAATTACTCCTACTACAGAAGTGAGGCAGATAAACAGAAAGGATGATGTATATGCAGATAAATTTTTCTTCCGCTTAAATCCTACTTACACTCTACTACTGAACCCTTGAACAGACAAGCCAAGCAACTTGTGCAAGGCAGTTTTTAAAAATCGTCTACCCACATCATCGCGGGTCCCACGACGTGTTGGATGCATTGCGGCCTTGCGAGATATCGAGCTAGAAAGCGACGGATGTCGGCAAGCCACCAGTTCCATCCATTTCATCTGCAATTTCACTGCACAAATCACAAACGCATACATACATATGATGATTTTTTTTAAATCCGATCAGCTTAAGATTCGTGCTGATACGTTGTAAGAGTTTCAACCACAAGCCTGACATTTGGATTTAGGCTCTAGTTCATGCATCCAAATCCATGTCAATCTCTCACCTATATTTGGTTTTTGGCCTTTAAAAGCCGTTTTGGAGTCCAGGGAGGGTTGTTTTCAGCTTCGTACCACATGGACCAACCTGCTCTGTTACCTTCTGGAGATTTTCTTCCCTGTTTATCAATTGCGCCATCGTTTTTGTGACTGGCCAATCTTTGGAAGATATGTGTATTTTTCCAATGTGGGGGCTAAGCTGTATTTGTGCCTTCCTTTTCCTTGATTAAGATGTCTACATTCTTTATCCTCAGGAAAGGTTTAATTAGAAATGGAGCTATGATCTGGATACTACTCTTAATACGTTATGAGCACTATCATCAAGATTTACTATTGCTGGTTCCAGCTATCTGAATTTGTGCGTTGCTGGAGATTCTGCCAACGGGGACGCATTATATGAACATAACCTTATAGTTGCATGATGGAATGTACGGATCATGAATACTGAGATATGTATAAACCTGTAAAGCAGGCATGTTGCTTCAGGTTTTCTTAATGAAAAATTCTTATGTGTGTATAATGATTTAGGTTCCACGATATCTCCACCAGCAATCTGGACATACAAGAATGCAACAGTGCATCAAATGGCTATTTACAAAAGGCAAACGTATCAACGGATACGATACTTGTTCTTATTACAGCACAATGCTTTTCCAGGTTAATATTTAATGTCAGCCGGCCAGAGTATTCAGGTTCGCTTTGCCGTGTGAACAGAGCTTAATATGCGGCTGGAAAACAATTGGTTTACTCTCACGTTTCTGCGACAGGTTAATCAGTTAACGTAATTAGGTGCAGAGTCTCTGCTCTGCTTTATTTTCCCTTCACAGGATTTAGGATAAGATTGTTGCAGTCAAAAAGTATCAGGATCTTGTTCACGGTTTTCATGTCCGGTCGTAATCGCGGAAGTTCTCCATGTGGGTAAAATTTTCACAGTTTCATCTGTTGTAGATGATGGTGTTCAGTAAACGAAAGGTGCCTGAAAAGTTATTTATTGGTAGTTATCATACAGGAGATTTTTTTTATTGCAGATCGTGCACGTTTTCTTCAGAGCGAGTATCTGAGCTTGCATCACTCAGTGGTGGAACTCACAAATCACAGCACGCACCGGTTTCACGCAAATAAAAAGGAGGACATTAGATGTCTCAAGTTGGTCTAAAAGCAGAAGAGGAAAAGATGGGCCATGAAAATTCTTTCATGAGTGCAAAACCAAAGCACAAGTGCATTATAGGATGCTTTATTTGTTGGTTCATCTATACTGGGTGCACCTAAAAAACTACTAATAAACGTAAAATATGAGACAGACAGGGACATGATTCTCAGAAAGTGGCAATTGTTCAGGAACTGTGGAACTGATTTAACCTCATCAAATGGAGATTACATCCTAGTCGTAAGAGCACGCTAGGGAAAAAAAAACATGGATCTAGCTACAAGCAGCTAATTAAATTTGGATGGTAACATATTGATTATATATTTTTTGAACAATACATGATTCAAAATAACTGATTAGGTACTTAGAGGCTAATCTGCAACAGCACTAAGCTTGTGCCATGATCTGCTTCGTTTGTTATCTAACCAGCTTTACTTTGGGAGCCTATAGAAGTACCATATGGACTACATCAGTACTCAAATGGCTAGTATTCGTCTCTGTCCACTAGTGGCAAGTGTTTCATGTCTCTTTTGCAGGCCCCAAAGCTTCCTTTTCTTCTCGCTGTTGCTTAAAATTAAATAATAAGAAAATCAAACAATAATCACAGCACCATGATTGTAGATTCGGGTTTTATCACGAAAAATGGGACAAGTGCTATGTGCTTTACTGTAGAAGTATAAGTCGTGTCCTACACGAAATATTTCATTATCTTTTCGCTATGAACTGATAATTAATTAGTCCATCATTTTGCTCTACGCTGATTAGAAAGAAGAATGGGTAAAACAATTATTATTGTCTTCTGAGCGGTGTAAAAGCTGATGATGAAAAATAAACACGAATAAAAACACATAAAAAAACTCTAAAATTAAAATTTAAAAATTTGCATGTGCTGATAAGCTAATAAAGTGCAAATGATGAAGCTCATGATCCCTTAAAGAATCAATGTCCAAGGATTAGTTGAGTGATGTTGGATTGTTGGTGATCCCAAGGGGCATTTTGTGTTTGTTGAATTTTCTGAGCTCACAAACATTTGCTTTCATCTCCAGCTTTTCTTTGTGTCAGAGAAGGAACAAAGCCTCCTTATCATTTTAGTTATGTGACGCTTTACGGTTAGCGTTGCTAATAAAAACGCACCTTCGTGAAATTGTGCTTAGAGATAATCGCCACTAAACAAGCAATGGTACTTTTCTTTCTTCCGCCGATATGCTCATTCGCTTCATCCCTTTTGATTTGATTTCTTCTACAATGTATCTGGGTCTGGTAATTGCATTGCTCACCATGCTGCGATGGCGAAGTTGTGTTTATCTCAGTATCCCACTAGATCCTGTCAAACCAAGTAACATGCAGTTTGATTGGTTTGTTTTAGACAAGGAAATTATAACAGCTATACGAGAGAGTAAAAAAAAACCAAGAACAATTAAAGAGCATTTTTTTTCCTTTTTGGGGGAAAAAGGCAAAAGGTACTTCTGCGGTTCTGCCTGGCTCTTATTTGTTCTCGCGTTAATTATTGGGCTGAGCCCAACATATCAACAATGGACTAGCTATAGTCCAGCCCAGATGATTTTACGATGTTTTGGGCTATTGGGCTATTGGCCAATCTTCCCAAATCCGGAACCTAATCCAGGCCCAGGATAAATTTCTCTCTTCTTCTGCTAGTCTTGCAAAAATTACGTTTTTCTCGGAGACAGAATCGCACGACAATATTTGAGTGTGACATGCAGGTAAACCATTATTGGATTCGGTAACTATGTGCATTCACTGTAGTAAACGTAAATTACCTGGATAGTGTTGAATTATCGCACAGTATCGTCCACCGAATACACACAAATCGGTATATGAATTCTGTTGTTACACCTTTGATTTCGTGGTATTAATGATCACTTCCAGCAACCGCGAAACATAGCTAGTTGACCGGAATTGGAGCATAGCCCTTGGGTTCCTCGACGTGAGCCGGCGCGACGGCGGCCACGACGACGGCGGCGCCCAACAGCGCGACGACCAGCCCCGTGAAGTTCACCAGGAACGCCTCCGCGCCGTACTTGTCGAGGCCGGAGCTCTGGAGGAAGGTCAGCTTCTCCAGGAGCCCGAGCTCCGCCGTCGCCAGCGTCAGGACGTAGACGAACAGCCCGAACAGCACGTGCCACGGCAGCGCCCCGCGCCTCACGTGCGGCGCCGCGCCGGGGTAGAAGAACGCCACGAATCCAAATAACCACTGCAATGCGCAGCAAAAACGATGCATTTGCTGAAACGGAGAGGGGGAGAAAAAATTGGTTACAAATCCAGTTTGATTCGGTGCCGTTTTGTCACCTGAATGCCGTACAGCGAGATTGTTCCGATGCCGAGCCAGGAATGCAGGCTGTAGAGGTTGGCGATCCCGCTCTCGTTGTGGAACTTGAAGGCACAGTAGATCCCGACGGCGCCAAGAACAATGGCGATCGCGTGGAGAATCAGGTGGATCAGCTTGGTTGTGTCGTGGTTCAGTTTTGGGAATATCTTGTAGATCATTATGGCTGCAGAAGCCCAGAATGAATTGATGAGAGACTTAATTAACTGATAATTTTTATTCTTCACATAAATCATAGGCAAATTTTGATCAGGATTATGTCATCCTTACCTTCACTGCCGAGGATAATGTACCCAATCAGCATAAGAACGGGGTGAACCTGCGTATGCACCACAGCAGAACCCAAGTTAACATAACTGAGGAATCTTGACATAACTACATGAGTATGTTAGTACCACTTTCGACCATAATAAAATCAACAGCTAAACAAGGGGACACGGACACCTGTCTAGATTTATGCGGCCTTCATGTACAACAGATCACATGCTCTAGATAAATTACAGCACGTTTTTTTTATCTGATTACATATATAATTTGGGGAAAATCTAAAACACAAATGTTTATAAGTCTTTTTATCAAAGGTTTGTTATGAATGCATGATGATTGGTTGAAGGTGTTTTCTCTAATATTTGTTTCTATGCTTTATCCTTTCAGAATTGCACAAATTGCCGGGGGCAAATCAGATGCACCAATTAGTCGATAGCTCGATTTCCTTGATAAAGTTTGCGGATCATATATTCGTCTAACTTGTTACAGTATCTAGTAACAATGGACTCATAGAGCATGATAGTAATAGCCGCATACAATAAAAAACGAAATAACCAGCTGAATTGAGTAGTTATAGTCGCCTCAAAGGAGCACTTGAATTACTCAATTTACAAGCAGAGAGGTCATGTTTGACGAGTATGGTAGTACTAATTCATCAGATCAAGATCATCCTGTAACGCTGAAACCGACCAGCCAAAACGTAAATATTAAATCTTCAAGATGAAGCTTTTCAAAATCCCCTGTTTTCTTGGACACCAATTCTACCGCTAACCACTCTACATCCCTCGGTTAGGTGTGAAACATACACACAGAAATGTCCAATAACTGCCTTTGCCCACAAAAGCAGCCGCGCTGATGTGACTTGCAACGAACAAAGCACAAAGCGCAACGAAAGCGGATGCAAGCGAATCAATCCGCAAGATTTACTCGCCTAGCTACCCGGTAGCAACTAGCAACAGGTGAAAAAAAAAGGTGAAAGAGATGCTAAAGGGAGAAAAAAAAAATGAAATCGAACGGCGCCTTACGTTGAAGATGAGGTTCTTGTTGTCCGCCTCGAACGCGAGGCCGCCCCGGAAGCTGATGCACCAGACGAGCTAATCTGCAACAGCACTAAGCTGTGCCATGATCTGCTTCGTTTGGTTATCTAACCAGCTTTACTTTGGGAGCCTATAGAAGTACCATATGGACTACCATCAGTACTCAAATGGCTAGTATTCGTCTCTGTCACTAGGTGGCAAGTGTTTTCATGTCTCTTTTGCAGGCCCCAAAGCTTCCTTTTCTTCTCGCTGTTGCTTTAATTAAATAATAAGAAAATCAAACAAATAATCACAGCACCATGATTGTAGATTCGGGTTTATCACGAAAATGGGACAAGTGCTATGTGCTTTACTGTTAGAAGTATAAGTCGTGTCCCTACACGAAATATTTCATTATCTTTTCGCTATGAACTGATAATTAATTAGTCCCATCATTTTGCCGTAACGCTGATTAGAAAGAAGAATGGGTAAAACAATTATATATGTCTTCTGAGCGGTGTAAAAGCTGATGATGAAAAATAAACTACGATAAAAACACATGAAAAAAACTCTAAAATTAAAATTTAAAATTTGCATGTGGCTGATAAGCTAATTAAAGTGCAAATGATGAAGCTCATGATCCCTTAAAGAATCAATGTCCAAGGATTAGTGTGAGTGATGTTGGATTGTTGGGTGATCCCAAGGGGCATTTTGTGTTTGTTGAATTTTCTGAGCTCACAAACATTTGCTTTCATCTCCAGCTTTTCTTTCTGTCAGAGAAGGAACAAAGCCTCCTTACCATTTTAGTTATGTGACGCTTTACAGGTTAGCGTTGCTAAATAAAAACGCACCTTCGTGAAATTGTGCTTAGAGATAATCTCCACTAAACAAGCAATGGTACTTTTCTTTCTTCCGCCGATATGCTCATTCGCTTCATCCCTTTTGATTTGATTTCTTCTACAATGTATCTGGGTCTGGTAATTGCATGCTCACCATGCTGCGATGGCGAAGTTGTGTTTATCTCAGTATCCACCTAGATCCTGTCAAACCCAAGTACAGCTGTTTGATTGTTGTTTTAGACAAGGAAATTGTAACAGCTATACGAGAGAGTAAAAAAAACCAAGAACAATTAAAGAGCATTTTTTTTTCCTTTTTGGGGGAAAAAGGCAAAAGGTACTTCTGCGGTTCTGCCTGGCTCTTATTTGTTCTCGCGTTAATTATTGGGCTGAGCCCAACATATCAACAATGGACTAGCTATAGTCCAGCCCAGATGATTTTACGATGTTTTGGGCTATTGGGCTATTGGCCAATCTTCCCAAATCCGGAACCTAATCCAGGCCCAGGATAAATTTCTCTCTTCTTCTGCTAGTCTTGCAAAAATTACGTTTTTCTCGGAGACAGAATCGCACGACAATATTTGAGTGTGACATGCAGGTAAACCATTATTGGATTCGGTTACTATGTGCATTCACTGTAGTAAACGTAAATTACCTGGATAGTGTTGAATTATCGCACAGTATCGTCCACCGAATACACACAAATCGGTATATGAATTCTGTTGTTACACCTTTGATTTCGTGGTATTAATGATCACTTCCAGCAACCGCGAAACATAGCTAGTTGACCGGAATTGGAGCATAGCCCTCGGGTTCCTCGACGTGAGCCGGCGCGACGGCGGCCACGACGACGGCGGCGCCCAACAGCGCGACGACCAGCCCCGTGAAGTTCACCAGGAACGCCTCCGCGCCGTACTTGTCGAGGCCGGAGCTCTGGAGGAAGGTCAGCTTCTCCAGGAGCCCGAGCTCCGCCGTCGCCAGCGTCAGGACGTAGACGAACAGCCCGAACAGCACGTGCCACGGCAGCGCCCCGCGCCTCACGTGCGGCGCCGCGCCGGGGTAGAAGAACGCCACGAATCCAAATAACCACTGCAATGCGCAGCAAAAACGATGCATTTGCTGAAACGGAGAGGGGGAGAAAAAATTGGTTACAAATCCAGTTTGATTCGGTGCCGTTTTGTCACCTGAATGCCGTACAGCGAGATTGTTCCGATGCCGAGCCAGGAATGCAGGCTGTAGAGGTTGGCGATCCCGCCTATAGCGGACCGGAGTCTCCCAAGCCGCGGCCAATGAGCTTCGTGGCAGAGCACCCGTTCATGTTCGCCATCGTGGAGTATGAGAAGGCCCAGGTCTTGTTCCTCGGGCACGTCATGGACCCTTCAAATGAGGAATGACTTGGTTAATGCGATTAATTAGTTGTAGGATATGCCGATTAATGGATGGTTTCAATTTACTAGCTGTCTAGTCTGTCAAAATGTCCAGTGATGCGTTGGGGCCTGCTGCCTCAGTTGAACTTTAAGCCTTGAGGTGCATCGCGCAATCAATTAGGAGTAGTATACCAATCGAATTTGAACTTGCATGTTTATATAGTATCTTATATTATCATAGTCTATCTTATTAAATTTTATAACTTTTTATATAACTATTTTAAATTACATGCATACACTTAGTTATAGAAAATACTTTTCTGGAGTGGTATCAAGTGTGGCACCTATATGTAGAAAATACTTTTTTCTAGAGTGGTATCAAAGATCGAGAGAGTGAGAGATCGAGAGAATTGTGGGAATAAGATCCTTCTATTGATCCATTTATGGTACCAGATTGGGTGTGAACTTGGATGAATGCCACCCATTCCGTATATGCATTTAGGTAGCTAGTGCAAGCATTTGTATCATTGCTTCGTTGAATTTTAGGTGGAATGCCTTTCAAAATGATGAGGTTGTACTGGAGTAGGATGCGATTGGATTTAACTCTCCAGGAGACGTCTCCTCGCTATTTGCATATCAGACAAATAGTTATAAAAAAATTGGAAAGATATATTAACATGTGGTATATCGTTTCACAAATATATATTCTACAAATCATGAAAAAAAAACAAATTAAACTACAACCACTAAAAAAAGAATTTTTTTTATGATGACCTCTTTAGATTGCAAACTAACCGTAATTGGTCATATCTACAAAAATCGACATTTATTTTCGCGTACGTCTCTTTATGTGGCTCGCACGCAAAAATGCGACTATTTTCGTAGGTGTGCCTCTTAAGTGACCCGCACAAAAAAATATTCACTCTCCTTCACATATTTTTTCCCCTCCTCTCTCTTTTCTCTCTCGCTCAATTTTTCTCTCAACTCCTTCTCTCTCCCTTTCTCTTTTTACTCATTTCTCTCTATCTTTCTCTCTCTCCCTTCTGCTACCTCTTTCTCTCCTCCAAGGGCGGGTGCGGCGCAGTAGCGCTCAGTCGGCCTCGGTGGCACCATCGTCGAGGCGGCAGCCGGGAGCAGGCGGTGGCCGCGTGGCCAGAGCGGGCGGCGGCGGCGGCTCGACGCATCTTCAATCGGGCGGCAGGCCAGGGACATAGATCATTCTTAGGCCCTGTTTAGTTCCAAACAAAAACTTTTCCCCTATCACATCAAATATTTAAATATATGCATAGAGTATTAAATATAGAAAAAAATAATTACACATATTGCATGTAAATTACGAGACAGAATTCTTTTAAGCCTAATTGCGTCATGATTTGACATGTGGTGTCACAATAAACATTTGCTAATGCGGATTAATTATGCTTAATAAATTTCGTCTCGCAGGTTACAGGCGGAATCTATAATTGTTTTGTTATTAGACTACGTTTAATACTTCAAATGTGTTAATAAGTATTCCGATTGACACGAAAAAACTTTTCACCCCTGAACTAAATTGGGCCTTACTTGCCCAGTATGAGATGGGTCAGGTGATAACTTTCACTGTGGGTGCTTTTAATATTCCCCTTTCGAGCCCATGTTTTATGGCTCTAAATTGACTTGTACTGCTGATTCAGGGCTTTTGGCTCAGCTCCAGCTCACCCTCTAGAGCTGGAGCTTGAGCTCAGCCAACAGTTTCAGCTCCACCAGAATGGCGTGGAGTGGGTGGGCTCTCTCACAAACTACTAGAGTTTGGAGCTGGTTGGCAGCTCCACAACTCCACTAAACTCAACCTGAAGTTATATTTAGGCGTTAGAGCTGTCCAAACAGGCCCTCAGTAAGGCGGGTGCAATCCATGCCTTCCGTCTATAAATACTAGGGAAGGCCCCCCTTTGCCTTCCTTTCCAAAGCCTCTCAGAATCGTTTGCCTCTCGCTCTCGCCTCTCCGCTCGGAAACGCTCGGTTTTCAGTTTGCTCTGCAACTGCTCGACGTATTGACCGACCGCCGGTGGCATGGATAATGCTTGCAGGTCGGCCTGGATCGCCGGCTCGGACGCGATCACGGAGCAGTCCAACTTCATCTTCTCGCCCATGTGCCTCCGCGCGGGCCTCGCTCTGCTCGCCACGGGCGCGGACGGCGAGACGCTGCGCCATATGCTGGCCTTCTGGGCTCGAGCACATCCACCAGCTCAACGCGACGAGTGCGGGCTCCTCGCCGAGATGCAGGCGGTGGCACAGCTCGTCTTCGGCCGCGGGTATCTTCGTGGACCGCTCACTCCGCCTCAGGCCGGAATTCCAGTCCACCGCTGCCGCGCTCATGGGGCATTCACGCGATCTGTGGACTTTCAGGAACCAGGTGACTTAGTAGTAGTAGTACCAAACACGTTAATTAACACTCAAAGCTAACGACGTTATGGAAATAATAACTTGACACTTGACAGAGAGCTGGAACTAACAGTTTTGCATGGATATTCATATCAGGCTGACGCTGTAGCGGCGGAGGTGAACGGTTTCAATCTCGCGACCACGAACGGGCGCTTAACAACGTATCCCCCTGGCACCTTGCAGCAAGCAGACACATGTGCGTCCTTGCGAACGCCATGCACTTCAAGGCGACAGTGGGCTCTGGACGTTCGAGTCGTGGAACAACACCGCAGGGCAATGTTCCACCGCTCGGACACACGAGGGTGCGGGTGCCGTTCCTGTCGGACCCCGGGATGCACTTACGCCGCCAAGTTCGAGTTCCCGGCCTGGAGTTCAAGGCCCTCCAGCTCTTCTACAAGATGGTCGGCCGCGACGGCCAGGTCGACTTCGGGTTCGGGGCGCCCGTGCTTCTGCATGCTGCGTCTTCTCCCGATCAAGCGCGACGGGCTCTCCGCGACGTTCCTGCGCATGGCGCCACCGAGCCGGACTTCGTCATGCGGTGCGTGCCCCGGAGCGGCAGATCGTCACCCCCGTGACAAGTGCCCAAGTTCAAGTCTCCTCCCGCTCGACGCCGGGGGCGCGCTGGCCAGCTCGGGCTGGGCGCGCCGTTCGACCCTCACGCCGCGACCTGTCAGGATTGGCCGTGAACACGCCGCCCGGGGCTCTACGTGTCGGCCATGAGGCAAGAAGTGCGCCGTGGAGGTCGACGAGGAGGGCACGACGGCGGTGAGGCGATGTACTCGGCCTAGCAGCCCGGGCTATAGCCACGGGTACCAACCTCAGGCCGCCGCCGATGAGCTTCGTGGCGGAGCCCGTTCATGTTCGCCATCGTGAGTATAAGAGGCCCAGATCTTGTTCCTCGGGCACGTGATGGACCCATCTAAAGAGGATCAGTAACTTTGTTCGATGTGATAATGAATCGAATGGCTCCTCGGCCCATGATTGCTCGTTCTTAGCGCCTTAGTTGAACTTTTAAACCTGAACTGCATTGTGTGCAATCAAACTTGTTCAATGTTCTATTTTGTCGATTAATTCCTCTAATCTAAATGCTTGGTCTCCTGGAAAAGCTATTAACTGGAGTGGGGTTTAGCAACAATGGCATGATGTGCAAGTATTGCAAGAGGCGTTATTAGGATCATGAAGTTGAGTTGCTTAACTGGGTAAAAAAAAACAGATTTTTGTATTTCCTTTTCCGTTGCTACAACAAAATAAAATGCCCTCCGTATTGTAAACTAATACATATGCATATTAATACAGTAATATACTCAAATCACTCAGACCCTGTTTATATCCCACCCAAAATTTTTCACAACCTGTCACCATCGAAATGTTGTGAACCCCTGCATAAAGTATTTAAATTAGGCTAAAAAAAAACTAATTGCACAGATTACGACTATTTGCGAGACGATTCTTTTAAGCCTAATTGGCTTCCATGATTTGATAATATGGTGCTAGTAAACATTTGCTATGATAGGTATTATAGCTTAATAAATTCATCTCGTGGTTTCTGACCGGAATTCTGTAATTAGTTGTTTTTATTAGTGCCTCGAACCCCCATATGGACACTGTATTATCCGATGTGACACGCCAATCACTTTTACCGCCCGGTGAATCTGAACCCCCCCCCCCCCCCCCCTCTCAATTTATACATAGCACAAGTGTAGCCAGCCATCAGAAGAACACAGTATATTCATATGAAGGGCCTGAAACTAAAGAAGCTGATTCACTTTTTGTCCCCTTTCTTATCATCCCTTCTTCTCTTTCTTTGGGCGTGGGCCCAACCGATATGGAAATATCGGACCTTCCCGAATTTCTTCAACTTCTTGCGATCTGACGGTGTCAAACTTCAACTATTACAGTCATCTTTTATCTTTATGATCGGCGGCTTATGGAGTCGATACCTTTTCAGATTCAAAATCAAGTCAAACTAAGATGGACTCAATTTGGATATAAATTGTAGCATTATGTTCAACGTAAGAACGGAGGAAACCGTGGATTACTGATTACTTCCAAAGTAGCAACGAGCTATCAAGACATGCAGGCCGAACAATATCGACAGAATCTGAAAAAGAAAGGCATCAGGTAGAGCAGCTTACCATAGGGATATCTGAAAACAGTCTCTCCATTGCTTTCTGCTTCACTTTGTATCACTCATAGAAGAAACTTCAGGATCACGCTTCTGCTAACCATGTCAATTGAATTCAGCAATTAGAACACAACCAGCATAACTACGAGTCTGATCGGAGGCGAGAAAGCTTCGAAATGTCTGAAACTACTGGGATCCCGTACGCGTACCTGCGGGCGCCATCACACCCAACTGCTCTGAAATTCGAAGACGGCAAGGGGAGAGGAAGAGCGGCGCGAGAGAGAGTAGGCGAGAGGAGAGAGAGAGAGAGAGAAGGGTGCTTGGGAATTTCGGCGTGTAGAATGAGTCAAAGGGAGAGAAATGAGGGCCAAATTTGTTAGGCGGTCACTCAACCGGTGGTACGGGCTTCTTTTTCGGGCACGATTGAACTCGGTGTTTGGCTGGGTTCACTGCGTCAAGCTCATTTGGCCGAACCCGAAATTCGAATTATTAAACCATGTTTTTTCTATAAAAAAATGTACTCCGTATCACTTTGAAAAAGTAGTTTCGAAAATAAGTGAACGGGTGGCCGGAAGAGAAAACCAAGTAGCCTACTGCTAATCACACCATTATTAATGCAGTCAAAAGCTCCTCGGCCCCTGCACAATACCTATGTTACCAGAAGGTTCCGTTCAATCTTGGCGGCTCTCAGATCTTCGCTGAGTTGGTTAACTCCTCGTCCAAAAATAAAGTTATAGTAGTTATACGTAGTACTCAGATAAGTAATAGGAATGTCATATCCAATACTAAACTATTTATTCTAGAACGAAGGTTAGTACTATCATCACTATAGTTTCCTAGATCTATCCTGCTATGGCAGTTTTGGCATACCTGCATAATGTATTTGCCGTTTTATTTTCTTGGCTGTACAATTCATGGCTACTTGATTTGATTTCTCCACGATGATCCTAGTGATTTATCTCCCTCTCCCGCAAAGTGAGGGTTGGGTAAAATTTGGTGGCCTAATCCCCTACCCACATGAATATTACGAAATCGGGCCCGCAAACCTGTGCCGGCCTCGTTTACAAGCCCAAAAAAACATTAACTTTGTCTCCAGATAAGCCCCAGTTTTACCAGGCTATTCACGATATACTACTGTCCATCAGTTAAAATAGTCTATTGCACATCGTTCCAATGGCGGCCATTTTTATTTCTTGACTGGGACGATTAATACCGTAGCAGAGGCCATGCAGATTTTGTTTGAAAGTTATTTGGTCAGAACTAGCTGAAGTTTGGCCGGTCATGCGCTCTTGAAAGAAGAAGAAAAAAGGGGATCACAGACTCACAGTGACGTCTCCTGATGCAAATCACCTGGAAATAAACCGTCGGATAGTGGGAAACACCCACCTTTCGTCTATCATATCTGGTCTCGCACTTTAGCAAATGGATGAAAGGAGCAAAATAGTTGCTTAGTCACATCACAGGCAAAAATAGCGCTAACCGCCACAATCCACATTGCGTTTTGATTTTTTTTCCCCAATTCGCGCTTGCGTACACGCCAAACAAGTCAGGATAGTAAGCCGGGCAGAAAACGCGGGCAGGAAAAAGGAGCTAGTATGTGATGACGAGTTGTTTCATCGCTTCGGTGTCGCTCATCCGTCCGAGATGGAACACGGCGAGCCGTCCTGATTTGTGATTGGGGGTGTTTACATGGAGGCAGCGGCGAAGGTGGTCGGCTCACACGGCAGCAGCCTGCAGGCGGCTTCCTGCCGGCTGTGAACGAGCGGGCGTGGTCGTCTTCCTTCGCCGCGGTTGTCGCCGGAGCTCTCGTCTCCCGCTTCCCTGGATGTCCTACGGGCGCCAGGGTAAGGTGCCACTGGCCAACTATAGTAGCTACGTTTTAATCTGGCGATTCGTTTCGTAGCTCGTGGTTTGGAGTTTCATGTTGCTAGTGTAACTAAAGAAGCAATTTCTCATGCTTTGCACTGCACTCTCTGGATCGTAAAAGATTGGGGAAAATTTTCGATACATAGCGGGATTGTCCGATAATGATATTCACCAATTCTGTGCCGTTTAGGTTCACTTTCGGATTCCCTATGTCGCCAAACCCGGAACATGGCACAAGCAATGCGGCAGCGGAGTCCGGAACCAGGAGCCGACTCTGCCAGCTCGCAATCTTCGCGCCCCACCACGGCAACCTGCCACCGCCAGCACCTGCCCGCGGCGAGCCGGACGCGCGCGGGCAGCGTCGCCGTCGGTCCTCGCCTGCCCGGCAATACTTCCGGTGGATCCACGCGGACCTGAGGCCGTGGCGGGACGCGGGGATCGGACGCGCGAGGCGGTTGGACGGCGCCGCCCGCCGGTAGGCGCCTAAGTTCCGCGTCACCGTGGTCCGCGGGCGCCTTCCACGTCGCGCGCTACGGCGGGTGCTCCAGCGCGGGGACGCGTTCACGCAGTGGGGCGTCTGCAGCTGATTCCGCCGCTACGCCAGGGCCGCGTCCCCGACTCGACTCATGTTCGTCTGCCAGGACCTGCCGGTCGTCCAACGCGGCGACGCGCGGCGGACATCTTCTTTCGCCGCGCCGGCTGTTCGGGCTACATGCCGGCAGCGAGCCCACGCTGGACATCGGGGCCTTCCCTGACTGGTCGTTCTGGGGTTGGTTAAATACACACAATTGCATTTGCATCAATCCATCACGTACTCATCATCTACCGGTGATGAATTAACTGGGTGTGTCTCTGTTGCGATTTTGGAAGGCCGGAGCTTTAACATAAAGCCATGGGGACGCTGCGAAGGGCGAGATAGCCGACGGGAACGCCGCGGTGGACTGGAACCGGGCGGGCGCGCGTCGCCGTACTGGAAGGGGAACCGAACGATGGGAGCCGATCGCCCGGAATCTCCTCAGGTGAACGCGTCCGGGAACGTGACTGGAAAGCGAGGATATACGAGGCAGGTAGCGCGTTAGCATGGTGCAGGTGCGGCACACGCAGCCAGCTGACACAGTGACACACACGCTACTCCATTTTTTTTTTTTTTATTTTTTTTTCAGGATTGGAGGAAGGAGGGTGCCGAGACGGGTTCAGGGATCTGACCTGGCAAAACGTGCACTCACAGTAAAAGAAAAAAAAAATGTTACTGCTCATTGTTTCTTTCTCTTGTCAGTCCAGCGGTACATGAAATTCTGAACTACAGAGCTTCTCGAGCGTTGTGTAGTACCAGATTTATTCGAGGAAGGGGCTGGTCAGTGAGCGAGAAGGTACATCCTGGCCTGCGACTCGGTGGCCGCTGATCGGTGCGGTGCCAGAGGTACACGACTTTCTTCTCGAGGGGGCTTGATGCGTTGCGAGCACTACTGGCCCATACCCGGCGGCGGCCGCGGCATGTGCCGGTGATCAAGTTCGCCGTCGACCTGGGGCAACGCTCACGGTTCCGGGACAAGGTACTACCTCCATAAATCCTTCCCACTTCGTCATGAAACGTCACACAGGCAGAAAGCTCTGAACTAAACGTTTGGTCGATCTTCAGGCACAGAAATAGCCGGGAACGCGACAGGTTCAATCCAAGCCGGATCTGACGCATGGACCGTGTCTTACGACATCATGTTTCCCTTCTGACAGAGTACGCTAAGCTGCTCAAGTACAAGCCCACGGTGGCCTGACAGAGCCGTCGAGGTCACGTGCTATGGAGTCCTGACGCGCGGCAGGCGGGGACGGGAAAGGCAGTTCATGGTGGACACCATGGTGGAAGCTGGTTCGGGCCCGGAGAGCCTGCGAGCTGGCCGGCCGCTTCAGCACAGAAGAACTGGAAACGCTGAGGAGAAAGACAGGCGGATGCGGTGAGCAAGTTTGAGACGTGGGAGAAGCGATGACAGTTTTCACGTGACCCAGTGACGAAATGGGAATAAGGATGGCAAACCTCTCTGTGGTGACAATATACACCACAAGATTCATTGTTGGGTTTTTTGTTTGAATAGCACAATACAGAATTTTGAAAAGTAAATACTAAATTTGGTCATTCAAAGTCAAAATGGAGGAACTTTTTATTTTTTTTAAGCACATGTAGCTTGAAATGAAAATCTGTTAGTGAAAAGGACACAAAATCATCATCGTTTATACTTTTTTCACGATTATTTATTTACATGGCCCGTGCGGCTCTGCTACTTTGCAATTCATGCAATGGCGAATGGTGGTACCGATAACGGCTTGAGATGGGGTTTCACGGCATGTTTTTAACCCTAGTCCTAATGCCCTAGGCTGGCTCTTTGATTCTAATGTAAACCACATTAAAAAATTCAAAACGTTGTACATGGCTAGGTAAATAATCATTTTTTGAGGCCGCTATGCTTGAAGATTGCTAGCTTTCGTCAAGGCTACGGATGACAACACCTCTATCCGTGCTCTATGGAAGGGAATTGAATCATCAATGTCACCATTGAAAGTTCACTGATAGGAACGGTAGATCTGACAAGAGAGCAAGGATGCATAAGGTTCACTTGCCATGTGGCATCGACGTGCCAGTTGGAATTTCCACCATGTCAACCATGGTCATACTCTTTGTGGAAGCCCTCGGCCCTTCACAAGACACACGTCCCTTGATCAGAATGGGATGGGTGAATGCACACCAAGAGTTTCCTAGTGACGTGCCTCTGTAACTGTCTCTTTCGCTGTCGAGTTTGCGCAGCCCTCCATCGTCGAGCTACCACGGTCCTCAAGCAGGCTACCGTCATACTAGTAGCTCGGTCAGCACCGTTTGGTTCAAGTTGCCTTCACCTTCGCGTCGAGCCGCCACCCCGCTCGAGCTAGATTCGGCGAGCCCTAGGCTAGATCTGACGAGCTTGATGGCGCGAAGTGGTTGCTGGTCGGCTCTTCTCGAGGCAGTGCCGATGGAAGAGGGGAGGGGGGAGGGAAAGCGGGGCTAAGTGTGTGGGGTGGAAGGGCGGCCAGCAAAAGGGGGGAGTGACAGTTTTGGGGATTAAAGAGTCATAGGGGTGATTTATTTATTTAAATTCTGATTTTTGGATGTTCGGTGTATAATTCGAGGCTCTTTGTAATTACAAAACAATGGGAATAATATAGAAAATCATAGGGGCTAGCGTTCAAAGATTAAAAGGACACACCTTGAGCTCATAGGCCAGTCCAACTCAAGACAAACTAAGTTATAGTTTCTATAAACTCCACATCATCAATGAAACTGACTAGACACTACTCTTTCAACGCAAATACCAACTAATTCCATACTTAAATCTTAAATGCTAGCTATCTCACATGATGTGCTTAGATGTTGTGTTGAAATTATGGTTCTATGCAAGGACCTGGGTTTCCTTCTCTTTTCTTATTTATTTTCACGTGCCACATCTTTTTTATCGCTAGGTGTACAGCTTATTTAATACTATGGACAACACCCTAAGTCATTGGGTTAAGAATGACCTTAATTCCATTTTGTGAGAGAGGGGTGTAGTCTTAAACCATGTGGACACGTGGTACCGTTCTCTCTTCTCTAGGACCAATTAAACAGTGAGTGTCGAAAAAAAAGCAATCACTTTTTCTATTATTCTCTATCCGTTTCTCTTATTATAAAAGTCATTTTGGACTTGCTACAAAGTCAAAAAGTTGATATATTTTGTTGACAAATACAGTAATACTACAGCCACCAAATAGTTTTATTAATTTTTATAATTAATATATTTTAATAATATATTTGGTTTTGCTTAAAAATATTACTTATTTTATAATAATACAACTTAGTTAAAACTTAAACTAGTTTGACTATGACAAAATCAAAACGCTTAAGGCATGTACAAATATAGAGTCAGGTATGAGCTTACGTTATTTAGAGACTAGCATCCTATAACGTTAGAAGACAATATGGTCTCTATCATTAATATTTCAAAATATTTTTCCTTACTCTTTCTTTCATTTCTTTCACCACCATGCAAGAAAAAATGCTCTAATAAATTGCTAAGAGTCGATTCTGAGCCGTTGTCATGCGTAGGCAACCATATTTTCTCCTTTCGCTCATTTCTATTTCTTCCATGTCATCAAACTTACTTGCATGACAACTAGAGAGATACCACTAATAAAAAACAGTTGTACATTGCCCTTATAATGGAGTTTGTTGTTGACTCACAAACCTTCCTAAGCAGGTAGTGATTATTAAAAGTGTCAAAAATATGGGATAAATTCTATCCGTCTCAAAATAATTGTATTCTAGGATTCAAAGATTTTGTCTCAAATAATTGCATTCTAGAGTACTAATTGCCCCATCAATCATCTCTCATTCAAAATTTTCCCTATTTTCCCTCAACCATCTTCCCGACTCTCACGTAAAGCACCAATTTAAAGAGGGGCACCATAAGTTTTCTTCTCAAACCTTATATATGCTAACAATATAGAATTGCACCATTTATTTTGGGACGGAGGTAGTAATTAACAACCCCTTCAATAATAATCACCATAAAAGTGTTTTCTTTTCCAAATACGTGTACTTGACACCACCATATGTTTTCCTTGATTTGTTGCACTTTGCATACGGTAACTATCAATGATGGTAATTAACTTCCTTATATCTTGTATCGCGCTGCGGTTTGACGCCTTCACATCATTTCCTACCTCATAAATTTGCGGTCGGCCTTCTGCGCCGCTGACAACGCGCATAACACGGAAGAGTGAGCTCCTTGCTCAGTACTAGTTCGCCAGCTCTTCCTGGAAGCAGAGGAGAGGAGGAAGTTATGTGTCTTGCTGTGTGTACACTCAGACTCAGGTCAACAGAGGCCAGCTGGAGATGGCGGCGGCGGCGGCGGCGGACGTTCGGCGGCCCACACCCAGTTCGTCGACGCGTTGTCGAGGACGAATGCTTCTCCGCGTTTTTCCCTCTTCTTCTCCGTCCGTGTCGTGGGTTGGTCTCGGTCTGCTCGTTGGGATCACCGAGGACCACGGTGAGTTGAAACCTTCTGAGAATTCTGATTCATTAATCCCGTGTCTCGTTCTTGCTGGTGATCGTCGGTATTCATTCTCAACGGATGATACAAGGGCACTTAAGAATTCCTCTTCATCTTATTGAACATGCTGCACTGGAAGCATGGTTTTCCTTGCTGATCTGAGACACGATTGCAACAGCTAATTAATTCAGTGTTCCTGTCCCCGCCAAAAAATAAAAAAATAACAGTGATTCTTGCTCTGCACCGACTGTAGTTTATGCCGCGCAAGATCAGGGCCGTGAGATGTACATGAACATCTTGAGGCGCTCTTTCCGCCCAGATCGCTGTAAACAGGTTTTCTTCCCTTCTCTCTAACGAACCGCCTCACGATCATGATTGCCCCCTTGTTCCGTCTTAAAAAAGGAAAAGATTGGCCCCCTGTAATTCCAAATCTCGGCTGACTCGAGGGAACACGCCGTCACTGCTTCGTTAATACACGCGAGACGCCGAAACTGTCCGGCGGTCTTCTTGAATGGTGGCTAGGTTTTTATGGGCTTATTTAGTCTCCTAGTCCGTCTGGCCATTTCGCTGTCGCCGGCTAGGACCGACCGCCCACCGGTGCCAGAAAGCGCACCTATTAGTAGGTAGGCTTCTTCTTTTCCATTTCTGCTATTAAACTTCCGTGTTGTGCCCCTCACGTTCACGGTGCTCGTTTTCATGCCCCGCCGCGCCCACACTATGCGCTTATTTTAAGAGGCCGCTAGCTGCCTAGCTCAGGCATTCATACATTCAGATTCAGTGGCTGTCTGGCTGTCAGCTGCAAACAGCATAGAACTGCGTATTTTAATCGTGCTTCCCTTCCAAATCCCGTTCAGAATCTGAAAATGAACCCTGAAAGAGGGGCCTACCGCACGTCCTCTTCGAGGGATGGTGATCTAGGGCTACGAAGAGCTCGTGCAATAGAAAAGACGAGAAGAACAAAAGAGGAGGCCTCCAGGGGAGAGTGGAGAGCTGGTCGGATCGGGATTGAGCTGGAGTTGGAACTTGAACCATCGCCGCAGCTGTGACGCACTGACGCATGGCTCTCGTCTCTCGGATAACCATGTGCCACTGAGTAATCGCGTGGGCGTTCGCGGTCGTTGTTACTATTGGGCCGTGGGATTCATGGCGGGTTTATTACATTTACGGGCCGGCATTTGGGCTGTGTGGTCCATCATATTAAGGGCCATAGATGCAATTTCTTTGGGCTCATGCGATTTATTTTTCTTTTCTTCTCGCCGTGATCGTTTCCTCTTTGCAGTTGCCAGGCGAGCCCCCCAAGCCACGGCGGCATTTCCCGCCGCCGTCGCCGCCACTACCCGCGCGGAGGTACAGCGGCGCCAACCGCGTCCCACCTACTCCATATCCTGCCTCCCGCGCGCGCCCCTCGCTTAACCTCTCGCGGTGGTGGCGCGCCAACGGCCCCAAACCTTCACAAACCCTCGGCGGCTCCGCGCTCTCCCTCACTCCTCGTCCTCCTGGCCGCTCCTCCCCTGACCCCGCCCACCGCCTCCGCTCCGTCTCCGCCTTCCAATTCCTCCTCGTGCCCTCCTACTTTTCGCTTCATCCACGGGACCTCCGCCCAATGGCGCGCGCGGGGGAATCACGCGCGCCATGCTGGCGCCGCGCGTCGCGTCACCGCCAGCTTCGCCTCCTCGTGCTGGGCGGGCCGCGTCTTCGGTGCGCGGTTCCGCCCGCCTTCCGACCGCGATCTCTTCACCATCTGGGGCGTCCTCCGCTGCTCCGCCGCTACCCCGGGGGGTCCCCGACCTCGACCTCATGTTCGACTGCGCGCTGCCCGGTCGTCCGCACGCACCTCTAACCGCGGGAAGCACCTGCCATTCATGCCGCCACTGTTTCAGCTACTGCGGGATGACAAGACTCTGGATATCGTCTTCCCGGACTGGCATTTGGGGCTGGTAATATGCTTTGCTCTCTTCTGCATTTCTGTTAGCCATTATGAGATGAATAAATTTTTCTTTTGCCTCTTTCGGTCTAAAGAACATGATACAGACGACAAGTATAAGATTTCTTTATAGGATTCGAATTCTACTGTATAGTGCATTGTTCGCTCAATCCACACACTAGGAAATTGCTAGTACCTAGTGCTTTCAGTA
>CM020181.1:18567410-18616343 GCA_009805545.1 Oryza longistaminata
GCGATGATTCCTTTAGATTTTGTGAGAAGCTTTGGTCTGATCCTTAGCCTTGAAAAAAAAAAAAAAAAAAAAATTTTTTTTTTTTCCCCCTTTCCCCTTTTTTTTTTTTTTTCCCGGGAGGGATTTTTTTTTTAAAAGCCCCGGGGGGGGGGGGGGGGGAAATTTTGACAAATGGTCCCCTTGGTTTCCTGAAATCATCTCCTTCTTTCCGAAGTTTTTGGTTTTTTTTATGTGGCGGACACCGTATGCAAAAATCCGGCCGATATGAATTTTTTGACCATGTCCTGCAGCGGCCCGCCATGACAGGGAGAGGGTAGCTGCGGGGCTGTGGGCCTTGGCCCTGGGCGCGACCAAGTGAATGTCCACTTTTTCCGTCGCCGTGCCGTGACCCGTGATCTGGGGCGTGGCCTCCGCGCGCCACACGATGCCGACGCCGACGCCGACGCCATGACCGTGAGATGGCGGGCAAACGGACCGCGCGCGTGCGCGCTTGCCGCTTGGAGCTGAAAGTGAGAACGAAAGGCAGCATGCTGCGTGATTTGAGATCACGCACGGGCAGGGTGAACGGCAGGTAGAGTCACTACATTAAAACCGACCAACCTACGAATGTGGCCCGGGCCCTGACAGTTAATGACCTAGGAATAAGGTTCACCGGATGTCCCTCGACTTAACCAACGAGATTTTTGAGTCCTTAACCATAAAATCAGAATGTTGTTCCCTAAACTTAATAAACCGTGGCACTCAAGATCCTATGAATAGTATTATATGGGAGGTTTCGCTGACGTGGCATCCTAGTCAGCAAAAATAAACATAAAAAAAACAATCTTGGGGCTTCAAGTGTCACCGCCCTTCTCCTCTTTTCTTCCAAGGGCCGACGGCCGACGATGCACGTGTTGGTGTTCCGGCCTCGGCGCAGGCCGCTCGGCGCCTCAGCCGGCGGTGGGGCGCCTCAGCGCCGCCGCATATCGTCGGGTCGTTTTCCTCTCCATGCCCGACGGCCTCCTGCGATGACGAGCAGCTCCTCGTGCGACGGCCTCCTGTGCTCATGGATGGCCTGCGGACGACCCGGAGCACCACGTACGCACGTGCCTGCCTATGCGGCAGTGAGACCTCCCCATCTAGTGCGCACCTCACCGCGATGATGACAACAACGAGCCCTTGCTAGAATATGTGGCGCCGCACCGTCGCCAACAGGCGGCAAGGCGAGGCGCTCTCCTCAACATGACCATCTCATAGAGCACCTAGCTTGGACACACCTCGCCGCAGCACATGCACGACTTGTTCGCCATTGAGCGCCTCCCGCCATGTTCCCGACGCCCGGACTTGGGAGATGTGGAACGCCGTTGTCTTGGAGCTCTTACCTCGCGGCGGCCGTTAGAGGGGAAGAGCCCGCCCGGAGCGGAGGCGTACGGAGGGCACGACAACGACGAATGAAGAACATGGGCGGCCCACCACGGAGCGCATGGATGGTGGGCCTGAAGAGAAGCGGATGGCAGCCGTGCAGCTGTGCAGCAGATGGACGAGGCCGTGGAGCCGGGGAAGCCACCGCCCCTGTCCACAGGCGCCCGCAGGCACACCCTTCTCCCCGCGCCCCGGCCGGAGAGGGGGAAAGAACGGCGGCGCCTCGCCGCCGCTCGCAGCCGCCGCGATCGCCCCTGGTCCCCGCCGCTCATGCTCCACCCACGCCAGAGCCGCCGCTCGCCCGCCGCTTTGCTGCCGCCGCAGCCGCTCTCGTCCGCTAACGGCGAACGCCGCCGCTCCGCCTGCTCTGGCTGCTCGCTGATGCCGCCCCTCCGCCTGCTCCGTCCGCGCATTGCCGCCGGCTGCCACTCGCCCGCTGCTTTTCGCCGCCAATGCTCCGCAGCCGCGGTCCCCGCCGACACCGCCGCTCCCCCTCTGCGGCAGAGAAGAAGAGAAAAAGGAAAAGAGAGAAGATTGCTGACTAGGATGGTTGACTCTATACTTTTTTTCTCACTTACATATGGGTCCCACATATTTATTATTTTATTTATTTGTGGACTAGGATGCCACATCAGCAAAACTGGGTAAAAACTGAGTCGATACTGCTATGGGACCTCTTTGAACGGTTTAAGCGAGTTTAGTGATACACATTTCTGGTTTTGTGGTTAAGGGATAAAAAGAAAAATCTCGTTGTTAAATTGAGAGACCTCCGGTGAACTTATTCCTTACCACCTATTATGGTCCGGCCTCTTCTGAACCCGACATAATAGGCCTTTTTCAGCCCATCTTATATGGGCCTATGCTGTGACTCCCGGTGCATATCCATACGCCTTTCGTCTATAAATACGAAGGCGATCACGGAGCAGTCCAATTTCATGTTCTCGCCCTTGGCCCTCCGCGCCGGGGTCGCGCTGCTCGCCACGGGCACTGACGGCGAGACGCTGCGCCAGCTGCTGGCCTTCCTGGGCTCCCAGCACATCCACCAACTCAATGCGGCGAGTGCCGGGCTCCTCGCCGAGATGCGGGCGTGGCCGCAACTCTCCTTCGCCGCGGGCATCTTTGTGGACCGCTCGCTCCGCCTCAGGAGTCAGGCCGGAGTTCCAGTCCACCGCTGCCGCCGCTCACGGGGCATTCACACGATCCGTGGACTTCCAGAACCAGGTTATAAGTAGTAACAAAAACTTCATAATACCAAAAATTACAAATTTACAGTTCTTCTGAAGATACCGAAAGATACTATATATTATTAAATTTACACTCAACGCTAACTAATACGTGCAAAAATAAAGTGACATAGAGTTAAGTAGTTGAAGTTGAAGTGTTGAACTAACAATTTTGCCTGGATCAGGCTAACGCTGCGGCGGCGGAGGTGAACCGTTTCATCTCGCAGGCCACGAACGGGCGCTTGAACAACACCATCTCCCCTGGCACGTTCGGGAGCAGCACAAAGTGCGTCCTTGCCAACGCCATGCACTTCAAGGCGACGTGGGGTCGGAAGTTCGAGTCGTACAACACCCAGCGCCGCAGGTTCCGCCGCCAGGACGGCACGAGGGTGACGGTGCCGTTCCTGTCGGACCCCAGGACGCACTACGCCGCCAGGTTCGACGGCCTCGGGTTCAAGGTCCTCCAGCTCTTCTACAGGATGGTGGGACACGACGGCCAGGCCCACTTCGGGGCGCCCTGATTCTGCATGCTCGTGTTCCTCCCGATCAAGCGCGACGGCCTCCGCCACCTCCTGCGCATGGCCGTCACCGAGCCGGACTTCGTCATGCGGTGCGTGCCCCGGAGCGAGCAGGAAGTCTCCCCGTGCATGGTCCCTAAGTTCAAGTTCTCCTCCGAGCTCGACGCCCGCGGTGCGCTGGCAAAGCTCGGGCTGGGCGCGCCGTTCGATCCTCTCGCCGCCGACCTGTCCAGGATGGCTGTGAGTGTGAACACGCCGCCGGAGAGGTTCTACGTGTCGGCAATGAGGCAGAAGTGCGCCGTGGAGGTCGACGAGGAGGGCACGACGGCGGTGGAGGCGACGTACTCGTGTTGCAGCCCGACCTATAGCGGACCGGAGTCTCCCAAGCCGCGGCCAATGAGCTTCGTGGCAGAGCACCCGTTCATGTTCGCCATCGTGGAGTATGAGAAGGCCCAGGTCTTGTTCCTCGGGCACGTCATGGACCCTTCAAATGAGGAATGACTTGGTTAATGCGATTAATTAGTTGTAGGATATGCCGATTAATGGATGGTTTCAATTTACTAGCTGTCTAGTCTGTCAAAATGTCCAGTGATGCGTTGGGGCCTGCTGCCTCAGTTGAACTTTAAGCCTTGAGGTGCATCGCGCAATCAATTAGGAGTAGTATACCAATCGAATTTGAACTTGCATGTTTATATAGTATCTTATATTATCATAGTCTATCTTATTAAATTTTATAACTTTTTATATAACTATTTTAAATTACATGCATACACTTAGTTATAGAAAATACTTTTCTGGAGTGGTATCAAGTGTGGCACCTATATGTAGAAAATACTTTTTTCTGGAGTGGTATCAAAGATCGAGAGAGTGAGAGATTGAGAGAATTGTGGGAATAAGATCCTTCTATTGATCCATTTATGGTACCAGATTGGGTGTGAACTTGGATGAATGCCACCCATTCCGTATATGCAGGCACCACCTGCCGGCTATGTGACCCATGTCCTCCTCCTAAGAGCCTTGGCTGCGCGTCCTCCTTGCTTGCGACATCGACCGCGAGTGCTTGATGGTTGTGTGTGACATCTTTTCCAAAGCTATGACCTCGCTTGCTCCTGATGCAGGTGCCAATCACCGATCAAAGGAGGTCGCATTTGAATCCTACTCTGGAGTAATTTTGACCCCATCATCTTCCTTTTGCAGTCTCTCTTGCTCTGCAGTCATGGTGGCAAGTGGGAGGGCGGAGAAAGCAGTCTAAACAAGGTACTGGACAACACTAACAACGGGTGAGGCGGCTGTCCTATGTATTGGATATATGTTTGATGAAATGCTTGAATAGCATCAGTTTCTATTTTATAATTTTACAAATATTTTTTCGTACTCTTCTGGTGTAATACTAATAGGTTGTTATACGAGTTCTGCTTTATAGATTAACTGGTTGACAACTCAAATAAGCAAAGGAATCTTCGCACTGGTGCTTGAATTAGAATGCAGCGTGCTTCTTGTGAGGTGGCAATGTGAATGAGTGGTATCCATGAATGCACTTCAGCAAGATGAACCAGATTAGCAAAGGAGATTACTGAGTTCATGATACATATTGCAGGACATAGGTATTTCTTTCTGTCTCAGCTAGAGAATTGACATATTCTATTCGAACAAATTGCACTTAGAATTTTTTTTTACTGTGAATACACCATGCATGCGCTTCAGGGTAATAGTTTGATGCTTTCAAAATGAACAAACCAATGCTTAATGAGGTGCTTCACGAGGTGTTCTGCTAACCACTTATGCATTTGATTTTATGGTGACTCCATATTGGTACAAAAGTCACCTTCTACTGGACTTCCTTGATTCCCATCTATCTGGTAGTTACTGAAATCGGTGGAATCAGTGGGAAGCTGTTTATCACGTACGACAATATGTACATTTGAAGTTTTCTTGTGTAGTGCTAATATATATATAATGCGGATGTAAAATAGCTGACGATAACAGATAACACATTTATATGTTACTTCTCAGTTAATTACATTCCCCAGGCTAATTCAATGGACAATACAGGAAGCTCTAGACCACAATTGTCTGTAACAACAAGTAAATAAATACATACAAAAAAATGAGCCTCATTTGCATTGATGATTTGAGGTTGTTCTTTTGTTGTATTGATTATCTTCCATACTGGTGCTCCTGTCCATATTAGCATGTCACATTATCAAGTTTATGCCTTTCGTAGGTGTCAGAGAACAGTCGATGGCTGGTTCAAGGTATATGTGCAATTTTGAATTACTCTGTTCACTGCTATGTGCAGCCAACGATGATTGAGACTGAGAGGTGGCAATCTTCACACTGGTCAAGGACCTTGCTACTGACTTGCAAAACTCACCTTCTGAAATTGTTGGCTGCAGCTGTCTCATTTGAATAGTATAGATTGCTCTTTGGAAGTATATGTCAACAGCCTTTTGAACTCCCTGACTTTGGCGAGCTACTGAGAACGCCAATTAGGGCTGCTCCCATCGGTTGTTTCCCTCTGAAGTTTCACCATGCTCTTTTTAAAATTATATAAAAAGTTATATAAATGTCCACTTATATTTTATTCTGAAAATACCTCTTATGTCTCAATCCACCACGCGCCTTCTGCCTATGTTTGTCGATTTAATTATACAAACTTATGGCATCGATCAATGTGTACTTATGCTAGATGTTGCATTGAGAAATATTAGAACTGCTTTTTCTAGCAGGGACTGTGCCACCAACATCTTTATGACTTCAAGCAGGGACTATGCCACCAACATATTTAGAAATATTAGAACTACGCATCCTTTTCTTACAATTTTCCTCGAATTTCTGTGATTTTGCAGCCTTGAGTTGTTCAGATGTGGTCCTAAATATTGTATTTGTTCAGACAATGGATATACATGCTCATCGGCTGCGTTCCCATGAACCAGCAGTAGCTTGATTGATTATATTGACTTGAACGTTCCATTTTTTTCAGGTGACATATGAGGTCCTACTCCTATAGGTTGATTGCTTGGTGGATGAGAATGTAGCAAGTATCTTAGGACATGGCCAGATGTGAATGCAGTGACATCAATGTTTGGGCTTCAGTAAATAGGAGGAACCAAATCAACCAAAGCAGCAAAGAAGGCTCCTGAGCTCACGAGGCATATTTTTAGGTATTTCTTTGTGTCATATCATTTTTATCCCTGTGAACGAAGCTGATCTCTCAGTCAATAATTCTTTCCGATTGTGAATACAGGTGCTTCAGGTTAATAGTTGGCTTCTTTCAAAACGAACATATCAGTGGTTCGTATTCTACTTATAACCGTTGCCTTTAATTTTGCTGTCACTTTGTGACTTGTGAGTGTAGAAAAGTCGCTTTCAGCTGGAATTTCTTGATTTCCATGGATATGCAGTTAGGTATAGGTGTCTGACACGTTGACATGTCCTTCTGCAGATTGTCAATTGACAATTTTGTATTGTATGAATGTATAAATAACTCAAACATGCATATGATTAATGGTTGATAGAATTTTGGCTTCAATTTAGTTCTGTCAATAAGATATTGTGATCTAACTCAATTCTCTTCCATGCCTGACACCATTGATTCTTGCTGTAAATTTGTACTCCTCTTCAAATTAACTTTTACCACTAAAAATATATTTACTTCAAATATATAGACATGTCTTAATGACTGTTCATGATTAAATTCAGAGTTTTGGTTTGCCAAACAGGACAGCAGACAAACAATGCACACTGTTGTAGCATTTCTCAGCACTTTAGATCAAGGGACAATTGTGTTCTTACCCCAATTGTATCTGAAAGTAGGGGTAAGAATGCAATTGCCCCTTAGATCAATTAAGCATAGTGGAAAATTTTCTCTTGGTAGGAATTATGTTACTTGCAACGACTTTCAGAACTGTCTTTACAATTGTTTCACTGGTATCATGACAATATGAAAAAAAGAAGTATGTATGTATTACTTGATGCTTAGAGCTCAAACCCATCTATGCAAACAAAAAGGATGTATCTTTTCGATGTTCCTGCAATATATGAAGGGATGATTATGACAGAATTATTTTGTTGCTTGCAGGGGATGCTAACCACCTTGGATTTTTTTCAATGTATTTTAATCTTTGAATAATGGACATTAACAACTATTGCCCCATAAGAATATGGATATCTTTCATGGTTTCAAATTGAAGACTCCAATAAATCAACTCTAGCTATATTTGGTGGATAATTCAGCTGTAGTTTGGACATCAATGGAATGTCTGCTATGCATATATTATACAAGCTCTCTTCAAATTGAACTTGACTGTAAGAGTTAAATGTGTGTCCATTTTTCACATAGTATTTACAATTGTGCCTATTCATATATCACAAATGCACAATTACAAGTTGAATTTTAATATCAATTAGATGTATACATTTGTAAATTAAAATTCATGTAGAAATATACCTATCTGAACCAGCATCTTCAATCTTTCTAAGCGTTGTTACTTCATGAGTGCATAGCTAGGAATCTTTTAGAGCTAGAAAATCTAATCACATAGGGTTTTTATTATTAAAAAAATATTTTCAATCACTAACATAACATAAAAATACTATTACATGGCCCTTCTTTTGCCCTGAACATTGGAAAATAGATTGATTTACATATGGTGAATGAATCAATTCTACTGTCTCAAAGATTTAGCTTCTGATTTTCTTTAGATTGGGTGAGACTCTGAGTTAGATTCATGTAGATTTTAAGTTGCCAATATGATCGGCTAAATTGACTCTTTATACCACACCGAAAGGATTCATCTGGATCATTCAGTCAGCATATATGACAAGCAGAATAGCATGCCATCTTATCTTTTTTATATACTAATATATTACTATAATATGTCCTGACTATCTAAAAGCAGAACTACCTTGCATTGACTTAAGATAACGTGAATGATTGGAATTATAGATGTGCTTTCTATATAGTGGGAGTCATATAGTACTCCCTCCATTTCAGCTATAAGTCGTTTTTGACTTTGGTCAAAGTCAAATTGCTTTAAGTCTGACCAAGTTTGTAGATGACGGTGTCAACTTCACCTATTACAGTCATCTTTTGATCTTTATGATCGGCGGCTATGGAGTCGATACCTGTTTCAGATTACAAAATCAAGTCAAACTAAGATGGACTCAATTTGATATAAATTTAGCATATATGTTCAACTTAAGAACGGAGAAACCGTGATTACTGATTACTTCCAAAGTAGCAACGAGCTATCAAGACATGCAGGCCGAACATATCGACAGAATCTGAAAAAGAAAGGCATCAGGTTAGTAGCAGCTTACCATAGATATCTGCAACAGTTTCCATTGCTTTCTGCTTCACTTTTGTATCACTCATAGAAGAAACCTTCAAGATCACCTTCTGCTACCATGTCAATTGAATTCAGCAATTAGAACACAACCAGGCAAAACTACGAGTCTGATCGGAGGAGAGAAAGCTTCGAACATGTCTGAAACTAACTGGGATCGTACGCGTACCTGCGGCGCCATCACACCAACTGCTCTGAAATTCGAAGACGGAAGGGGAGAGGAAGAGCGCGCGCGAGAGAGAGTAGGCGAGAGAGAGAGAGAGAGAGAGAGAAGGCTGCTTGGATTTCGGCGCGTAGAATGAGCCAAAAGGGAGAGAAATGAGGCCAAATTTGTAGGCGGTCACCAACCGGTGGTACGGGCTTCTTTCTTCGGGCACGATTGAACTCGTGTTGGCTGGGTTACTGAGTCCAAAGTCATTTGGACCGAGTCCGAAATTCCGAATTATTAACCATACTTTTTTCTATAAAAAAATGTACTCCGTATCACTTGAAAAAGTAGTTCGAAAATAAGTGAACGGGTGGCCGGAAAGAAGAAAACCAGTAGCCTACTGCTAATCACCATTATTAATCAGTCAAAAGCTCCTCGCCCCTGCACAATACCATGTTACCAGAAGGTTCCCGTTCAATCTTGGCGGCTCTCAGATCTTCCGCTGAGTTGGTTACTCCTCCATCCAAAAATAAGTTAATAGTAGTATAGTAGTACTAGATATAGTAATAGAATATGTCATATCCAATACTAAACTAATTTATTCTACAACGAAGGTAGTACCTATCATCGCTATAGTTTCCTAGATCTATCCTGCAATGCAGTTTTGCATACTGCATAATGTATTGCCGTATATTTTGCTTGGCTGTACAATTCATGCTACTTGATTTGATTTCTCCACGATGATCCTAGTGATTTATCTCCCTCTCACGCAAAGTGAGGGTTGGGTAAAATTTGGTGGCCTAATCCCTACCACATGAATATTACGAAATCGGGCCCGCAAAACCTGTGCCAGGCCTCGTTTACAAGCCCAAAACAAACATTAACTTCGTCTCCAGATAAGCCCCAGTCTACACAGGCTAATTCACGATATACTACTGTCCATCAAGTTAAAATAGTCTGATTGCACATGTTCAATGGCGGCATTTTATTCTTGACTGGACGATTATACGTACAGAGGCCATGCAGATTTTGTTTGAAAGTTATTTGGTCAGAACTAGCTGAAGTTTTGGCCGGTTACATGCGCTCTTGAAAGAAGAAGAAAAAAAAGGGGATCACAGACTCACAGTGACGTGCTCCTGATGCAAATGACCTGGAAATAAAACAGTCGAGATTAGTGGGACCACCCACCTTTCGTCTATGATATCATATCTGGTCTCACTTTAGCAAATGGGATGAAAGGAGCAAAATAGTTAGCTAGTCCACATCACAGGCAAAATATGCGCTACCCCCACAATCCACATCGCGTTCTTGATTTTTCTTTTCCCCAATTCCCTTGCGTACACGCCCAAACAAGTCAGGAATAGTAAAGCCGGAGCAGAAAACGCGGGCAGGAAAAGGAGCTAGTATGTGATGACGAGTTCGTCTTCATCGCTTCCGGTGTCGGCTCATCCGTCCGAGGATGGAACAAGGCGAGCCGTCTGATTTGTGATTGAGGGGTGTTTACATGGAGGCAGCGGCGAAGGTTGGTCGGCTCACACGGAGCAGCCTGCAGGCGGCTTCCTGCCCGGCTGTGAACGGCGGCGTGGTCGTCTTCTTCGCCGCGGTTGTCGCCGGAGCTCTCGTCTCCGCTTCCTGGATGTCTACGGGCGCCAGGGTAAGGTGCACTGCCACTATAGTAGCTACGTTTAATCTGGCGATTCGTTTCTAGCTCGTGGTTTGGAGTTCATGTTGTTAGTGTAACTAAAGAAAGCAAATCCGTCAGCTGCACTGCACTCTCTGGATCGTAAAAGATGGGAAAATTCGATACATAGCGCGATTGTCCGAGCATTTGCATCATCATCCACGTACTCAGTCCATCTACCAGGTGATGAATTAACCGGGTTGTGTTCTCTGTTGCGATTTTGGAAGGCCGGAGCTTAACATAAAGCCATGGGAGACGCTGCGAGGCGAGATAGCCGACGGGAACGCCGCGGTGAACTGGACGGGCAGGGCGCCGTACGCGTACTGGAAGGGGAACCCGACGGTGGGAGCCGATCGCCGGAATCTCCTCAGGTGCAACGCGTCCGGGAAACGTGACTGGAACGCGAGGATATACGAGCAGGTACGCGCGTTACATGGTGCAGGCACACCGCACACGCACGCCAGCTGACACAGTGACACACACACGCAACTCCTTTTTTTCTTTTTGTTTTCAGGATTGGAGGAAGGAGGTGCGAGACGGGTTCAGGGAATCTGACCTGGCAAAACAGTGCACTCACAGGTAAAAAAGAAAAAAATGTTACTACTCATGTTCTTCTCTTGTCAGTCCAGACGGTACATGAATTCTGAAACTACAGAGCTTGCTCGAGCGTGTGTAGGTACAAGATTTATATCGAAGGAAGGGGCTGGTCAGTGAGCGAGAAGTACATCCTGGCCTGCGACTCGGTGGCGCTGATCGTGCGGCCGAGGTACCACGACTTCTTCTCGAGGGGGCTGATGCCGTTGCAGCACTACTGGCCCATCCCCGGCGGCGGCCGCGGCATGTGCCGGTCGATCAAGTTCGCCGTCGACTGGGGAAACGCTCACGCCGACAAGGTACTACCATAAATCCTTCCCACTTCGTCATGAACGTCACACCAGCAGAAAAAGCTCTGAACTAAACGTTGGTCGATCTTCAGGCACAGGAAATAGCCGGGAACGCGACCAGGTTCATCCAAGAGGATCTGACGATGGACCGTGTCTACGACTACATGTTTCACCTTCTGACAGAGTACGCTAAGCGGCTCAAGTACAAGCCCACGGTGCCTGACGGAGCCGTCGAGGTCACCGTGGAGTCCATGATGCGCGGCCGGCGGGGACTGGAGAGGCAGTTCATGGTGGAAGCTGGTTCGGGCACCGGAGAGCCCTGCGAGCTGCCGCCGCCTTTCAGCTCAGAAGAACTGGAAACGCTGAGGAGAAGACAGGCGGATGCGGTGAGACAGGTTGAGACGTGGGAGAAGCGATGACAGTTTCACGTGACCAGTGACGAAATGGAATAAGGATGGCAAACCTCTCTCTGGTGACATCAATACACCACAGATTCATTGGTTGGGTTTTGTTCGAATAGCACAATACAGAATTTTGAAAGTAAATACTAAAATTTGTCATTCAAAGTCAAAATGGAGGAATTTTTATTTTTTTTAGCACATGTAGCTTGAAATGAAAATCTGTTAGTGAAAAGGACACAAAATCATCATCGTTTATACTTTTCACGATTATTAATTTACATGCCGTGCGCTGCTACTTTGCAATTCATGCAATGGCGAATGGTGGTACCCTGATAACGGCTTGAGAATTGGGGTTTCACGGCATGTTTTTAACCCCTAGTCCTAATGCCCTAGGCTTGGCTCTTTGATTCTATGTAAACCACATTAAAAATTCAAAACTTTTACATGGCTAGGTAAAAATCATTTTTTGAGCCCTATGCTTGAAGAATTGCTAGCTTCGTCAAGGCTAGGATGACAACAACTCTATCGTGCTCTGGGAGGAAGAATTGATCATCAATGTCACCATTGAAGTCACTGATAGGAGACGGTAGATCTGACAAGAGAGCAGGATGGCATAAGGTCATTTGCCATGTGGCATCGACGTGCCATGTTGGAGATTTCCCACCATGTCAACCATGGTCATACCTCTGTGAAGCCCCTCGGCCCTTCACAACGACACACGTCCCTTGATAGAATGGGATGGGTGAATGCACACCAAGAGTTCCTAGTGACCGTGCCTCCTGAACTGCCTCTTTCGCTGTCGAGTTGCCACAGCCTCCATCGTCGAGCTACCACGGTCCTCAAGCTACCGTCATCTAGTGAGCTCGGTCGCACCGTTGGTTCAGTTGCCTTCACCTTCGCCGTCGAGCCGCCACCCGCTCGAGGCTAGATTCGGCGAGCCCTAGGCTGGATCTGACGAGCTTGATGGCGCGAAGTGGTTGCTGTCGCGTCTTCTACCGAGCAGTGCCGATGGAAGAGGGGAGGGGGAGGGAAAGCGGGGCCAGTGGTGGGGTGAAGGGCGCCAGCAAAGAGGGGGAGTGACAGTTGGGGATAGAGAGTCATAGGAGGTGATTCTATTTATTTATTCTGATTTTTGGATGTTCGGTGTATAATATCGAGGCTCTTTGTAAATTAACAAAACATGGGAACTAATATAGAAAATCATAGGGGCTAGCGTTCAAGATTAAAGACACACCTTGAGCTACATAGGCCAGTCCCAACCCAAGACACTAGATATAGTTTCTATAAACTTCACATCATCAAGAAACTAGACTAGACACTACTCTTTCAACGCAAATACCACTATTCCATACTTAAATTTAATGCTAGCTATCTCACATAATGTCTTAGATGTTGTGTTGAAATTATGTCTTATGCAAGACCTGGTTTCCTTCTCTTTTCTTATTTATTCACTTGCCACATCTTTTTTATCCTAGGTGACAGCTTATTTAATACTATGGACACCATCCTAGTCATTGGGTTAAGAATGACCTTAATTCGCATTGTGAGAGAAGGGTGTAGTCTTAAACCATGTGGACACGTGGTACGTTCTCTCTTCTCTAGGACCATTGAAACAGTGAGTGTCGAAAAAAAAGCATCACTTTTCTATATTACTCTATCCGTTTGTTATTATAAGTCATTTTGACTTGCTCAAAGTCAAAAAGTTTGACTAATTTTGTTGACAAATACAGTAATACTACACCACCAAATTAGTTTTATTAAATTTATAATTAAATATATTTATAATAATATATTTGTTTTGCTTAAAAATATTACTTATTTATAATAATACAACTTAGTTAAACTTAAACTAGTTTGACTATGACAAAATCAAAACGACTTAAGGCATGTACAAATATAGAGTCAGGTATGAGCTCTACGTTATTTAGAGACTAGCATCCTATAACAGTTAGAGACAATATGGTCTCTAATCATTAATATATCAAAATATTTTTCCTTACTCTTCTTTCATTTCTTTCACCACCATGCAAGAAAAAATGCTCTAATAAATGCTAAGAGTCGATTCTGAGCCGTTGTCATGCGTAGCAACCATATTTCTCTTTCCTTCTTTCTATTTCTTCCATGTCATCAAACTTACTTGCATGACAATAGAGAGAGACCACTAATAAAAACAGTTGTACATGCCCTTATAATGGAGTTCTTGTTGTGACTCACAAACCTTCTTAAGAAGGTAGTGATTATTAAAAGTGTCAAAAATATGGTGATAAATTACTACCTCCGTCCCAAAATAATTGTATTTCTAGGATTCAAAATTTGTCCCAAAATAATTGCAATTCTAGAGTACTAATTGCCCCATCAATCATCTCTCATTTAAATTTCTCCTTATTTTACCCTCAACCATCTTCCCACTCTCACGTAAACACCATTTAATGAGGGGTACCATAGTCTTTCTTCTCAAACCTTAATATATGCTAAACAATATAGAATTGCAATTATTTTGGGACGGAGGTAGTAATTAACAACCCCTCATAATATCACCATAAAGTGTTTTCTTTTCCAAATACGTACGACTGACACCACCATTGTTTTCCTTGTATATGGTGTTTGCACTTTGCATACGGTACTATCAATGATGGTAATTAACTTCCTTATATCTGTATCGCGCTGCCGGTTTGACGCCTTCACCTCCTTTCCATACCTCATAAATTTGCGGTCGCCTTCTGCGCCGCTGACAACGCGTCATAACACGGAAGAGTGAGCTCTTGCTCAGTACTAGTTCGCCAGCTCTTTCCTGAAGCAGAGGAGAGGAGGAAAAGATAGTGTCTTGCTGTGTGTACACTCAGACTCAGGTCAACAGAGGCCGCTGGAGATGGCGGCGGCGGCGGCGGACGTTCGGCGGCCCACACCCAAGTTCGTCGCCGCGTTGTCGAGGACGAGCTCCGCGTTCCTCTTCTTCTCCGTCGTCGTCGTGGGGTTGGTCTCGTCTGCTCGTTGGATCACCAGGACCACGGTGAGTTGAAACCTTCTGAATTCTGATTCATTAATCCCGTGTCTCGTTCTTGCTGGATGATCGATCGGTATCATTCTCAACGGATGATACAAGGGCACTTAGAATTCCTCTTCAATCTTATTGAACCATGCTGCACTGGAAGCATGGTTTTCTTGCTGATCTGAGACACGATGCAACAGCTAATTAATTCAGTGTTCTGTCCCCGCCAAAAAAATAAAAAATAACAGTGATTCTGCTCTGCACCGACTGTAGTTATGCCGCGCAAATCAGGGCCGTGAGATGTACATGAACATCTTGAGCTCTTTCGCCCAGAATCGCTGTAAACAGGTTTTCTCCCTTCTCTCTAACGAACCGCCTCACGATCATGATTGCCCCCCTTGTCCGTCTTAAAAAAGGAAAAAGATTGGCCCCCTGTAATTCCAAATTGGCTGACTCGAGGGAACACCCGTCACTGCTCGTGTAATGAGCACCGAAAACGCGAGACAGCCGAAACTGTCCGGCGTCTTCTTGAATGGTGGCTAGGTTTTTATGGGATTTTAGTCTTCCTAGTCCGTCTGCCATTTCGCCGTCGCCGGCTAGGACCACCGCCCACCGGTGCAGAAAGCCACCTATAGGTAGGTAGGCTTCTTCTTTTCCATTTTCTGCTATTAAACTTCGTGTTGTGCCCCTCACGTCACGGTGCTCGTTCATGCCCGCCGCGCCCACACTATGCGCTTATTTTAGAGGCGCTAGCTGCCTAGCTCAGCATTCATACATTCAGATTCAGTGGCTGTCTGGCTGATCAGTGCAAACAGCATAGAACTGCGTAATTTTATCGGCTTCCCTTCCAATCCCGTTCAGAATACTGAAAATGAACCCTGAAAGAGGGGATAGAGTTTTCGAGAGGATGGTGATCTAGGATCACGAGAGCTCGTGCAATAGAAAAGACGAGAAGAACAAAAGAGGAGGCCTCACGGGGAGAGTGAGAGATGGTCGGATCGGATTGGATGCTGGAAGTTGGAACTTGAACCATCGCCGCAGCTGTGACGCACTGACGCATGGCTCTCGTCTCTCGAGATAACCATGGTGCTACTGAGCTAATCCGTGGGCGTTCGCGGGTCGTTGTTACTGGGCCGGGATTCACGGTTTATTACATTTACGGGCCGCATTTGGGCTGTGTGGTCCATCAATATTAAGGCCCATAGATGCAATTCTTTTGGGCTCATGCGATTTATTTTTCTTTTTCTTCTCGCCGTGATCGTTCCTCTTTGCAGTTGCAGGCGAGCCCCCCAGCCACGGCGGCCATTCCCGCCGCCGTCGCCGCCACTACCCGCGCCGGAGTACCAGCGGCGCCACCGCGTCCCACCTACTCCATATCCTGCTCCACGCCGCCGCGCCCCTCGCTTAACCTCTCCGGTGGTGGCGGCGCCAGAACGCCCCAAACCTCACAAACCCTCGCGCTCGCGCTCTCCTCCTCGTCCTCCTGCCGCTCCTCCCCTGACCCCGCTACCGCCTCCGCCTCCGTCTCCGCCTCCAATTCCTCCTCGTGCCCCTCCTACTTTCGCTTCATCCACGAGGACCTCCGCCCATGGCGCGACGCGGGGGGAATCACCCGCGCCATGCTGGCGCGCGCTCGCGTCACCGCCAGCTTCCGCCTCCTCGTGCTGGGCGGCCGCGTCTTCGTGCAGCGGTTCCGCCCGGCCTTCCAGACCCGCGATCTCTTCACCATCTGGGGCGTCCTCCAGCTGCTCCGCCGCTACCCCGGGCGGGTCCCCGACCTCGACCTCATGTTCGACTGCGCCGACTGGCCCGTCGTCCGCACGCACCTCTACCGCGGGAAGCACGCTGCCTTCATGCCGCCACTGTTCAGCTACTGCGGGGATGACAAGACTCTGGATATCGTCTTCCCGGACTGGTCATTTTGGGGCTGGTAATATGCTTGCTCGTCTTCTGCATTTCTGTTACCATTATGAAGATTATATGATAATTTTCTTTTGGCCTCTTTCGGTCTAAAGAACATGATATGGAAACAAGTATAAGATTTCTTTATAGGATCGAAATTCTACTGTATAGTGCATTGTTCGCTCAATCCACACAAAAGGAAATTGCTAGTACCTAGTGCTTTCAGTATTATTAATAGGATATTCAAATACTTGGGGGATTGCAAACCCGTAGGATGTTTGGCTGTGCCATGTGCATATTTTTTTTACATAATGGATAGAAATCCGGCCTCTATATCCACGGGTGGATATACACAGCCATTGCCATGTGCATATGGAGTTTAGTCACTCTAACAAGTATCACGGTTGGTAGGCCAGAGATCAACATAAAGCCGTGGGATGCCCTGCGGCAAGACCTGAAGGATGGCAATAACAGGGTGAAATGGTTGGATAGAGAACCTTATGCATACTGGAAAGGAAATCCAGCAGTTGCTGTGACACGGCAGGAATTGATTAACTGTAATGTCTCTACTACAAAAGATTGGAATGCAAGGATCTACAAACAGGTACTTCTTGCATATGCATGAGTACATGGTTGAATTTTTTATACTTTTTACATTAAAACTGTTTTATGTTGTGCTGTAGGATTGGTTCAGAGAGAGCAAGGAAGGGTACAAGGACTCAAATTTGGGTAGTCAATGCACGCACAGGTCTTATCTCTTTTTTTTTTTGTTGTTGTTGTTTTTTCTGGTGATAGTAACTTAGCAAGGATCTATGCAATTTTATTTTCGATGTCTAAGTTAATGGTGTGTAGTTCGTATTTAACAGGTACAAGATCTATATAGAAGGATCAGCATGGTCAGTCAGTCAGAAATATATTCTAGCATGTGATTCAATGACACTGCTGGTTACACCAAGATACTATGATTTCTTTTCAAGGTTACTTATGCCGATTCAGCATTATTGGCCTGTTCATAACGACAATAAATGTGACTCCATAAAATATGCAGTCGACTGGGGCAACTCTCACAAGCAATTGGTACCTATCGTCTATCTATTTACACCTACACCTGTAGACAATTAAGTTTTGCAATGCTTAATAGTGTAGATGGAACTTGTCATAACAAACTCAGTTGAATACTAATAGAAATCCGCTCAAGCTGCAATGTATGTAAATGCAAGCTGCCAGATCGTTCTAGAGCATCTATGTTTTACTAGGACATAATTAAAACTGGTTCAGATTATGAGCTTGTATGATGCTATGAAATTGTGCCGCAAACAATTTTTGCCCCCTAACAGTGCACTGATAAATTATAGGTTATGGTATATTTTTCATATTTTGTTGGACAGTAAATAATCCCAACATTTTTCATGATGTAAACTTTGATTTCTCGGGTTAAGCATTGCTAGCTAGAAATATTTATCCAAATTGTTCTTCATCTTCACTTGAAATTGTCAATTCTGGAAAAATCTCCCTGCTGCTCGAAGAATTGTGTTACAACTTCTTTTTATTTTTGACAATGAGCACTTGGAGCTCTTGCATTGGACTTTATAAATTTCTTAAATGACGAATGTATTGAGCAGAAATACTGAGCAATTTACTATGTCTTTATGTTACAGCACACTGCATTTTTTAATTGTTGCCTTTTTTTCGAGGGATTTATCACATGTTTCTGCTTGATAAAATATGGTCCCATACTCTAAATCTGTCATAGGCACAGCGCATAGGAAAACAAGCCAGTGATTTCATCCAAGAAGATGTTAATATGGACCATGTTTATGATTACATGCTTCACCTTCTAACTGAATATGCCAAGCTCCTAAGGTTCAGGCCAATTAAACCACCTGAAGCTGTTGAGATCTGTCCTGATTCTTTGGCCTGCCAAACTGAAGGCCTTGAGAAGAAGTTTCTTATGGAATCCATGGTGAAGTCTGCCCGTGATGCAGGTCCGTGTGATCTGCCTCCTCCTTTCAACCCTCAAGAGCTCACAATGATTAAGCGAAGGAAGGAAAATTCGATCAAGCAGATTCAAACATGGGAGATAATATCTGGGAGGGCTTAGTCGCTTAGATGAGCTTTAAGCCTCTGCCTCCTTTCCCCCCCAAATACAGGCATACATAATTGGATTTTTTTTAGGAGTTCTGGTCTATTTTGGTGTCATCGTGGTTCTAACAAACACCAAGCATTGGTTGACCTATTCAAATGTCCAAACATTTAGAGAACTGGAAATACGGTGTTACTCATTTCATATTATTTTTCTTCTTTTTGCTAGATTTAGTGTTTGCTTTGTAAAGCCATTGTAACAGACAGATATAATAATCTGAACTGTTCAGAAGATATTCTTAACGCATTTCATGCCACCTTTATGTTAAAATTCTGTTTTATTCGCAACAATTTTTCAATGGGATAATTTTGTTTCTGCCCCTACTTTGATATCTAATATTGATTTTACCCCTACTTTTTAGGGTTTTCATTTTTACCCTCACTTTTTTAAATCGAACGCTTGTTTTGCCCCTACTTTGGATGGTGAAGTTAACGGTGTTAAGTATTTGACAAAATGACATTTATACCCTCTCATGTATGTTCATTAATTGTGTTTTTGTCCCCATTTTATGCATATAGCTTTAGAACTTTATTTTTTGAGTATATTTAAAATTAAATGAAGCACATTGACTAATATCTAAAGGGAACAGATAATTACATTTTACAAAATGTTGTCAAAATTTTGTTTAAGTTCTATCAAAATGCTGAAATTTTGTCAAAATTCCATCAAATTCATAAGTTGTCCAAATTGTTATATTAGTCAATGTGCGTCATCTAATTTTAAATATACTCCCAAAAATAAAGTTCCAAAGCTACATGTATAAAATGGGTAAAAAACATATTTAATGTACATACATGAGAGGGTATAAATGTCATTTTATCAATTACTTAACACCGTTAACTTCACCATCCAAAGTAGGGGCAAAACAAGCATTCAGTTCAAAAAAGTGAGGGTAAAAACGAAAACCCTAAAAAGTAGAGGTAAAATCAATATTAGACATCAAAGTAGGGGTAGAAACGAAATAGCCCCTTTTTCAATTGTTGTTGCTGCCTCACTGAGTATGCTGAGATGTAATAAATGAGAAGGACTGTTCAGCGCTAGCATGGTAAAACATTATGCACCAAGAAAAGAAGCTGCTGAATGAAGTCAGGTATGTTCTTTGCGCTTACTGCTAACTGTCCATTGCTCCTAAATGGTGTGGGTACTGTTTGATATTTTTAATGGCATCATAAGCTTCTTAACTTATATTTACTTCAGGTGCTGTTTGAGTGCTTTCTATCCACTGGCAAGAAGGTTGCAGCTGCTGCAGACGGCTGAACGCAAACAACCATTTCACCATTTTTTTTTTTTGGTGAAGATTATAAATACATCAATGGTTCAATGGCATGCTGATGAGCCCATCAGCTCAAGGAAGGTGCCATTATCTGGGAGGTGCATCCATGTATGATTGCGTCATTTGGAGGTGCTAGACCTGTCACCTGTGCCAACTTAAAATTCAGAGTCAATGACACTATGCAATTTTTCTCTGTTGGATAGGACATGAATCCAGGATTCCGGGGTGCAATTCTCGACTGCTTCGTTGCCATTGGTGCCAGGTAAAACCTTTTAGTTACTGAACTACTACTTTGTCCATGCCTTGCCACCAGTCCGAGTATAGGAACTTTACACTGATAATTGGTTTGGTTGTTGTAGTGAAACCCTTCCTTTCTCTTACCTTCTGTCAGTTGGAACAGTCAGCACCTACAATCCATAGGGTAAAAAGGCCGTGGAGAGTTTGTGGACATCAAAATAGTTAAGAGTTATAAAAATCTTTAGTACTGTTAATATTTTATAGTTTTTCCTTTACCATCAACAACCACCAATAGGGAGAAGTCAACAGAGGAAAAGGGTGGCTTTGTGAGCACTTTAGAGCAGGTACAATAGCAGACTATAAGCCAGCTATAGACACATTTCAAGAAGATATAAGAGCAAGTTTAATAGTATAGCCAACTACTAGCTACAAATCATCTATAGTCAACTTAATAGCTAATTCATATAATAGTTACCTATAAATATATACTACACAATCAATATCTGGTCCCACTAGTCATACACACATGCGTCTTGGAGTTCGTATTGTAGCTGGCTACAAGTCTGTAGTCCGCACTCTTATCTCTCCTCTTTTATCTTCTTAAAATATATTTATAGCTGGCTTATAATCTGCTATTGTACCTGCTTTAATAGGAGAGAGGAGCAGCGGGCTACAAATTTGTAGCCAGCTGCAGCACGGACTCTAAGATACTTGTTTGTATGATAGGTGGGACCAACTATGAATTGTGTAGTATACGTTTATAGGTACTATTGTATGAATCGGCTATTAAATTGACTATAGATGATTTGGAGCCGGTTGTTGGCTATACTATTAAACTTGCTCTTAGGAGGGCAATTTCTTTGAGCCTCCTTCATTGGCACCTCCATGTAGTCTCCACAAAAAAGGGACACCTCTCTATAGTCTCAAGCCTTTTCCTTCCAAAATTTATTTGCTAGCTGGAAACTATTTTCTTTAAAAGAAAAGTTAAAACATGATTCTCCTGCTGTGCTGACATGCCAAAGAACAAGTTGTGCAGCTCATTTTCATTCGGCGAAACTCGGCACAGTGAAGCAACATGGGTTGTGAAGATCATTATTTCTTAAATCGATAAGAAGACAGGCTTGGAGACCGACACTATTTCTTCGCAGAGCTTATGCTTTGGAAGTATTACTTTTCTATATTCTATACAAATATATGGGAAAAGCTCTGCTGTATATTTTTCCTTGAAAATGAAGACCATTGCACAACAACTACAACTTTTTTTTTTTTTTGTTGCAAAAACAACAGCTACTAATACATGAAAAGCTAGTGTAGAAAGGAGAGGAAAGAACAACTTCTCTCAGAAGTGTCCTGGAGAAGCTTGTGTTTGAAGGCTATTCATCTACTAGCATTTCGTTTTTCCAGCCATGGGCATCATCATTATTAATATCCTCTTGATTGGCTTGGAAGCTTCACTATCTCACTTTCAGGTCATCTTTAAGCTAAATAATCTTCATTCTTTTGGTGTTATACCATGTGCATATCTTAAACTTGACTTCCGTTGGACTGCAAGCAATTAACAGATACTCAAATTAACAGCACTGCGAAGGTGAAAATACTTTCTTTTCTTTTTCATAAAAAGAAAGAATAGAAAGGATTCCTAATCAATTTGCAGGCATGGGGATGCTTCCCAGTTAATCAATGATTAGCTATTGCTTTTCTTTATCAAACTAACATTTTTGTTTGTTACGATATATGATGACGCCGCCTAGTTCTTGATCTTTCTCCTGTCAAATTATGTTACATACCATGGGATGGTGATGTGTACTCCTCTTTGAATACTCTAGCATTAGTTATCTTTCTGCAATAGTGGTTGCAACAACTCTCCTAAGGTTACTGCGTAATTGTTTATTTTTTGTTAATAAAATGTAGGGTGCTACAAATCAAAGATTCAAAGAGCTAGCTAGCAGCAAGGAAACATCCCGTGGCATAAAGAACAGCAAATTCGGCTGTGACGTTGAACAGAACTATATATTTGTCCTGAATCCTGATCCAAGATTTTTTCTTTAATCGTCTTCTAACCAAGTCATTTTCAGTGCGTACACGCAAGGGAGCGTACTATGCCTGCTACCTAAAACTCGAATTAGTGTTTGGACGGTTTCAAAGTTCATTAGAGGGACGGTAAACGCCAAAACTCTGATGAAGCTAAGTGGCAGTTTCAGGTAAAGACTTCGCACCTCCTGATGCGAATAGTACACTGGATCGAGTTGGGTATGTGTCTTGATCTAAAGTTCTCAACTTTTGCAACAAGTACCTTCCGTGATTTTGTGCGGCCATCCTGCGTCTGCAGTTTAGTACAAATACAAACTAGTTCAGATTCTACTCCAAGTTTAGTCTTTATTAACCGATGGGTAATGAAGATGGGTAATGAAGATGGCAGAGCATTACTATCGTGATATCGTCTATCGCTACGCACGGATACGTCTGTAGAAGAAGACTGTCACGTGCGACGGTGCAGAACTCACTCAGATGATAGTTGAATTATTAAATTAATTAATACAGAGAAAGTGAGGGACTGAGAGAGGGAGGGAGAGAGACTGGATGATTTAAATTAATACTACATGCGGTGGTTTGGTTGTCTGGCTGGTCTTGCATGGTGAAGGAGGACATCATAACTGCTTGCCGTGGCCGTTAAGTGCAACTGCTGTTGCTGCTGCTTCTTCTTCTTCTAGGTTCGGGGCCATAAATAAAAGTCTACCATGCGAGGAGCACGCCTCCTCTGCTTCAGCTGAGGTGGCACGACGACCATGGCGAGGCTGCTCGGAGTCTCCCTCCTCGTCGCGGGGCTCGGCTGCGCGCTGCTCGTCACGCCCTCGGAATCAGCTGCAGATGACGGTATCAATTGCCCTTCCCATGTGTATTGTGTGTACATATTTTTCCATTTTTTGTGCTGTTCGTTTCTTGAGAAGTTGTTGCGTTGTTGTTGTTGTTGCGCAGTGTCTGCGCTTCTTGCTTTCAAGAAGGCCATTTTCGAGGACCCTCTCGCCAAGCTGTCGGACTGGAACTCCAAGGATGAGAATCCTTGCGGCTGGACAGGGGTGGGGTGCTCGCCGTTCGACAGCCGCGTGGTGACTCTGTAAGAACTGGTTCCGTTTGTTCTCCTGTTGGTTTTTTTTCTTTCTTTTCGTTGCATCACTTTAAAACATCATGCGGCTGAGATAGAACTTTAAGTTTTTGTTTAAGCAATCCACCATTTCTCGCGGAGTATTTGTGCATGCCCTGTTTTGGTTCATGTCTTGCACGGATGGAAGAAGTTTTTTCAGTCATAGGTTATCCTCTTTCAGAGTTTTTTAATTTTTTTTTTTAGAAATAATGGAATAACATTCCAGCTCTTTCAGAGCTTCTTGAACATGCACTTTCTCCTATGAAAATTAAAAACTGGCTGGAGGCCTCTCTATAACAACAGCAAGTCAGAATGATGCATGTTCTTTCAGAGAACAGTGGGCCTTAAGTTTTCTGGCTGCACCACAAGACATCCAGCTGGAAGCTATCATAGAGTTTTACCTTCTTTTATTTGTTTTCTCTTATGTTCAGTTGACTCAAGAAGCCCCAACAGGGAAAGAAGAGATTATGGATTTGTGGTCCCTAGGAACAAAAAAAAAAAATCAATCCAACAGATTTCAGTTATCTATTACAATAAATATAATCCAAGTGGTGTTTATCCAAACACCAAAGTCAGATAAAATGAATATATAGTTTTATTTACACACGTTTTCTGTTCGAGTAAAAAATCACTAAATGTTCAGCATTGCAGAAATTTCAGTTGGTGTGTATTCCCTCGTCCCAAAATATAGCAACCTAGGACCGGATGGGACGTATCCTAGTACTACGAATCTGGATAGGGGACATGTCAAGATTCGTAGTACTAAAATACGTCCCATCCGGTACTAGTTTGCTATATTCTGGGACGGAGGAAGTACATTTTATTGATAAACTTCCCTCTTCTCTATTGTAAAGTATCTTATTAATTACGCGTTGTTATCCAGGGAATTGGCAAATTCATCGCTCAAAGGATTCCTGGCACTAGAGATTGAATCCCTGAGTTCTTTACAAAAACTGTATGTACTTATATGTCCATTTGATTCAATAATAAACTTGACCTGTTAGCCACTACTGAACTGATAGCAATCTTGGTGAACTTCTTGCAGCATATTGGATCACAATACACTCATGGGTCCAATACCAAAAGGAATTGGCAAGCTAAGAAATCTAATTATGTTGAACCTCAGCACCAATCAACTCGATGAGCCCATTCCCATTGAGATTGGTGACATGCCAAAAATCTCAAAAATGTACTGACCAAGAAGCTATAATCAACTTATATTTCTTCAGAATATGTTCAAAATTCATAACTCATCTATTGCCTTATGCCCTAGAGACCTTCGTGCGAATCGGTTGGATGGTGCTATCCCCCCTGAGATTGGTAATTTGACGAGCCTCACTGAGCTACAATTGAGCAATAATAGCCTTACAGGGACTATTCCTGGAAGTAATGATTCAAGCATGTAAGTAATACTTTTCAGAGTTCTCCAAATTCAAAGTCAAGTAACTGTTTTCAGCATGCATAAACTGGAAATGCATGGAAGAACCAAATAATGTTTCTTCTATAGGAAGGAATTAAAGTGATTTAGTTAAGAAGTAGACATCAATCAGGATTGACTCCATCCTGCAGTATTTACAGTAAAAGAAAGTATGAGTAGTTATGATTTATCATATACAAGCAAATCTGATGAGATCAGAACCAATTATAATGCTGACAAACATTTGAATAAGCAATGTCACGCATCTTTCAGGGTATCCACCAACAGAGACGGTCAAATAGGATTGTGCCGATTAACTCAGCTAACTGATATGGACCTCTCTTATAACTATTTGGCTGGAGATGTTCCTACATGCTTCATGCAAATCCGAAGGTACACCTTGCTTTCTGTGGCTTGGATGGTTCAGTTTAGTCTTTCTGAACTTACCTGCTTTGCAGTATTTGAACAGATTAAGCTTGGTAGGAAATTGTTTCGAGAACAATGACACAACGAATCGTCCTGACAATCAATGTATGGCTATATTTCATTTTAACATGTTAATATCATTAATGCAGTTTAGTACTATTTTCAGCACTAAATTCAGCGCAAAGTTTTCTTACCGTTTGCCGCGATGTTCAATGTTATTTTCACAAGAGCGTATAAACATTATATATTTTTAGATTCACCTAACGGTTCATTTTTGCTGTCAAAATGTTACAGAAACGAAATTATTGTATGTATTACTTCTTAATAGGTAATATCCATGGCAACCTTGATAACTAAGGGACTACTGTCTACTTCCACCGGTTAGGCTAGGCTAATATGAAAACTGATGCACATCCATGTTCAAAAAAAAAAAGATACACATCCATTTCTTCATTATTCAAAGTTAATTGAGTAATTTTTGGGTCTCGATAACATAGGTGGTGTATAGACCGTCCCAATTTACTATCTGTAGCAAAGTAGGCCCTACGTTGTAAATGACATCATTAGTTTTTAATCACTAATGCTACTCATGGTGACTTAGGCATAGTGGAATCTTAGCTATCGTTGCTAACATAAATAACTATACTTTGGCACTTTGTTTCCTTCCTTCTTGGACGTTATCTCTCACATTCTTCCTTTTGTCCTCCATGTTTTCACTCTAGTCCTGACCCTTTTGTATGCTCTCTGTATGTCGGTATTTTATTTCTAAGTATTCAATTGTTCTGTTGGATTTTTATAATTCAGCACTGAACTGCCATGAATCAGGATTTAACCTATATTTGTGCATTTTCAAATACGACATGCACATACTTTTATGTTTGATATATGAGACCGCATGAGCCTTCTAAAGTAATTTATGAAACAACCAAACTAGAATGTTTATACTGCTTTAGTCAACTGATCAATGAGCAAGTGCATGTGCTGTAATTACAGGTGAAAACAGCCAGAAAGGAAATGAAAGCAGCCGTGTTGATGGAAACCAGCAGAAAAGCTTTCAACAACCACTTTGGCTTCTTATTCTAGAAGTCGTTACAGCAATTTCATTGCTTACTGTGTTAACACTATGTACTATAGCTGGTCTCAGAAGATGCAAAGCTAGATCCTCCAGAAACAGTGGTACATGGACAAGGGCTATAAGCTGGAAGGAAAATACTGTAATTTCGATTGGTAAGTGTTTCTTTTTATTTGTGTGTGTGTGAGTGACTGGCGAAGTAAATATTGCACTTCCTTGGTTACAGAATGTTTGCTTGTGTAGATGATGACTTGCTGGCGAATGTGCCAAAAATAAGTCGGCAAGAGCTTGCAGAAGCCTGTGAAGACTTCAGCAATATCATTGGATCTACTCATGAGACGGTGGTGTACAAAGGAACTATGAAGGATGGCAGTGAAATTGCTGTTGTGTCACTATCAGCTTCAGTACATTACTGGACGAGTTACGTTGAGCTGTACTTCCAGAAGGAGGCAAGAAGAACTCTGCATCTTGTGACTCGAAATTTCAAAAGGTGCAGCTATTTGCTTATATCTCATGGTACTTTTGAATTCTTCAGGTGGTAGAAATGGCCAGATTGAGTCATGAAAATGTTGCGAAGATGGTGGGATACAGCAAGGAGTCTGATCCATTTTCGAGAATGCTAGTCTTTCAGTACCCACCAAATGGGACACTCTATGAGCATCTTCATGGTAACCCAATGATCTCTCATCTTGTTGCCTTTCTGTTCAAAAGGTTGATACCACATGACATGGTGATAATAACTTAAATTTTGATGTATGCTATTTCTTGCAGATGGAGAAGGATATCAGCTATCTTGGCCCAGGCGGATGAAAATAGCACTCAGCATTGCTCGCGCCCTCAGATACCTGCACACTGAGATGCAGCCTCCATTTGCAGTTGCTGCACTGACATCAAGTTCAGTTTATCTAACTGAAGATTTCTCCCCAAAGGTCCGTCTCATCTGCTTGTGCCTTGTGACATGGCAATGAACATGGTGTCCTAGATTCGGTGCAGTCACACACAAATTGTCCTGTTCATGTAACAGCTTTTTTTTAGATAATGGATTAGATTAAACCCAGCCTCTACACCTTTGTGGGGTGTACACAGCTAAATGTAACAGCTGAAATGGTTTATGCGTTTGCAGATAATTGATTTTGAGAGATGGAGAGCTCTCCTGACAAAACCAGGGCTCAGCTCTGGCAGCATAGTGAACGGGTCATTCAACAACATCATAGACTCGCGGCACAGGCGTTTCATGGACATCCAGGCCAACACGTTTGATTTCGGGGTGATTCTGCTGGAGCTGATAAGTGGAAGAGCCCCAGTTTCCAAAGATACAGGAGATCTTGTGGACTGGGTAAGTAACTTGGCCTGAATCATGATTTGACACCAGTAATTCCAGACATTGAATTATCAGATAAATGAAAACCGTGGCACTAGTCTGAAAGTCTGAAACTCTGCAATGTTGGTCCAACTTGGGGTCACAGGCAAGGAAGCACTTGGACCAGACCGAAGAATTCATCAAGCTGGTCGACCCGAAGCTGATGAACGCCAACCATGAGAACCTGGGCATCGTCTGCAACGTGGTGAACCTCTGCATCGACGCCGAGCCGTGCCGGAGACCGTCGATGAACATGATCACCGCCATTCTGGAGGAAGGCATCGACACGTCGCCGGCGACCGTCCTTCGGGACTCCTCCCTGGCATGGGCGGAGGCAGAGATTGCCATCTCGTAGTCGTAGACGGACATGCAATTTGCTGCTACTCGGACAGTAACTACAGAGACGCACACAGTGGTTTTGCCACAAAGGGCTTTTTAACCTTTTTTTTTTCTTTTTGATTCGTGGCTACTGCTTTACGTTTCCTCGGTGCCTTTTTGCCTCTCCCTCTCCCAGATCACATGAAAAATGTGTGGATATTTTGTGAGCGGATTTGATATGTGATATGTCATATGTGATCTACCCAGGATTTACCTTTTCATTTTCGAAGTTTTTAAAAAATTGATCGAAAATCGACACCTTTCGATCAACGCCATATGAAAACTGGCCAATACCAGCTTCCACAAACCGATGACCAACCGCGAAAACCTGATCTAGCAGACCTTGAGTTTGTATGCCACTAAAATATATATTTTATTGGCTAAAAGGCCCCCTAAATATATATTTATATTTTAAAACGTAAAACTCGTTTTCTGAATTTGAGTTTCTCTGAAGAAAAAAAAGATCCTCAAGCATCAAATTGTTCCTCCCCACCGTGGGGCCCAATTCTCAGCACGAGACGCGGCCCAACTCCCAAACATCGGAATAAGCCGACAAGCCATGGCCCATGGGAGTGCCCAACCACAGCCCAATTATCGGCGCGGCCTAACTCCGCAAACACTCGGATGGGCCGCCCAGCCATGGCCCATGAGCGAGCCCGACCTCAGCGAAAGTCTCTCTCTGTCTCTCTCCCTCCTCTCAGAGAAGAAGAGGAGGAGAAGGGGGCACGCCGCCACGCCATGGCGGGAGAGGAAATCGGCGCGAGCGAGGAGCACGGGTGCGCCGCGGGAGGCGAGCCCATGAACGACTACGAGAGGCAGCGGCTGGCGCGGATTCGGGAGAACGAGGCGCGCCTCCAGGCCCTCGGCATCCGCCGGCTCGCCGCGTCCCCTCTCCTCCACAGCCCGGCTTCATCGGCGGGGGGCAAGGGGAAGCGGAAGACCCGAGCCGCCGACGCGGACGAGGAGTACCTCCCGTCCGACGGCGGAGATGATGATGATGATGAGGAGAGCTCGTCGACCAGCGACCAGGATGGCGAGGAAGAGGAGGACGCCAAGGCTTCCTCTAGGTCTCGTAAAAAGGTCCTATTTTCTCCCCCCGTGAAAGAAATCCTGCTTCATTGATTGTGTCTTCTCTGTATGAATATTTCGAGGTCGTTGCTTCCAACTCGCTGGAAGAAACACATATCATTTTGTTTTCAGATGTAGTGTAAACGTGTAGCCTTTAGTGACCTTTTATTCTCATTCTAGCCCCTTTACTAATCTAATCTCCCTTGACATTGTTATTGAGCAAAATGATAAGCATATCACGGTTCATGTCGTCCATTCAGGTTTTATGGTTTCCTTTATCCAACAAAAATAACTAATGACACATTGTGTTTGCCAAACTCAACCCTCCCAAGTGATAATGAAGTAAATTATACTCCACAATGCATTGCAGATCCAGTAATGAAATGTGCATCATAAATTCATAATATAGCATTACATTTTTGTATGCATTATGCTCTTTTATTTGCATTAACGCACTTGTTTTTCTCCCGTTTGTTTTCAGGGAAAGAAAAAGGTACTGAACTCAGGGAAGTCTTCTAAAGTTACGCCTAGAAAAGAGGATGCTCATCTCGCTGATTCTGAGGATGATGATGCAGCCTTACAGCAGGTATTATGTGACAAATGCAGCCAATAAGCTGACAATCCTATAATGTCATATGAAAACTCTTAACTCGCTAACCTCTTTTTTAACCACAAGTTATTCATTCAATCCCTCTTGAGCAATCATAATCATGCAGGCAATAGCTCTGTCCCTGGCAGAGTCTTTAGAAAATTCTGTGCCAGCAATGAGTGGAGAAACTCCAAGCACAGGGATGAAAGGAAGTGGTAGCACACCATGCAAAAAGAATAATACTATACCCATTCAAGACTCAGCTAAAACCATGAGGATAAAAAAGCAGGTTTGTTGCTCCAAGCATGGCCTGCACAAATTTCCTATCCTATCTTAATTGTATTTTACAGAATTATACTATCATTTTTTCATTGCTTTTTTTAGGGCAAGAGCAGGATACAACTGACAGAAGATGATGTGGTTGCATTCTTCTTTTCATTTGATGGTACCTTACCTTGAGAGTTCCTTTTTGACCTACTTAAAACTTTGGGTTTACCTGAAAGAGAACATTTGAACTTTGGATTGCATTAAAATCAGTCGCTTATAGCTCCACATTGTAGTCAAGGAATTAGCCAGAGAAAAAGAATTTGCAGGAAGTATTGTTAAGTTAAGCTTGCTTAGTTCCTTTTCAATTTATATTTTTAGAAACGACGGACATGATACAGTGCATAATGACACATTGTTGTTTCATTTGATATGTATGGTTTATGTCCAATTTCCTGCCCGTTGAATTTATTATCATAGTCCTCATCTGCACTGCAAGTACTTTCTGATTTTTGTTTTACACGTATCATCAAATTTTCAACCAAACATAACCAGCATGCACATCAGCATATTTTTGTATGGTTATGACCATAACATGCCCCTATATATACCTTAGGTATGCATATACTGACTTTTGTGTCTTTTCTTTTGGCCTTCATGATCTGTTTAAATTTTTTGTCCAAGCCACAGCTTTGTTCTGTTTCCTTTACTATGGATTGTGCAATACTTGCTGAAAAATTAACAGACACCTTTTTCTTCTGTGGCATGCACCCCCAAAACTTCATTTTGGGTTCTTATATCTCTTATGCAAACATTCTAAAATGGTTATTACTTACTACTTTGATCTATAGAAGTTGGGAAAGGATATATCACGCCGTGGGATCTTGAACGAATGGCCACAGTGCATGATTTCATCTGGACGGATTCTGAGATATCAAAGATGATCCATTGCTTTGATACTGACAGGGATGGAAAGGTTTGCTTTCTTTTCTTGAATTGATTCTTGTGCACTCACAGAAGCATGCCCTGTTTAAAACTTTGTTTTAATTTTAATGAAAAACAAGAAGAAAATTGATTCTTGTGCATTCACAGAAGCATTTCCCAAGCAGTTAAATTGGCAACTGGGCCCAATCTATAAAAATTTACATTTAGAAGATTCAATCACGTAGGCAAACCTCAGTTGATTCCTGTTTCAGCCAAGCCAACTGGTAGATTTTCACCCTTCTTCCCTGCTATCTCCCTTTTCTTATTTTTTCGCTGGGCCGGCGAAAGCCAGCCGGGGTATATATTAAGAAAGAGAGAGTTTAAGCAAACTGTACATACAAGAAAACAAACAGAGCCAAAGCTCACATACAGAACCAGGAGACTGGTTCACCACATACACACGCGCTAGCTAGCTAGCCAATCCCAGCAACCGGAGGGCCACTCGCACTGATCGCGCATAGAAGCCCCGCCGCCTTCCAAGACTCCCATTCCTCTGCGATGGATGCGCAAACCTGCTCCGCCGATGCAGCTTTTCCGTCGAAGATTCTAGCATTGCGTTCTTTCCAAACAAGCCACGTCACAAGGATCACCCCGGCGTCGAAGGTTTTTCGGTCCTGCTTGTGCACAGTTTTGCGAGCCGTGTACCACCAATTGATTAAACCCTCCGATGGTGTGGAACAGGGGAGGTCCGGCCGGCTACGAATCCGCGTCCAAACTTGCTGCGTGAAGGGGCAGTCATGGAAGATGTGTGAGCAGGATTCACCGTCAGCCAAGCATAGATGACAAATCGAAGCCATTTGCCAACCCCGTCGCTGGAGATTGTCAGTGGTCAAGCAAGCTCCTCGCGTCGCCAAAAACATGAAGAACTTGCATCTAGTCGGCGCCCTAGACTTCCAAATGATTTTCCCGATTGCCGACCTCGTCTTGCCGGCACAGAGAAGAGAGTAGGCTGATTTTACTGAGAAAACACCATTGGCCTCTGCCAACCAAACAATCGCGTCCAATCTCGATGTGTCCAGGGAAACACACTGCACCAAGATCTCCCTTTTCTTATAAAACAAAAGGTGACAATGTGTGTTCTTTCCAAATAATGTGAAATGTTTTTGGATCATTGTGAATTTACTGGATCAGCATTTCGTCAATATGTGAATACACCACTTGGTGTCAGCCAGCTTTACTGAATGACTAGTGACTGTCAGGAATTCAGGATAACCCTTTCAATTTTCATAGGCAGCTCTCTCTCCAGCTCGTTCTCTCTCTCTCTCTCTCTCAATTGAAAAGATTTTAGGAAAAAAGTCCCCATTCCACAACTTCTATGCTCTATAGTTTCTTATACTTCTGTTTTACTTCTCCGCAGATTAACCTTGAGGATTTCCGCACCATTGTATCCCGATGCAACATGTTGCAGGAGCCTGAGAAGTGAGAAGTGAGGATGAGATCATGAGACACGATCGGTCGATCTTGTTCAAAGATTCAAGCTCCTTTGTTTTTGTGGACAGTGCCTTTTTTTCAAAGCCTAATTTAGGACTGCGTGGGTGTTACAAGAGGTGCTGATTGTGTATAGGAAATGAGGCAATGAAACCCAGGACTGGGTAGATCCTTTGTTCACAGTAGCACAGAACAGCATGAGCATCAAGTTCAGGCTTCAAGCTGACTAGGTTATTGCTGTTTTGCACTACTCTCCCATGTAAACTAATGTCTGAAAAACTAACTATGGAATATGCGTTCGTCATGAAGTTGTAAGACTGGATGACATGCATGCTGTTCCATCGAAAAGCGAGTGTCCCTTATTATATTCTGCCTTATGTGCAAGTCATGCTAACATGAGCTCTTGACGAGTACTAACCCATGTCCGAATCTGATTATTTTAAAAGTTAGCTATTGAACCAGACTCATTTGCTCAGAAACATAACAGAACATAACCACGTCTTCTGTCTTTGCAATACATAGGACAAACGTATCAGAATCAGGCAATCAGGACACTAATAAATTGAAAGCAAGTTTACAGTTATACCAACAGATACCGATGCACAAACTTCTTAACTGCACAAGCTCTTCAAGCTCGCGAATAACTTGCAACTTAGTGTTAAGGAGCTCTCCAAGCTTGTGACTAACTTGCAACTTAGTGTTAAGGAGATGAGTTATTGACTCTGTATGGTAGCCAGCCAATCTGAAGCACGCAATTACAGAATACACCAGATCCTAGGATGAATTTGCTATGCGGTAGTAGTGTAGAACATGTGAGCAAACGCATCAGAAAATGCAGACAACAAATCAATTCTTAAGAAAGAAAAGGCCTAACGAAACAGAACTAGACAAGCTCATCTATCTCTTCATAATATATCCCAGTAGAATTCCCAGAAGAGCAACGACCACCACAAACACAAAAGGGAAACCACCATTCTGCTTGCTAATTTCCCTCCTCACAAGGTCCTGTTAAGATTCAAAAGAAATGCTTAATTACAACAATGTCATGGCTTTATGTGCACAAATAAAATACAACAATTATTTCCCTTATAGCAACACTGCATAAAGCAGTACAGAAACCTTGTGCGATGCAACATTGTCATCGCCAAAAAGATGAGAAGCAAAAAGGAGTACAGATTTAGGTGAGAGCATGATATATTTTTTTAAAAAAGGAAGTATGAAGTAGAAAAATAATATATTTTTATATAAATAATAACAAATTAAACAAAATATCAACCTTTATCACAGTAGGAATAAATTACTTATGCAATGAAAGAGTAGAGCATGCGACAGAATGTTTCCATAAGGGCAGTATCTACTAACCATCTCCTCGAGAAGCTTATTGTTCTGCTGAATAGCAGAGTTTCTTTCTTCTGTCAATCTTGACATCAAAGCAGATGTCTACACATAGGATAAAAAAAATTAATGAGGCATTATTCGTGTCAGTACAAGGCAAGCAAAAGATACTTTGTTAGCCAATATGGCTGAAGAGCTGAACAGTGTTAAATGTTGAAAAGGACAACACACTAACTGCTTTGTAATGAAAAACCTAGTGCAATAAAACGAACAATCAATGCAGAAAAAAATGTTCTACTCTGTAACAAGTAATTTATGTGCGTTTGCACCTAGAGCAAAAATAATTGCTACGGAGAGTAGAAAGGACCAATTTCAAAACAAAATGACGAATTGACAACAAATAAGGTGACAACTGAAATGAACTTTTGAACTTATACATAGTTGGGCTTGACCAATGATCCCTTAACATATAACAAACCACTGTGCAAATATCCAGCATTACAATGAGAAGTACATACTGCAGTCACAAGTATCAATCAGCACAACAACATCTACTCCATCTTGCTTGTATCAGTATTATTTTGTTTTCCACATTACAGGTGCCAAGCTCAGGTCTCATTGAAATTTTAATTGTAATCAGACTGTAAAAGACATTTATATTTAAAGATGTAAAATAAATTGGCGAGTTTTATTGGGGTACTGTTGACTATCAGATCCATGCCATGTTTATGTTGAAATAGTCAAGTCTCAAAGGTACTTGATATTTACTTCAATAGAAGATTGAAATGCAATGTTTGCTAAGAGACTTCCATGTAAAGTTGCAAGTGAACATAGAAAACTTATTTGGAGTGACTCACCTCAGAATCAGATGTTACATCTTCTGCATCCTTGTGTGCTCTTGTAGCCTGGAAAAATAACTACTACTCAGTTTAACTCGGCTTTGAAAAGAGCAGAAAGGGGAAGTGCATATAAAAGTTAAGGTACTAACAGAGAGCAATGGTGGCTCATCAGATTCCCGAGTTGTCTGCGTCTAAAAACAATCAGTCATATCCACACGAGTTAAAGAAAAACAAGGAAATGAAATAATGCATAATCAGACATCTCACATCTTGATAATTCAAGTTGCCCCCTTCTGATAATGAAGCCCGAGGAGACGAGCCTTCTTCAGATCCCTCACGCACGGGGGATGGTGGTCGTGGTGGTTGGACATAGACAACCTTCAACTTCCTCTCATCCACCACATTACCTGATCCTTTGTTAAACTAGAAAAGGTACACATGTTGGCATCATAGGAACTAGGAAGTTAGAAACAAACATCAAGCAACATAAATACATAATCAAGAATCAACCATCTGATAGACATTAGAACATGAACTACCATCTCTCCAGTGACATCCTTGGTTGTTGTGCCTTCAGTCACCACAACGCTCTGCACTAGAAACTTGTCTTTGCACTGCATGTCTGCTGGTGCCTCCCGTTGAGCTTGCATTGTTACTAAGGAAGTGCAGAGAACTGTCAATTTTTTGCACACGGATAACAATACGAGGAAAATATCCCAACGTTTTGCATGAAGGAGATGAGAATTGAGCATAACCGATGACATCGCTGGTGGACCGTGGCGGCACAATGCCACTATTCGGCCTGACGCAGTACTTCTTTGGGCTAGTTGTCTTGACCTAAGGAGCACAACATTTCACCAAATTTAGCGTTAGCGCGTCAAATCTCATTAACTTTTTTTTCTTTTTTTGCAGAATTCCCAAGCTCTATGCTCCGAGAATCAAAATTGCTGAATTTCTTCGTGGGGGAAAAAAGATTCCAGTTACCTTAAAGGCGATGTAGTCATCTGTTCTGTTCGTCAGCTGCATGGAGCATGAGATCTGCTTCTTCGTCTCGACTGCTCAATCCAAACAGCAAAAAAAAATCAGCAAAAACAAACAAAACCCCAGCGGCATGTGGCTCCAGAATTTCACAAGCAGGGAATTTCCGGCGAGGAAAACCGTACAGGGGAACCGAAGTTCGAGCGGCTCGATCCCGAGCAACTCCTTGGAGTCGGAGCCCATCTGCCGCCAGCCAACCCACTCGAACCGAAGAGGGGAATGCTCGCTCGAACTCGAGATGCGCTTGATCCGGAGCGGGGAGCTAGTAGTAGCTAGGGTTGGGGTTTGGGGGAGTGAGTGATGAGTGGGTTACTGACTTACTGGGTCTCCGTGCTTGCTTGCCTGGAGGTGCGGACGGGAATTTTGGGAGAATTTTGGAGTCGCGGCTGGGAATTGGGAAGAGCACGAGGGAATGTCGGGTTGGTGTGTGATGGTGTCGCCCCGGTCCTCGGGTGGGTCTTCTGGTAGGGGAGACGAGCACGAGCACGGCTGCGCGAGGTGGGTCGGAAATTCGGAATGAAGTATGAGCAAAAGCCTAGTGCCGCGAGCCCGCGATGCATAATTAACTACACTACACATTCCTTTTTCTGGAAAAGGCCACATGTTTGTTTGGTTAAGGCCATGGTAGATTTGAGAAAAACAAAAGAAAGAAAAGTTGCAGGCTTGCAAGTTGCAAATGCGCCCTCAGGTAGTGCTCACGTGGCTCTTTTTTTCTTTCTGACAGTTGGGGTGTTCTTCAATCTTCATTTCAGATTCAGATTTGATGATTGCAGGCAGAGCGTCACATTTCGGGACGAGGATTTCAACTCCCCATCAAGTGGGTGAACAGACACGGTAACTTACATCCGTGTGTTTGGGTGATTTGGTGTTATATCCGTGTCGGATTGGCTTGAAAACAGTCACACACATCGCTTGTCAAACGCTTGCTTGGTTTATACTAGGAGTATCAAGTAATACCACCCGGCGCTTTGTGAACAAAAGTATACATTCTTTTGAAACAGAAAATAGCATATGTGCAATTCAGCCTTCACCGAGGGAATGTAAAGACATATATATTTCTGTATTATAAAAAAAACTTTGTATGTACAAGAGTGATTACAGTCTGATAATTGTTCGTCTATACGATCTACTGAACTAGTTGATGAAGAAGGCACCTGTGAGCTACCCCAGACGGTGCCAGGAATAGCATCAGAACAGCATTTCGTGCAGATGGCAGAGGCATGAGCAAAACATGTAAACCTGAACATATTTTCCTGTCCGAATTTACTTATTATCATCACTTGCTCCGTACCTTGAAGTGCTTGCAAAATTGAGTCCAGCAAACCAAGCCACGCGCATCAGTTGGATGCCTAGAACCAGAACCCACCATGACACCAAACCACGAAGACTTTGCACCATCCATCCAGGCGCAGTGATCTCATCGGCTAACTGAAGACCCCTCATCAGCTGTAGAACTCGGTAACCCTCATAAACCACAGGGGCCACCAACCAAACTGGCGATTTCCAGTGCCAAGTAAGCATCTCAGTCAAAACTTGTACAGAAAGGAGCAAGAGATATGGTCCAAGCAGCACTGCAAACGGAATGAATGGTATATGTGGCTGCAGAGTACCCTTATGAGATGCGAAAAACAGGGCCAAAGGAACAAGAAATCCTACTATGCTGGCAGCCAGATTCCAGAACCTGTAAGAAGTTGGGATCTGCTTTATCAGTTCGGATGAATTGGCCTCCGGACGCCCACAAGCATCAGCCATAAGGAAAAACAGCATTGCTCCCATGTTAAAAATGAAGTCAAGTCCCACTAGGGATAGAAGGCCGGCAATGTTGGGACCAAGAAACACTGAAGACAATGGTAGCCATAAAGTTGGAACTATACTCGTAACCAACAGAATTGAAGGCCCTAAAAGCCACATTGGCAGTTTAAAAGTTGTCAGCTGCATGGAAGGTTCTTTTATCACCTCCACAAAATCCTGGTCACTCTGGAGGATCGGAATTTCTGGTGCTTCTTCTGTATCAATAGGTTCAACAACTTCAGTTCCCTTAATAATGTTGGCACCATCTTCTGCAGAGGCATATGGAAGGGAGGCCTCCCAAGACAAATTTTGAGTGCATCGCAAGACAATATTTTCAAAATGGCCCGAGTGTAGAGGTTTCAAATAAAGAGATTTAGGCAATCTGATTTGTCCATTCTCATGAATCTGTCTCCTGTTCCTAATATGTGCTTTGCTTAATTTTATCTGTGAACAAATTAAAGAGGCCATGGTACAGGATGACATCTGTGCCTTCAACACTGCAAAGGGAACAAAACAAAACTAGTTATCAAGTGCCTCAACTATGGTACTATACGTAGCATATTGGTAAACAAAAACTCAACAGTGTCACGAAAAACAGACATAGAAACAATGGAATGTTATCCAGTATGATATCAGGTCGACAACAACAAAACAAAAGACAGCATATAGATCTACAATTGGCTTAGTTTTGTTTTTCCCATATAACACAGCCATTTGACGGATAGCTCTGAAGTCTGAACCAAAGATATCAATCAATCCAAGTGATGAATACCATATGTATGAAAGAGTTACATCACAGAGACTAGTTGGCAACAAAGAAGACAATACAATAGGAACTCAAGGATCAGCTAACTTCACTAAGTGTTTTATGATACTCATTCAACTGAGTTTCAAGAATCAAGATCACAACTCTAGGTACATCTATTTGTGTGCGTTCTCTGCTCTTTGCCACTTACTTGTTTATAATGGAACACAGCTGGCTTGGCTGAAACAGGAATCAACTGAGGTTTGTCTACATGATTTGAATCTTCTAAATGTATTTTTTTTTCTCCGGAGAATCTGGAAAGAATGAAATGGCCGGGTGTTCAACCAGCAACGCAGGACCTGGATTGAAGTGGCAAGGGGAATGGCGGAGGAGGCGACACTTTGGCGTCAAGCAAACTCGGCTATCCCCGCCCTGGTTCTCCGAAGGGATCAAGGTCGCCAAAACTAGTGAGAGATTTAGGCTAATGAATGTTGCGTTTCATTCCGGTTTCAGTCCCCTGCTGTTTTTGTATTTCCATGTAAATAACTTTTATTTCTCTTAATACAAAAATGCGCTCCTTGCGTATTCCCGAAAAATATAATGGAACACAGCTTTCCAAATGCTTTGTAATTATGTATTTCTGTGGTCACACTCATCCTAACTTCAAGCTACGCCTAGCAAAAGTTTGCATATTCTATATTACGGAACTACTTCCTCTGTCCCAAACTATAGCTGGTCAAAACATACAGAAAACTAAGGGAGTGCATAGCATGAATAGTTGTAAAAAGAAACGTACAAAACTGTATTTTGCGTCGAACTAGACATGGTCATTGTGAGGCACAATCAGGTAAAAACGATCATTGCGGTTGAAATCCTTAGTGCTAAGACTAGGAAAACATTAAAGGGCCAACCAAAGATACAGTGAGCATGATTGAGAATTAAGCTTCGCTCTGAATGTCAGACAAAACACAGAAGGATGATAACAACATAATCGCCATAATAACAGACTATCCGGTTAGTACATCAAGCAATACTGACCACCCAAATCTACGACCAATAGAAGTGCACAAGAGTTCAAATTCCTTAGCTAAATCATCAGCTGGTTAAAAAATATATTTCTCTAAAATCCAAATATTTTTACCACGAGCAAATCCTTAAGTCTTAACTGTCCATTTTATCAAACGAGGCTTTGCCCTTATCGAAGGCAAGTTGATTTCCGCCCCTCCATGGACGATTCCTGCTGAAAATAGCACCGCGTATGCGAACACGCGGAATACATAAACCATTTGGAAACATCGGCAAAACCTTGCACACACCCAAAGCCTCCAATTTGATCAGATCCAGAGATACTAAAGAGAAACACAGGGTTTCAAGCACTACTCCAGTTCCGCTAAGGCGCGCATATACGTATGAGCGAGGCATAGGCAGGAGAGAGCGAGAGCTAACCGGATTGGACTTCCCTCGGCCTCTCGCCGGCGGGAGCCCGGAGTCTCTGAACGTGTCGTCGTCGCAGCGCCGGAGGAGGTGGGTCGGAAATTCGGAATGAAGTATGAGCAAAAGCCTAGTGCCGCGAGCCCGCGATGCATAATTAACTACACTACACATTCCTTTTTCTGGAAAAGGCCACATGTTTGTTTGGTTAAGGCCATGGTAGATTTGAGAAAAACAAAAGAAAGAAAAGTTGCAGGCTTGCAAGTTGCAAATGCGCCCTCAGGTAGTGCTCACGTGGCTCCTTTTTTCTTTCTGACAGTTGGGGTGTTCTTCAATCTTCATTTCAGATTCAGATTTGATGATTGCAGGCAGAGCGTCACATTTCGGGACGAGGATTTCAACTCCCCATCAAGAGGGTGAACAGGACGGTTACATCCGTGTGTTTGGGTGATTTGGTGTTACATCCGTGTCGGATTGGCTTGAAAACAGTCACACACATCGCTTGTCAAACGCTTGCTTGGTTTATACTAGGAGTATCAAGTAATACCACCCGGCGCTTTGTGAACAAAAGTATACATTCTTTTGAAACAGAAAATAGCATATGTGCAATTCAGCCTTCACCGAGGGAATGTAAAGACATATATATTTCTGTATTATAAAAAAAACTTTGTATGTACAAGAGTGATTACAGTCTGATAATTGTTCGTCTATACGATCTACTGAACTAGTTGATGAAGAAGGCACCTGTGAGCTACCCCAGACGGTGCCAGGAATAGCATCAGAACAGCATTTCGTGCAGATGGCAGAGGCATGAGCAAAACATGTAAACCTGAACATATTTTCTTGTCCGAATTTACTTATTATCATCACTTGCTCCGTACCTTGAAGTGCTTGCAAAATTGAGTCCAGCAAACCAAGCCACGCGCATCAGTTGGATGCCTAGAACCAGAACCCACCATGACACCAAACCACGAAGACTTTGCACCATCCATCCAGGCGCAGTGATCTCATCAGCTAACTGAAGACCCCTCATCAGCTGTAGAACTCGGTAACCCTCATAAACCACAGGGGCCACCAACCAAACTGGCGATTTCCAGTGCCAAGTAAGCATCTCAGTCAAAACTTGTACAGAAAGGAGCAAGAGATATGGTCCAAGCAGCACTGCAAACGGAATGAATGGTATATGTGGCTGCAGAGTACCCTTATGAGATGCGAAAAACAGGGCCAAAGGAACAAGAAATCCTACTATGCTGGCAGCCAGATTCCAGAACCTGTAAGAAGTTGGGATCTGCTTTATCAGTTCGGATGAATTGGCCTCGGGACGCCCACAAGCATCAGCCATAAGGAAAAACAGCATTGCTCCCATGTTAAAAATGAAGTCAAGTCCCACTAGGGATAGAAGGCCGGCAATGTTGGGACCAAGAAACACTGAAGACAATGGTAGCCATAAAGTTGGAACTATACTCGTAACCAACAGAATTGAAGGCCCTAAAAGCCACATTGGCAGTTTAAAAGTTGTCAGCTGCATGGAAGGTTCTTTTATCACCTCCACAAAATCCTGGTCACTCTGGAGGATCGGAATTTCTGGTGCTTCTTCTGTATCAATAGGTTCAACAACTTCAGTTCCCTTAATAATGTTGGCACCATCTTCTGCAGAGGCATATGGAAGGGAGGCCTCCCAAGACAAATTTTGAGTGCATCGCAAGACAATATTTTCAAAATGGCCCGAGTGTAGAGGTTTCCAATAAAGAGATTTAGGCAATCTGATTTGTCCATTCTCATGAATCTGTCTCCTGTTCCTAATATGTGCTTTGCTTAATTTTATCTGTGAACAAATTAAAGAGGCCATTGTACAGGATGACATCTGTGCCTTCAACACTGCAAAGGGAACCAAAAAAACTAGTTATCAAGTGCCTCAACTATGGTACTATACGTAGCATATTGGTAAACAAAAACTCAACAGTGTCACGAAAAAGACAGAAACAATGGAATGTTATCCAGTATGATATCAGGTTAACAACAACAAAACAAAAGACGGCATATAGATCTACAATTGGCTTAGTTTTGTTTTTCCCATATAACACAGCCATTTGACGGATAGCTCTGAAGTCTGAACCAAAGATATCAATCAATCCAAGTGATGAATACCATATGTATGAAAGAGTTACATCACAGAGACTAGTTGCGCAACAAAGAAGACAATACAATAGGAACTCAAGGATCAGCTAACTTCACTAAGTGTTTTATGATACTCATTCAACTGAGTTTCAAGAATCAAGATCACAACTCCATGTACATCTATTTATGTGCGTTTTCTGCTCTTTGCCACTTACTTGTTTATAATGGAACACAGCTGGCTTGGCTGAAACAGGAATCAGCTGAGGTTTGTGTGTTTGAATCTTCTAAATGTTTTTTTTTTCTCCGGAGAATCTGGAAAGAACGAAATGGCCGGGTGTTCAACCAGCAACGCAGGACCTGGATTGAAGTGGCAAGGGGAATGGCGGAGGAGGCGACACTTTGGCGTCAAGCAAACTCGGCTATCCCCGCCCTGGTTCTCCGAAGGGATCAAGGTCGCCAAAACTAGTGCAAGATTTAGGCTAATGAATGTTGTGTTTCATTCCGGTTTCAGTCCCCTGCTGTTTTTGTATTTCCATGTAAATAACTTTTATTTCTCTTAATACAAAAATGTGCTCCTTGCGTATTCCCGAAAAAATATAATGGAACACAGCTTTCCAAATGCTTTGTAATTATGTATTTCTGTGGTCACACTCATCCTAACTTCAAGCTACGCCTAGCAAAAGTTTGCATATTCTATATTACGGAACTACTTCCTCTGTCCCAAACTATAGCTGGTCAAAACATACAGAAAACTAAGGGAGTGCATAGCATGAATAGTTGTAAAAAGAAACGTACAAAACTGTATTTTGCATCGAACTAGACATGGCCATTGTGAGGCACAATCAGGTAAAAACGATCATTGCGGTTGAAATCCTTAGTGCTAAGACTAGGAAAACATTAAAGGGCCAACCAAAGATACAGTGAGCATGATTGAGAATTAAGCTTCGCTCTGAATGTCAGACAAAACACAGAAGGATGATAACAACATAATCGCCATAATAACAGACTATCCGGTTAGTACATCAAGCAATACTGACCACCCAAATCTACGACCAATAGAAGTGCACAAGAGTTCAAATTCCTTAGCTAAATCATCAGCTGGTTAAAAAATATATTTCTCTAAAATCCAAATATTTTTACCACGAGCAAATCCTTAAGTCTTAACTGTCCATTTTATCAAACGAGGCTTTGCCCTTATCGAAGGCAAGTTGATTTCCGCCCCTCCATGGACGATTCCTGCTGAAAATAGCACCGCGTATGCGAACACGCGGAATACATAAACCATTTGGAAACATCGGCAAAACCTTGCACACACCTAAGCCTCCAATTTGATCAGATCCAGAGGTACTAAAGAGAAACACAAAGGTTTCAAGCACTACTCCAATTCCGCTAAGGCACGCATATGCGTATGAGCGAGGCATAGGCAGGAGAGAGCGAGAGCTAACCGGATTGGACTTCCCTCGGCCTCTCGCCGGCGGGAGCCCGGAGTCTCTGAACGTGTCGTCGTCGCAGCGCCGGAGTCCCGGACGCAGGTCGCGGCTGCCCCCTGAACCTGCACTGCAGCTTCAGCTAAGGGGGAAGACGGAGGAGAGGTAACTGGCCTAATAAGCAATAATGAGATTGATGGGCCGTGTGGGATACGGAATTTCACCTGTGGGCTTTGAACCTTTTTTGGTAGAGAATCTATGGGCTTGAAGCCTTGAACTGTACAATAGTGTTTGTCTCTCTCTCTTTTTTTTTCAAAAATATGTGTATTTCTTCTTCTTCTACTACTACTTTTTCAGTTTTCTCTTTTTTTGAAAGAGGGAGGTAGAGTGTTTGCCTAGTTGTTCACTTTCAGCCTTGTATGGTGTTGCTACTTGACATGATTTTGCCTAGTGTTTCCCCCCAACAATTCATAGGTTACGGATGCATTGTGCGGAGAAATAAAGATAAGAGAGCCCAAGTTGCAAAAAATAAAAAAGACTAATAACAAGACAAGGGAGCAATCAAGCAAGCAAACAAAGATGGGTAGAACTCTCACCGAGCCCTCGATCTCAATCCTCACCACCACCAGAAAATCACTTCTGGCGCAGAGGACAAACGCATCCCAGCCAAGTACCCGCCACGGCCGCTTTATCCCAAACCAAACCACACACGCCGCGTCCGCTTCTCACTTCCCAAGCCACAGAGCGCGCCTCTTCCCTCCCATGCACGCGCGCTCTCCCACTGAGCCTTCCAAGCCACCGCAGCCGCAGCCATGAGCGCCGGCGACACGCTCGACAAGCTCGTGGTCTTCCTCGCGAAGCGCGATGGCATCGACAAGCTGGTCAAGACGTTCCAGTACGTGTCCAAGCTCGCGCACTGGGCGGCGGAGTCGTCCAGCCCGGGCCTCGCCGGGCGCGCCAAGAACTGGGAGACGTCCGCGGGGCTCAGCCGCAAGGCCTTCCGCACGGGCCGCTTCCTCACGGGGCTCAACGGGCTGCGCCGCGCGCCGGGGGAGTTCGGCGCGCTCGCCGTGCTCGCCAACGCCGGCGAGATGGTCTACTTCTTCTTCGACCACTTCACGTGGCTGTCCCGCGTCGGCGTCCTCGACGCCTGGCTCGCGCGACGCATGAGCTTCATCTCCGCCTTCGGCGAGTCCGTCGGCTACGTGTTCTTCATCGCCATGGACCTCATCATGATCAGGAGGGGCCTCAGGCAGGAGAGGAAGCTGCTCAGGGAGGGCGGGAAGGACAAGGACAAGGAGGTGAAGAAGATCCGGATGGACAGGGTGATGCGGCTCATGGCGACGGCCGCCAACGTCGCCGACCTCGTCATCGGCATCGCGGACATCGAGCCCAACCCGTTCTGCAACCACGCCGTCACGTTGGGGATCAGTGGGCTCGTGTCGGCGTGGGCCGGCTGGTACAGGAACTGGCCGTCGTGAGGTGTACCGACTCTGTATTTTTCGCACGCTCTTCGGCCTTGTTACATCATAATGATTTTGCCAGGCACTGAACTCTGCATCTGTAGCAAATTTTACAGTCGAGATACCGTTGGTGTATAGTCGCATAGATCGACGCATACTGTACTGAACAGCTCACTGGCAATCCCAACCAATCTTTCATGATCGATGAGTCTGTTCTTAAGATCAATCGTCAATTCCTCATACAGTGAACTGGAACATTTGACCAAGTAATGAAACAATTTATTTAAGTGTTGCAACATTGTTTGATTTTTTTTATCAAAATATAAGCAAGTAACATCTTGTTATAAAGATTTAGTTGTGACGAACACAACGGTGTAATCAAATCGTAGAATAAATAATTAGTTTAGAAGAAAAAAATATTTGAAGATGTGGGAGGAAATTTCCAATCAGACACCCGATCCTATCTCAAAAAATCGGACGGTCAAATGTTTCAGTTATCCACTGGTGAAATATTAAGTTATACATGGTGAAAAAAAAATCAGTCATTGAAACATTTAAAAAGTGTGTGAAATACAGTGAAAACACACGTTGAAAAATATTGCCTATCGTGTATGAAACATCAAGTATTAACAGATTGAACCAAACATCAAATATGAATAGATTGAAACATATGTTTTTCTTTCATCAAAACATAATCATGTGATATCTTATTTAAAATATTTAATTACAATAAATAGAATGGTGTGATCAGACTGTAGATCGGATAAGTAGTTTAGGAGAAAAATCATTTTAAAGATAGCTAAATACATGCATGCATGCAAGGAGTGGAGAGAGATAGAGTATGTGCAAGTAGTTAAATGAATTTTGTGAAACATAGCAAAAGCACATGATGAAACATGTTGCTATCACGTATGAAACATTGAGTTTTAACGGTTTGAAACATATATTCTTCTTTTACCAGAATATAATCATGCGATATCTTATTATAAAGATTTAATTACAACAAATATAACGGTATGATCGGATCGTAAATCGGACAAATAGTTTAAGAGAAAAAAACATTTAAAGTGAGGAGAAGAAAGAAGAGAAACTACGTAGCACTTATCTACATACACATGATAGTAAGAGGAGAGCGCTCGATTTTTCTCTCCAAATCAGCATGCCGATCGAAAGTATTTTCCGATTAGTTTTCTAGTATGACTTTTAAGTCTTTCCCCAATAGGACTACTAGATTTCTGCTATATATATATCCCTTGTAAGTCAGATGGAGAGGGTGCGACAGCTCGATGTATCCCCTACGCTTGTAATCAACTCCTCAATAGTGATCGCTACCGGTCGGTACCCGTGGTTTTTTCCTGCAAGGGTTTTCCACGTAAAATTTGTGTCTCTGGTATGCATCTATTTTCATAACAAATCTAGTGAATGTTGGTATTATGGCTGCTCTATTGGCAATTTGGAAAATGGCCTGCTTTGAGAATATTCTTCCTAATTAATGATCTCGTAGATGTAATCTTTCAGGTAGCTCATTGTATCTTTGATTGGGCAATTTTACCAAACAAGGAGGAAGAAACAGGAAGACTGCAGGAGGGGGGCAGACTGCTAAAACGAGTGGTAAATGAAGTTTATAGCACCAGGCATGATTGGGGCTTCAAGGTAGGAAGATAGTCACAGTCGAGCAATTTCTTAGCGCTGCTTTGATTAACCCTGGGGATTTTCCTTTTGGGAGAAATTAAAACTTTGTAGCCAACTTGAACACTGCCACAGTGCCACCGAGCACCTGGTGTGCAAGTATGTCTTATTCTTTTTGTTAGCCTCTCTTCTTACTCTTAGCCATGGTGGGATGGCGCGCCTGGTGAGGGAACAAAGTTGATCTGCTGCCTGGAACCGGATACTATAATTCTATCATTCCTCTTAATGGAAATGGGGGAGCTCCTACTCTCCTAGTTCACAAAAAAAAGAAGAGCAAGAAAAAAAATGCAAATATACTTATTTTTTTCTGTAATTTACGTTTATATACCTGCATGGGAAGGATTTGCATAAATAAACCCGTCCTGCGGGGTGAAAACGCATGACCGCGATGATCCCGCAGCTCCAAAACGCGGGACCGACGGCCCACGGGATGGTCGCATGGCACCGCAACGGTCCCGCAGCCAGCGATTTAACACTGTTCACGCGGTAGTCACGCAGTTCCATTGTGCGGAATCAACCCATGAACAATATCAAAACAGTAATTATTTTTTTGTTCCATTGGTTTCCAAATTATTTTTCGCAATTCTGCATGGTGATTAAAGATGGCAACAGTAAATTCACCGTCGGGGGTCACATCCGCGTCCCCGTCCCCACGGTGATAAAATTTCACCGTCCTCGCCCCCGTCAACCACAACGGGGCTACATTTTCTCCAGTCTCGATCCCCACGTGGTGAATTTCCCCCACGGTTACCCCCGTCCTGCGGTAGTCAGCACTCAGCAGCCGGCAGGGAAATCGGTGGCAGCGGACAGCGTGCTGGCGATGAAGGGCGTTGGCGACGGACGGTGTGCTAGCGACGGAGGGCGCTGGTGGAGGATGGCGGACGGACAGCGCGACGACGACGGCGGGCTCCGGGCGGCGGCTTCGAGCGATGCTGTCGCGCTATCCGCGTGCGTCACAGGTCAGAACTGAACGACAAAAAGGGTTAGGCCAAAACAGCGATACAAAGAAGTTGCAAGCAGTGGGTAGACCAACATTGTCATGTAGCAAAAGTGGAAAAAGCTCAAGCGGCTAGAATTATGCAGTCATTAGTGCAAGTTGGCCTGCTCCATCTTACTTTTGCAATTCAATACATATCTGTGTCACATTTTGCTTAAACCTTGATTAGTTATTATTGATATAAGTCATATTTGCAGTATGGCCCTAAAATCACAAACTATATAAACATCGACCTATCCATCATTCATCATCAATATTTCTCTGTGCCGTCCGTTCTCTCCAGGTCTGCCGGAGGCGGCGGCGTGCATGCGTGGCATGGAGGCGCGCAACCGGCGGCGGCTCAGCGCGGCGAAGAGACGAAGCGGATCGATGCAGCGGGCGGAACTCGGCAGTGGCACAGGTTTGCGACGGATTTTGAGGCGTCGGTGGTCGGATCGGGCGGGAGGCGAGCGCCCAGCCAGGGTCCTGTTCGTCCTATAATCTAAATTTAGATCAATTGGGCAGAAGTGTGTTTCAGTTCTTGCGCTGTAGTGTCCGATGTGGAACGTTTGGGATTTTGAAAGAGATCTGAGGTCATTAATTATCAAAACGGCATTTCCTAGCCGTACTTTTTATTTCCTCGCTTCCATCTACTGACAATCTACGCAACTCTGCTGGGGTCTGCGCACTCTCTGTCTAGAGAGATAGTGTGTATCACCAGATCTGAGCTGGCGGGAATATTCCCCTCGGGCGGAGGTGAGACCTGCATCAACAGCTGGAGCGTAGGCCATGGCCTTATTGATATGTCACAACTCTATCCGCGATGACTCACCACAAAACCTAGACAGAACTAATCTCGTCCGTTGGATACTGGGTCAACTCGATTGAGCGTCTCGATCCGTGACTCGTGGATTACCTTTGTGTGGGAGTTGGGTCATGGTTAGACGAGCCGGTCACTCGCTTGTCTCTATGGGACAAGTGGGTCCGCACTCGTCCGCAGACTTTCGCTTTCACTCTTCTATACATAGTGCTGATGTCATATTCCTCTTTTCAGTTTAAATATTAAATATGATTGCAATAAATCATTAGGTTGTTTTCTTTAATGGCTTTAATCATTAAAAGGCTATGCATTAATTCATGAACTATTCATACAAACTTGGAATGAGGTCGTTCTCAAGTCTCGTAATAATTCATATAAAACCTTCGTGGAACTCAACCAGTATCATAACCTTTATTTGTAATCTGTTTATTGGTTTTATGTTAGTGTTTTTCCTCATTTTGTGTTCAAGCGTATAGTTTTCTGTCGTTCGGCAGGACCGTAATCGTCTTCGCTTGGATAAGCTCCTGAACGATGGATTTGGAGTTTTAGATTAGGCAAGCGAATTTTACTACAATCCCAAACTAATTCTCTGAGCATGTTGACGCCTTATGTTTAAATTTCTATTGTCATTCAAATACATTTATTTTTAAATGTCATTAGTATGTTTGTGAGCCTTTTACTATAAATATTGTGCGAAGATGATGTTATATTATTCGAAGGTTATTATTTAACTAGCTGAGGCGTTATATTAGATATTTGATATATGCTTAGCCTGAGCTTAGAAACTATTGAATAGTATTGGAATAACTATAGTTTTAACTACAAAATTTTATAAATTGTTGATGAATATATGTAGTGATTAAGCTCAATGATGGTTATCTTGTGTATTAGGTTAATTATATATTTTGCCACTAAAAGGTAGATAAATGATGGGCTAGTGAGTACATGGTTTTGGAAGGTCGTACTTATGAACTATTCAGAACGG
>CM020181.1:18618014-18651913 GCA_009805545.1 Oryza longistaminata
GTTGGCGAGCTACTGTTGTGAAGCATTAACCGTACTAACCATAAGCCAGCATGGGCAGCAGCTGGATGCGATGTATAGCATGGTTCATTGTGGAGTGCTAGACTGAGAAGTGGCGGAGATAATCCCACGGGGGTCGCTGGGGAGTCTATACCTTGCTCTAAAGGGGGTGACTATGATCTGGGAATGGTGCATTGCTTTGAATTGCTTTATGCGAGGTGCCTTGTCACAGTCCCGTTTCGAGGTACCGTGGTGGTACTGAGGGCATGTTAACATGTTATGGGGCTGTGTCTTGTGGGTACAGTGGTACACCTCTGGCCATATTAAAACTATTCGAATAGCTGTGCCCGCGGTCATGGACGAGCATAGCAATTTTTTTGTGATAAATGATGATACTTTGGTTTAGCTCCTGGTTTGGAATGGTTAATTCCTGGTTTGAAGATTGGGTCTGTTCAACCAGGCATGGTTGTACAGATATGCTTGGGCCTATGCAACGAGTATGTTGTATAGTGTTGCATTAATACTGTTTAATTAATTACTCTACTATTTTACAAATTCACAACTCTTTGCCATATGCTGCTTTCGCAAATGAACCCAACATTATGCCATCCTATGTTATCCCTGTGCACTTGCATACTTATTGTGTGGCTTGCGGATTATTCCATATAATCGCCTTGCAATAATCATCAAATCTTAGTTGGAAGAAAAAGGATCTAGAAGGAGAAGATCTTTGGCTTATATCCCAATTGAGCTACCTGTAGGAGTGGAGCTGAAGCTTTGCTAGATTTTCTTTTCCGCTGCAGTTTTCTTCGTGGTGAGGACTAAGTGTCTCTTATGTAAGTATTTAAGCGCTTTAGTTATTATGATGAATCTGCATTTTAAATTGTCAGTTTGTGTACTTTGGCTGATTTCTGGACGAGGGTTTAATGCACAAATTAGTTCGGAAATTACTTGTGAATTTTCGGGCGTGACAATGGCGATGGCAGAGGGTAGCTCGTGCTCGTGTTGCTTGATGATGTGCGCGGTCGTGATGTGGCGGCGGTCTGTGAAGAGGAAGCTGGACGAGAAGGGGGTGAGGGAAGGGAAGGGATAGAAGGGGGCGGTGATGCTGGTGCGGTTGGAGGCAGAGGAGGAGGCGGTGGCGCTGCGGGGCGGTGGTGCTGCATGTGTGGAAGCGTTGCAAGATTGTTGCATCACCTGACGATCGGGAGCTTCTAGCACCGCTCAAGCCCACACCACATCAGCGTCCATTGGCCGCCCCCGTGCCACGGCATCCCACTAGCCGATGGCAACGAAGCCGATGAGCTAGGGCATTTTGGTATCCCACTCTTCCACGTGGCTGTGGCGTGTTCTACCATGCCTATGCATGTGATGTGGTACGGTTATTTGGTAACGCAAGTATTCTCGACGTGGTCCAAATTCAGATGTGACAATAAAATCTAATAGGATCTATTATTAAAATATTATATATTCAAAAGGTTTAGAAAATATTAAAAAATCACGCCGTTCGGTTGACGGTTGCAGTGAGCAGGGGGCGGAAGCCAGAGCGAACTCAGGCCGACGCAAGGGCGAGCAGGGGGTCGACGGCCGGCAGAAGAGCGAGCACAGGCTAGCGCAAGGGGCGAGCAGGTGGGCGGCAAGCGATTGACGGGTGCGGCGAGTAGGGAGGCGGCGGCCGGTCGACAAACGAGCACAGGTTGGCTCACGCAGCAAGTAGGTGGCGGCGAGGATAGGACAGCTAGATTCGGCGCACAAGTTTGCATCGACATCGATTTCCCCTCCCCAACGCCTCCCAAAACTGAGGTATACTCCTAATCTCAGATTATGTTGTTCATGGATGAACTCATTTAGATTTGATGTAATGAGTTGCATGCACCGACCAGTTCAACTCAAAAACTAAACTGATGAGGAAAGATGGATAATTCACTTTGTATTCCAATACTCCCCTTCACGCGAGACAACCTCAAGTCTCTAGCGTGGAATATTTAGAAGTGGGCTGTATTTTTTTTATTTAATTGCACGCCAGTCAGGATTTGAACTCAAGGCCTCTTCTTTGATACCATATTGAGTTACATGCACCGACCAGTTCAATCCAAAAGTCTAAGTTCGATGAGGAAAGAAGGATAATTCACTTTATACAAATTTGATGGCTTTTGGTACTTATCTCTGTCCATGTATGTGTGTGAATGTGGTAGACCTGATTATGCATCAAATTGTAGCATTATAGATGGACAACAGGACAAGGCTTTTGATTATGGGGCTGCATCATATATTTTGTTGTCAATGATGGCTATGGTTTATCGAGTCTAGAAAAAGAACCAAGAGTTGCAAGGAGAGAAGGGATTAGCTGGGCCAATAGAGGAAAGGGATAGGATGATAATTGACTTATCTTAACAGTAAGATTTGGAGAAATGATACAACCTGTGTCAACATGCTTTGGCTTGGTAGAGCATATTTCTTTCATTTCTGTAGACTCTTTAGAAACCTTTGGCTTGCTTGTGGGTACTCCCATTCTCTCACAAGGTTACTTGGGTTGCTAGGTATATTAGTAACACATTTTGAGATTTCGGGAGTGAAATGTCCATATGTGATGGCTGTTGGTGAAAAGGCTTGTATGTTAGCTTTTCTTTTGCTTCTAACCTAAAACATTGAACTATGGAAGAAATCTCATGAAATCTTGAGAGCAACACATTGCACGCTGGACGAAATCTCACGAAACCGCCTTCTTTCTTCCCTTCTCCTGTCCCAAACAGCTGGCTGAACTCTTTTCCTTCTAACTTGGAAGAATGATTCCAGCTTTTGAGATTTAGTGGGTTTGAGATGAAAGTAATCTGTAATAACCATAAAGTTTGGTCTTTTGTTTACCAATAGTTTATTATCAGTAGTTTAACATTTGTTACGCCTATTGATTTTCCCCCTTTCTTTCATGTATCCTTATTCTATTGCCCATGCGTGCAAAAGGGGGATTTTTGTTCTTGATCTACTCCCTCCGTTCCAAAAAAAAAAAAAAACAAACCCTGGTTTCCGTTGTTTACACCCAAATTTGGTACCTATGGACGAAATAGAGAAAAATTGCCAAAATTAGATACATAGCCAGAAGTAGTTTTTCTTTTTTGGGGACGGACGGTGTATGCAACTGCCCTTTTTAATTCGTTTATGCTATTCTTCATCTGTGGTTGATTGGAGTTGCAATCGATTTCTAGTAATTTACTGATATGAATAAGAAGCGGTCTAGCGCTAACTTGCAATTCTTTTCTGTTGCCCTTGTGTATTCTTTTTCTGATATTCATTTCATACTTGGTGGATTTGAGACTTTCTGTTGCAATATGCATGGGAGAAGAACATATGCAGAGTCTCTTGTTCGCCAGCTCTACTCTATAAAATACCCATGTTCTTGTTCTGCATGCTGTTACCCTCTTGAAATCCTTTCTGACCTTCACTTTGAGAGATTTAAGTCCCAATCTTGGTAATATGCGTGACTTATTTGGGGAAAAGCCTATGCCGAACCTTGGGCAGCTCTTTTTTTAGGGTTATTTGCAAATGGTCTTTGCTATTATAAATATACGGGGTGAACAATTGTTCCACTCTCACATTTTAAGTTGTGTTTGTCAGATCTAAACCTTGGTCTCAAACCGAGTTGAGTTAACTACTTGTGTTCTATTGGACTACAATAACACTAGGAGAAAAACCCAATTTATTATTTGGTTGCAGGACGTGTTTAACTTTAACCATTTATTTACGTAGCCCACTACCTACCCTTTGAAATAGGATGCCCAATTTGTCTTAATAGCTGTCAAGTTAGACAATTGCTTTATATTATCAATGTACTTTGTATTTGACAAGATATACTATTTTATATATAAACTAAAACCGAACAGGGCATTGAGTATTGAACTGGAACATAATAACGGGTTAAACTTCCTTGTTTCATACTAGCGCACAGGAGAGAGCTGGAATTGTAGGACAATGCACAGAAAGGAGGCGATTAAAACTGTGTATCGTGAAGTTGGTGGTGAATGTAAAGATGGATCAACTATTGGTATTGACATGAATTCCCATAACACATCAGTTAAGGAGGTACAATAACTTATCACATTCATAACATTCCTCTTCTGTTTTCTTTTCCTAATTCCTACATATCTCTTGATAAACTGATTCTTTCTCTCTCTCTCTCTCTCTCTCTCTCACACACACACACACATTCATAAAAAAACAGTGCTTGAGCAAAACAGAGGTTGTGACTACCGACTCCTGCCCAGACCGTGTAATCATCCCAGACCCTACACCTAAGGTTTGTCTTTAGTTTATAAAATTAAGTGTCAAATCTTCAGTTATATTAATGTTTTGTTTTAAAGTACTTCAGTATTTTGAGTATTTAACCTGTCTATAGCAAAATTGGTTTTGCTGTTGTAAGATGCACTGCAGAAAGTTGTCATTTTCTTCTTTTTCGTGTTTCTTAATTGCATAATTGGTCACATTCACCCTTTTCCTTTGTGCATTGATGAATCCAGAGGGTGAATTCTGTCTTCTACGACATTTTGCCGAAACTGATGCCCATCCTGCAAAAGGATAATGTCCAAGATTTTCTCCGCTTCTTCCATAGGAATATGGATGTCATGGGTCGGGACTTAGTCACCCCAGAAACCTTTTTTTACATAATCATGGTGAATTCTGTGCGATGTGCCAAAGTTGTCTTGGAGGGCCAAGCACCTGAGCTGGAGGGGCTCCGTGCCTATCCCAACTGTGTTACCCAATATGGGTTCTTCCCTCTTCACCAAGCTGCTGAGATATTTTCTGTTGACATGATCAAGTTGCTCATTCGGCATGGCGCACTTGTAAATTTACGCACAATTGGTGGTAAAGTAATTGAAGGACTACTCCCACTCCATGTTGCAGTTGAGAACACTTGCATGCATAAGTATCTTGATGACAATCTATTTCCTGACGAATTGAATCCAGACTACAGTAAGGCAGATACCAATGATATCTACAAGCTTATCCATCTTCTGTGCCTACCAGAAATGGTATGTCTCAGGTCCCTCCCTGCATAAATTATATTACTTTTGCAGTGTAACAAGTAGAGAACAGTTGGGCTCTAATATAGCAATACTTCAGACGTGGTATTCATTCACTTCATTGTCACTTTCTGTACCCCCATTTCAAAATGTAAGGTGTTTTAGTTTTTTTCCTAAGTCAAATTTATCTAACTTTGACCAAATTTATAGAAAAATATATTAACATCGACAATACCAAATAAATGCACTACCAAGACATTTGATGGAACTAATTTGATGCTGTAGATGTCGGTGGTCAAAGTTAGAGAAGATTATTTAGGACAAAACTAGAATATCTTACATTTTGGAATGGGAGAATTTGTATGTGCCCATCTATCGGTACATGTTCTGATATGACAGTACTTGGTGAACCAGTATCTATACATATTCACTTTATCATAGACATGATAATTTCCAAATGCGACTTTGTGTATTCGCCCATTTGTTGGTACATCCTTTTAGTTTTTCACAATTTTAACAAGAAAAAAACTAGTTAGAGTTCTGTGTGTCAATTTTCTTTTGCTAGTTGTCAGCTTTCCATGGTACTGACCTTTAAGAAGGAATGTGTCATGGGCAGGAGCTACTGCACACATGCACTATTCATCTGAGTCATTATAGTGCTTTCTGCATATTAGTTTCCACTAGTACAATATTAGGGATACAATTAAGTTAGACTATACATCTGACCTTTAGGCTTTTTGAGTGGTTATCTGTTGATCTGGTCTGCTAGGTGCTCCTTATAAATAAGGAGACATTGTCACCCTTTCCTGTTCAGCATTAAAAAATCAATATAATTTACAATTTATTACATCTGGATACCGTTATATAGCAACCCCTTTTTTAAGAAAGTGCAAATAATCGCATTGGACAGCTCTTAATCCATTTTTTGGGGGTTATATGTGAGAATCAACAAGTGCACCCTCTGGCCAGTTCTGGACTGTTATTTTCCGCCTAACATAAACTGTCCCCTTAATATTACTGATTAATCTATGTGAAATATATGGCCTGTGAGAAAGATACTGTTCTGTCGAAGGCCCCAGGACCCCATATTTAATTGTTGGGGAATAGGTTCATTGGTTATTGTTTAATAAGGCTATAAATGGTTGATTATTGTTCATATTTCCTTATAGTTACTTCCCTTATGCTTGGACAGATTTAACACAAAGGCAATCTTTAGTGCAAAGCAAAAGAATGATTTACGTGCTATGTTTTCTGCCACGCAGTTTACTTTTTTAGCGTCTTACCATGTTGCTTAAGCATTGTTATGGGAAGTACTGCAATTTAGAAAATACTATCCAAATCATGAAAACAAATTGTAAGCTGGCTAGCTAACGTCTAATTATAATCTTTAATGCAAATAATATGTAGCACCTCAAATGAGTGCTGCTGTTTGGTCATGCTGAAACAGAGGTGTGATTTCGACATTAACCTTTGTTAACCTCTATGAGGCAGGCTTTGGTAAAGAGACTGGATCTCCAATACAAAAGGAGAAGTTTCTTCCCATATTGGCGATCAGCTTTAAGTTTCGGGTTTCCTGTGACGATCTATCCATCATACTCATATGATGATAAGCATCATCGTGATCTGGAACCATTCATCTATAAACGTGAATCGAGGGACAAAGGATCATCTCCAGCTCCAAACCATAACACTGGCCTTTTGGCAAGCTTGCGGCAACCCACAACCAATTATCAATTGACAAGGCAATTTGGTACTGCTGCATTAATAACCAATCATCAAACAAAGAGGCTATTTGGCACGGCTGCATTGACGCTCTTGAAAGTCTTGAAGAAAGCATGAATGAAAAGGTATGCCATGAGTTCTGTTTTCTATCTGCATATAACATAACTTTCGTGGTGTATATAACTGAAAAGGTATGGTGTTGGGGGACGGGAAGTGCATCTTCTTCTGGTCTTCTGGACAGACGACTGGACCGGATGCCAATTCTATGCTTCCGGATGGGGGTTCCATCCTGAACCGGATGCCAATTATATGCTCTTACGTCAAAAACATGGAAAGGACAGTTCACTCCAAGTTTATTTTATTTTTAAATTAAGATAGAAAAGATGTAAATTTATAGCTGTTAAGCCAAATATTTTTATTGAGAAAAATATTATATATTTTACTTTAAGCAGTCAAATTTGTTCCTAAGCCATCTGGATGTATTGGATCTGATATTATTAAATACAAACTCTAGATGTTTCTGTATCGTTTATTTAATAGCCGTTGCAATGCACAAGTAAATGAACCTGTAATAGAAGGGTAAATGAAGCTCACGGATAGAACCCTCCTATATGTCAAATATTCTTATTAACTGTTGAGGAGGAAACATCATGTGTGTTTTTCATAGTATGCCAAGCACAGTTTTGCAGTGTTGTTTTATCATCTAATAGCAATAAAAATACTAATCATAAAAAATTTTCAAATAAGACGGACGGTCAAACGTTGAACATGAATAGTGCAAAACTGCACTTATTTTGGGACGGAGGTAGTACTTACTTCACTGCATGATGTTTCTTTGTTGTGAAGGTATTTTTGGTGTCCCATTTTTGTTTTACTTGCTGCTGTTTTTACTTTGGGTTAGGGCACTGAATCCACTGACTTTGTGCCAAGTGGCCTTGATTCTTGAGTGTTTCTGCTTTTTAAAGTCGTTCCTTGCATGTTTGTTTCCCCAAGCAGGGTACTCCCTAAGATTAATGCTGCGAATTAACTTTGAAGTTACTTGGCAGCTAGAATTTTTTTTTCTGATTGTCTTATCTTAAGATTTATTTTATTCTCATTGAGAGTTGAGATCACATGTTATAATTTCTCTGTTTCAAAAGGCAGTGCTAGGTGGCGCCTAGGCGCTAGGTGGAGCAGCAATGCAGCATGGCCTCCGTGCCTCGCCTAGCACCGAGTTGTTGTCTTGGCATTTTCCCACCTAAAACAGTTTAATGCTTGATCTATCTATGAAAATGGATCAAATTGGAGATAAAGGAAGATGAACTATCCCCATAGAACGGATGCATTATAATGTTACACTATCAGTTTTAATATGCCAAAATTCTACTATTTAACATGATGTTACACTAGCTGTGAAGAAAAAGCTTAACCGACTAGGCATGCTTAGGCAACGCCTAGGAGCTAGGAGCCTGACCGCCCTCCTAGCGCCTAGCGCTTTTTGAAACATCAGATGATATGGGTTCTACAAACACTATTATTTGGTTCTTTGTGCCCGAGTTATGGGTAAAATGATACATAATTTGGCAAACACGGTTTTGGGAGCTGAATTGGTCTGAAATGGAACAAAAGAAATTCTGTATGATGAGCAGTTTTAGTGCAAGAACTCCAGAAAATTACATCAGTACTAGGATAATAATAAGCATGTCGTAAAGAAAATAAAGATCTACACTGCATCAAATATAAGTACAAACCCGTGTGTAATCCAAGTACTCGAGTTTCAGTAGACAGTTAAATCTAACTTCTCTACAAACCCCAGAAGTATGTTCAATTTTTCAGTGGAACATGAGAATTATTCTGAAAAGTCTACAGGAAATGAATAATTTCTGATTTGAAAGTTAAACATGCTAATATGCCATGAGTGCCTTTCAATTCAAATCCTCGGAGGGAGCCTTGGAAATCATATGATCCATTTGCTTTTGTGTAGTATTCCAACTACATATAGAAATGACAATACATAACATAAAGAGTGCGGACTAGGTATTTTTTTTACAGAAATGCTACGGGACAGTATCCCGTTCGGACGGGATGATACCCGGTAGGTATCAGGTGATACTTGAGAAGTATCACGTGATACTTGATACCTAACTGATATTGTACCGTCCGAACAGGATACCGTTATATAGCAACCCCTTTTTTAAGAAAGTGCAAATAATCGCATTGGACAGCTCTTAATCCATTTTTTCACAACACACAAACTCTATGTAAATCTGGCCATGAATCATCTAGCAAAAGGGCCACCACAGCAAGAAGAAGAAACAACACGACTGGATAGACTAAACATTGCAGGCAGATGAACTCTCACAGACAAAAAACCATCAGAGGGATGCATAGGCTAATGTGTAGGAGCACACTCTAGCATCACACACATATGTGCACAGTACTTTCTCACTGGTCTAGCGTTATCCATTACTGAAGACATTTTCTAGGCCCTAGCTAATATAACAGAAAACCTAGACAACGGTATCCCGTTGGAACGGGATACCTTTTATGAGATAGTACCTGATACCTGATACCTATTATGGTACCAGCTGCATGGTACCCGATACCTGTGATACCTGTTACCTGGTACCTGTGATACCTAGGACCTGATACCTGTGATACTCGTGCAAGAGAATAGTTAATATGCCTTATCCCGTTGCAACGAGATCCTGTTTTATAGCAGCCCTCCTAATATAAATTGCCTGTTGGCTACATCAAAGATCATAGTTCCATCAGTGCTATGTTTTGACCTCACAGATGCAGCAAACAAGACAGTAGCCACCTCTAATACCTATGACTTGCTATGTAGACCAGCGATCCACCTCATACAAGACCACACATGAGTCTGAAGTGAAACTGCATCCTGTTTGCCTCAGCCTCCATCATCTCAACTCTACAAGTTCAATCATAACAATAAAAAAGTGATTAAACACATTAGTTAACTGAGAAAATGCGCATCACAAAAAAAAAAAAAAAACTAACCTTGCCATTGCTCTTTGTTTTTCAACTGCGAACTTCATCAGTTGCACCTCCCGCTTCAGTTCAAACTCCACCATATTTATCCTGCCGTTCATCTCTGCCAAATCTGCCACCTTGGCGCACCTCCCACCTCCGTTTGAGCAACCACGAGACGCGACCTACAAATAAACAAACAAAAAACTTAGAGTACATTAATCGCATACGACATTCAAAATCATTTCATTCCAAATAAGCCAAAATCCAGTAGAAGCCATATAGGTTGAGGTTGGATTGAGCTGCAATAAGTTTGGTGGTGGAAATTGAAGCAGAGACTACAAGCTACTAACAGAAGTGGGGAGGAAGAAAAATATTGACAAGTTCCAAGCCAGGAACAAGTTGCCCTCGGGAAATCATTAGAGCGTTGATGGAGCCACTACCAGTCATAGGGCTGAAGCTTGACGCAATCATCAGCATGAACAATACAGTGCCCATAAGTTGTTCCTTGAAATGCCCTGAGAGTGACAAGAAGTCACTGAAGGAACACCCCAAGAAAAATCCAGGGCCAACCCCTACCCACAATGATGCAATGGCAAGTGGACAAGTGTTGCGACTAGCCTTGCAAATCCTTAGCTATTCCAGGATCAGATTGCAATGGATGCCACCTTGGCTGCAATTTATTGGTTTGGATCAAGTAAGTTCATTTACTGAGGAACTATTTGATCTAGAGTTTTATGCACTAAATTGATGGTTCTAGTAAATTATTGGGCTAAATTAGAGCCATGGCCTCCACCAAATGAAACAAATTTTAGAAATATAGTGGTTCAGTCTAAGCAATGCAAGTATTGGAAAATTAAAGTGGCAATGATTTTATATGCTTGGAAAGAGTTGTGGAATTTGGTGAAGTATGGAAGTTGCACAATCAATGAAACTTCTAGCTTACAGAAGCATATCAGTGGGGTAGGACAAATAATGTATGGACCTTTGAACCCAGGTGACTACGTCTCACTTGGATTAACTACATGTGTTAGTTGGTACTGCTACCATTTGAAGAATGTTGTTGATGCTATACATCCTGATGCTTTGAGTATCCTGATTATTGACATGGCAAAGTTTGGGTGGAGCAATATTGTATACAGTGAACAAGATAGTCAGACAATTGCTAGGAAAGCAAGGACATATCTTATGCTTGAATTAGGTATTGGAAGGGGTTCACATATGCTAAACGTTTCAGAGGCTGGTGCTGGATATGGGTTCATAGGTGATTTGTTTGAAATGACAAGGGAAGCTAAGCAATGTTGTATTTCCATGAGTGAGAGCTGGTTTGATACTATTGAGTCTATGTCATTGTTTTTGGATGCATGGATGAGTGCCAAGCATGCAACGAATTATAGTTGGACTTTTGGCTGGACTTTTCAAACTATAATCAAGGTGAAGAGTTTAATGCAAGAGGCAAGCATGACCAACAGTTCTTATATTTCTATACATGAGAAGAACACAAATGTTCTGAAATATTCAGTTTGTACGCAAGAGCATACAAAGAGCTATTGAACATTGAACTTGGGCTCTTTGCATTGCTTGTCAACAGCAAAATCTTGAAAGATGACCCAGTCCTGAAATTTTTGAAGCATCTAACTTCAGCAGGCTTGGTAGCTAAAGTTCCGTTGCTCATGCCCTGGGATCATGGTTGTATGTGCTTCTTCAACTTTCTAGCTGTACTTCCTTATGGACAAGTCACATTTCAGGCTGCAAGATTCTTGTTGTGGGATTGCTCTTTACTTCCTTCACAATCCAGGTGTTAGGATATGCTTGACTTGTCTTTTTATGCAAATCTCTGTTGCCAAGCTGAAGATGAATAGTACATTTATGAAAGTTTGGGACTGTACAAGCATGCTGGAGAAATAAAAATTGGAGGCTTGCAATTTCAGAACCTCACTTATGTTCGGCTTGCGGACAAGCCGGAATTTAAGGAGAGGGGATTGATAGGAACCACTGGGCTGCACCATGGGCTTTGTCAGCCCATCACCAAGAAGCCCAAGCAAGCCAAGGTGAGACAATACATAAGCAGCAGCAGCTCACAGGACAATGACGAAGAGATTGATTGGCCAAGGCGGCGAACGGCGGCGGCGGCGACTTGGAGGCGGGCTTGCCTCCTTGTCGATCTCTCCTTCCCTCTCTTCTTCTTCCTACCACCAATGTTTCCTCTTGCTTACTGATTCCTTCAGAACCTTCTAAATCTTGTTCTTGTTAGTTGCTGTTTCTTCCATCCCCACCTATATACTTGTGATTTGTATTAGAGATTACTGATACTTGAGTTGAAACAAGTGGGTCTCTAACAATCTGGTATCAGAGCTGTTCGGTTCGTGGGATCTCTCGTTATGGATGTGTTGGGATGGCAGGAGGGCAAGGTTGGGGAAGATTCTGGCAAGAGAGGTGCTGATGGCACTAGCGCACGCAACCTGTTCGATGGAATGTCTAGCCAATATGAGGTGTCCGAGGAAGAAATTATTGTTGTCATGATTGAAGAGAAGGTAACTAAGGAAGAGGCATTGCATCTGATATATGAGTTGAGGGATGCCAAGCGTAGAATAGATGAGAAGTTAGATCGGTTATTGGAGATGTTTGGTGTGAAGCTAGATGGGGAAACCAATGGGGTTGGGGAATTCAATACTTCCACCAAGGAGCTCACCTCCACCACTGAAGCTGCAACACCTTTATCTACCCAGCTAATATCTGCCAACGGAACAACCAGCACTACCAACATTGACACCTCTGACGGCTTCAAGGACACGCCTGCCAAGTGTTCGACGTTGGTTCTTGATGTCAACTCCATCGCAAACCAAGCTGAGACTGTGCTTGTAGTTAGAACGAGCATGCCCAAGGGCGTTCCAGCACCTGTTGCATCAACCGAAGTCTTCTTACCAAGGTTGATCGCTGAAATGGACTTGGTCACATTGGTGCCCACCAGGTGTTCGGTGAAATGGCATGGGCAGGACAAGGTATTGATGACTGCAAACCCTCTTGTTGTTAATCCATGGCCACCTAATTCTCCATCCAGTTACAAAGGTATATGCGCCGAACAACAGCTAGAACCATGGCCATCCTTTTGGGGCAATCAAGGTAGAGGGGAATGTGTGCAGTCTTTACCATTGCTATCTCAAACAAATGCAGCTCTTGTGTCCCTGGTGTCATTGCTTAATGAAATATCAAGGCTAGAGTGCATGGAGTTGAAGCTATGGCGACCACCTCAAGAAAGTTCATATGTTATGAGAAATTATGCTACTACCATACAAGCCAAAGAGGGGGTTGTTGGGATGTATGTGTTATTTGTTCTAGCTACAAGACAATTTGTGAGATGTGCTTTATTTCTTCCTGATGGCTCATGGAATTGGGGTGATAACAGAGAAATCAAACTAATTCTTGTGTTAGATGGCTGGAAAGACAGAGAGTTCAAGTACTGCATTAACTCGACGGAAGTGATGGATCCAGCCGTGGTTTCCCAAGGAGCAGCACCCCAATATTTCTGTGTCCTCAAGAATGGACGCAGGGTTCAGTTGTCAGCTCAAATCTCCTTTGCTGTGCAGAAGCCGCGGAATGGCTTTGATGAAGCTGGTTCGCAGTGGGAAGAAATCAAACGAAATCATTGCAGGAGGAGATCTTCTCTGTCTCCCAAGGGCACCAACCAGTTTCAATTACAATTAAGGCGGGCAAGATTCCTGAAGAGTATGGAAGCATTTCAAGAAGCCCCTGCCCCCTGCCTCAATGAAGATGATCTCAACTCTGGTCGAGAAGGGAGGATGCAAAGGTGTTCGCCTGAAAGCCGCCAAGAAGAAGGCGGCGGTGGCCCCGGCGTGATGCTTCCTCATCGGTGCCGCTTCTGTGATGTGATGAATATTACAATGCACCTTGTATCAGGTCGTGAACTGTTTGGCATTGTTAGTCTAGCTGACAGAGTTCAACAGCTGCCAGATGCTTGTCAGGAGAAGCAGACGCTACCTGGTTTTAAAACTTACGGGATTAGTCAGCACGTTTCAACAAACTTGGAGAAAGGCTCAGTACATACCAGCCCTGTATATATTGACAATAGAGAGATCAACAAGAATGATGATGCTCATTCAGATGCCTACAAGGACTCAAGGATTCATTTGACTAAATCAACAGACACCAAATGGGTTGTGGAGGCTATGAGTTATTTGGCACCTCAGGAGCATGATAGAAAATTTTGCATCAACAAGTGCAGACTTTATCATAGCAATGTGTTGTTATATTTAGAGCAGATGATATATCTTTGGGATGCCCACACTGAAGGGGTGCAAATCATTTGGGCAAGAACAATCTGTATAAAGATGTCTCAACTTCCTGGCTTGACTGCTACAGTACAAAGATTCAAGAAGCTCAAGACTTTGTGGTTCAGTAGAGATTCCAAATTGCAGCTTTCAGTTTCCAATTTCTGGTGTGCAGCATGGACAGAGCTTCAAAGGGTTATATGCATGCCTAAACTGATTCCCTGGTGGCGCGTGTCTGCACAAACACATGAGCTATTGTTAGAGCAAGAACAGTTGGAGCTTGGTATTGACGATCTCAGTTGGTACTATCTTATACATTATCTAGCTGGGAAAATAATTTCTACTGAAATGCTTCTGAAATCTTGGGTGAAGATAGTTCTAAGCTGCATTTTGGAACTTGGCTGGAGCTTCAATTCCCATTTTAGACCAAATGCACATTTATTGGAGAAATATATCAAGGAGCTCTACAAGTCTGCGCAGCACGGTGATTCTGCTATGCTGATTATTATGCCAATCACATGGGATCCTGGTGGCATTGGCACTACTTGCATCGGCTTGGGGACAAGCCGAATTTTAAGAAGAGGGGATTGTCAGGGTCCTGGGTGGGCCGCACACGGGCTGTCAGCCCATCACCAAGAAGCCCAAGCAAGCCAAGGTGAGACAATACATAAGCAGCAGCAGCTCACAGGACAATGACGAAGAGATTGATTGGCCAAGGCGGCGAACGGCGGCGGCGGCGACTTGGAGGCGGGCTTGCCTCCTTGTCGATCTCTCCTTCCCTCTCTTCTTCTTCCTACCACCAATGTTTCCTCTTGCTTACTGATTCCTTCAGAACCTTCTAAATCTTGTTATTGTTAGTTGCTGTTTCTTCCATCCCCACCTATATACTTGTGATTTGTATTAGAGATTACTGATACTTGAGTTGAAACAAGTGGGTCTCTAACATTGTGCTATCACTGTTTTCTGCAAGTTCCTTTTTTGGTGCGTGATTGTCGAGATCCAACCTGGTCTGCTGGGTTTGTGCATTTTTTTTTTTTTTGGTGTGCCTGATACCGCAACTTCGCATGGGACTAAACATCGGCCTTAGCATGTTAAGCTCATGATCCCCTCGCGCGGAGCTTGGGCAGGAGCCGGCGGTAGTGGCGGAGGTAGGGAGGTGAGAGCAGGAGACGTACTAGGAAGACCGGCGAACGACGGCAACGAGGACTTCAGCCTCACCCATCTCGGTCTCGCTAAAACCGAAGATCATTGAGTATCGATGCAATTTGATTAGTCCAGCGATGTTGGTTTAGGATGTCCGGCAATGTACATTGGTTTTATAATGCTAAAAAAAATTATGATTTAGTAATCCTGAAATTCGTAGTTAATAAATATTGAGTTTTAGGGTCCTTTTATTTGTACGAAAAAATATAGTAATTTTGGAGGATTTTAATCCTATAAAAAAAACATTCCAATGAAATCTTTCGAAACAAACAATTTAATTCTATCATATCCTTAAAATTTTATGGAATGGATAATTCTATAGAGATTTTGGAGAAAGGTTAGGGAGAGGTCCAAACTCTTGGAAAAATTCCTTTGAATCTCTCTCATCCGATTTATATGTTTTTCAATCCTTTATTTTACACATCCCTATCAGAATCCTATGTTTTTTCTATTCCTCTGTTTTCCCATTTCTTCTATTATATGTTTTACACATATTTCTATCAGAATCTTATGTTTATCATGTTTCTCTATTTTTTTTTTCATTCCTGCTATTTAAAGGGGCTCTTACTTAGTTTGGAGTCTTAGTTGTGGTTTTCCCATGTTTTAAAGATATTGTATTGAAATGTGTGGGTTGGATGAATATAGGCTGTGTTTAGATCCAAACTTTGGATCCAAACTTCCAAGTTTTTCCATTACATCAACATGTCATACACACACAACTTTTCAGTCACACCGTACCAATTTCAATCTAAAATTTCAACTTTGGAAGGAACTAAACACAGCCATAGTTAAAACGATGGTAGCAAATGAGAGCCGAGCTGGAATACATGTTTGCAAATGCTTTTACAATCCCAGCATTGATGTGCCAATAGAATATTACCAACCATCATGCGTTCGTCAGGTGATAAATGGCCTAGCTAGAGACAGGGTTCATCACTCGTGCCAAAACATATTACTGTGCAGCTGCGCTGAGCAATTCAATTGATTGGCGTTCGGTACACCGTGACAGCTCACGCATCCTGGATTCATCTATGCCGATCCAATCCAAAGACCAACCTCCGCAGCTCACAGTGAACTGCACTACTAGGCTCTGTGCACTGCAGACAGGGCGCTTTCTGTTTTGGGGCTGTTCACTTTGGCCCGTTCACTTTGATGTTATTTTTAACCTTACCAAGTTTTGGTAAAGTTATCAAAAAAAATAGCTACATTTAGTTTGCTGCCAAATTTTGATAACAATATAAGAAATCTTGCCAAAATTTTGGCAAGTTACCAAAATTGCCAAAATTTGGTAAGGTTTTTTTTGGCATCAAAGTGAACAGGCCCTTTGATGCCATTTTCGACCTTATCAAATTTTGGTAAAGTTGTCAAAAAAGTGGCTACATTTAGTTTGCTGCCAAATTTTGGTAACTATATAAGAAATCCTACCAAAATTTTAGCAACTATACCAAATTTTAGTAACTATATAAGGTTTTTTTTGGCATCAAAGTGAACAGGCACTTTGAGTCCTAGTAAATGCAAATTTGAGAAGGAAGATAAATATTTTTTGAAAGCATGACAGGCTCGTTATGTTGATTAGTTGATGTGAATACAGAGTACTACTCCCATTCTAAAATATAGGCTGTGTTGTGTGGGGGAAGTTTGGATTTTGGTTGAAATTGAAGATGATGTGACTGAAAAGTTGTGTGTGTATGACAGGTTGATGTGATGGAAAAGGACTGAAGTTTAGATCCAAATTTTGGATCTAAACGCAGCCATAGTAATATTTGAATAGATGAGGCATATACTACGACTCTGCACTGAGCGACATCGAACCTTTATGTTGATCAGTCTCGAGCTCTGAATGCATACTCACTACATCTACCGTATGAGCACGTTGGTTCAGTGCGCCTGAAGGATGTTAGCAATGCCATGATGTTATACTGTTATACAGTTCTGTATAGTGGAGCGCTAGATTTATATGAATCGTTCTTGTTGCACACCACAGTGAATCTACGGTTTGTCACCAGCTGAACAGTTTGGTAGTGGTGGTAGTATCGATAGGAAACTGGTCACATCTTTCTTTTTGAAAGAGAGCACCATTGCATATTTGCATTGGAATTTTGGATCTGCTTTCAAATTTGAAGAGGACTTTTGAAGTTTCAAACTTAAGTGTGGATTCTCCGCAACATATCTACTGTATGATGCGGATCCTCGGCAGTAGCAGAGCTGAGCAAAGGACCTATTCATTTTGATGCCATTTTTAACCATACATTTTTTTTAAGTTGCCAAAAAAAATATCTACGTTTAGTTGGTTGCCAAATTTAGTAAATACATAAAAATTCCTGCCAAAATTTTGGTAATATTGTCATCTTGCTAAAATTTGGTAAGGTTTATTTTGGCTCCAATCTGAACATGCTCAAAATCTGTCTTCCTAGAGCTACGCCTTTCCTGCCTGACGTTGCCCAATTAGATCGTCATTGGTTTAATTATTTAGTATTCCCTCCGTTGCAAAAAAAAAACTAATATTAGATATGCCATATGTATGTCTACATTCGTTGTGACTAGGTTATTTTTTACGGGACGAAGGGACTTAACACTGGGTGAGACATTTCCTAGTATAATGTATCTGGACACTCTCTATCAGATAAATTCATTATACGAAAAATGTTTCATCCAAGATTCTTACTACTTCCTCTGTCCCATAATATAGCACTTAGGACCGAATGTGATATTTTATAGTACAATGAATCTGGACATACATCTATCCAGATTAATTTTCATATGAAATGTCTCATCCAGTTCTAAATTGTTATATCCTGGGACTGAGGGAGTATATTTTAGGACATATTTTCTGTTGTTCATCCACATTTTAAGTATGATATTCGGTTGTTCATCCACATTTTCTCGATGATTCCAGATTTTTTTTACCACACACGTGGACCACAAAACTGTTGTAATCTCTGTAGCACATCGAACCTTGCGCTGCCTTTCCCGCAGGAGACAAACCCGCCAGCTCATGCTCGGCTCACCACTCCACACGTGCGCAGCTCCCCATGGCCCGCTTGTACGCCACACTCATCGCTCGACAGCTCACTCATCAGCGGCAAAGCTGATTACCACCACCACTCGATCAATCTCTCACCGGATCAGCTCGAAAATTCTGGAGTTTACCTGCACTGCATCTCTCGTGCACCAGTGGTTGATCAATGATTCTTGCATCAAATGTGCCAAAGGTTCGAGTTTGTTTACTGCTGTTTCTCTGTTGGTAGCAAAAACCCGTGTGGCGACATGTCTCGCGCCGTCCGAGTCGTTGCCATCGGTTAATCGTTAATCAGGTTCCATACGGGCAGAGCAAGACAGATTTACAAGCAGAAACACGAGAAAGAAAACAGTAACGTCGCAAGAAGAACAATCCTACAGATACATGCATGGCAGCTACCACTAGTCTGTACTCTGTACACCTGAGAGCTTAAGGACAAATCATACTCGATCATCGTAGGTCCGCACCAGCAGCTCACCGGCGCGAGAGCGTGTCCCACAGGTCCGTACACCGGCGGCGGGCGAAGCCGACGCGACCGGCGTCCACGTCGTACACCACCTCGAACCCCTGCTGCTGGAAGTTGCCAAGCGTCCCTGCCGGACCACCACCGTCTTCGCCGTCGTCGTTGTTCCCGCCGACGTTCATCAGCATCAGGCACCCGACGCTCCGCCCCTCCTCGCTCTTGAACCCCATGAAGTAGTTCCTCCGCGGCAGCGCCACCGTCGCGTTGCCACGGAAGTGGAGCGCCATCGGCGGCACGGCGCGGTCCGACGGGGAGTAGTGGTAGCAGGGGGCGAGCCCTGTCTGGGCCTCCGCGCCCTCGGCGCGCGTGAACCGCGCCGCGGCCATCGCGCGCGCGAACTCGTCGGCCACCCGCGCGAACGTGTCGCTCGGCAGCATGGTGAACGTCGTGCCCGAGTCCACCACCATCCCGCCGTTGCCGTCGCGGTCCACGTACCCGAGCTCGGGCTGGGCCCGTATCCTCTTCCCGCCCACCGAGACGGCTTCGAGCGCCACCGAGTAGAAGTAGGGGTGCTTCGGGTTGTGCAGCAGCGGCGTGTACACGAAGTCCGTCTCGGAGGCGCCGATCGCGCGGCGCCGTGCTGCGGCCGAGGATCAGGCGGCTTGGCCGGATGAGCCGGTCGGCGCGGAATGAGTGGGCGACGAGGCAGTAGGAGAACCTGCCGGAGAGCGACGGGGCGAGCTGGGCCGGGAGCGAGAGCGGGCCCCGCCCGAACCCGGCCACCCCGACGGGCTCGGCGAGCGCCCGTGTGCGCGCAGGCGAAGGTGAAGTTCTCCACGGCCATGGACGCGGCCAGCCCGACGCGTCCGCGCCTCAGGTTCGCGACGAGGCTGCCGTCCCGTACGCGTAGTACAGCGGCGGGCACGCGTGGGACGCGCACGAGTCGGTCTCGATCGCGTCGAGCGGGCACCGCGCCGCGGCGCACAGGTCGGAGGTGGGCGCGGAGGATGCGCCGCGGAGCAGAGCGGCGACGCGCAGGAGATGCGGCGGAGTCGATCGGTGGGGGAGCGGGCTGGAGTGGTTGCCGCCAGGCGTCGCCTTGCCTTCGCAGAGCATGCAGGTGAACGGCGCGCAGGGGAACCAGACGAGGTCGCTGCCGGTGTCGAGGAAGAGCGACACGGAGCTGGCCGTGGAAGGCGGGCCGACGAGAGCGACAGCGTGTAGTCGCTCCCCGGCGCGAGCGGCAGCGAGAGCTGGCGGTGCCGTGGAGGAGGAGGGGCGCGCGGCGCTGCCGTGGCGGCGGCCGCGGCGGCGCGCGGCGGAACGGAGGGAGGAGGAGCGGAGGAGGCGGTGGATGGTGGCGGTGTCATTGCTGCGGGGAAGCGAGGAGAGGGTGTTGGTGAGCGGCAGAAGCAGCCCGTGGCATTGCAGCGAGGAGGAGACGAGGAGAAGCAAGCCGAAGCAGAGGAAGCAGAGTTGGAGGCGCATGGTGACGGGGCGCTTTCGCGCACGGTGGAATGCTCGGGTTTCTGGCCTCAGGCCGCGGGTTTAGAAGGGGTTTTTGAAGCGCCCGAGCCGGCAGCGGCAGCCCGGGCCGTACGTGGGGACGGTTCGAACAAACAAAACTGTGTATCGCGTGGGGGAAATCCACCCGGGGAGAGCGCGAGCCGCATGGAGGACACGCATGCTGCACACTCGCTCAGGCGCTCGCGCGGCGCGCCCGCTTGGTCGCAACTTGCAAGCGGCTACGTCACGAGACAACGTGTGGATTTGGAGTCACGGGACGGCGAGTCACTGTGCGGATGTGCGCTTGGACGCGAGCGTGTATGCGTGCACAAGCGCAAACCGATCGAGCCGGGGCGGATCAGCACGGGGCAGTACAGGCCTACAGCTACAGGGTAGCAGAGCAAGCAGGACAAGGGGACACAGGAAGCTAGCGAGTGGTGGCCTCGGAGTGAGAGTAGCTGGAGTAGTGACATTGCATTTTTCAAGTACCACGAGCTTGCGATCGCTATGGTTTTTTACTGGTAGTTGTGACTTTGCGATTACTGGGAGTGGTGACTTTACGAGACGGCTCGATTGAAACTTGAAAGGCGCACAACTCGCCTGTTTTACAAGGTTACAGCTGCATGTTTCAGCTCTAGCTCTTTTTGAAGTTGAAGCCCGATCAATAAGTTTCAACTTCACTTAAAATAGAATTAAAGATAGGTGAAGAGCTCTAATAAAATAAACTAGAAAGATAAAACTAGATTTCAGCTACTCCACAACTTTACTCGAGACTCAACTCTTAAAATTAAATCTAGAAGTTTAAACTCAACCAAACGAGCTTTACTATTCATCTGTCATCTCATGCTATTGCTAGCCTGGTGCATAATGCGTCCCGAAAGGCTGAAACTATAGGTAGGTGAATGGACTGCTAGTACGGAGTACATCCAACTATTATGTCTCCTTTTTATCTTCTGTTTAAACCACTTCAGAAAGTTTTAGTAGTTGAAACCCCTCAACATAATTAACTAGTACACTTGAAAACGTGTGATCGTTAATCTGCATTTAGGGTGTTGCTTCCATAGACCATAGGTTAGGTTAGGAAGATTGAAATCAGCAAATTAACTATTGAGATTAAGGATAGCACTAATTAAACTGCAGTCTGTAGGTGTCTGTCAATCAGAACAAAGACGTGCTAATCAATCTTATTCGAAAAAAAATACGTGCTAATCAATTGTAGGGGACCATTTGCAAAGTGCTTATCATTGCATCTGTGGACGGATCAGATCCATTTCTTGATTGCACCATGAAATCAACTCGACGGCCCTGTTTGGTTCCATGGGCTATTTATTAGCCCTCACCTTTTAGTCCTGAATTAGCCCTCGAGGATCCAAACAGGTGGGCTAAAATTGAGGCTAAAGTGAATTAGCCCCCTCAAAACATTAGCCTCTCCATGGGGTGCTAATAAGGCTAATTTTGTGTGGGGACCATAAAAAAGCAGCTCTCTCTCCCTCTCTCTCATCTCTTTCTACTCTCTCTCCACATTTTAGCCTTAAATTAGCTCATGGATCCAAACATACCACCATAGACTAATGTTTAGCCTACCAATTCATGACTGAACATTAGCTCTCAAAATTAGCCCTGAGCTAATTTTACAAACAGGGCCTTACTAGTGACCTACTAGTACTGCACTGCACTACACTTGCTCGATCGTCTAATTTTTCTATCTTTTCGTTCTGTACTTCTGTACACCAAAAAATAGTAAGGCCCTGTTTAGATTCTAATTTTTTCTTCAAACTTTTAATTTTTTCGTTACATTGAACTTTCCTGCAATACAAATTTTCAACTTTTCTATCACATCGTTTCAATTTCTTTAAACTTTCAACTTTGATGTGGTACTAAACACAGCCTAAAGATAAAATCAGCCACTCGTTCAGTCCATAAGAAATTGGAGCATTAGCAAAGACAAATGACAATCATGGGAAAATGAACTAAACCAAATACACCGTGAGAGCCGAATGGGAGGCAAGAAAAGGAGTAAAGGACTAGCTGTCTGAGCTTTTTGTTAGTAGTAGTGTTAGTTCTCTTCCATCAATAGTTCTATGCGCCACCGTGGCGACATTATCATGAGCTCACTAGTTCAGTGAGCTGGATACAGAATCAGATATACAATGGGACCTAGGACTAGTTTGTTGATAAGGGAAGGGCCCAGCCCTTTTCATGTGAGATATTTCTATGCAATTCAGTGATCGAAGAACGAGGTTGGCAATGGCATTCACGCCGGTGAGCAGTTGAGCACTCTTGCACGTACCGCTGGCTTGGCTGTAAGTCAATTTTCCATGTCTGCATAGGCACAGGCGAGTTAATACTACTCCACCATGTACTCTATCTGACTCTGAGATCCTTCATTCATGCTTCACTGGCATCCACAATGGTAGAGTATCCTTTAAGCTTCTGTTCAGGCGTCCATTTCATATGTACGTACACTATACGTGAGGTACTAGTACAATATACTCCGTACTAGTACAGGTTAATGCATGGTTGTCCCGTTCTATTTATCTACTTTACCATATTATTGTCATAAATTATTTACTCCATACCTATAATAAAACCAAAGTAGACAATTATGACGAACAATCTGCTTCAAACGGGTGTGAGTCTTTGCAGAGGGGTAGTGAATGAGAATTCGAATTTCAAACCACACATATCCGAGAAGAACGGTGCGCGCAACGCGACAACGGTTCGCGCAAGCAGCCAAGGCTAACGTACAGGCTGCACAATGATGCACCACCGTTCGCAGCCAACGGTGAGAAGAAAAGGCAGGACAATGGATGGCGCGCGGCAACAGCGGCGGAACGGGGAGTCGGGGAGACGAAGCAGCAGCGGAGCCTCGGCTTCGGACTCCGGTACAGAAGAAAACAAGAGGAGACGTCGTGAAAAAGGATTGATGGATCGAACGCCTGCCCTGTGCCCTCATCGCCATGATGTACTATTGTACTCCTCATGGTGTGAATATGTGACGATGACGATTGACAGGTACAGGCGACGTACGATGGCTGGCCGGAGAACAGCTGTGAGGGGAGTCGGGTACGTGCCGTAGCGACGAGGGCCCCCGCCGGCCGATCGGTGGGCACCGCCTAGACTCCATATAGCCGCAATGCGGCCAATGGCCCATGGCCATGGAAAATACGTAGTATAGCTCAACAGTACTGTACATGCAATTGCAATGCAAGCACTCCAGTTCAGGCTGGTTCTGCCAATGGGGCTCGGGCTCATCATTGGCATCTCTCGTACTGCTGTACTCCTACACTATACTTCGAGCAGGTTGGGCCATCGCTGTCGTCCAGTGTGTACTGCTGGGGTTGGCCTTTGTGTAGGTCATAGTAGCTGATGAGACGAACGACACGGATTAGGAACACTGGAACAGAAAGAAGGCAGAGGCAAAATGGAAAGAGACGCGACGGCCAGTGAAAGATTTCCCCGTCTCCGCGTGCACTGAAACGAACAAATGCAATGGAACATTGCTGTTGAGTTTTAAGAGCACCAAGTGAGATAAAACAGGTGCCAGATCCTTTTTGGTGTATGGACATCTGCACTATGATATTGAGCTGTTGATCATTCAGAGTGACGACAAAACTAATTTTACAAAAGCGCAAGACTTGGCGTCTACTTTCGAATAAAGTGAAAGTGAGAAGCATTCCATTATTATTCGTTTGCGTACAAATGTACAATCAGAGAGTGACCAATTTATTGCCACTTTATAAGATGCAAAAGAACCATGACTGCCACTTTTTTCATGCTAGCTCGCCTCTTGGTTGTGGGGGCAGATACAAACGGCTACATACTATACCCTCTCTCATAAAAAAAAAATCAATTTCTAACAATATATTTGGATATTAGATTTCATAAAGAACAACTTCCGATATGGCACATCCAATATATATTTGTTTCATGATGATGTGTATCATTCCGAGCCGATATTTATTGTAGGCAGGAGAGAAACAGGGATGTAGCAGGTGCAAGAAACCAACAGAGGGATGATACAAACATTATATATATAAAAAAGCTATATGATTAAGCGATGCATATTAAACAGAGGGATGATACAAACATTCAAAAGCTATGACTAAAGCGATGCATAATAAAAGGATGCCATCACAAGGTCACAACAATTGGAGAGCCAATTGCACCCGGTCAAACGTGCGCCACAAAAAAAAAAAAGAAACTGATAGGAAATAAGAAAAGAAAAAAAAAGGGAAGGAAACCGTGTGCAAAAAAAAAAAACAAAAGAAACCACACACCGCCTAGGAAGCCGTGCGCCCCCTCTCCACGCGCGACACGTGTCCAGTCGCGCGGGGGAGGGCGCACGCGACTGATCGCTCATTAGCATTCTCTCTCCAATTGTGCCTACTGCCCACTGCCTGCGGGTTTCCGTGGTCATCGCGATAATGGCGATGATACTTTGTAAATTGTGTTCATCTGCCCGACAAAGAAAAAAAATGTATTCATCTCGTACCAAAGTTCTAGTCCATATGCTACTCTATCCGGGTTGATAATACTTGTCGTTTTAGACAAAGACACGGTCTTCAAAAAATAACTTTAACCACTATTTTATTATTATAATATGAATAGAAGTGTTAACAAATATATCATTTTAGTGAAATATTTTTTTAAAACTAATCTATACATATAGTCACCATATTTCAAAGATAAATATTTTAGAAATTATTCATAATCAAATATTTTAAAGTTTGACATCACTTTTGTCCAAAACGACAAGTATTATTAGCCCGGAGGACAAGTATTATTAGCCCGGAGGGAGTACATTTCTTAACGAGCCTAAGAGTAACTGTAACGGCGAGAGCTAAATAGGAGAAAATCATATCATAATTGCAAACTGCCTAAATGTTTGACTGCTGATCAAAAGGCCATAAAAGGTCCATAGGTGGTTATTATTCCTTTGTTTGTAAGCTAAGGCTGTCCACCATGAAAAGAAACTCATACAGCAGGCATTTATCAACTCAATGCAGCTCAACATCCAGAAAGGGTGGGTCTGATTTAGTCTACAATTTCAGACCATGTGTTGTGAATGTACAATGAATCACGTACAAATGACAATACAACAAAAGTTAAGCAAGAATAGCTTGTACCGGTAGTTGTGATAACGGTAGACTATGGGCGTATTCTTTCCAATAGACTCTCAGCTTCAATAAACCCTCCAAGGGGACCAAGAGGTGTATATTTTACTTGCCTCCAGCTGTTAAAATGAAGTGGTATAAATAATTTCCAAAGGGAAAAATGCCACATTTCAAATGAAGGGAAAGGCGTATAGCTCTGTAAATTGAGTACCTGGGCGTAAATGGCAATGCCAAGCAGTGAAGATGAAGGTGATCAACACTATTAAATGGTGGCTGGTGAAAACCAAATCTGCAATACACAACAAGTTTACAAGAATGCAGAGAGGAATAACGCTCGATAAGTATATTGTGACAATGGAAGTTTCCCCATCACTGCATATTAGTGTTACTGCTTATCAGCAAATGAGAGAGCTTTCAATCACATGTACAACAAGAAATATAGAACACATAAATAATATTTCTTTTTGGCAATACCTGTGTTCCTCCGAATTGGGAGCATCCCGATTGAGTAAATCTCTTCCTACTGCCAACATGTGAATAACTGAAAAGGACAAAACATGCTATAGTTCACCAACTGGTTGGTTTGACTTAGACAAAGAGTAATAGGGAGCCAAGGTTGCAAGAAGCGAGAAGGAACAAATCACCCACCTAACTGGTGATCTTCGGTGGTTCTTTGGAGATTATTGACAGTAGGAATATGTTCAATGGGTATGACAAGATAGTGCCTGCAAACAGCACACAGTGTAGGATACCGTAAAACAAATGTTAAAGGAAAAATCTGACAAGCTCTGGGTCAATAGTTAACGGTGGAAAACTGAAATCACATTTGGACACTTGGTGCTAAAAAGATTACAGGGCCAAAATCACTCTGGCATAGTGGCATGTCAAAGACAGAACCGGCATAAAGAGCTCAGATCGACTTGTTATTATGTTTGCAACTTTTGCATTGAGTACAGAAGGGTGTTCATCATGTCTGACTGATCCAGTTAACCATGGTACAATAATTGTCGGTAGCAATTTATTGATCTTCAACTGTAAGCTATGTGATATTACATATGTTCTCCACTATTTGTAAATAGAGATGTGCAACTGTGAAGATATACAACATGCTTTTTCATTGCTCTTCTGTATAATATAGAAAAACATATGCTTGTGTATATGCACAGTAACTTGAGAATTGAGATGATCAAGAACATCCAAGTAGGTGATCCACAAGACTTGGTTCTCCATGACCTCTTGGTGGTTGGTATATACCCAAATTCAGACAACAATTAAGATTAGATTGGTACAGAGGAATCAGTCGCATTGCTATTCAGCTGATCACCAATATCGATCGGCCATCAAAATACATAATCTCCTGCTAAAAAAACCTAAAGGATGATTTCTTTCAGCATGAAAACATAGCCACTTATATAGGAACGATCAAGGCATAGGTCTGTTTGTTCAAAAATATATATATATTAAAACATAGGTCTCTCTGCAATGAGAAGCAGAGTAAAAAGAGATAACATGGTGGTAAAAAAGTGTCCAAATATGAAAAATTCGCACTGAAACTTATAACAAGCTCACTGCAACCAAGATCCACAGTAAACCATTATTTGCACTCGCAAAGTAGTTATAGCTAGGTAGGAGACATAACAAGACAACAAACACAAGTTAGTTAAAGCCTTCCACCTTGCATTAGTTGTATAGTAGAAATATAGATGGTCAATTCAATCCGACTACATGTGAACCCAATCACTTCTAATATCCGACTACAGCTATTATACGTAATAACAAGGAAACGCCATATCCATATTTCCAGACCAATCCCCCCCAACACGACGCAGTGCGCGGAGACATAGAAGTACTCCTACCTGAAAGCCGACGGGTTGATGTCCTTGAACGCCATGACCCTGTCATCCTGCGGAGGAAACCAAAATGACACGAGTTTTAGCGACCAACAGCACCAGATGAACGGGGATTATTAGATCGGAAGCGGCGACGGGGAGGAGGGTACGGAACGGAGTAGAGGAGGACGGTGTTGCAAGCGGGGTCGCGGCGGGCGATGGGGCAGAACACGCACCATTCAGCCATCGGCGCCCTCTCCGACCTCCTCGCCGCGGTGCCGCCGCGGAAGCAGAACAGCTTCTTCATGGCACCCTCGGCGCCCGCGTGGAGCGGTTGAGGTTTGGTGGGATCCCCAACGCGGCGTGGACTTGGACTGTTTCCGCACTTGCGCCCCGGACGCGGCAGCCGTGCTCGTGCTCGCGGGTGGGATACCGCCACCGCCGCCGCCGCCGCCGCCGGTATCGATCCGGTGGCCGGTGGCGCACTGGCTAATCGTCCAGTGATTCCGCGGCCCAGCGCAACCGGCTCGGCGATCTCAAGCTGTAGCGTCAGTTTCCTGGGCCCTTGGAGAAGCCCAACTCATCACAGGCCCAACTGAGATGGGCCATGAATTTGGTACCAAGCCCAACTCAGCACCGCACTCTCTCCTTTCTTGCTTCACGCTAATTCTTCTATTTTCAAAAAAAAAAAAAAAAAAAGGCGCTTGGTTCTTCCGTGAAGTTTATCCTGAATTTATATATTGGTCAACTGTTAAAAAAAGGATGATTAGTGATGAAGCAAAGAGGAAGGGAAGTTTTCGACCATTACGCACGTTGCCGGTGGGTGTAAAATTCAATTCTGATTTTTTTTTTTATTTCCGTTGGCAACAACCGAACTCGACACGCAAAGAAATCGAGCCGTCATCCACAAGGTCCAGACTCCAGAGTCTAGACAACCGTGGGCATGAATCACAAGAGCTTGACTGGACCGGACGAACTGTACACCCAGGGCTGAACGTTGGACGGGGTAGCTAGAAGAAATGAAGAATGTTTGGTCTGTCACGAGCCGCACCCGCACGACTGTCGGATATAATTTAAGTTGGTCCATGTGGCTGAACCACGTCGGAAAAACATAAACGAAGGTGTACACGCTAGAGATGGTAAATTACTTGGCTACGAACTTTCCGTGTCAAGCTTGCACAACGCAGCTGGATCAGGTCTTTCTTTTCTTATCTCTTCTCTCTGTTCCTTGTGCATATCAGTACGTGAGCTTGGAGGCCTTGGAGCATGTCTAGTAGTACTAGGATTTCGCTTTTGTCTCCCGTCTCCCGTGGATACAGGATCGCTTGACCAACGCCTGATGATGATAATTAAGACCTGCCTAAGCAACACCTGGGACATCAATTATCTGCACTGCATGGTCATACAACAAAGGCGTGCTTTGACGTGTCTCTCGCGAGACACATCGCATGCAGCTGCGGCCAGTCTCATTGCCATGTGCCCATGTTCTTCCTCGAATGCGTCTGTCTCGCCGGATTAGCCTGACGGAAACGAAGGTGAAATTTAACCGTGAACAGTACCCGGTTTTAGCTGTGACAGAGGCAGAAAGTTCGGCAGATCTCGAAAGCAGAAGAAGGCATTGCAGAAAACGGGCAGCGCCGCCGCCGATTCACGGCAACATGCGCCGTTCTAGAGAAGCTCCAAGTAACATGCATTATTGCCTCCTACTCTAGCTAGTATGCGGTAATACTTAGAGCACCCGCATAGTAAAGTAAGGTGCTATTATAAAACATGTACATCTCAGCAATAGACTAGATTAATAGTAACCATCTTAATAGTATGTCTACATGGATATCTATAGCTCTCTATGCATTGCCTCGTTTTTCTCTATAAGACTATCTCCAGGTTAGTAGATAGCTTTGCTCTCTCTCTTCATTTAATCTCTTCCAAGTAGGAAAATATGTTGACATGGATCTCTTATGAGAGTCTATAAATAACCATTGCGGGTGCTCTTATCATAGGTCTTTATCGACCGATGAAGAGAGCTCCAAGCCTCTAATGTATGCATGTGCAAAATGTTGCAGGTAGGCGATAGCGCATGCTACTCGCGCTCACCGACTAGCCGGTTTGCTGTTGTTGGAGGAGATCGACCGGTATTAATTGATCGCGTCACAGTACTATCATCATCTCCGCGGGTCTCTGTCTGCGTATTAAACTCCTCATTGCTGCAAAAATGCTTGGAGTGGATTCCATCCACGTAGCTAGCTAGCGTAATGCTTGAATTGCGACGACGTCTTCAATTATTTGGCAGTCCAGATAATAGATCGGTGCTAGCTCGATCGATCAGCCAGTTGCTGTTGCCAGTCACCGGTTTGACGAACCGGATAGTGTATATCCACTCAATCGATCGATCAAATGATCTGGGGATTGCGATGAATTTTTCTCCCTCCCATTTAATTCTCGCGATGAATAGTTGAATACTGCATCAGGTGTTCGATGGATTTCGTGCGTACAAGTCTGTGATCGTGTGCGTACTCATAGATTGAATAATTTATCTTTCTCTGCGTGAGTTTGTCCAAACAGGTACACCACATATGATTATTATTAGTATATGAATTGCCACGGTGGAGGCTAGTTCCGGCAAGCAATTAACAGTAGTAGGTCTCATTGAGGTGCATCAGTGGTGACGACATGGATATCAAGGAGAGATGATGATGCAACAGTGGAGTTGAGAGTCGATCGTCCTGGCTGTGTATAGGAGGGGCCAGGAGAGTCCCTCATGCACCGTTGAATAAAAATCTGAAACGTGAAAAAAATCGTTGGTTTCTTTCCTTCAGAAACCAAGCGAGTGGTGTACGAAACAAACTATATATGAACCTTCACGGAATACACATTAACTAATTTACCTACAAGGTCTTGGAGCCATGGTTTAATTCCACCTGTCAAGACTATTTTTGGAAGGGAAAGTACATATATAAAAGGTTCCATCTCATTAGAAGTTTCAAATATATATATAGATAAGTTTGTAGAGAAGTTTCAAGTTATTTTTATTTATTTGGCCTCCTTACCATGTACGAACATTGTCAAGTATTTGGCTAAGAATAAGTTCACAAGTTACTTTTTTGGCATTTTATACTCTATTTTAAAAAAATATAACTTAATCCGTTGATATGCTACTAATAATATTTTTTTTTCTTCTGTTAGTTAATGGTTAAATTCATATTTTCATATGCTACATACGATAATTTTGTGTGTTTTCTTGCTATATCTACCTTTTAAGGCATTTCTCTCATCGTATAACCACACAACATCAATTTTATCATACAACAAATATAACAATAAAAAACTTTAAACTAATATCAATCTTATAAAACATGTTTTGGTACCATTGGCCATACAAAAGTTTCATTTTTTATTGGAAACCTGTTAATGAAATAATTAATTGTTTACAATTGTATATCTAAAAAAAAAAGAAATCTCTAAGATTATTGGGTAATTTTTATAAGAGTGATCAAACGCCACTGATATTGTAAAACATTGTTAAATGATCGGTAACATAATAGAAATTAAGAGACAACTGTTAAGTGAAAATCGTTGAGGTGAACCAAACTTCAGTGGCATTGGCAGTCAGATTCTCTTCTCTTGAAAAAAGTTTAACCCAATAGCGTATTATAAGGAAACAATTAGTAAAAGTCGTCGTTTTTTTTCTTTTTTGAAAATGAAATTTGTAAGGCAGAGGCTCCATACAGTGAATAAACTCAATGGGTTATATTATAGAAAGAGACATGTTAGTAGCAATTATTGGAACTAATCACACGTTCAGTGGTATAGAATAGATTCTCTCATATGTTGGGAGCTACATCTTTGCATTGACTGTATATACTAAGAAGTGTAAACTAGCGATTTCGTAAATATAGAAATATAAAGAGTTGTATCAAAAATACAACTCTAATTTTTAAGATATGTAATAGCGAGTTCAGTGAATATCCAGCTTTTAAACAGTCAATAACGATTACAAATTCATTTAATATCTCAATACTCATGCCAATTAATGTTCTATTAATAGATTTAATAGCGATCTTTTGTTAGTCAAAGTGACATTTCGCACATTATAAGTATCATTTTCTCATATTAACGTGCGAAGACAAGGTCTATTGATCTACCTACTTTCACGTCTATGTCATTCATCATGGAAGAAAGATTTTAGAACCGCGTGGCAAATAATGATATTGACATCATATGCAATCATGAGTTGCATACATTAACTTCAACAATTCATCTTGTGAACAACGTTTACTTTAGCTATAATTATATTCTAACGTTATAGAATTATCCAGACAGTTGTGCTCGAGGAGTTGTGGCCATTTACTAGAAACTACTAATAATAATATCAAGCGACTAATGAGGAGAAGCTAACTTAAGATGCCGAAATCAATAAAGCTCTCACAAGCTAGAATATTTATCTGTATGTGGGAAATAAGATCGTTTATGGCTGATGATCTACACTTTCTATTACCATATCCTCTTTCCCGTCGATAAATATTTAATTATTTAGGATAAAATTAGATTTTTTATAACGTAAGTAGAATAAATTAACTTATAAATCTTTATAGTGATCTCTGTGGAGGGAGTTATATTTATTTATTGGTGGCCCATGACCTGTACCCTGTACCCCCTTAATGAAGGTAGGCCCGTGCTATTGGCGAATAGGAATTGGAATCAATGATATTTACATATAACAACTTGAATCCATAAGGTATTGCTTGTGTGCGTTAAACGTGAAGTCCTCAAGAAAATTACATGTACACATGCATGCTGATTGCTGAAGCTACTTCTGAAGCTTGGAAGCATGGATAGCTCTACGTACGTTGCACAAATCTCTTCCTTGAAACAACATGGGAGATATAGAAACGATCGAGTTACTTAATACCACGCAACATGTCATCAAATTGATTAATCCCTTTTAACTAGGGAGTTTATCTTTGTAAACATTGCTACAGAGATGGTTTTGTTTATTCGGTTGATTTTGGATTCAGATCCATTGGTGACTGCTCTTCAATTTCTTAACGTGTGCAAATTCCTAATATTTTATATGTATTATACTTTTGGTTTATGTTATTTGGTTGACATTAAATCCATTTTTTTACCTGATTTTTCCATAGCAGGCAGCATCTATTAATATATATTCTTTTGCTGAGATACCTAGCAGTATTTAAGTATAACGAAAAAAAAAGTATTCGTAGTTGGGGAATGAAATGGCTAGCATACAAAACTGATAGATCGCATATTTCTTAAATTGATGTTGACAAATTTAAAGTAAAATCTAGTGAAAGGTGGTGCAACATATCTACAGCTAGCTCTCCTGGTGTATTATTTTGTGTGGTGAACATCTGAATATAATAGATCAAAGAGGACATCGCACAATAACGTTATAGATCGACTCTCAGTCGGAGCGTATTGATATCGGCTTTAAACTTCTTTTCTTATTGTAAAACAATAAAAGTTTAGCGGAAATCATGTGAACATTATGTCATGAGATGAGCATAGAGGTATCTTATGCATATGTTGAATGGATTTAAGAGATTCATTACTTGATTGATACTCCTCGAATTTATATCATGATCGAGCGGATTATGTTTAAAGCTTCTTTTCTTATTGTAAAGAATAAAAGTTTAAGCTTAATGGATCCAGGGATGGGTATCTACTGACATACGTTATAAGACTAGTCTGGGCATTTCGGTTTATGCACATTGTATTCTTAAAGAGATATCCGTTATGATCGACGCATAACTCCTTAATTTTAATCATGTCGGAGCGGATTGATATCATTGTCAAAAATGTTAACTCTCTTATCTTTTATTATTGTAAAACAATAAAAGCTTAGCTTTATTGGATCAAAAGGATGTTCTCGACATACCGATATAGAATCTAAAGTCTACACATTTTTGACGAATGGATATAAGAGATACCGTTACTAATCGATAACTCCTCAATTTATATCACGGCAGAGCGGATTGATTCATATTTACAAGATTTCCTTTTCTTATTGTAAAACAATAAAAGTTTTAGCTTAATTAGATCCAAGGGATGTACGACATACTCATTATAGGACTAAATTTTGGTGCATCTTGTTGGACTGCATTTAAGAGATATCGTTTACTGATCGAATTAACTCTTCAACTTATGTCATGTCGGAGCGAAATGATATAGTTTTTTTTTAAAAAAACCTTTCCTTTTTTATTGTGAAACAATAAAAGTTTAGCTTATTGGATCCAAGGAAATGTACCGACATACTGTTATAGTCTAAAACCACGCAATTTGATGGAATGGATTTAAGAGACACAATTATCGATTGAATAACTCCTCAGTTTATAATCATGTCGGAGTAGATTGATATTGTTTTTAATGGATTCCTTATTTATTGTAAAACAATAAAAGTTTAGTTTATTTGGACCCAAGGGATGTACCGACATACCATTATAGCTAAAGTCGGCACATCTTGTCGGAATGGATTTAAGAGATATCGTTACTGATCGAATAACTCCTGAATTTATATCATGTCGGAGCGGATCGATATTGTTTTAAAAAACCTTTCCTTTTTATTGTAAAACCAATAAAAGTTTAACATTATTGGATCCAAGGGATGTATCGACATAACCGTTATAGAGTTTAAAGTCCACGCATATTTGAACGAATAGATTTAAGAGAGCAGTTCTCGATCGAGTAACTCCTCAATTTATATCATGTCGGAGTGGATTGATATGGTTTCAAAGCTTTCCTTTTCTTATTG
>CM020181.1:18651938-18701979 GCA_009805545.1 Oryza longistaminata
AAAGCTCTCTCGTCGCCGCTGCCGCGGGCCTCGCACCGATCGTTCACCGCCGCGACAGGCGGCCCTTGCCAAGCGTACCCTGCTGCCGCAGCCACGTCGTCGCGAGCTCCGCTGCCCCCGCCACGAGCTGGCTCGATCCGCCGCCGGGTGGCTAGATCCGCGCTGGGGGCCGGATCCGCTCTGCGCGGCCGATCCGCCGCCTCTGCCCCGTCGCCCCGTCGCCATCCCCGCCGCGTCGGCCCAGCCTCTGCTTGTCCCCGGCCGCGTCGCCATCCCCGCCGCCGTCGACCAGCCGCGCCTCTGTCGACGCCATCTCCTTCCCGCGCGCGCCACGCGCCAGCCGCCACCCGCCAGATCCGGCCGAGGCGGCGCGGGATGCTGGCGTCACCGTCGCCACCGCCCGGGCTGCTCCCCCGGCCGCGCGGGACAGGACGTGGTCGACGAGAAAACGAGGAGCCCCGCCGCCGCCGTCCTTGCGGCCGCGCGGCTTTGCCGGCGGCCGCTCAGGCGGTGGCGAGGCGGAGGAGGAAGATGGGGGGGAAGGGGCGGCCGGAGGTCGACGCCTCCCGTAAAACTTTTATGATCTGAGGCAGTAATTTTTATTGGTGGCCCATGCCTTGACCGCTTAGAGTTGCCCGCTGCTTTGTAGCGAGTTGGAATGGATCAAAAATATTTAAATTAACAACTTGATCCCATAGGTATTGCTTGTGTGCGTTAAACGTGAAGTCCTCAAGAAAATACATGTACACATGCATGCTGATTGCTGAAGCTACTCTGAAGCTTGGAAGCATGGATAGCTCTACGTACGTTGCACAAATCTCTTCCTTGAAACAACATGCGAGATATAGAAACGATCGAGTTACTTAATACCACGCACATGTCATCAAATTGATTAATCCCTTTTAACTAGGGAGTTTATCTTTGTAAACATTGCTACAGAGATGGTTTTGTTTATTCGGTTGATTTTGGATTCAGTCCATTGTGACGACTGCTCTTCAATTTCTTAACGTGTGCAAATTCCTAATATTTTTATGTATTAATACTTTTGTTTATGTTATTTGGTTGACATTAAATTCCATTTTTTTACCTGATTTTTCCATAGCAGGCAGCATCTATTATATATATTCTTTTGCTGAGATACCTAGCAGTATTTAAGTATAACGAAAAAAAAAGTATTCGTAGTTGGGAATGAAATGGCTAGATACAAACTGAATCCATATTTCTTAAATTGATGTTGACAAATTTAAAGTAAAATCTAGTGAAAGGTGGTGCAACATATCTACAGCTAGCTCTCCTGTGTATTATTTTGTTGGAAACTCTGAATATATAGATCCAAGGGACACCGACATAACGTTATAGACTCTACAGTCGGAGCAGATTGATATCGGCTTTAAACTTCTTTTTCTTATTGTAAAACAATAAAAGTTTAGCTTAATTGGATCCAAGAGATGTACCAACATATGTCTAAAGTCCATGCATCTTGTTGGAATGGATTTAAGAGATATCATTACTGATTGAATAACTCCTCAATTTATATCATGTCAGAGCGGATTGATATTGTTTTAAAGCTTTCCTTTTCTTATTGTAAAAGAATAAAAGTTTAGCTTAATTGGATCCAAGGGATGTACTGACATACCATTATAGAGACTAAAGTCTGTGCATCTTGTCGAAATGTATTTAAGAGATATCGTTATTGATCGAATAACTCCTTAATTTATATCATGTCGGAGCGGATTGATATCATTGTAAAAAAATGTCTCCTTTTATTATTGTAAAACAATAAAAGCTTAGCTTTATTGGATCAAAAGGATGTATCGACATACCGATATAGAATCTAAAGTCTACACATTTTTGACGAAATGGATATAAGAGATACCGTTACTAATCGAATAACTCCTCAGTTTATATCACGGCAGAGCGGATTGATATCATTTTAAAGATTTCCTTTTCTTATTGTAAAACAATAAAAGTTTTAGCTTAATTAGATCCAAGGGATGTACCGACATACCATTATAGACTAAATTTTGTGCATCTTGTTGGACTGCATTTAAGAGATATCGTTACTGATCGAATAACTCCTCAACTTATGTCATGTCGGAGCGAAATGATATAGTTTTTTTTAAAAAAAAACCTTTCCTTTTTTATTGTGAAACAATAAAAGTTTAGCTTTATTGGATCCAAGGAATGTACCGACATACTGTTATAGTCTAAAATCCACGCAATTTGATGGAATGGATTTAAGAGACACAATTATCGATTGAATAACTCCTCAGTTTATATCATGTCGGAGTAGATTGATATTGTTTTAATGCTTTCCTTATTTATTGTAAAACAATAAAAGTTTAGTTTATTTGGACCCAAGGGATGTACCGACATACCATTATAGACTAAAGTCGGCACATCTTGTCGGAATGGATTTAAGAGATATCGTTACTGATCGAATAACTCCTGAATTTATATCATGTCGGAGCGGATCGATATTGTTTTAAAAAACCTTTCCTTTTTTTATTGTAAAACAATAAAAGTTTAACATTATTGGATCCAAGGGATGTATCGACATACCGTTATAGAGTTTAAAGTCCACGCATTTTGACGGAATAGATTTAAGAGACAGTTCTCGATCGAGTAACTCCTCAATTTATATCATGTCGGAGTGGATTGATATGGTTTCAAAGCTTTCCTTTTCTTATTGTAAACCAATAAAAGTTTATCTTATATATTTTTTTCCAACTAGCTGCTGCATTTTATCAATAAATGTAAATTTATTTGTATAATCAGCTGCCAGTACATACTGGGAAGTGGACAACGAACTTAAGCATCCATTCCTTCGTTTTAGGCGGAGCAAGAATTTAAATTATGGCTTTAGTGCCACGCTGTACTGTAGTAGGACACTAGGACAGAACTACTGACAGAATCGCTCTAGAACCAAAATGCATGGTTTGGTGGCCTGCTGTTAATTCTAGCTGTAGCTAGCCTTGCATAATTCAACCTTTTGATCGTCCATGTTTTCCGGTGAATTAAACCCACATGCAAACGTAGTAGGTTTTTTATCTCTCTCGGTTCACAAATTTGGACCCCTGAATTCCGATCCTCTGTAATAAGCCGAGTAGTTTGTGCAAATTACGTGAAAGCCTGTCGTTTCCGTGGCCCACATGAACTGGCCCCCATGCTTTGCTGACTCAGACTCCGATCACTTCGCCCGGCCAATGCTCCGCTATAAAACCCTCCCTTTTTTTGGCAAGGAGTTCCCACCGTGAGATCGAGATCGCCTCCTCTCTCCGTTTCCTTTTATTTCCCGATTCGCTCGGCGTCTCGGCGGCGACCTTGCGCGAGAGCGCGATGCGGTGAAAAAAAAAAAATCATCGCCCGCGACAGAGTACATCTGTCCCTTCCGCATAAGGCAACGTCGCTATAAATACTGCCAGCCTCTTCGTTCGTTTCCATTTTTCCTCGTCCGCTCGCTCTCGTTCGTGTACAAATAGGAGGGCGCATGCACCTTGTTTGCCATTAGCTCTCGACGTAGCCTAGAGCGCAAGCAGCAGCAGCAGCAGCAGCAGCTAGATTGGTTTGGTTGCCAATGATCCCGGCCATCTCCCCGATGATGGACGGCGCCGCGCCGCTGCTCCCCGAGACGAGCCCCGAGAGCCGCCAGCAACGTGATCCGGGGAGGGGGAAGAGGCGGACGTCGGTCGTCCCGGCCGTCGTCGCGTCCGCCGTGGTCCTTCTCGGCCTCGCGGCGCTCTTCCTGGTGTATGGGTTTCACGACGGTGGAGACGGGAGGGCGGCCGTACTCGCGCCCGGCACCGTGGAGGTCGCGGCCTCGTCGTCCCGCGGCGTCGTGGAGGGCGTCTCGGAGAAGTCCACCACCCCGGCGCTGCGCCTCGGCGGCGGCGCGGTCCGGGACTACGCCTGGACCAACTCGATGCTGTCCTGGCAGCGCACGGCGTTCCACTTCCAGCCCTCCAACAATTGGATGAACGGTATGTATACACGTCGCCGTCGTTCCCGTGGTTTCATCTAGGCCGTTGGATCTGTAATCGCACGGCTCCGATTCACCGGTTATACAATGTTTTCTCGTTTCTAATCTTGTTCCCTTTCCGTTTCTTTTCCACGGACGTCTCGTGCGCACGGCCGTGCTGCTCGTCTTTTTCTCGGCATCTACAGATCCGAACGGTAAGTTGCTGGCGCTGATTGTCAATGCACGGCGCAATCTTGTACTTGTCACGCATTGATGTCGCGAGACGTGACATTTTTTTTTTTTGCACGCACTGACCGGCCCGTCGATGGATCGATCTCTGCAGGTCCGCTGTACTACAAGGGATGGTACCATCTGTTCTACCAATGGAACCCGGACTCGGCCGTGTGGGGGAACATCACCTGGGGCCATGCCGTGTCGCGCGATCTCATCCACTGGCTGCACCTGCCGCTCGCCATGGTGCCCGACCACTGGTACGACATCAACGGCGTCTGGACCGGCTCGGCGACGCAGCTGCCCGACGGCCGGATCGTCATGCTCTACACCGGCGCCACGGAGGAGTCGGTGCAGGTGCAGAACCTGGCCGAGCCGGCCGACCCGAACGACCCGCTGCTGCGGGAGTGGAGCAAGGCGGAGGCGAACCCGGTGCTGGTGCCGCCGCCGGGCATCGGGCTGACGGACTTCCGCGACCCGACGACGGCGTGGCGCAGCCCGGCCGACTCGGCGTGGCGGATCACCATCGGGTCCAAGGACCGCGACCACGCCGGTCTGGCGCTCGTGTACAAGACGGAGGACTTCCTGCACTACGACCTGCTGCCCACGCTGCTGCACGTCGTCAAGGGCACCGGCATGTGGGAGTGCGTGGACTTGTACCCGGTGTCGACCTCGCCGGCCGTCGAGGACGGGCTCGAGACGTCCACCCCGCCGGGGCCCGGCGTGAAGCACGTACTCAAGGCCAGCCTCGACGACGACAGGAACGACTACTACGCCATCGGCACCTACGACGGCGAGGCCGATACCTGGACGCCGGACAACGCCGACATCGACGTCGGGATCGGGCTCCGGTACGACTACGGCAAGTTCTACGCGTCCAAGACGTTCTACGACCCCGTCGGGCGGCGTCGCGTGCTATGGGGGTGGATCGGCGAGACCGACAGCGAGCGGGCTGACATACTCAAGGGCTGGGCCTCCCTTCAGGTAACGTACATTGATCGACAACCCCCATAACCTTGGTTTCATATTTCTGATAGGCTATAGAATTAGTAGTAGTTACGTATAAACAAACTCTTTTTATTTAATTTTGACAATAGATTGAACGAGACACGGATAGAGATACGAACTCGTCAATTTTCTTTCTGAAGCATCATAACTGAACATAATTACAAAAATATAAAATAACAAGTTACATAAATCTCAAATGACGTAGGAAAACTATTATAAAGCTGTCTGAAAAGCCATATTGATCTGTGGTATAATTCATTGCAAAACTAATTAGTCTTTTTTTTTGCGATGACATGAACAAGATACTTAATTAAGATTTTTAGGTAACTGGGTATGTACTATCTCAATTGGCACAGAACGAGTTACTATTAAAATCTGAAAAGCCGTACTGATTTGGTATAATTCATATATATTGTAATTAATTTAACTTGCCGTATACATCCCTTTTTCCCAATCATGTACTGTGCTCCATTAATTACTGTGTCAAAAACATTTAGCTCATACTATTTGAATCGCTAGAGCGAAAAATGTAAAGTGACTAGGACGATATAAACTCATGGAAATCCATTAAAACCTTATGAAAATAACGCCCCTAGCTAAGCCAGCTAGCTGCTAGCCAGCTGGATATGATGATCATGCTGATCTGGCTAGTTAACCATGGATGTCTAGCTAGGACCCGGTCATTATGTAGTTATACACTTGCATATACCATTTCTAGACCACAATTCCGCCCACTAAAATATAATGCAAAACGTCTTTACCTGTACACCACGAGAGGCATGCAGGCGTGCGGCTTTCTTGTTGCGCCGGCCGGTCGATCCAGAAGAAAACGTGCATGAACATAGTTGGACCAGTAGTATATGCAGTAGTACAGGTCTGGGCGGGCCCCACGGGGATCCCGTCCTTCTACCGGTCTACCCAAACGAGTTGCACGATGCCGACTTGATTAATCGGTCCGAGTCACGCCCGCCCAACCACCAGAGGTAGCCGGCCGGGCCCGGCGAGATTTGCAGGCTGCCAATAGACTCGCGGGGATTTGCATGCAGCAGCGGCGCCATGACATCGGACCGGATCGGCCGGCGTTTTCTGGTGCCCGACCGTGACTTGTCTCCGGTTGGCCGCGAGAGCACGAGAGCCGTACGTCTAAGCAAACTTGTTGTCACCACGTCTTAGTGTGGAGAAGTATTAGTACTCTATTAACTAGCTAAGGCTAGCGTTAGCTAGATTAATCCTCAAATTGCGAAGGGTTTTTTTTTATGCGTCCATAACGTGTCTTGCATTGGCGCATAGCTAGAGATTATAGCTAGGACATTTACTTGACGAAAGGGGGATTTGAGTAAATTTCTGATTTGCTAGAGTTTGGAATTCCAAACAGGACTATTCAAAGGGGTTGTTCCAACGAAGCAGCACGTGGATAATGACTTGCTTAGCATCAGGAAATTTAATACCCTGACCTGTCGCTGCAGTCGTGTTGTTTTTTTAATAATCCGTAATCATTTGAATAACTTAGTAATTTCGCGGTATGTGTACATGTCATTCCTGTGGCAAGCGTGAAAGTGAGTTCTTGAGTGGCCGGTTCGACTCCTAGGGGAATTAACTTCGTTTTTGAGAAATTTGTTTTACGTTATTTTTGGAACTAAAATGTTTGGCAATTTATTTTAATCGATGATGAAATCAATGGTTTATGTGAAATGAAAAAAAAAATCCACTCATAGTTATTCTAAAGATGAAATTGAGGAGTTTTTGATATTTGTACTATACTTTAATATAAAAATGGAAATCAACAAACGTCTCCTTTCTCAGTTGGTTAGGCAAGTTGAAATATTTAGGCATGCATGTCACCTTGAGCCAGAGCAAATAGGCTACACAAGTCTAACCGTGTTATCTAAGTTGTAAAGATACTTGAGATGTATTTTAAAAAATATATGGAAAGGGTAATTGAGTGAGTGTGTTCAAACTCGAACGCGGTCCACTAGGTTTCTAATTCTACACTTTACCAACTGCGCTAGGTGGAGTTATCGAAATTAGGTGATAGATTAATAAGTAAATGCACTTTCTTGGTGGCCAGTTAAGTTGTAAAAATACTTGAGATGCATTTGAAAAAAAAGCACCATGGTGGAAAGGGTGGCTGTTGGCGAGTGTTTTAAAACTCGAACGCGGCCCGCTAGGTTCCTAATTCTAACCTTTGCCAACTGTGCTAGGTGGAGTTATCAAAATTAGGTGATAGACAAATTTGTAAATGCACTTTCTTGGTGACCAGTTATGCAAATACACTAGACTTCTATTAAAAAATTATGGTGGAAAAAGGTGAGCATGATAATTTTGATATTAAACGCAAACGAAAACAAGGGTGAAAAGGTGAGTGTGCTAAAACTCAAACACAATAAACAAGGGTGAAAAGGTGAGCATGCTAAAACTCGAACACGGTCCACTAGTCTGTCTAACTCTAGCCTTTGCCAACTACACTAGGCAGGGTTTCTAAAAAAAAAAGTGGACTTTGAGTAAATATACTTCCTTGGTTAGATGGCCGGGTATGAAAATATCCTAGAATTGTATCAAAAAGAATTTAGGTGGGAAGTGAGCGTGTTAAGACTCGAACCCGGGCCGTTATATTTTACAACTCTAGTATTTGCCATTGGCGCTAGGCGAGGTTCTCAAAATTAGGTGATAGGTTAACCAATAAATGCATTGGCCTTTTGTTAAATTGCGAACTATACAAACTTACTAAAATTGCTTTTTTTTAATCATGCTAAAATTATGTATTTTTATCTGAATGACTATAAAAACTTGCTAAAATTGTATATTTTTAAAATCATGCTACAATTTTGTATTTTGCCTGAATGACTATAAAAAAAACTAAACTGCTACTACCATCTCTAAATAAATGTAGTTTTAGGTGATCCACTAGACCTTTTTAATACTAGTTTATCTTCTTTTTTTTCATTTTCTCCACCACAAGGACATCGTAGTTTTTTAATCTCTTGCTTAATAATATATCTTTAACTAGTTAAAACTATACATTTTTAGAGACAGAGGGAGTAGATCCTTAACTGTCTCTCCTTCAAGCATTCATGCCATTGTCCCTTTTTTTTAATCTTATTAATTTTTCCTGTTTTAAATTGTTGTTGAATTCAATGTGGCCTTGATGGGCCTCAGTTCTCGACTATCCAGGTAGATGGGCCTTGACCGAGGCCCATCCAAACAAGGCATTTCCCTTTATTTAAATTAACAGTTTTTTATTATTATTTGCAGTCAATTCCGAGGACAGTTATGCTGGACACGAAGACTGGCAGCAACCTGCTCCAGTGGCCGGTGGTGGAGGTGGAGAACCTCCGTATGCGCGGCAAGAGCTTCGACGGCCTCGACGTCTCTCCCGGCTCCGTCGTGCCGTTGGACGTCGGCAAAGCAACACAGGTACGTACGCGTGATTTTGACACATGAACACAAAATGTGTCATACATTTCTACAAAAAATGTGCCATACATTTATAAAAAAAAGTGTGCCATACACATACACAACAACTGCTTTATATCCGACCCGAGAAACTGACATGCAAGTGTGGTTCTGGTGTGCGTGCGGTTGTACAGCTGGACATCGAGGCCGTGTTCGAGGTGGATACTTCGGCAGCCGACGGTGTCGTCACGGAGGCTGGAGCAGCAGCATACAGCTGCGGCACGGGCGGCGGTGCGGTTGGCCGTGGCTTGATGGGCCCGTTCGGGCTTCTCGTGCTAGCCGATGATCAGTTGTCGGAGCGGACGGCTGTCTTCTTCTACCTGGTCAAGGGAGTCGACGGCAACCTTACAACCTTCTTCTGCCAAGACGAGCTCAGGTGTGTGTGGTACACATTTTTCAGTATATGCGTGCATGTCTTCCTCTATGTGCACATATTTTCACTTGATCTTGTTATTATAGGATGTATTTTTTTTATACTTCAATTTGTGGACGGAGGATGTGTGCTGTCGTGTGTAGAACTCCTTGTGTATATATAAAGGAGGCTTATATTTTGCTTTAATCGAGTCAAGATGTAAATTTTAATGCATTTTAAATCTTGTTTTTTTTCAGGTCATCAAAAGCAAACGATCTAGTTAAGAGAGTCTATGGCAGCTTGGTACCTGTGCTAGATGGCGAAAACCTGTCAATAAGGATTTTGGTAAGTCTTTCTAGCAATGTTGAGTACATGCATATTCATATGCCACAACGCATATATTTTGATATGTCGTAACCTAACTCTTTGTGTGCAATTTCTTTCAATAGGTTGATCACTCCATAGTTGAGGGCTTCGCTCAAGGAGGGAGGACATGCATTACCTCGCGTGTGTATCCTACCAAAGCCATCTACGAGTCGGCCAAAATCTTTCTTTTCAACAACGCCACAGATGTCAGAGTCACTGCCAAATCACTAAAGATTTGGGAGCTGAACTCTGCTTACATCCGTCCATATGTAGACTAGATCATTTTTAATGTAATGGGAATGAATGATTTGTCTACATTTGTTAGCTATGTTTTTATAGGCTAATTTATCTATTTGTTTCCTTTTTTATGTCAAACTACAACTATGACATATTACTAGCAACTGAAATAAAACGTAATCAATCATATTTTTTTGCCACAATTTTGTTATTGTGTGTGCGCATGCGCACACGTACGTGCACAAGTGTGCATGCTATCACTCTACCCCTGATGTTATTATTAGCCATCACCGTAATGTTGTCGTAAGCCAATTGTGTCATGTTTATCCTACATAAACAATATACGACTTTGCGAACATTCCTCTTCAACAATGCCACAAATTTAGGGCCACTAGAAAATCGCTCAAGATTTTGGAGCTAAACTCTGCTTAAGTTCATCAATATATAGACTACATCCTTTTAAATGCAATGGTAATGTGGTATGTTTAGATTCATTAGTTGTATCTCTATAGTCAAATTTGTTTGTCTTCATCTTTCTACCTGTCAAACCACAACTGAAAATTTTTAGTCAAATATGTTTGTTTGCTTTCTTCTTCTTATCAAACCACAACTGAAAAATGTAACTACACCTTGAAAGACACCAAAATTAATCACATCTTTCTATTTTGTAATCTAATTTGTTTGTTTGCTCTTCTCTTTCTATCAAACTCCAACTTGAAATTGTTAGTACACAATTTAAAGACACTAAAACCAATCACATTTTTGCCACAGCATTTATAATTGTGTGTGTTACATTTGTGTGTGTGTGTGTGTGTGTGTGTGTTACATTTTTGTGCATGTGCATTATATTTGTGTGTCTCTATGTGTGTGTGCGCCCGCACCCCTACTCTGGCTATGTTATCCTCATTCTTCACCAATAGCCATAAATAAGGTAGTACAAGTCATGCCATTCTACCAGTCAATCGCGAGACTTCATCTATACCTTACCTCTACCTAGTGGTTGTTAGCAAGTGGGGAAATGGGTGAGCTCGTAGCCTCGTCATCTCCAGTTCAACTATGGACTTATTCGGCTAACAGTTTCTGTGGCTGCATGGCAGCTAGCTGTAGGAGCAAAAGGCAAAACTGTACTCGCACAACACAAGCGCTGCAAACCGCAGGAATGACTTCCGAACGTGTCCTATGTCTTCTAGGACCTCTAAAAAGTCTTTCCCACTTTGATGTTTGTTTGGATGGCCTTATTTTCAATTGGAATCATTTGATATAACCAAAATAATAATCCTTTATATATGGTTTCTCTCTACCATGTGTCTTGTTTGAATCCAATTTATCACTAGATTTTAAGAATCGTTGACATCATTATACTAGATAATGATTATTAGGAGAAGATTCTTACAGCCTGACCAACATTAATCATGCCATATACATACAACTTGAAACTATCAAAACCAATATTACGACACCATACTTCATAACTTGAAGACAAATTAACAACAATCACAATGATGCCAATTACCTATCACACTCCATCGAGCCTATAGTCATGCGCAAAAACTCACACCAAGGCTTCATAAGGTGTTTGTTCCAATCAGATGAGCCTATATCAGATATGGCACGTTAACTGTCTTTTCCTCCCCCATATCATCATTTTTTTTGTAAAATTATCCATGAACAAATTAGTTTGTGAAATTTGAACTATAGTCAGTTGTTGCCGTGGTATTTTTTTTATATATAAGAAGAAGAAGATGCCTTATTTTAAGGAAAAACGAGACCAAAATTTGCGGTGCATAATTAATTATAAGAAACTAAGCAAAAACCGCAACTACAACACATTCGTAGCCAACTAACCTAAACTACCACAACTAGAAGACACTAAGCTCAACACTCAAACTCTGTTGGCCACAAGGCATTATTGCCACACGTTATTGATATAGGTGTTGTAGCTACGAGAAACAAACTAAAATCATAGACCCCCACACATTGGCAATGACATGTCACTGTCATCATACCATCGCCCACATGATCAAGTGACCCCTAATTCGCCAGGAAGCACCATAGCAAGAACTATACAACTTGCTAGTCTACACCGAAGTACACGATTGACAAGGTCCGACTTGAGTCATCATTGCCGAGTTCACATCTACGCAGCAGCTTCAACTTTCCTAGGAGACAACAGCCAAACGCCTCTCCCAACCTGTCATGATTACGGATAAGGCATACCTTCTATCCTACGACTTATAAAATATACGGATATGTCGTACTTTTGTATGTACGATACGTTTTCGTATATGATAAGGAAATCGACAAGAGATTATGGAAATAAACCTCACGGGCAAGTAACGATGCAGAGTTCTACTCAGAGAAGGTTGGGATTATACCATATCGTGTAGGGTACAGAGTCTCCGAGTAGACGTTCTACTTGGAGACAAAGGGGTCCAAGGTATAAATACCACCCCCTGGGGGGGGAGGGGGGGGTCTAAGGCATCGAATCATAGAGCTAACACTACCACCATAGCCTACAATCTGGAGGACATGAAGCCTACTCGTCGGTAGATCTCATCAAAACCATCTCGATAAGGATCTCGCTGGTAATCTCGGGATTGACTGTTCTCTATTGTAGCATGTGATTTTCCATATCAATCTCATATAAACTGCATTAGGGCTATTACCTTACGAGCTAGGGGCCTGAACCAGTGTAATATTTGTCTTCCTGTTTGCTCGATGCCGTATCGTGTAGATCCTCGTACTAGCGTACCCCGATACACTATTCATCTGGTCCACAGGTATCCCCAGTCAACACAACCAAACACAACTTTGAGTCATCATTACCTAGCTCGTTGTCACCTCGGCGCATTAGCTCTAATTACTTCCCAAAGGCTACCCGTGGGTGCCATCGCGAGGCATGATCGACCAAAAACTACCAAAACACAACAATAGATTTCCACAACGATGCCTTTTGGAAGGACAGGGCGTCATAAAGCAGCACCATCGTCGGCCCAAGTGTAAGTTGAGTTGTCATCCAAGAATCCAAAAATGGAGGCACATGGAAGATGTATCCAAGGACGAAAATGCCGCCTGTGTTGTCCTCATTGGAACGACACAAGCGCTGGAAAGTTCTCTCTAACTATATCCATAGTTATCATAGCATGGTTTGTGAAATTTGGTTATTGTGAAAATAGAAGCGTTTATTTTGCAAACCAACATGAGTTTTGATGGACGCAAAATGATAACCCAATTGCTACCGATGTTGTGTGTTCCTTCATTTTCTCTCATATTTCTCTCACGTCACATCAATGCGTGCTATATTTCCTTCGCCCTTATCTCTTTTATCCAGACCATGCATATACAATACTCCATCCGTAAAAAGAAGTAGTACAAATAAGCCATTTTGTAGTAACTTATGACGATGAATCTGAATAAGTTTTTGTCCAATCCATCATCAGTTTCTTTAGAGTTAATTGGATCCATGCCACTACAAATAAGCTATTTTAGATCAATGCCACTACTATTCACGATATCGGCTACGTGCCATTGGAATTTGGAGAAATTGGAACCATACCACTCTGTCATGTTTTCCGTCAAAAGTCTTTGTAAGCCTCAACTGCACGTGGGACTTAGCTGTCAGTTCATTCTTGTTCACCTTCCTCTCTCTCTCTCTCTCTCCACGGCGTTCATCATCGCCGCCACCATCGTCGACCACCTCCGTGGCGGGAGGGATCGGTTGTCGTCGCCGTCGTCTTCGACCCCATCTGCAGCGGGAGGGCTTGGGAACCGCCGCCGCCGCTGTTGTCTTCGACCCCTTTCGCGGCGGGACGGCTCGGGTGCCGCCGCCGTGTTGTCCCTCATAGCAGTTGTGGAAGATGGAGGAAGAGATGGGGAAAAAAAAAGAAAAGGGGGGACGATGAAAGAATATGTAACTGACATGTGAGTCCCACGTTTAGGGGTCTGATGAAAAACGCGATGGAGTGACACGATTCCAATTTCCCATATTCCAGTGGGGCGTAGTCGATATCGTGAATAGTATATTAACATTTATCTAAATTGTATATTTGTAGTGGCATGGATCCAACTAACATTTTTTCTACCGAGGGAGTACGCGTGATTTCCTGCCCGACCTCTTGTTTCTCTGAAGCATTACATATGCCACGTTTTTGTTTGATGTCACGTCAAGAGCATACAATTCTTAGACCGGCACGCGTCTTACCGGTCGAATGGTAAGCAGCGGTCGGTGGGACAAGTGGCCAGAGGCAGCCGCCATCTCACCTCAAACTGCTGAGATGGGCTGAGGATCGATGGAACGCTACCCGGCCTGCCAATCGATCGAGATGATGCGAGCTTTTTTGCACTGTGGAACCCAAGTGAGAAACATCAATCACTAAAATTCCTGTTAGCATATTTTGACATGTAGAACCCAAGAAAAATTCCACATGCCGATTTCGATTATTATTTGCATTTATTAATTTGAGGAATTAGCTCTAGGTTAAATTGAACAATTTCTTCGGATGATTTATTTTACAAATTTTAAAGCTGGAAAGGGGAACTTCAGGGCGTGACAATTATATTTGTGTGTCTCTATGTGTGTGTGCGCCCGCACCCCTACTCTGGCTATGTTATTGTAACGTCCCGCCTTCCCCCAGGCTGGGCCCGCTTACATCTGATAGCTTTCATAGGTCATAGACTGCCCTCACAGACCAACACATGTCTTTTATGCACACTTTGTCCTCACTCATGCGCACTCGGGAAGAATTTAAATTGCTCCAGGCCAAGCACGCTTAACCCTGGAGTTCTGTGGAAATCGGCTTCCGGAAAAGAAGTTGCAACTTGTTGATATGAGTATTCTATTAATCCTATTAAGCCCTAGGCTGGGATGTTACATCCTCACCACCTTAAGAGAGATCGACGCCTCACCACCTTAAGAGAGATCGACGCCCCCGTCGATCAACCCCAGGCCAGGAACACAGACCAACACATGTCTTTTCTGCACACTTTTTCCTCACTCGTGCACACCCGGGAATAATTTCCCGGTCGGTCACCCATCCCAAATTGCTCCAGGCCAAGCACGCTTAACCCTGGAGTTCTTTGGAAATCGGCTTCCGGAAAAGAAGTTGCAACTTGTTGATACGAGTATTCTATTAATCCTATTAAGCCCTAGGCTGGGATGTTACACGAGGCATGATCGACCAAAAACTACCAAAACACAACAATAGATTTCCACAACAATGCCTTTTGGAAGGACATGTCGTCATAAAGCAGCACCATCGTCGGCCCAAGAGCTAAGTTGAGTTGTCATCCAAGAATCCAAAAATGGAGGCACATGGAAGATGTATCCAAGGACGAAAATGCCGCCTATGTTGGCCTCATTGGAACAACACAGGCGCTGGAAAGTTCTCTCTAACTATATCCATAGTTATCATAGCATGGTTTGTGAAACTTGGTTATTGTGAAAATAGAAGCGTTTATTTGCAAACCAACATGAGTTTTGATGGAGGCAAAATGATAACCCAGTTGCTACCGATGTTGTGTGTTCCTTCATTTTCTCTCATATTTCTCTCACGTCACATCAACATGTGCTATATTTCCTTCGCCCTTATCTCTTTTATCCAGACCATGCGTATACAATACTCCATCCGTAAAAAAAAGTAGTACAAATAAGCCATTTTGTAGTAACTTATGACGATGAATCTGAATAATTTTTTGTCCAATCCATCATCAGATTTTTTAGAGTTAATTGGATCCATGCCACTACAAATAAGCTATTTTAGATCAATGCCACTGCTATTCACGATATCGGCTACGTGCCATTGGAATTTGGAGAAATTGGAACCATACCACTCCGTCATGTTTTCTGTCAAAAGTCTTCGTAAGCCTCAACTGCACGTGGGACTTAGCTGTCAGTTCATTCTTCTTCACCTTCCCTCTCTTTCACCTTCCCCCTCGTGCTAGCCGATGATCAGTTGTCGGAGCGGACGGCTGTCTTCTTCTACCTGGTCAAGGGAGTCGACGGCAACCTTACAACCTTCTTCTGCCAAGACGAGCTCAGGTGTGTGTGGTACACATTTTCCAGTATATGCATGCATGTCTTCCTCTGTGTGCACATATTTTTGCAACCAAATATTCACACTTGATCTTGTTATTAGAGGATGTATTTTTTTTTTATACTTCAATTTGTGGACGGAGGATGTGTGCTGTCGTGTGTAGAACTCCTTGTGTATATATAAAGGAGGCTTAAATTTTGCTTTAATCGAGTCAAGATGTAAATTTTAATGCATTTTAAATCTTGTTTTTTTTCAGGTCATCAAAAGCAAACGATCTAGTTAAGAGAGTCTATGGCAGCTTGGTACCTGTGCTAGATGGCGAAAACCTGTCAATAAGGATTTTGGTAAGTCTTTCTAGCAATGTTGAGTACATGCATATTCATATGCCACAACACATATATTTTGATACGTCGTAACCTAACTCTTTGTGTGCAATTTCTTTCAATAGGTTGATCACTCCATAGTTGAGGGCTTCGCTCAAGGAGGGAGGACATGCATTACCTCGCGTGTGTATCCCACCAAAGCCATCTACGAGTCGGCCAAAATCTTTCTTTTCAACAACGCCACAGATGTCAGAGTCACTGCCAAATCGCTAAAGATTTGGGAGCTGAACTCTGCTTACATCCGTCCATATGTAGACTAGATCATTTTTAATGTAATGGGAATGAATGATTTGTCTACATTTGTTAGCTATGTTTTTATAGGCTAATTTATCTATTTGCTTCCCTTCTTTATGTCAAACTACAAAAATGACATATTACTAGCAACTGAAATAAAACATAATCAATCATATTGTTTTGCCACAATTTTGTTATTGTGTGTGCGCATGCGCACACGTACGTGCACAAGTGTGCATGCTATCACTCTACCCCTGATGTTATTATTAGCCATCACCGTAATGTTGTCGTAAGCCAATTGTGTCATGTTTATCCTACATAAACAATATATGACTTTGCGAACATTCCTCTTCAACAATGCCACAAATTTAGGGCCACTAGAAAATCGCTCAAGATTTTGGAGCTAAACTCTGCTTAAGTTCGTCAATATATAGACTACATCCTTTTAAATGCAATGGTAATGTGGTATATTTAGATTCATTAGTTGTATCTCTATAGTCAAATTTGTTTGTCTTCATCTTTCTACCTGTCAAACCACAACTGAAAATTTTTAGTCAAATATGTTTGTTTGCTTTCTTCTTCTTATCAAACCACAACTGAAAAATGTAACTACACCTTGAAAGACACCAAAATTAATCACATCTTTCTATTTTGTAATCTAATTTGTTTGTTTGCTCTTCTCTTTCTATCAAACTCCAACTTGAAATTGTTAGTACACAATTTAAAGACACTAAAACCAATCACATTTTTGCCACAGCATTTATAATTGTGTGTGTTACATTTGTGTGTGTGTGTGTGTGTGTGTGTGTTACATTTTTGTGCATGTGCATTATATTTGTGTGTCTCTATGTGTGTGTGCGCCCGCACCCCTACTCTGGCTATGTTATCCTCATTCTTCACCAATAGCCATAAATAAGGTAGTACAAGTCATGCCATTCTACCAGTCAATCACGAGACTTTATCTATACCTTACCTCTACCTAGTGGTTGTTAGCAAGTGGGGAAATGGGTGAGCTCGTAGCCTCGTCATCTCCAGTTCAACTATGGACTTATTCAGTTAACAGTTTCTGTGGCTGCATGGCAGCTAGCTGTAGGAGCAAAAGGCAAAACTGTACTCGCACAACACAAGCGCTGCAAACCGCAGGAATGACTTCCGAACGTGTCCTATGTCTTCTAGGACCTCTAAAAAGTCTTTCCCACTTTGATGTTTGTTTGGATGGCCTTATTTTCAATTGGAATCATTTGATATAACCAAAATAATAATCCTTTATATATGGTTTCTCTCTACCATGTGTCTTGTTTGAATCCAATTTATCACTAGATTTTAAGAATCGTTGACATCATTATACTAGATAATGATTATTAGGAGAAGATTCTTACAGCCTGACCAACATTAATCATGTCATATACATACAACTTGAAACTATCAAAACCAATATTACGACACCATACTTCATAACTTGAAGACAAATTAACAACAATCACAATGATGCCAATTACCTATCACACTCCATCGAGCCTATAGTCATGCGCAAAAACTCACACCAAGGCTTCATAAGGTGTTTGTTCCAATCAGATGAGCCTATATCAGATATGGCACGTTAACTGTCTTTTCCTCCCCCATATCATCATTTTTTTTGTAAAATTATCCATGAACAAATTAGTTTGTGAAATTTGAACTATAGTCAGTTGTTGCCGTGGTATTTTTTTTATATATAAGAAGAAGAAGATGCCTTATTTTAAGGAAAAACGAGACCAAAATTTGCGGTGCATAATTAATTATAAGAAACTAAGCAAAAACCGCAACTACAACACATTCGTAGCCAACTAACCTAAACTACCACAACTAGAAGACACTAAGCTCAACACTCAAACTCTGTTGGCCACAAGGCATTATTGCCACACGTTGTTGATATAGGTGTTGTAGCTACGAGAAACAAACTAAAATCATAGACCCCCACACATTGGCAATGACATGTCACTGTCATCATACCATCGCCCACATGATCAAGTGACCCCTAATTCGCCAGGAAGCACCATAGCAAGAACTATACAACTTGCTAGTCTACACCGAAGTACACGATTGACAAGGTCCGACTTGAGTCATCATTGCCGAGTTCACATCTACGCAGCAGCTTCAACTTTCCTAGGAGACAACAGCCAAACGCCTCTCCCAACCTGTCATGATTACGGATAAGGCATACCTTCTATCCTACGACTTATAAAATATACGGATATGTCGTACTTTTGTATGTACGATACGTTTTCGTATATGATAAGGAAATCGACAAGAGATTATGGAAATAAACCTCACGGGCAAGTAACGATGCAGAGTTCTACTCAGAGAAGGTTGGGATTATACCATATCGTGTAGGGTACAGAGTCTCCGAGTAGACGTTCTACTTGGAGACAAAGGGGTCCAAGGTATAAATACCACCCCCTGGGGGGGGAGGGGGGGGTCTAAGGCATCGAATCATAGAGCTAACACTACCACCATAGCCTACAATCTGGAGGACATGAAGCCTACTCGTCGGTAGATCTCATCAAAACCATCTCGATAAGGATCTCGCTGGTAATCTCGGGATTGACTGTTCTCTATTGTAGCATGTGATTTTCCATATCAATCTCATATAAACTGCATTAGGGCTATTACCTTACGAGCTAGGGGCCTGAACCAGTGTAATATTTGTCTTCCTGTTTGCTCGATGCCGTATCGTGTAGATCCTCGTACTAGCGTACCCCGATACACTATTCATCTGGTCCACAGGTATCCCCAGTCAACACAACCAAACACAACTTTGAGTCATCATTACCTAGCTCGTTGTCACCTCGGCGCATTAGCTCTAATTACTTCCCAAAGGCTACCCGTGGGTGCCATCGCAAGGCATGATCGACCAAAAACTACCAAAACACAACAATAGATTTCCACAACGATGCCTTTTGGAAGGACAGGGCGTCATAAAGCAGCACCATCGTCGGCCCAAGTGTAAGTTGAGTTGTCATCCAAGAATCCAAAAATGGAGGCACATGGAAGATGTATCCAAGGACGAAAATGCCGCCTATGTTGGCCTCATTGGAACGACACAGGCGCTGGAAAGTTCTCTCTAACTATATCCATAGTTATCATAGCATGGTTTGTGAAACTTGGTTATTGTGAAAATAGAAGCGTTTATTTGCAAACCAACATGAGTTTTGATGGAGGCAAAATGATAACCCAGTTGCTACCGATGTTGTGTGTTCCTTCATTTTCTCTCATATTTCTCTCACGTCACATCAATGCGTGCTATATTTCCTTCGCCCTTATCTCTTTTATCCAGACCATGCATATACAATACTCCATCCGTAAAAAGAAGTAGTACAAATAAGCCATTTTGTAGTAACTTATGACGATGAATCTGAATAATTTTTTGTCCAATCCATCATCAGATTTTTTAGAGTTAATTGGATCCATGCCACTACAAATAAGCTATTTTAGATCAATGCCACTACTATTCACGATATCGGCTACGTGCCATTGGAATTTGGAGAAATTGGAACCATACCACTCTGTCATGTTTTCCGTCAAAAGTCTTTGTAAGCCTCAACTGCACGTGGGACTTAGCTGTCAGTTCATTCTTGTTCACCTTCCTCTCTCTCTCTCTCTCTCCACGGCGTTCATCATCGCCGCCACCATCGTCGACCACCTCCGTGGCGGGAGGGATCGGTTGTCGTCGCCGTCGTCTTCGACCCCATCTGCAGCGGGAGGGCTTGGGAACCGCCGCCGCCGCTGTTGTCTTCGACCCCTTTCGCGGCGGGACGGCTCGGGTGCCGCCGCCGTGTTGTCCCTCATAGCAGTTGTGGAAGATGGAGGAAGAGATGGGGAAAAAAAAAGAAAAGGGGGGACGATGAAAGAATATGTAACTGACATGTGAGTCCCACGTTTAGGGGTCTGATGAAAAACGCGATGGAGTGACACGATTCCAATTTCCCATATTCCAGTGGGGCGTAGTCGATATCGTGAATAGTATATTAACATTTATCTAAATTGTATATTTGTAGTGGCATGGATCCAACTAACATTTTTTCTACCGAGGGAGTACGCGTGATTTCCTGCCCGACCTCTTGTTTCTCTGAAGCATTACATATGCCACGTTTTTGTTTGATGTCACGTCAAGAGCATACAATTCTTAGACCGGCACGCGTCTTACCGGTCGAATGGTAAGCAGCGGTCGGTGGGACAAGTGGCCAGAGGCAGCCGCCATCTCACCTCAAACTGCTGAGATGGGCTGAGGATCGATGGAACGCTACCCGGCCTGCCAATCGATCGAGATGATGCGAGCTTTTTTGCACTGTGGAACCCAAGTGAGAAACATCAATCATTGACCCGTGAGAAAAAGAAAAAGAAAACTGTCCGTAGGCGCTGCTATGTCTGATGGATCGATCCCGTTCGATGCAATGTTTGCAAACCATTTGACGCCGGTGGTGCGTCCGTGCGAGTGGACAGATGAGATGAAAAGCTCACGTGGACAGAGAGAAAGAGAAGAGAGAGTAGTAGGTATAAGCAGTGCAGCTTAGCAGTAGACATTTGGAAATGGTTGCACCGTTATATCCCTGTAGATGCTACTAGTGCACTGCATAGATCAATCACATCAGCTCCCCTCCCCGGCCCGGCCCTCCATAATTGCGAGGCAGCAGCAGCCGGCCATGCATGACGACGCTGCTGCTGCCTCGGCCCAGTACTACGTGCCATCCATCCGTCCATACATCCATCAGCTAGCTGCTGCCCTGCCTTCTCTGCTTGCCCCTGCCTGCCAGTGCCACCAGTACGTTAGTACGTCAAGCAGAGCAGCAGTGTGACGAGTGTGACGAAACCGCCCCTAGCTCAGCTCGATCCAGCTTACGCCGCGGTCTCTCCCCCGGCCTCCCCTCGCTTGACTGGCCGGTTCGATCCATCGATATATCCCTGCGCTGCGCGGCCGCCGCAGGCTTTCGACGACAGCCCGCGCGCGCGCCTGCGTGGCCGCAGTTCTGATCGATCGTCGCTAGCGCTGGATCTAAGGCGCCGCGGCACGCTGGAAACGGCACAGCTGCGTGCTACTGCGCTAGTAGCTGCGTGCCGTGCCGTGCAGTGCAGTACCGTGCCCCCGGCCGCTCGCCTCGCCTGCCATATTGCACGCCGAACGATGCGTGTGGTGTGCGTGGCGCTAGCTAGCTGCATGCACGGCGTTGTATCCATGCGCCGAGCGCTGTCTGTTTGTCGTCGTGGGGGGCATATGCGCGCACGTACTTTCCTACCGATAGAGACCCGTCAAACGCCGGTTCCGACCCGCAGGTGAATGAATGGATCAACATGCATCTTCCATACTTCTTCCATTTCGCCAAAAAAACGACCTCTAGGGATCGGACGTGACTAACACCGAAAAAAGGTTGATCCAACTCCAAGTGTACATTTCAATTTTCCCAAGCAAAATTTACTTTGGTAATTAAATTAACTGTAGCACCAATATGGAGGCATGGATCTATGATATATAAACGAGTCTTTTACCGCCAATTATTTGACACTCCGTGTGTCTTGCTGTGGCCACGGAAGCATGCACACGTACGTACGTACTATAGTACGTGCCTAGGTAGCTAGGCTAGTCGGCGCGAGCGAACAGTCGCGTTAGCGGACGGATGCGTAAAGGCCAGCTTAATCTTGGGCCCGTTTGCAGGCATGATCGAGGTCGCGACAGGTCGGGTCAGAGTTGTTGATCAGGGATAGCTGCTGCATCACTAGTCATTTCAATGGACGGAGGGCAATGTACCGGAATAACATACCAAGTCCAATAATACATCAATCACAATTAGTGGGCCCTGGAATCGATCTCGCATTGCAGATCGTGCCAAACAGGATATTCAATTTGTCTCGATTTTAAAAAAAAAAAAAAAGTTTGCCAGGACTATTCACAATGTTCGTCTATATCCCAAAATTATTCAATTAGCAGAGATATCTCCTTAGGCTTCATTTTATTTTCTTTTAGTTGGCTAGGAGTATACTAATACTACATGAGGCTTAGTCCTGTACATGCATTTAATACTACTCATTACAATGTTTGCGATTTTTATTCGTAAAAAGATCTTGAAATGAAATAACATTCAACTGACCACGTTTCATCACATGTACTGTACTATTGCACTTCTAAAAACTGTTTCCTTTTACATGCCGTCTAAATGTGCAAAACTTTATCTTAAAACATTATAAATGTTCATTTAAAATTGGGTTAGGTCCAATTTTTGAGGCAGTTTGGCGGTACGTCAACTCAAAAGTTAAAAAAATATTGGGTTAGAGCCGGGGTTTTAAATTTCGAAATTGGGTTTTATGCCAGGGGTTACTGCAATTTCGAGCCGAAATTATTTAAAAATTTGACCAAATTCCCAAAAAATAAAAGGCAAAAAACCGAAAATTTCGGGCGAGATTTGAGCATGCCGGTGGGGGGCGAAATTTGGAAAATTTCGAACCAAAATTTCAAACCCTGGTTAGAGCTTTGCTTATAATTACAATTCCGTAGTTTCGAGAAATAAAATTGAGAACCGTGCAAAAATATAGTTCTATTTTCAAAATAGACGGAATAATTCTTTAATATTACAGACACATTTTTGACAAAGAATATGCTGCTACGTTGTCTTATTCGTGTTGATATAGTACGTATTTTTTTTTATATATAATAGAAATATTTTATATCTCTAGTCTCACACAACCAAATGTGATGCGTGAACTCGTCGTCATAATTCAAAACTTTTTTTTATTGCTGGTCCCCACTTATATAAAGAGATCAGTCATTAAAATCAAATATATATTATGCTGCCAATGGGTTCAGTTAAACCACGAATGGTGAAAAGGGTTGCAACTCCCCACCCCTAAAAGAATCAGACGATTTGATTTCAAATGATCACCTGGTAATTAAACCAAATCGATCTAGTTATGTCCATAAGATATATAAGAGGCAGCACGCACAGCTAGCAGCCTCTGTACAGGCGAATAGGAATAGGAAAAATTAAGGGGAAAATACATGAAGAAACTGAGAAAACTAGAATTACACATAGATAAGGACTTAGATACGATCGATGCATGCCAAGATGCCATGCATATGGTGCCATGATCGTCCATATATAGAGGAACATTTCAGTTAACAAGCAACCGGAGATCATATCTGGAGATCGAGACATGCAGGACCCTAACTACAGGGTGGGACACAGAGTTTTTTTAAGCCAGATCGTGCATTGATCTGAGGCGTTAGAATGGAGTGACACCCATGCTAGATGCTGCTGTGGCTGCTGCAGCAGCGGCGGCTGCAGCGTAGAGACCGTCCTTGAAGAGCATGCATTCCCCAGCTCCGTCCTATAAAAGCACAAAAAAAATACTATAATTAAGTCTCGGTTTTAAATTCATCCATTGACATCGATTCTCCACCAATAGAATTAGGGTTTAGATTTTAGGGTCCGTCTTTACTCTTTACCTGGCTTTGTATGCCGGTCTTCTTCAGGCCCTGGTCCGGCATCAGGCCAAAATGGATGTGTGGGAAATGGGCCCACTGGTGCATGCACAAAGATGAGACAGAGTAAATACGAATTTGGTTTATATATACAGTGGAGTATGCTGCACACATCACATGCATGTTTTTTTTTATCAAGAAATTAAACGGGGAGATTTTGTACGTTCTTGGCAGCAGCGCTGAAAGCCTCCCTGTGGGTGATGTCCGGATTGCTTGCCTTGATGCGTTGTATCTCATCTCTGATATTATACGTGTCATAAACGGAGTGAAGCACGAGTAGTTTTTGTCAGATGATGTAATTAAAAGAGGAAACCAAAATTAAACGATGTGAACCATTATCGATGATTACTCACTTGATGAATCGGTTGTATGCCGAGGGAACCCTCTGCCGCTTCTCTGAAGCTGCAGAATCACAACAATGAGCAGAACATAATTACTTGGTTAACAGAATAACAGCGTACTTTGATGACACTACTGCAGCACTGCTGCAGTTCAGAGACCGAAGCAGCACGGACGCAACAAGGCTAGATCAGTTGAAAGACCATATGTACATTATTAGTTCACATGTGCAACCTGACCATTAATGTTGCTCCCTGTGAGCTCACAGAACAAATTAGGGACTGGTCGTTGCCACGTTACGTTCTGTCTGTTTGAAGCAGTATTCGATCTGGAGTTTAGAATAGTTTTCCATTTGATCTGTACGTGTTCTGTTCCCTTTTCCTTAACCCCTCTTCCTATTTTTTTTTTATTGATTTTTTGTTTTGTCAAGACTCAAGTGATCTTACCTATCTTTGCACTGTGCATAATTAACGTCGGGATTTGGGAAGAATTCCTCCACGGACAAAAGGCACTATTGAGCTGATGTGAAAACTATTCGACCCCCTTCCACTTGTTCGAAAACTTCATTGACCATCGAAAAGAACTCTCAAAAGGAGAAGCTCAAAGAGGAGCATGCTGTATTCTTGCCACCAAGAACAGTGTGTGCTACTGCAGCGCACGCGCACGCAGCTATCTATAGCCAGCTTCTGGAGTTCTCTCCTAGCTATACACAGCGTTGCCGGAGGATCGAGGAGGAGAAGGCGAAGGAATGTGGGAGAAGTGAGGCACTTACTCCTGTTGGCTGACGGCGCGTTCTTCGGCTGCTGCGGCTCTCGCTGGGTAGCCTTGTTGGCCGCCGACGCCATCGACGTCGCCGGCGCGTTGTTAGCACAGCTGCTGTTGCTGCTCGTGATGCTGCTCACGTTGGGACTCGCCTGTTCGGTCATTAGGCTCGCCGGCGCTTGGAATGACGGCACCTCATCCTGCAAGCCGAAATGATTAAGCATCCGGCCGGCCGGCCGGCGCAGTGAGCAAAAACTAAGTAGAAATAGATCGTTGTTACGTACAAGGAGGCCGTGCGGTGAGGTGGGGGAGAGGAGGGCCTGGCCGAAGGGGAGCTGGTTGGCGGTGGAGGCGGCGGCCGGGAGCAGGAGGCCGCGGAGGTTGACGGAGAGCAGGTTGGCGCAGTGGCCGCACCGCACGGTGACCGTCTTGAACAGGCTGCTACACGGCACGCCCACCTGCAAATGCAACGGAACGAGGCTTTATTCAAGGGACGTACCGGAGTCCGGAGCTATAGTTAGCTATTACGGCCGGACAGATCAACGGCGCCCGGCGAGGGAACAAGCAAGCGCGCATGTACGTACCGCGAGGATGGTGTCGCAGAAGTTGCAGTGCACGTAGCAGAGCTGCTCCTGCTCGGCGAGCGGCGGCGGCTGCTGCTGCTGATGCTGCGAGAGGTGGTCCAGCGAGAACGTCTCCGGCGCCGACGACATCATGGCGCGTATCCTAGCTAGGTGATCCCTGCCCGGCCGGCCGGCGCGCGCGGTCTTGGCTTTCAGCTGGGCGATTTGATAGTGCGGTGTTCAACGAGGAGAGGGAGAAGGAGGGATGAGACTAGTGGAGATGAAGCTAGCGGATGGGGGGAGGAAGAGGGAGGATCGGAGGGGGTATATATATGGGTGGCACCGGCTTATTTGGTCCCCCTCTGGTCTGGATGTGATAGTATTTCCGTTGATGTGATGAGGTGAGGGTGAGGTGAGGTTTGAGGCGGTTTCTCTTGATTTGATGGGTACGTGAGTGAGAGTGGCTCGCTGCTACTAGCTCCTGATGGATTTGATGCTTTGATGGACCTTGCCCGATTCGAGAAAGCCTCGGATCTGTTGTTGCTTCTGATTTGAAAGCCCGGGACGCAAATAATGGCCGGCCGGCTGGCTGGCCGGGGAGAGAGGACGAGTGTGTTTTTTTCTTTCCCTCTTCGCGACCCCAGCCGTGACAGCGACAAAGAGAGCAAGGCAACGCATCAGCTGAGCCTGAGCTGCTGCTAGCCTTGGCCCTTGGGTGAATGGACGCAGCAGGCTCCACTGTTGATCAGGCCAGGCCACAGGCCACTGCGCCCCGGGGGCAGATTGGGAAACGCGAGGGGGGCAACAAAGCCAAGCGTCCAGTACACACACACACTCTCTCCTCTTCTTTCTTTCTCTCCTCTCGACTGGGAACAGTGGCTGCGACAGTAGCCGGTAGCTAGCATCTTGGGACTGTTCCGTCTGAAAAGCGGGCAGAGGGGTGCAGGACGAGTGGTGGGGATCGGGGGGCAGACAGAGGCTGATGCCGAGAGAGCTGGCCGAGCAGCGGGCGGGGACGGGGGATGCTATGGTGGGCCTCGCGGCTCGGGTGTGTGTAGGCCGGCCCACCTGGCGCCCTGTTCCATGATGTGGTCTGCTCTGGCCCTGGTCTGGTCGCAATTCGACGCGTTCGGCGCAGTGCCACAGTGCTATTTTCAGTCGCTCGCGATGGGGCGTAACCTTTGCAAGGGATCATCTCATCGGTTGCCCATCAACAGACCATCACTGTGTCTAATCTTTGTATAGCTCGGCGTGGTCGTTACATTCCGTCCATAGTCACAGGCACTCGGATTGGACAGATAGCTAAGGCTTCTAAGCTAGCTCCTGGAGAACACGTTATATATATGGATCACCTTATCCCCTTCCTGACAGTTAGCACTGTTAATCACAGCGTTCTCCTTTGGCATTTTTATTTTTACCTATCTCAGTGTTCCACCATCTTCTTAGCACCAGGTCCATCACTTGTAACCCCCAGTGTTCCGGCCCTCTTCTGTTTTGAAAAGAGGACGTGATTTGTCAGCCGCATGGTAGGGCTTCCCCTGTCAAAATACTGGCGCATCATTACAGTTGTCCGCAGGAGAATGAACCATCGAGATTTCGCGTGCTGTTTTGGGTTATTCGAGGTCTCTGGTCGATCTTCTGCTTTGGTGGTGGGGCGTACGTCGTCTCTAGCTTAGCCCGGCCTCTTCAGTTTTGTTGCTACTTAGCGCCTCTGCGAGGCCATGCAGGACTGGACGAACGCTCAGGCAAAATTCAGCATGCCATAATAACGTGAATCTGCACTTGTGCAGGCTACATAGCAAAGCTAACCTGGAGTTGAATTTGATGTTCCCTCCTCCGCCTTCAATGTACTCCCTCCGCTCCCAAAAAAAAAAAAAGACAAACCCTAGGTTTGCGTGTTCAACTTTGACTGTCCGTCTTATATGAATTTTTTTTATAATTCGTATTTTTATTGTTGTTAGATGATAAAACATGATTAATACTTTGTGCGTGACTTCTCTTTTTAATTTTTTTTATTATTTTTTTAAATAAGACGGACGGTCAAATATTAGGCACGGAAACCAGGGTTTGTCTTTTTTTGGGACGGAGGGAGTAGAGTAAAACATATGTGTAATCCGTCGTCCTTTGCCTGAGCAAGCTGCACGCCTTGGAGATTCGATCCCTGTGTCGGTGTCAATGCGTGCCTCGTTGCTCAGTGTCTGCCCCCCTCCTCCCAAAACCTAAAATACATATAGTAGTAAGGAGGGGAAAAAAAAACTGCGCATGCATGGTCCCGTAACTACGCAGGAAGTAGGACGTACTACTGTTCCGTAGCCGGTGTAACCCAAAGATGAAGCACAGTGCGCAGCCGAACAGGCCAAAGCGCAAGGGGAGAAATGGGATAGGCAAAGGTAAGCACGCACCCGCCCGGGACCAGCTCATCCAAATGACCAAGTGTCTATTGCTGCATGTCGTTGCTCGCGTGTCAGGGGGCACGATTGCACAGGGGGTGCTTGCCGGTTTAGCTAGCTAATCAATCATCGTGGTAAAATCTGCATGCAGCTAGCGGCCGGCGTTGCGTCCCTTTAGCTCAGGTGCGAGTGTGCCGGCATCTCACGCACATGGCCCTCCCCCGTTACGCCGATCGAGCTGCAGCCTGCAGGCTTGTGCAGTGCTGCTCGCTCGCTTTCGTCTCCGTTTCACTCTTGCCAATTGCCATGTGACATGTGAGCGCGGCCTTTGGCGTCGCGAAAATACAGTGGCTGCTGCGCTGCCAAGCTTAAGATCCTGCGAATGGAAAGACGGATCTGAGGGGGTGGACTTTCTGTATGTGAATATAGAAATTCTCCCCCTGTGTGTAGCCTATGCTGCATGCTCCGATCGAAGAATAGGGAGTAGCTGCGTGGTTTACAGGCCGGTAACGACGCTGTCGACGCATGCAGTGTGCAGAGCCGCGGAACTAGGTATAGCTATAGGAAATGTGCGTGAGGATCCGCTAAAAAGCAAGCACCAAAGTGCCATGCACATACTTGTATGCGTAGCCCGCCCTCATTATCTAGGTCAACTTATAGCTAGCTTTACGCATGATTCAGCGGATAAAAACGTACATGAGTGTTATAATGCGGTTAACGTGCTACTAGTGCGTCCGAAAAATCTTACTTTGTGCATAGGAACCGGTCTCAGATTGAGACAAAACCCAGCCGCCAGATTGATCCGATCGATGTTGCATGGCTACCAACTCGATCAGTACACACGCCTAGAACACGATCCGCGAAACACGAAAACAGAGACATGCAATATAGAGCCTGCTGTAACTGTAAACGTGCTGTCTTACAGAAGGCGATGGCAGAGACCAAGCTAGCTAGAACAGCGGCTAACAGACCAAGCTAGCTAGAACAGCGGCTAACAGACCTACAGAAGGCCCCGGAGTATCTAGACCTCCTTTTGCAAGTTGTAACGTGTGCCTAGCCTAGCAACTTTAACAGCGGTAAAAAAAAAAAGTCGAAGGCACAGAGAAAAGGCTAGCAACAGTACTCCAGCAACGTTCGAAAGGAAGGGTAAAAAAAGAGTGCACAAAAGAACACCACCCACGAGGTCAACGGTCAGAGTTGTATGTTCACTTGAATTCACAATTGGGACAGTTGGAGTGCTGGACACTGAACTGACGAAACTGTATATTGCCCATCCACGACCAAGAGGTAGATTGTTGTCCAGGCCGATGCTTTGGACCCAAAATTTTGAACGGCCGAACTTTGCACTCTCCTTTTCCTGATTTCAGGCCCTATAACCTAAAATTTGTTATAACGGCCCAAACTTACGAGCCAGCCCAAAACCGCAATTCACTCGCTATGCAGGCCGCGGCCCAGTCCAACGCCTGCCTGGGTCCCCTTTCCTTCTCCACCTAGGACCGTACACGGGTTCGACCTTCGACGAGCTCGATCGACCGCAAGGCAGAGGTGAAAATGAAGTGGATATTATCCGATCCGATCCGCTCCGTATCTGTCCAATATGAGGATATGGTAAGGGTTTTTAGATATCCGACCGGATGCGGATGCGGATTTTATCATGCGGATGTGGTATCAACGATATCCGACGGATGCGGATTATCCGATATTTTAATCGGATTATCCGATGTACTGTTTGGCGGATAATCCGCAACTTTCAGGCTATACAATAACTTTTAGGCCCATCTAGCCCATCTATTGTAACCCTAACCTAACCCACTCCTGTTGTCTGCCGTATGCTTGTATGCCTATGGAACTACCGAACTAGTGTGTTGTGTCACTGTGTGGTAGTATGCCTGTATGCCCTATGCCGTATGCCTGTTGCAGTGTGTGCTGTATGCCTGTGTGGCAGTGTTTATATTTTTAAATTTTAAGCAAAATTATATTATTGATGTGTTTTGGTTGGTTTTTCCTAGAGGGCTGAGATCATGTTCAGATGTTGTTTTGCCATCGTATTGCGGCTAATTGTATTGCTGCCCTCTTGTTGTATGGACTGAATACAAACTTGACATCCGGCAACTTTTTGTCCTAAACCGACTCCGCACCGAATCCGACGTCCGAAATAATCCGCTCCGCAACCGCATCTGCACGTCATCCGTACCCGCTCTGTATCCACTTAAAAAAATGATTTAGGATATGATATAGCTATTATCTTTCCGAATCCGCCCTGTTTTCACCTCTACAGCAAGCGGATGCGACTCGTGAGCGCGGCACTCCGCCGCCGTGTGCCCATCCCTCCGCTTCGCCAAAGATAACGAAGCCGCGACGGCCACCGGGCTTTCTGATCTCTCCGCCCCCGCTCTCCCCCCACGGCCAACTCGTACTGAAGGCTGAAGCACTCGACGCGTCTCCGGTGAGAGGTTTAGATCAAAACGCTCCTACACGTACTGCAGTTTGTTTTTCTTTCTTTATCTGCCGTTATATGATTTGCTTTTATCCTACATTAGTAGATTCCGAGGGGTTTTAGAAATCTCAGGTACATAGTTACATAGACGGAATAATAATTAGGTTTGTTCAGGCGTAGTAGTATTCTTTTTTTTCTTCTGGTTTGTGATCAGGTTTAAATATTTTCTTTCTTCGGTATGGTAATGTTCTCTAGCTCGTCTCTGCCGGTAAACTTCCCATCACAGAAAATTCAGGTGCACGTGCGTATAGCCGTATATATCAAAGAGAAATAGCGAATTCGACATGCATGTAGTCCTTATAACTCCGTAGTACGGATAATAGACTGCTGTCTATCAGGCAGCCACTTGTTAGTTGTTACAGGCTTACAGCTGACATTTTTTTTCGTCATGAACCTTTAAGTAACTCCTTACGGACCTCAGAGTTCAAACACGGAAGATTTGATGGCAAATTAATTAATCATGCATGCATGTATAACCACTTCGGTTATACTTTATTAGTATATATAGATGGGCAGTTGGTAATTACTATGACAATGCTAGCTATTTATACACTGTATCAAATCACACCGCAATGTTATTAGGCTGTATACAATGGCGTATATGTTAGTATGTGTTTTGCATCATTCACGCGGCTATTTCCACAAATCCTCCTCCCCTCCGCAGGAGGCAGACGTGGACACGTAATCCAAGCTATCCTCCTGCTTCCCCTCGACCTGAAACACCTGCACCGGATTGCAGTAACTGGGCTCCTTCGCAGTCGAGTCGCCGTGGCCGAACTGAGACGCCACCAGCTTGTCAAGATCCCTCCAGTCTGCTGCCGACGCATCGGCGGTCACGTAGACCGGCTCGATCTGCAGCTGCAGCTGCTGCGCCGTTGTGTGGCCGCACGGCTGGAGAGCGGACGACGACGCTGCGGTGGCGCCGATGATGTCGGCGGCCGGTAGCTTGGGGCTCTCCAGCCTTGGGAGGTGCATGAACGACGCCGTCTCCTGAGGAAGGAGGTGGTGGTGGTGATACTCTACCTCCAGCTTGCAAGGGTGGCTCTGGCGGTGGCCATGGTACGGCGAGTCGAGGCCTGGCGCCGGCGCCATGAACGCGACATGCTCGTTGAACCAGAAAGGCGAGTCGCCGCCGTCGCCGGCCGCCCTTTGCACCGTCGCGACTCGCTTCTTGAACACCCTGCAGACCACCCATCCTTCCTCCTGAACATGGAGCATGTTAGCAAATCTGTCTGAAGTCTGAATCCTCGGTAGCATGCATGCACTAGTACACAGACTTACTTGGGGAGCTCCGTATTCGTTGGTCTCCAAGCGATACTCGTGCATGATCCAGTCCGACTTCTGTCCGTTGGGAGCCCGGCCCCTGTAGAAAACCAACGTCTTCCTCATCCCAACAAGGCAGTTCTTGACATAGATCGGCTTGTCCCTCCCGGTGGCCTTCCAGAAGCCGGCAGTGGTCGCCCTGTTGGTGCGTGTGCCCGTCGGGTACTTCTTGTCCTTGTGGCTGAAGAAGTACCACTCGTTCTGTTCCTCGTTTCCAATCTTGCATTGTTCTGTTTGAGCATCATTTTGGAGATGTCGGTTAATTAGCTGGTTATGATCGATATTACAGGGTTAGAGATAAGCAGCAAGCTTGTAGAATAAGTGGAGTAAATTGTGATTACCTTGTAGGTCCCAAGGCTCAATTTTGTACAGATCAATATCTTTTATGACGTCCAAGTCTATCTTCTTCAGTGCTACCTTCTTCCTAAGGTAGTAATCCACGAGTTCCTCGTCAGTAGGGTGGAAACGAAAACCTGGCGGGACATGGGAGAATGCGTCCATCTTCTTCCGCGGATCAAAGTATAGCTCCCGAACTGGTAGCTAGTTAATATGAACTGCATGCACGATAAGAAGCTATATTTCAGTTACAGGCTAGTTTGATAACGATGCATATATGCATGTGTAACGAATTCCAAGGAAGAATTTGAACATATAGCATCCAACTTCTCGTTAGCTCATGTCTACTAGTACTAGCTAGAATCAGGAAATCTCACAGGAAATACTCCCTTTCTTGAGAAAGCACTCTATCGGTTTGCACCTGGTCTCTATCACGATTCTGAGGAATTTCTTTCTTTTTGTAGGAAGATGAATCGGAAATTCATCCAGTGAAGTTTCTCTGACCAGAGTCTGATTCTCGCTCTTCTGCACTCCTATAGAAGACTAGCTTGATCAACAGGAGGTGTATCCTTGCTTCTGTTAGAAGTATAAATATGTTAGTATAAGATAGTCCTAGAGATAGAATCCTAGAGATAAATCTACTCTTATTTGTATTGTACTCCAAGTCTCTATCTCCTATGTACTCCTATATATACCCCATTAGAGGGTCGATGTAATAGATAAGAAAACATCAAAATACAACATATTATAATTTTCCACAGCTTCCACTTCCATTTATGCATCCATGATGAAACCTTTGCCGGTTTGTGTGAAAAAGAAGACGAGATAGAGGAGGATAGGAACATCGAGTTCAAGCTGTTCAGCTAAACAAACCGAGCGCAAACTAGGGAGAGCGAAAGTTGCTCGCCGTCCTCTCCGACAAAGCACACTGCACACACCTAGGCCCTAGGGACTCGCGAACCTTGTACCCACGAAGACGGAAGAAAAGACATCGCTAATCACGCAGCACGTACCCCAGTTCAGCACGCGCGCACAGTGTACACGTACGGGCGCGGTACACAAACAGAAGGCAGAACAAGCTAGCATCATCGATCAAGCAGAAAACCACGGGTTGGAAATGGTCCGCTTCGCCAAAGATAACGAAGCCGCGACGGCCACCGGGCTTTCTGATCTCTCCGCCCCCGCTCTCCCCCCACGGCCAACTCGTACTGAAGGCTGAAGCACTCGACGCGTCTCCGGTGAGAGGTTTAGATCAAAACGCTCCTACACGTACTGCAGTTTGTTTTTCTTTCTTTATCTGCCGTTATATGATTTGCTTTTATCCTACATTAGTAGATTCCGAGGGGTTTTAGAAATCTCAGGTACATAGTTACATAGACGGAATAATAATTAGGTTTGTTCAGGCGTAGTAGTATTCTTTTTTTTCTTCTGGTTTGTGATCAGGTTTAAATATTTTCTTTCTTCGGTATGGTAATGTTCTCTAGCTCGTCTCTGCCGGTAAACTTCCCATCACAGAAAATTCAGGTGCACGTGCGTATAGCCGTATATATCAAAGAGAAATAGCGAATTCGACATGCATGTAGTCCTTATAACTCCGTAGTACGGATAATAGACTGCTGTCTATCAGGCAGCCACTTGTTAGTTGTTACAGGCTTACAGCTGACATTTTTTTTCGTCATGAACCTTTAAGTAACTCCTTACGGACCTCAGAGTTCAAACACGGAAGATTTGATGGCAAATTAATTAATCATGCATGCATGTATAACCACTTCGGTTATACTTTATTAGTATATATAGATGGGCAGTTGGTAATTACCATGACAATGCTAGCTATTTATACACTGTATCAAATCACACCGCAATGTTATTAGGCTGTATACAATGGCGTATATGTTAGTATGTGTTTTGCATCATTCACGCGGCTATTTCCACAAATCCTCCTCCCCTCCGCAGGAGGCAGACGTGGACACGTAATCCAAGCTATCCTCCTGCTTCCCCTCGACCTGAAACACCTGCACCGGATTGCAGTAACTGGGCTCCTTCGCAGTCGAGTCGCCGTGGCCGAACTGAGACGCCACCAGCTTGTCAAGATCCCTCCAGTCTGCTGCCGACGCATCGGCCGTCACGTAGACCGGCTCGATCTGCAGCTGCAGCTGCTGCGCCGTCGTGTGGCCGCACGGCTGGAGAGCGGACGACGCTGCGGTGGCGCCAATGATGTCGGCGGCCGGTAGCTTGGGGCTCTCCAGCCTTGGGAGGTGCATGAACGACGCCGTCTCCTGAGGAAGGAGGTGGTGGTGGTTAGCCATCCCTACTTTATCTCTATAGGAGTATTATCCTTTCTTAATTTATTTCGGTGCTCTCGCCGGTTGGACCAAGGGCTCCACACTCGCCGTGCATATGCATATGGTCATTGATACCTTATCTGGAAATTGCGAATTTGTGAAGAAACATTCGTCCTCTTGGACTGATTTAAAAATCCCATCTGAGCTGGAAATAGGATGACTATCAGATCGATGGCTGACAATAACAAGTGAACAGTAGCAAGCGTGCAAACCAACCGGGCAGCCGCTGATCATAGTACACAATTTTGGTAGTAAGCCCCTTGCAAGCAGCAGTGATCAATAGCATGCATGCACAGTCCAGGCTCCGAGTTGCATGTGGTCCACAGTGTGATACGCACGCCCTTTCTCCGCACGCAAAAATGAAAGCTAGCTAGCTGATATATAGTAGCTTTCTTCCCGGCCTTGTTTGCTGCTAATTGAGATCAATTTACACATGCGCCATTTCATCTCTCTGCAAACGATCAGTCGCATTGTGCAACGCACGTACTTCACGTGCGCGTGTATGCAACAGATTCTGCAACCTGCTTGGATCTGCACATCTGCTCGAACTTATCGTCTCATCGTCTCGGCCTTGTATTTGCCGGAGCTTTTAGTGATCGACACGCGTCCGGCCGGTGAGGCCGACGGCGACGTCAGGCCGGAGCAGACGCCGTTGCACCGGGGAGCTCGTAGGCCGTAGCCTTTGGGGATACACAAAGAACAGAACAAGTGGATATAATAGATACCGACCGGTGCTTTTGCTTGGATGGCGATGCATTCTCGGATGTTTATATTTTGGGTGGACCGTATTGCAACTGGTTCTGGTGTATCTTTGGGGGAGAAGTGAAGCAAAAGGACTATACGCCATCTGATGCATCATCTATGATAGATGCCGACGTCACTGCTCTTTAATCATTTTTAGCTTCACAATTATGTGATGAATTCAGATAAGTCCGACCGGCTTAACACCTCAGTCAAGTGAAACAGCCATTGGTCTCTCTCTTCTTACGACTGAAGAGCGTCTTGAGAGTTAGTACTGGCCATCAGTAACTGTCAACTAGCTATACTTTTTACAGTGAAACAATGGCATCTGACTGGTAACATACAGTTACGACGAAAAGGGGACAGGCAAGCGTGAGGCAAATGGAATAAAGCCTCTGCAATTCACCTGCTTAATTCTTGCTTGAACTGCACACTCGAAACCAGTTGCACCGTCACTTTTCTATATAGACCATCCCGATGAAGCGAGAGATGTGCATGTGAGACACTGTTTGCAGACTTCCATCATGGATGAATTCCTGCTGGTCTTATCAAAATCGAAACCCCCTGGGGCCTGCCCAGTATTCCAGTGTGGACGTGGGCTCGGCACCTTTTACCGCACACATCATGTCTCTGCTGCATACAAGCATCAACAATTCGACATGACAGATGGCATCATTCGCCAGCAGTTGGCCTTTCCATTCTGAACATTTGCCGGGGCCAGGAAACAGGTTTAGGTTCAGGTAGGCGGTGCGGCCGGCCCCCAGTGCGCGCGGCACGCCGGCTGGCCGGCACCTCCCCCTTATCCACTTGCAAACGCGCTCTACTTTCTCCACATTTCCTTCCTCTGAATTCAGATCGGTTGTTCAGTAAGTTGCACGCCAATCATCTCAGTTTATTTCCCCCCGGATAAAATGGTGTCGAGATAGGCGGTGAAGCCGTGAAAGAGATAGATACGCGTCTTCCCGAACGACGGGGGGAGCTAGGTTGTTTAAGCTAAATGACGGCCGGAAAGCCCAAACCGAGCGGCAAATCAGCTGCGTTTGGTCGGCCCATGTCGGCCCGGCACCCCGGCCCTTTCAGCTGCGTCCGACGTGGCGTCTCCTAACTGGTTGCGGTATGGGGGAGACGAGCCAATGGGACGTTGCGGGGCTGGCCAATACTCGTCGGGCCCCGCCGCGCACTTGTCCATCCACGCGCGCATACGTACGTACACCATCATGGCTACGCGAGTGCGGCGCCTGCCACCACCAACCGACTACCGAAATACCGGACGGTATGCGATACATCATACATTTTTAGGGGTTATACATACATGGGCAACTGTAAAAGATGCACATACGGATACGGTGGACGGTGGTAACTTTGCAGGTTTCTCACTTCATCTCCACCAATGATGCGATACCATTGGAATGAATTGCGATTTTGTGTTTTTCTGACGACGGTGGTGGCCACACCCTGTGCACGCCAGCCAGACTTCCGGAGAGTAGAGACAGGCAGTGTGATGCAGACCCCTACCCTGCATCTAACGAGCAGATGGTCATTATTGATCACTTGACTATATAGCAGCTCGATCATGACCCATCAGTTCATGACGACGTACAGTACAGAAGCCAAGAGGGGGCAAAAGCTATTTCTACTACGACAGTATCTGTGTCACATGGATACTGATATTTTAGGGCATATCGCAAATTTTTGATTGTGGAAGCATATTGTGCCCCTCGTTCTCAGAATCATTGCTCTCCGGATCACAAAAATCCGAGAGTGAGATCGACACGGTCGAACACGGATATACGTGTTTTTGTTTTACCAACCGCTTACCTTGCATCGCACGTGTCGTATCCAAGCTAATTATGAGCCCTTCTTCGGATAAAACTGTCCTCAACAACGGATCTTCATTCATGCCTAAAAACTTGTACATCTGTCCTAAGATATAACAACTTCTAGTTATAAATCTAGACAAACATATATCCAGATTTATAGTTAGAAATGCTTATATTATAGGGCAGAGGGAGTATACCATAGAACTATGGAAGGGAGACTAGAAAATCCATTGTTCCCACATTCATCAAAATGGTATCTTTTATGTTCGATCCATGTATTAATGGGTATATTAATAGGGATAAAGTGTTATAGAAATTGAAGATTTCTACCAAAATTAAGATTTTCATATGGTATCTAGCTAAAGGGATAGTTCTAACCAAGCATAATTTAGCAAGAATAAATTGGAATTATAGTACTAGATGTTGTTTTTGTAGGCATGACGAAACTAACCAACATCTATTCTTGATTGTCAAATGGCTAAATTTCTTTGGAGAACCATTTTTTATCTCTTTTGACTTACAATCACCACATAATTTGACTCATGTTTGATACTCGGCTATTTGGGATTGACACAAAGACCAAAAAAACATATTTTAGTTAGAACATATGTTTTAAGTTGGACTCTATGGTTGAGCATAAATAACAGTTTTTGACGAAAGCACCAACTAAATCTTGTATGCAAGTACTCTTCAGAGCAACATACGGGCTTTAGTTTTGGGCCAGGTGTGAAGAGGACATGGTGATTATTCACGTATTATCCTTTCTTAATTTATTTCGGTGCTCTCGCCGGTTGGACCAAGGGCTCCACACTCGCCGTGCATATGCATATGGTCATTGATACCTTATCTGGAAATTGCGAATTTGTGAAGAAACATTCGTCCTCTTGGACTGATTTAAAAATCCCATCTGAGCTGGAAATAGGATGACTATCAGATCGATGGCTGACAATAACAAGTGAACAGTAGCAAGCGTGCAAACCAACCGGGCAGCCGCTGATCATAGTACACAATTTTGGTAGTAAGCCCCTTGCAAGCAGCAGTGATCAATAGCATGCATGCACAGTCCAGGCTCCGAGTTGCATGTGGTCCACAGTGTGATACGCACGCCCTTTCTCCGCACGCAAAAATGAAAGCTAGCTAGCTGATATATAGTAGCTTTCTTCCCGGCCTTGTTTGCTGCTAATTGAGATCAATTTACACATGCGCATTTCATCTCTCTGCAAACGATCAGTCGCATTGTGCAACGCACGTACTTCACGTGCGCGTGTATGCAACAGATTCTGCAACCTGCTTGGATCTGCACATCTGCTCGAACTTATCGTCTCATCGTCTCGGCCTTGTATTTGCCGGAGCTTTTAGTGATCGACACGCGTCCGGCCGGTGAGGCCGACAGCGACGTCAGGCCGGAGCAGACGCCGTTGCACCGGGGAGCTCGTAGGCCGTAGCCTTTGGGGATACACAAAGAACAGAACAAGTGGATATAATAGATACCGACCGGTGCTTTTGCTTGGATGGCGATGCATTCTCGGATGTTTATATTTTGGGTGGACCGTATTGCAACTGGTTCTGGTGTATCTTTGGGGGAGAAGTGAAGCAAAAGGACTATACGCCATCTGGGTGCATCATCTATGATAGATGCCGACGTCACTGCTCTTTAATCATTTTTAGCTTCACAATTATGTGATGAATTCAGTTAAGTCCGACCGGCTTAACACCTCAGTCAAGTGAAACAGCCATTGGTCTCTCTCTTCTTACGACTGAAGAGCGTCTTGAGAGTTAGTACTGGCCATCAGTAACTGTCAACTAGCTATACTTTTTACAGTGAAACAATGGCATCTGACTGGTAACATACAGTTACGACGAAAAGGGGACAGGCAAGCGTGAGGCAAATGGAATAAAGCCTCTGCAATTCACCTGCTTAATTCTTGCTTGAACTGCACACTCGAAACCAGTTGCACCGTCACTTTTCTATATAGACCATCCCGATGAAGCGAGAGATGTGCATGTGAGACACTGTTTGCAGACTTCCATCATGGATGAATTCCTGCTGGTCTTATCAAAATCGAAACCCCCTGGGGCCTGCCCAGTATTCCAGTGTGGACGTGGGCTCGGCACCTTTTACCGCACACATCATGTCTCTGCTGCATACAAGCATCAACAATTCGACATGACAGATGGCATCATTCGCCAGCAGTTGGCCTTTCCATTCTGAACATTTGCCGGGGCCAGGAAACAGGTTCAGGTTCAGGTAGGCGGTGCGGCCGGCCCCCAGTGCGCGCGGCACGCCGGCTGGCCGGCACCTCCCCCTTATCCACTTGCAAACGCGCTCTACTTTCTCCACATTTCCTTCCTCTGAATTCAGATCGGTTGTTCAGTAAGTTGCACGCCAATCATCTCAGTTTATTTCCCCCCGGATAAAATGGCGTCGAGATAGGCGGTGAAGCCGTGAAAGAGATAGATACGCGTCTTCCCGAACGACGGGGGGAGCTAGGTTGTTTAAGCTAAATGACGGCCGGAAAGCCCAAACCGAGCGGCAAATCAGCTGCGTTTGGTCGGCCCATGTCGGCCCGGCACCACGGCCCTTTCAGCTGCGTCCGACGTGGCGTCTCCTAACTGGTTGCGGTATGGGGGAGACGAGCCAATGGGACGTTGCGGGCTGGCCAATACTCGTCGGGCCCCGCCGCGCACTTGTCCATCCACGCGCGCATACGTACGTACACCATCATGGCTACGCGAGTGCGGCGCCTGCCACCACCAACCGACTACCGAAATACCGGACGGTATGCGATACATCATACATTTTTAGGGGTTATACATACATGGGCAACTGTAAAAGATGCACATACGGATACGGTGGACGGTGGTAACTTTGCAGGTTTCTCACTTCATCTCCACCAATGATGCGATACCATTGGAATGAATTGCGATTTTGTGTTTTTCTGACGACGGTGGTGGCCACACCCTGTGCACGGCAGCCAGACTTCCGGAGAGTAGAGACAGGCAGTGTGATGCAGACCTCTACCCTGCATCTAACGAGCAGATGGTCATTATTGATCACTTGACTATATAGCAGCTCGATCATGACCCATCAGTTCATGACGACGTACAGTACAGAAGCCAAGAGGGGGCAAAAGCTATTTCTACTACGACAGTATCTGTGTCACATGGATACTGATATTTTAGGGCATATCGCAAATTTTTGATTGTGGAAGCATATTGTGCCCCTCGTTCTCAGAATCATTGCTCTCCGGATCACAAAAATCCGAGAGTGAGATCGACACGGTCGAACACGGATATACGTGTTTTTGTTTTACCAAACGCTTACCTTGCATCGCACGTGTCGTATCCAAGCTAATTATGAGCCCTTCTTCGGCTAAAACTGTCCTCAACAACGGATCTTCATTCATGCCTAAAAACTGATACATCTGTCCTAAGATATAACAACTTCTAGTTATAAATCTAGACAAACATATATCCAGATCTTATAGTTTAGAAATGCTTATATTACAGGGCAAAAGGAGTATATCATGAGACTATGGAAGGGACTAGAAAATCCATTGTTCCCACATTCATCAAAATGGTATCTTTTATGTTCGATCCATGTATTAATGGGTATATTAATAGGGATAAAGTGTTATAGAAATATGAAGATTTTACCAAAAATTAAGATTTTATATAGTATCTAGCTAAGGGATAGTTCTAACAAAGCATAATTTAGCAGAGAAAATTGGAATTATAGTACTAGATGTTGTTTTTGTAGCATGACGAAACTAACCAACATCTATTCTTGATTGTCAAATGGCTAAATTTCTTTGGAGAACCATTTTTTATCTCTTTTGACTTACAATCACCACATAATTTGACTCATGTTTGATACTGGCTAATTGGGATTGACACAAAGACCAAAAAAACATATTTTAGTTAGAACATATGTTTTAAGTTGGACTCTATGGTTGAGTATAAATAACAGTTTTTGACGAAAGCACAAACTAAATCTTGTATGCAAGTACTCTTCAGAGCAACATACGGGCTTTAGTTTTGGGCCAGGTGTGAAGAGGACATGGTGATTATTCACGTTGCATGTCGGAAATTGGAGACAACCACTAGCAAAATTTTGTCAACTTTAGATGGAGATTTAACAATAAAATTGTTCTTTGAATAATTGTCTCTCTTCTTTTACGTGGCGTTTATTATTGTGTCATCTCTTTATCCTTTATTAGAAACTATTATACTTGATTTTCAGTCAAGAATTATGTAATAAGTGGCAGTAGTCTTATGTTAAAGTAAAGTATGGATATCCATTATCTTAAAAAATGTTCCCAGCCTTAAAGGAAATCGCTAGAAAGTTCACCTTTTCAAGCCCGGCAACCAGCCCAAACCACGGTGTGTGCTATACCTCCATCCTGTCGGCCTCGTGATGCACCTGGACTGCAACAAAGGTAACCTTCAAGATATCCAAAAAACTGGGTGCAAAACATTGGTCCAAAGCAGTATTGAGGGTTGTTTTTTGTCCTGCGTGGCACGTGGACTTTGTCAACGCCGCTGAGTTAGCATGGGCCATTAGGCGCTTCTTGCTGAGTCAGCAAGAGGGTTAAAAAAAGGGTGTGCCCCCCCTCTTTCTCTATCTTATCTCTCGCCCGCAAACCCTAGCTCTAGCGCGCTCCTCCTAGACGAGAAAGAGGGGACAGTTGCTAGCATGGTGCGGTTGTTTGAGGCGAAGAGGGCGACGCCGAGCACTGCTTTCAGTGCTGCGCAGCGGCGGAGGAGCAAGAGGTCATCATCGTGCTTCACTTTGCACCTCGCGGCCTTCACTCTGCATCTGCACAACACTGCGGGTTCGTATTCCAACGGAGCAACCCCATAGGGAATAGGCGAGCCGTACAATTGCCGCGAAGAAGACGACGACCCCTCACTCCTCGAGCTCCCCGTCACCGCGCTTCCACTCTCCGAATCGCCGCCGATTAAGCTAGGTTTTCGGAAAGGGGAAAGGAATGGCGACTAACGCACGAGAATCCACCGCTCCCCATTTATTCCCCAACGGTTGTGCTGAATCGGTGGTCAAAATGCCACGTCGGACAAAACCATGCACTCGTCATACTGCCTTAGGACTAATTTTGCACCGGTTTTGTAAGTTTAGGGACTCGTTGTATATGGTTTTCTGGATGGAGGACGGAAATCGGATTCGTTGATAAGTTAAGGGACCTCATATGAACTTATTCCGCAACCAAACCGTGCAAAAGCAGCCTGCTCAGCCTGCTGGGCCTGTGCCCCCGAACTAGTCCGCTTCCTGATATTTGTATCGCCGTTTCGGTTTTCACTTTTCACTTAGCAGGAAGCCAAGCTCGGTCGGCAAAATGTAAGGACCATATCCAGTCTGCCCAAGGAACTACAGAGTCAAGTCATTCTGCTCCAGGGTCCAAGACAAAGCCCCGTATAAAATGGAGGAATTTCGTAGAAGAACGGTTTAGTTTTTAAACAAACCTGCACTTTCAGGGTACCATGTCTATGTGTTGTGCTGTATACTTTGGATGGGCAGAACAGCAGAAGTGCTGGATGATGTATACTCTGAGTGTGTTTATTTCACGTCAAAATTGGAACGATGTGACGGAAAAGTTGAAAGTTTATGTGTGTAGGAAAGTTTTGATGTGATGGAAAAGTTGGAAGTTTGAAGAAAAAAGTTTAGATCTAAACAAGGGCTCTATCCGTTTTATATTATAAGTCGTTTAACTTTTTTATTAGTCATAGTCTTTAGGTTTGACCAAGTTTATAAGAAAATATAGTAATTTCTAAGACATCAAATTAGTTTAATTAAATTTAACATTGAATACAATATTTGTTTTGTATTAGAAATGTTACTCTTATATTTTGCTATAAACTTGATCAAACTAAAAAAGAATCAAATGACACATAATATGAAACGGAGGGAGTACAAGCCAAGCCTCTATTAAAGAACTAAAAAAATGAGTATGTACTACTCCCCCGTCCCAAAATAAAACGTTCCGTGTCCAACTTTAATCGTCCGTCTTATTTAATTTTTTTTAAAAAAATCTAAAAAAACATAAGTCACGCATAAAGTACTATTCATATTTTATAATCTAATAACAATAAAAATACTAATAAAATAAATTTCAAATAATACGGACGATCAAAGTTGGACATGGAATTTTATGGTTGCGCTTATTTTGAAACGGAGGGAGTAAAACTGTACTTCTGCCCTTCACGTCCACTCATGCATGTCTAGAACACATCGGTTTTACTCGACTGATGTAGTACTCCGTCCGTCTTAAAAAAACTAATCTATATAAGGTTGACAACGAATCTGGATAGGAAACATCACCTATGACAATAAATCTAGATATGAATATATCAATGTCCAGATTTATTGTTATAGGTTATGTCTCATCGTTATCTAAGTTAATTTTTTTTGAAACAAAAGGAGTAGTAATGGATAGACGATATGATGGACTAATCATGTCCGATGGAAAGGGAAGACTCATTAACACGCACCTGCATGCATACACCACTCAAAACGACCAAAGATGTTTATGACAGCGGTCGGATAACTGGTCAACGTCCTAAATTATTGGATTGCACTGCATCTGTAAGGTGTGACAGGAAATAAAAAGGGAGAACCAAATTGATGTTCGTCGTGGAGAGATGAGTCGCATTCAACGTCCGTCGCATTCTCTCTGTGGGGGAGGAAAGGTTACACTACGCAACTGGCCACCAAGGAATTTCACACAGTTTTCCCTGCATATAAGGAAATCTGCTCACATCACTGAATATATGTGGCAAACGCCTGCATAGCCTGATAAAAGAATGAAAAATTCGTGACTCATGAACCAGGCCTTCCGTGCCAAATTGCCATTCTTGCGGCTACACATAACGTACATCTTCCCCAAAGGATATGCGCATCTGTAGCTTATGTCAGGATATCCTCAGCTGAACACACATGAGCTTCTGCATCCATGATCAGTTTCCCCCTAAATTTACTTTCTTTGAAGCTCCATGTGTAATGAATGAGTAGGACGGGCACTAGATATAGTAGCCAATCAATCAGGCTGGGCAACGATAAGAACCCCTTGTTTGGTTGGTTGCGCTCTCCACGTAGGTTAATGTCTTTTTCTTTCTAGTTTATCATTAAGCCCCTAGTTTCCGCCCGCCATTCACACCAAAACTAAAGACAAATTGGCGGGGCGACGGATCATTCAAAGTCAGCGGCAGCTTGCGTCGAGCCGTCGATCGTTCGATCGTTTGATGGTTGCGCCTTGCACGTACGTGAGTACGGTCAGTGTACGGCTCCCCAGGAATCTTCCAACTTTTCCGTCATGCACATCGTTCCAATTTCAACCAAACTTTCAATTTTATCGTGAACTAAACACAAATTAAGGGCATGTACAAAGGTAGAGTCAGATATGAGCTCTACGTTATCTAGAAACTAGCATCCTACAACAGTTAGAGACAATATGGTCTCTAATCATTAATGTATCAAAATACTTTTTCTTACTTTTCTTTCCTTTCTTTCACCACCATGCAACAAAATTTGCTCTAATAAATGCTAAGAGTCGACTCTGAGCTGTTGTCATGCATAACAACCATACTCATTTCTCAGTACGGTCAGTGTACGGCTCCCCAGGAATCCGATGCTTCGGTGGGGCACCGCGTTATCGTTTCTCTGTTCTCCTTGACGAGTAAAAGCCTCTTGCGCTTGCAGTTGCTGTCGATGCGGGATGAACTCGGAGTGCACTTGAATAATTTAATTGTGATCTTATATTGACTATGGCTGTGTTTAGTTGGATCCAAAGTTTGGATTTTGGTTGAAATTGGAAATGATGTGACTGAAAAGTTGTGTGTGTATGACAGGCTGATGTGATGGAAAAGGACTGAAGTTTGGATCCAAACTTTAGATCTAAACACAGCCTATAGTGCGAAGTCGCATTTTTCTAACGATGGGAATGGTAGCCCACATTTTTCTCCGCTGTCAACAATAGTACGAAGCCCTTGTTTAGTTCCAAACTTTTTCTTCAAACTTCCAACTTTTCCATCACATCAAAACTTTCCTACACGTACAAATTTTCAACTCCGTCATACACATCGTTCCAATTTCAACCAAACTTCTAATTTTGACATGAACTAAACACAATTTAATTGTCTGAGTAACATGTGGAGTTTATGCCATAGGACTTGAGTGCTCTAGTCTGAACGTTCTATGATCAAATCAACCATGGCATTAACTGCACGTTAATTGAATTCTAGTACAAGGTACTTGGTGTGCTCTCCAATTTTATTGGAAGTGTTTTGATCGAATACTTGTATCACCTGCTACATCAGAGGACATATCCGGTTAAAACGAGCTAAGTGTTGAAAACTCATAAAAATCATACTTAAAAAGTTTTATAAATTCATAAAAAAATACTAAAGATAGGTGTAGATATGAAATACATTCGGACCAAATCTCAAATCCAAAATCAACTTCGTTTAGGAGAAAAAAAAGACAAATTTGGAGTGAATAGTATCTTGTTACTATTCACCTTCTAAATGAAGTTGAGTTTGAACTTGAGATTCAGTGAGAATGTATTTCATATCTACACCTATTTCTAGTATTTTTTTTCATAAATTTACAAAAATTTTAAGTATGATTTTCACGAGTTCCAACACTTGCTCGACTTCACCGGATATGTCCTCACATCGGTTCTAAAATATAAGTATTTTTAAGTTGAATATGGGTATTAAGAAAGTAAATAGAAATGGTTGAAAAATGTTGTAATTGGTTGAAAAGAGAAACTAAGTGAACAACATTTACCCTATATGTTTTAAAATATAACAACATATGACCGTATTAGATATATCATAGTAGTACGAATTTGAACTAAATTGTTATATTTTGGGATGTGGAGAGTAAATAGAGAATAATTGTGATGGATTGAGATTTGAAGTTAGGCAAAATATTTTTATTTTCGGACAAAGCTACTGTCAGAAATAACTTTATTTTTGAAATAGAAGTAGTATTTTGTTTTGAGTTATCTACATGAACTGACTGTTGTGAAGGCAAAGAAAATGATTGTTCTCCGTACAAACGAGCTGACTTGGAATAGAAATTTACTCCACTACCAATATTTGTTGACTTGGAATAGGATCCGGATGAACTTTGGACCTCAGGCACCCCACGCATGGGAAACCGTACGGTTCCGTGCAACAAGGCAAACAACCCACGTAGAATATATTTACAAAAGGAGTACTTTAGGCTGTGTTTAGTTCCACGCTAAAATTGCTAAAATTGAAAGTTTAAAGAAATTGAAACGATGTGACGGAAAAGTTGGAAGTTTGTATGTGTAGAAAAGTTCGATGTAATGGAAAAGTTGAAAGTTTTAAGAAAAAAAAGTTTGAATCTAAACAGGACATAGTAGTCATATTCTGCGCACGCCGCCAAACAATTGCCCTCATGTGGACTTTTGGTGCCGTAGGTGATACTGGACGGGAGTGACAGGATTGGCTGCTTCTAGTATATATACGGGACGAACAGAGAGGACTGAGTAATCCGATACTCAAGTTATTTATGCAAACACAAGCCGTTCCATACGAATTATCGAGTGGCCCATCTTTTTGGAAGATTGTTAACACTCACCAAGTCACCAGGCTGATCGGTCAAAGGCTACCTTGTATGTATGTGAAAAAAAAAATCTGATATTGGTATACTCAGGCAGAAGTTTGAAATGTATCTTTACCGATCTTTTATCAGCTTGAAACAACGACTTGGTGTCCTCTACAGAAAAGACAATTCTACTGCACTCGTGTGCCCAGGTTACCCGGCCATCTACGACGAACCTTCCCCATGTTTGGTGCGTTCTATCCCTTTTGTTTTTAAAAAGGTTTGCATCTCCTGCTCATCTACGTTGTCTGCTGGTCTGCTGTGTTCATAACTAAACTACTACTGCCTCCATATTTTAATGTATGACGCCGTTGACTTTTTATCTAACGTTTGACCATTCGTCTTATTCAAAAAATTTAACATTAATTATCATTTATTTTAATATACTTGATTCATCATCAAATTTCTTTAACATGACATAAATATTTTTATATTTACACAAAAATTTTAAATAAAACGAATGATCAAACGTTAATCGAAAAGTCAATGGCGTCTACATTATACGGAGAGTACCATTGTACGACTATTCCCAAACATGTTGTGACATCAACGAAATTTTTACTACAGTAGTCTACTCCTCCGTACTAACGGATTACTCGTACCTACTAGAAGGCCAGTACTCCGTACACTACAGTAGTACACACGATCAGCAGACAAATAGTACCACCTGTCGATTTGTCCGCTGCGTATGCCGAACGGCCTGTATCAACAGCTGACCGGTCGACACGGCCCCGCCCCACCGCTTTGCCCTGCCTCGTGCCGACGCTGCGCGCCGTGGTCCAGCGAGTGAGTGTCTCGCCCGTTTCGAACGGCCTCGCCTCGCCCGCCCTCCTCGCGAGCGGGCTCGGGAGTAGACAGTAGAGCATTCGTAGGAGAAAGCCGTGCATCCCACCGTACCACGCGGCCCTCACGGCTGCGCCTCCCTCGGTTGTTGCCTCGCGGGCGTCGCCACTTTGTCCCTTTGTACCGACCTCTCCACCTCCAACCCTGCTTTGGCGCGCGTCGTCGCGTCACTGGATGGAACCCGGGAGATGGATTTGCACGGTGAAGGGCCTGTTCATTTTGATGATTTCAACCTTACAAAATTTAATAAAGTTGCTAAAAAAGTGCTATATTTATTTTAAATAACTATATAAGAAATCCTGTCAAAATTTTGAACTATCTAAAATTTTGTAAGTTTTTTTTTTCCATCGAAGTAACAGTCCCGAAATCTCTAGCGCTAGAACGAGTGAACGTTCAACGCGCAACCAGTGCTATCGCGCGGCCGCACGGCCGCACGCCGGGCGAGCGCGACCCGGCGCGCACGCGGGCATGGGGGAAAGATTTCTGCTGAGTCGGAAAGCGTCGTGCGGTAACAGGGATTGATTTGGAGAGGCGCGCGGCACAGTGATTTTCGAGCGAGGCTCGATCGGTCGCATGAAAAGGTTTTGAGCTGGCTACCAAGCTCTCACGTCGGTAAATACAGAACGAAACGTCGCACGCAGCTATGGACCTATCGAGTCCATCGTCATCCGTCGAACAGGAGCACACATCATTCTCTGTGTGCTTGGAGCATGGCCGCAATGCGCAATCGACAATCAATCGACAAAGCAGCAGCCTGAGCCTGCTATCCGCAGCCGGCAGAGGTTCATCGTTCTCGGATCACCCAGGAGCATGAACCGAGGTGGCGGCTTTGGCCACGCGTCACGCGAAGGCTGGCTCGCGCAAGCACTGCAAGGGCTAGCTGGATGCAGGCTACCAGGATGAACGGAGGCGTGGATTGATGCACACATGCGTATCTTGGTGCAAGCCCGTGCCAGGACATCTATAGTAGTCAGGATCTCAGGTGCCGTGTAGTATTGTTTTCTTTTGATAAGAGTAGGTGTCTCAGTGGGATAGTGGATTAGTGGTGTGGTACATCTGAGGTCGCCTGAATCCATCAAATAAACAAAAATCTCGCTGTCGTTTAGTACCCCTCTGACTCGGAGGCCTTCGACGAAGCCGTGCTTATTTGGAGTGGAGCAAGTACAGGACAAAGCGTTTCCAACTCTCCGTGCAACTGGGACAGGATCCACAACTCGCGTGCTTTCTGTCCCTGGGTCTGCCACACACACGATGTTGTTGGATAAATTTCTGGCAGCACTTCAAGATCCCCGTGATACAGTTTCACCCATCGTCTAGTCGACAAAACTTTCTATATGCATGTCGCGATAAAATAAGGCGCATATTCTGTGAAGCTTTGCAGTGTACGTGATGAGTAGGCCTCTCCCGGCCAGATTTCCGGCGCTTCACCGAGTTGCATGGCTGGTCACACCTGTCAAAACAAAGCACCGTGATTTTTTCCCAAGTCGAACTGATCCACCGTCACAGTCTCAGTTTCCGAATCGTAATTTATTTCTCGTTGCTGTTGATTTTTTTTTTTCCATATGCGACCAAAGCAACGCGTGTTAAGTCAACTTGAAGAAAATTGACAGCGCAGGCTAATGTTATTTCCTTTTTGCGCGAACGGATCGTTCAGTCGTACGGAGAAGGGATCAATTTTGACCACCAGGGTTAATTATGTGATGTGTGAACGGTCTATTTCTATCGTGGTGATATCACAAACGGCCGTTTACAAGGATCTAACGGATTGTGTATGGAATACTACGAGAGTCGGAAAGAAATAAAAACTGCCATGGAAGGAAAAACCGACTTTTAAATTATCGTGTGCGGCTCGAGATTAGAGTCAGAAATTTAGAAGAACACTAGAAAAATTAGCGGGGCGCCAATTTGGCGCGCTCATTATAGCCGCGTGTGTTTGCTTGCTTAAGTAGTATTCCAAAATTCATGTTCCTATAAAAGGTTGGTAAATGAAAATATTCAATGTGTTATTACCGATGCAACAAGTTAAGCTAAATTAGCTTCCATGGCAAACTTATGCTAAAAAAAGTAAACTATTACCCTTTAAGAACAAATCATAAAAAACTGGATAGAAGCCATAGATAATATATATTTACATGAAATACTAGGATAAAAAAGCCTGAACTACCACAGTTGTATACCAGTCTTTTTTTTTAAACAGAATACAGTCGTTTCCGGTCTACGCTTCTAGGCTACAGCGCACAAAGAAGAACACATAGACAATGTAGTTACAAACAAAAAAATTCAAGAAGCAACAAGTCTTTCACATATTTTAAATCCGGAGGTCATGATTTTCGAGATCCTTGTAGGCCGCAACAATTTAATATCTTTGGTATCTTGCATATCCCTAGAATATAAAAGGAGGTGAACCCAAATTAGTTGGACCTATACTGACTATAGAAGGAGATCAAGAGCAAGAAGCAAAGGTTATAGCCAGGATTAGTTCTGGTGGGCTCCGTGCACATACAGGCAAGCTATCAGAGACTAATGCAAAGTAAAACTATGACTATTTTAGATTGAAACAGCAGTTCCAGATCTAAGGAAAACTAATTGTTTTGTCATTGTTAGTTCTTATTATGGTTTGCATTCAAATGATAATGGAACAAACTGTTTGAATGGCCCATCAAAGTGATAAC
>CM020181.1:18702004-18772651 GCA_009805545.1 Oryza longistaminata
TTTGACAGGTGTGACCAGCCATGCAACTCGGGGTGAAGCGCCGGAAATCTGGCCGGGAGAGCCTACTCATCACGTACACTGCAAAGCTTCACAGAATATGCGCCTTATTTTATCGCGACATGCATATAGAAAGTTTTGTCGATCTAGACGATGGGTGAAACTGTATCACGGGATTTGAAGTGCTGCCAGAAATTTATCCAACAACATCTTGTGTGTTGGGCAGACCCAGGGACAGAAAGCACGCGAGTTGTGGATCCTGTCCCAGTTGCACGGAGAGTTGGAAACGCTTTGTCCTGTACTTGCTCCACTCCAAATAAGCACGGCTTCGTCGAAGGCCTCCGAGTTCAGAGGGTACTAAACGACAGCGAGATTTTTGTTTATTTGATGGATTCAGGCGACCTCAGATGTACCACACCACTAATCCACTATCCCACTGAGACACCTACTCTTATCAAAAGAAAACAATACTACACGGCACCTGAGACTCCTGACTACTATAGATGTCCTGGCACGGGCTTGCACCAAGATACGCATGTGTGCATCAATCCACGCCTCCGTTCATCCTGGTAGCCTGCATCCAGCTAGCCCTTGCAGTGCTTGCCGAGCCAGCCTTCGCGTGACGCGTGCCAAAGCCGCCACCTCGGTTCATGCCTCCTGGGTGATCCGAGAACGATGAACCTGCTGCCGGCTGCGGATAGCAGGCTCAGGCTGCTGCTTTGTCGATTGATTGCCGGCCATCTGACACCAAAAAGATCAATTAGGCGACCGAGACAACTCAAATTGAGGACAGACATGCCAAGGGGAAATACGTAGTGCAAACCACGTATGCAGTGGAAACTTGAAAACTACCGTTGGATCGAGAAATGGACGTCCGAGATTCGTCCACGTCACCATGAGTTAAAATTTAACTCGCAGATTCACTCATGAGTTAAAATTTTACTGGGAGTTAAATTTTAACTCATGGTGACGTGGACGAATCTCGGACGTCCATTTCTCGATCCAACGGTAGTTTTCAAGTTTCCACTGCATACGTGGTTTGCACTACGTATTTCCCCTTGGCATGTCTGTCCTCAATTTGAGTTGTCTCGGTCGCCTAATTGATCTTTTTGGTGTCAGATGGCCGGCAATCAATCGACAAAGCAGCAGCCTGAGCCTGCTATCCGCAGCCGGCAGGAGGTTCATCGTTCTCGGATCACCCAGGAGGCATGAACCGAGGTGGCGGCTTTGGCACGCGTCACGCGAAGGCTGGCTCGGCAAGCACTGCAAGGGCTAGCTGGATGCAGGCTACCTGGATGAACGGAGGCGTGGAGCCGTGGATTGATGCACACATGCGTATCTTGGTGCAAGCCCGTGCCAGGACATCTATAGTAGTCAGGAGTCTCAGGTGCCGTGTAGTATTGTTTTCTTTTGATAAGAGTAGGTGTCTCAGTGGGATAGTGGATTAGTGGTGTGGTACATCTGAGGTCGCCTGAATCCATCAAATAAACAAAAATCTCGCTGTCGTTTAGTACCCTCTGAACTCGGAGGCCTTCGACGAAGCCGTGCTTATTTGGAGTGGAGCAAGTACAGGACAAAGCGTTTCCAACTCTCCGTGCAACTGGGACAGGATCCACAACTCGCGTGCTTTCTGTCCCTGGGTCTGCCCAACACACAAGATGTTGTTGGATAAATTTCTGGCAGCACTTCAGATTTTGTCCCGTGATACAGTTTCACCCATCGTCTAGATCGACAAAACTTTCTATATGCATGTCGCGATAAAATAAGGCGCATATTCTGTGAAGCTTTGCAGTGTACGTGATGAGTAGGCTCTCCCGGCCAGATTTCCGGCGCTTCACCCCGAGTTGCATGGCTGGTCACACCTGTCAAAACAAAGCACCGTGATTTTTTCCCAAGTCGAACTGATCCACCGTCACAGTCTCAGTTTCCGAATCATAATTTATTACTCCCTCCATCTACTTTTGATAGTCATATTTCATCTTGGCGCACAGACCAAGGATAACTAATTCTACTTATCATCCATTTAAATATGCTACTAGTCATTCCTCGTAAACAAGCGATTCATTAATATTTACATTTCTCAATACCTTATGTAGCCAATCATGTGTGGAAGAATGAAGAGTCATGCATTAAATCCAAGAAAGTCATTAATATGATAGGTTGTTGGATTGAAATATGCCTATCAAAAATAAAATTTTTAGATTTGAAAATATGACTATCAAAAGTAGATGAAGGGAGTATCTCGTTGCTGTTGATTTTTTTTTCCATAAGCGACCAAAGCAACGCGTGTTAAGTCAACTTGAAGAAAATTGACAGCGCAGGCTAATGTTATTTCCTTTTTGCGCGAACGGATCGTTCAGTCGTACGGAGAAGGGATCAATTTTGACCACCAGGGTTTAATTATGTGATGTGTGAACGGTCTATTTTCTATCGTGGTGATATCACAAACGGCCGTTTACAAGGATCTAACGGATTGTGTATGGAATACTACGAGAGTCGGAAGAAATAAAAACTTCCATGGAAGGAAAAACCGACTTTTAAATTATCGTGTGCGGCTCGAGATTAGAGTCAGAAATTTAGAAGAGCATACTCCTATGCCAGAATAGTTTCGTATCAATGCATAACAGTGTGCCACGTACAGCCAGTAGCAGCTACAACAATCTAAACTGCACGGCAGTATCGCGACATTAATTCCTAGACCTAACCTGGAAGCATTTCTCTGTTGTTCCGAAACAAACCCGATATTGTGGGAACTTCACAGCCAAGGCTGCTTCTAAACCCCTTCCTGTTGGGGACTGACGTCGACCAGGAGCTACGTATGCTGAAATCTCAAAGACGCTTTTGTGCTGGGTGCCAAACTCTTGCTAGATTGCAAGGAGATATACAAGTTGAAGGCATTTATCCAACTCAGTTTTTAAGTACGTGAGTCTATCACGCCAGTAGTCGCGGAAAGCGAAGAAAGCAGCGTAGCCGAACGGGTCGGGCGGGCGAGCTCTCACTGTCCAGCTTAGCCCAAGGAATCATGGACCACCGCCCGCGCGCAGCCACACCAGCCATTACCGAACAAACGCCGCCTGAACCACCAGAAACCCCGGTAAATCCTAGCCAAAATCCTCGCACGAATCTTAGCCTGTGGCCAAACGCCAAAAAACAAGCGGAACGCAAACGGCATCAGCTTTTTTTTAAAATTTTTTAATGCTTTTTAAAAAATTTTAATCGAGATCACACGCTCAGTTGTGCGCTCCGCGGTCCGCGCCCGTGCCCTATAAAACACTCGTTTCTCTAGCCTCACCGCGCTCCCACTTCCTTCCCGTTCTGGCTCGCCACTCCTCCCAAAGTCCATTCAACTCACCCACGTAGGAAGGTGGAAACGGTTTCTTGGGGTTTGGATATGCTAAAGCGGTCGCATGGAGGGTTCCGGCTGGGGCGGAAGCTGCTCAGTGCCTGGCGATGGGCGCTCTGCTGCCGGCGCCGGCGCCGGCGGGGCTACCTGCGCCTGCAGACGACGTCGGGTGGGTGCGGCGGCGCTTGCAAGGAGGGGAGCGAAGAAGCCAAGAGGCTGGCCCCGGTGCTGCGGTGGGGGCGGTCGCTGGTGCGGCGCGGATTCTGGACGAGCCCGTGTCGACGCCCAAGGGGCAGGTGGCGGTGTACGTCGGCGGCGGCAACCCCGGCGAGTCGCTGAGGTACGTGGTGCCGGTGGTGTACTTCAACCACCCCATGTTCGGGGAGCTTCTGAGGGAGGCCGAGGAGGAGTTCGGCTTCCAGCACCCCGGCGGCATCACCATCCCCTGCGCCGCGTCGCGGTTCGAGCGCGCCGCCGCCGTGGCGGCCGCCGGGAAAAAGGGGTTCGGCAGGTGGTAGCATCAGGCGGCGGATGGGGGATGGTGTAAATATGCGTTCCATCAGAAGGGGCTGATTTTGTTCTCTTGTTTGGTTCTCTGTTTCTCCATGGATTTAGCTAGTCATTTAGAGGCTAATTTTTTTTTCTCGACATGTGCGTGCCGGGTTCATCTTGGAATCATTAACGGAGTAACAGTTGTTTTTTTTTTTACTTTTTAGTTCCGATGTTGTTTACAAATCCAACTTGGACGGATCGATCATGGATTCATGGTGTTGATGAATTTCCCATTTTCTCCCAGATGAATCTAGCTGGAGAGCAACTAATCACCAAAGAACTCTCGCGCTAGTACAAGACATCAGAAACAATGAATCTGGCGTTCAACTTTCACTACTGGACTACACCCAAATTTCCTGTTCTCAAAAGAGAAAAAATGGCCCCCAAATCCCCTGCAGTCGACCTGTGAGCTATGACACCCGTCGTTTGCTTGGAAATTTGTCATGACTCATCAGCAGTCAGTCACGCAGTTCAATTTTCTGCCACGCTTACTCATCAGACTGCCTACACCGTGGACTGGGGATGCTTGGAGGCGTGTGCCATTGTGAGACCTTCCCCCTGGAAGGTGGGAAAACTAGGAACATCAACGGCCGCTGTACCTTGTACGAACCCGTACAACCCTCATCCGTACTTGCACCTCCACGCTCGATCTGGTACCGGCAGTGGTAGTTGGAGCATGCTGTCCTCGCCGTGCCGCTTTTGCACGCCACCGTGTGCCGCCCCTTTCCCCCCCGCGTCGTCAGCTCAGCAGGCGTGATCACGAAACAGCACATCTCCTGCGCGTTTCCTCACGTCCTGCGTCGCGTCCTACCTCACCGGCCGCTTGTTGATGACTCCCCGTTCGTCATCAACGGGCCGGGACAACTGCACACACATGCACCGGTTCGCCAACAGTCGCCGGATGGCAGTGGTTGACGCTGGCGTTTTTCTCCGCGACACCGCGCAGATAGTTTCTCGCGGACGCTCGCACCACTACGCCACGCAAGCGCCGGCGCGGTCCGTGAAAATGCCCGGAGATGTAAATGTAAGGCTGTGACCATCGTTGCGCGCGTACTAGGTGCCAGTGCCACAAGCCCGCACGCGAAACGGTCTCGCGTATCCTTTCGTTTTCGTTAATTTCGTCATCTCGATCGTCACTGCTTCTCTGAATGGGGCCCACGAGCATATTTGCGTTCTCACTGCAGAGTTAGTTTTTCTTCTTAAGAAAAAGAAGGAAAAAATGGGGGGGAAAATGAGCCACGACCAAGAAATCTGAACTAAACTTTGTGTCCTCTGCTTCGTTTCTCCTTTCGTGAAGGACACTGACTACAGCTCGAAATAAAGGACGCTGGTTGAGTCATCAACCAGACTAGCACTTTTGAGTCATCACTCATTACATCCTAGAGGGTAGATCTTAAAAAAAAAAATAGTACAGCTGGACAGATGAGCTAATCTTGCTTAGATACCGATGTTAGGGAACTGTCATGGGAAGTACACGAGATTGGAATCATCGTTTCTACTTAGGTACAAGTACGTCATTACATAGTTGTACTTGATGTTATTGATGCCTGGACTGTTGTGCATGCCGTTATCTAGTTCTAGATTGTATCTTCCTGCATTGAGAAAAGATGACAACAAGAAGAGGAAGATGCCACGGGCTGTCTTCTTTCCAATGGGTTTCCAACCTATCTTTCGTTTTCCGTGTACACGTTTTTCAAACTGACGGTGCATGTTTTGCAAAAAAGTTTACATAGAAAAGTTATTTTAAAATCATATTAATCTATTTTTTAATATTTTATAGCTAATACTTAATTAATCACGTGTTAATCTATCACACCGTTTTCCGTGCGGATGGGAGGGGTTTCCAACCCTCCAAAAGAACACAGCCACCGCTTCTGAACAATTGTTGTTGTCTTCGCTCCACGATTAGTCAAAAGCATGCCGTTTTCAGATGGCAATGGAAGCGTGCACTGTTTGGTTCATAGCTTAGCTAGTGCCTCCTGCAGCTACTCGCTCTGCTATCATAATTCTTAACGTTTTGGATAATAACACGATATTTAAAATGCATCTTTGACTATGTTTTTCTATTATAATATATACAATGAATTGATACATTTCACTTTTATTGTAGTATTTTATAAGATAAATCTATATATGTTATTCTAATGCCTCTAAACTAAATAGCTTTAAAGTTGTTAATAGTTAAAGTTACAAAAGTCTAATCTTAACCTTGTCTAAAACGTCGAGAATTATAGAACCGGAGAGAGTATGTGAATGGTCAAACTCAAACTCCTAAGGGAGTTGGCCTAAAGATAGCTAGATGCATGCATAATCATAGATCCAGTGGATGATTGCTTACTTACAGGCTGTCTAAGCAAGGTTCAGTGTGATAAATGTGACGTAGGACTGACCGAAACAAGAAGAATCAAACCTTGAGATGGCAATGCAAAATCAGTTTTACCATGAGGGTAGGAATATCCAGATAGTATCACACATCACCTTACTGGAAAATGACAAAACACACGAGGGAAACAAAGAAATCTACTACTAATTTTCTTCATCTCATTGGAATTTGGAACAAGGTCCGTTGAATTTGGGTGGAGAAACAGAAGAAATGAGCCACATATAGTGTTGCTTCATACCAGTTCCTGCCAAGTGCCAACCAACGTCTAACAGGAAAAACGTTCGGAATGTAGCTTCCTATATATTGTGATACTCATGTCAAATAGTTAAGGGAGTAGTTAACTCCTAAACTTTTTTTATTGCTCGCATTAACTCGAAAAATTGCTAAAAACGGCTCAATTTGCTCCTAGCTGCAAAGGAACACACAGCATAATCTCCTTCTGGTCCTTGAATTGGATCTGAGAATTTGATCTGGGACGCATCTATCCTAAGGAATCAAGAGTGCGTGATTTTGTTAATGCTATTATCAGAGGTTCAATTTATATTCTCTTCCTTTCAATTTTTTTTTATATTCTCCGTATGCCTGGAAAGGCTATTATATGCGGGGAATATGGTCCTAATGCTTCACAGAGACACATTTGATAAAATGCGTGTGGAACCGGCAGTTGAATTAGTGATATATTCTGACGGACAACATAATGTTCTTCAGCCAATTACCTAGATCTTGAGGTCAAAACTACTAAGCAGTAATCATTCAAGTTTGCAAGAAATCCCAAACAAGCATGCATATCGATTTGTACAACCACAACAAGAGGGGATTTCGTGTATTTACCTCGTCGCCTAGTTGGGGACTGCCGAGTTGGGTCGATCGGGTGGCGGCGGAACAGATTGGAGCTGGCGGAAAGGACGCGTTGGGAGGTGGGCGCCTATCGCGCGGCCTTCCTAGGGACTAGCCAGGGCGGCGGCCTTCGTATAGCGCGGCTCGTCTGCTATTCTCCGGTCGCCGTGTGATCGCCATGGCCCGAACGGCAGAAATCGCAACAATGGATTGCGACGGAGGCTCCGATATTAGGGGAGGGGGGATTTGCTTCGCAAAATTATCCGTAACAACCCATTAGTGCTAGTTTGGGCCGATGATGTCGGTGCGGCCCGTACAGCCGTACTGGACATCGACAAGGCCGAAACCTTCTTAGGCTTTAATACAGGACGAATTTCAAGACAGTAGGCCTACAGTGACCCAAATCTGACGGCCTTTCCGTTCAAGGACCCAATCAGTGGCTTTTAGCCCTTGAGAAAAAAAAAATCCAATTTGAGTCCCTTGAGTAATGGTCTGATTCGTCTCTCCCAAACGTAAAATCAGGTATGCTGTCCCCTTTGACTATTAAAACCGTGCAACTGGGCTCTCTTCGTTGTTTTGAGGACAGTTTTCACTGACATGATGTCTACGCATCATTTTAACCCGGCATTTTAAGTGAAGTAGCATCTACGAAGCGCTTAGATGGTATTCCAATCTAGAAAAAAAATTAAGTGTTATGGAAGACGGAATACGGTTGTCGGATGGAAATGATACATTTCACCGATTAATCGGAATACATACAATTAATCTGAATTATGCGAAAATTTAACATTTACAAATATATGTACAAATTTTATAATATTATGTACTTATTTGAAGATTTAGATGTGTACAACTATGTAAGTCAAATATGTTCATGTTGTTTTTTTTAATTAGACAGATAAGTGGAACATTAAATCTTCTAACACCGCATTTATACATCACATGGTGGTAGAATTGGTTCCATTAAATGAGTAAAACACAAACAATTCTAAATTAAGTAAAACATAAACAATTCTAAATTAAATTAAAAACTACTCTAAATCATCATCTAATACAACATACGGACAATTATTCGGGTGCCTAAAACGGAGATTTGACATTTACAAACGATAAATGTACACCGTATCATGTTAACAGAACGGTTTTACTACCGTTAACATATATACGGCCGATTAATCGGCCAATACGGCCGTTTTCCACAACACCGGAAAAAATAAAAGTGCAAATTACAAACGGGGGACCTGCATGTAAGTCTCATGAAAAAAATAAAAAATCAATGGACCCCAGTGACATCATCTCTCCTCCACTGTTATCTCCTTCCTTCTCTCTCGAGAGAGGTTGCCGCTATGGCGCTGCCACTGCCGCTATAGATCCTCCACGATTGGCCACGGCGACGCTGGGGACGGGATGATGCGGCTCCCCTCCCTTCTCCCGCGCCACATCTTCTTCCTAAGGTACGCCACCCGTCGTCATGCGATGAGAGGAGGACAGGACGGAGGCAGTGCAAGACAGCCGCTTGGAGCGGAGGAGGCAGTTGCCGTCATCAATGCTGCGAGCTAGTGGGGGTGTCTACGAGACCTAGTTCCACACCGTCGTGCCCCCACCTCCATTGTTGTTCTCCATGTCAGCAGCCTTTGATCTCTTCCCTGGACCTTTCCCCGTTCACAATCCCCATCTCCACGGTTGAAATTGACTTCCCTTCCGGCAGGGGAGGTCGTGCAGGAGGCTTCAGGCAAAGGCTACCCCCACAATGCTGGAGCCGAGGGAGAGGGGAGGGGAGCCGCGTGGGAAGGGGCATGTGGGTACCTTTTTTTTTATTGAGTATGATTTCACGTAAGCGTTACGTAAGACAAAGACCATACCAGCATACCACGTAGGTGCCACATCAGTGAAAACCACCATTCAATATTGACGAGGAAATTATTTTACACAATTTTAATACTTGGATGAGTAATTATATCCGTCTTTTTTTAATATGGATTAGACTCGACCTATAGTTGAAAGAGTCAGATTGGACATCTTCCGAGAGAGAAAAATACAACATTTAAGGCATGGCCGAGATTATTTCTGTCCACATTCATGCACCGATGCAACATCAGCTGTTGGAATTTACGGCATCGAATCTTTTGCCAAAAACGCTTATACCATTGTTTCCGCAAGCAATTGGCTTAAGACAAGGATGGAAGGCCCATTAAGGACTTATAATTTTTCACTTTTTCACCATGTATATTTGTGTTTGGCCAACATTTTTATGGAGTGTCTCGTGTCTTAGTCTATTTTTGTATCCGTCCCTGACTTAAAGCGATCGCTTTAGGGTGTGTTTAGTTCCACGCCAAAATTGGAAATTTGACTAAAATTGAAAGTTTGAAGAAAAAAGTTGGAAGTTTATGTGTGCAGGAAAGTTTTGATGTGATGGAAAAAATGAAAGTTTGAAGAAAAAATTGGAAACTAAACCAGCCTTTAGTAGAAATAAAACTTTCCCTAGATCGTCGAAACATGTATTTGTAGAGGAGGTTGTCCTAACTCCACCGTTTCTAACCGAATGCGGTCTTAAGGCTACCCCCACAATGCTAGAGCCGAGGGAGAGGGGAGGGGAGCCGCGTGAGAAGGGGCATGTGGGTCCCTTTTTTTGTTGAGTATGATTTCACGTAAGCGTTACGTAAGACGAAGACCATACCAACATACCACGTAGATGCCACATCAGTGAAAACCACCATTCAATATTGACGAGGAAATTATTTTACACAATTTTAATACTTGGATGAGTAATTATATCCCTTTTTTTAATATGGATTAGACTCGACCTATAGTTGAGAGAATCAGATTGGACATCTTCCTAGAGAGAAAAATACCGCAACCGTGTGATTTAGGGCAAGAGCCTAGCCTAGCCGAGATTATTTCTATCCACATTCATGCACCGATGCAACATCAACTGTTGGAATTTACGGCATCGAATCTTTTGCCAAAAACGCTTATACCATTGTTTCCGCAAGCGATTGGCTTAAGACAAGGATGGAAGGCCCATCAAGGACTTATAGTTTTCACTTTTTCACCATGTACATTTGTGTTTGGCCAACATTTTTATGGAGCGTCTTGTGTCTCTTAGTCTATTTCTGGATCCGTCCCTAACTTAAAGCAATCGCTGTAGTAGAAATAAAACTTTCCCTAGATCGTCGAAACATGTATTTATAGAGGAGGTTGTCCTAAGTCCACCGTTTCTAACCGAATGCGGTCTTTGACACGCCCACCTCCCAGCTCCGACGCACCGTACAGGTGGTGGCATCTGAGGTGGTGTTTGGATCCAGGGACTTAACTTTAGTCCTTATATTTAGACACTAATTTAGAGTATTAAATATATACTACTTACAAAACTAATTACATAAATGGAAGCTAATTTGCGAGACAAATTTTTTAAACCTAATTAATCCATAATTAGAGAATGTTTACTGTAGCATCACATAGGCTAATCATGGATTAACTAGTCTCAATAGATTCGTCTCGCGAATTAGTCCAAGATTATAGATGGGTTTTATTAATAGTCTACGCTTAATATTTATAATGAATATTCAAACATTCGATGTGATAGGGACTTAAAAGTTTTAGTCCCATCTAAATAGGGTCTGAAGTACCCAAGATGAAGTGCCAAATAATACGACTAGGTGGTGAAGGAGACTTGCTGACCTCTCGTGAAACTGGCCGTTCATTACTTCATTGGACCGACCAAAGACAATCCCCCGACCGGGCGACGAGACCTTGCAACGAGCCAACGACGCGCATACGCAGCATCCCCGGGTTGCACCTGCAGTACCGGTCGATGAGGCCCGTGTCGGTGTTGGTGGCGCCTGGCGCGCGCGGCAGCATAACCGCTAGTCCGCAACGCGACGCGCGGCAGGGCCGAAACGAGGCCGGAATTCTCGCGCGTCCGCTCGAGCGGCATGCATGGCCGCGGCGTATGCTGGTCATCCTCCGCCGCACGCAGGTGGGCCTCGCCGTTACTGTGCCTGAAGAGAACGTTCGGGAGCGTGAGGTAGTAGTGGCGCTGAAAAGACGCGGCCCGGGTGGTGGCCATATGACGCATTGACGCGAGACACCGGTCCGGTCGCTCTCGCCCACAGCTGTTGCGCGCCCGAATCCTCGGCGCGCAAAGTCGGGCCCTTTCACAGTTTCACCTTCACGCGTTCCTCTTTTTATCTCCACGAATCTAGCTCTCTCGGTTGGCACTTGGCAGGGGGTAAATCTTCCCAAAACAAATTCGCTTATTACACTTCTGGAAGCTACACGTTCGCTACCACGTTAGTTTGTGTGCAGCAAAGGACCCCTTCATGTCAACTTTAGGGTTGCGAGCTTGTTGGCTGGAATACAGAATTACAAAGATATCATCCGTTTCAGCCACGGGCGCAACCGCACCCAAGTGAAAAGGGCCGCAGCCCGCAGGAGCCGCGATGAAATCAGCTGTATGCCTGTGTGGAAATGGCAGTTGCTTATTGGCGAAGCAAAAATACTCAAAATCCTGTTCCCATCCCCGTATCCCGGATTCCCAGTCTAGACTCAAGAGGCAGAGCATTCAGTCAAACAGCCTATTCCTCGAGTGCACTCGTCGAAACGGCATTGGTTATCTTCAGACCATATGCCACAGATTATGGGTGTGTTTAGGTGGGGAAAAGAAAATTTTTGGGTGTTACATCGGATGTTTGACCGGACGTCGGAAGGGATTTTCGGACACGAATGAAAAAACTAATTTCAGAACTCGCGTGGAAACCGCGAGACGAATCTTTTAAGACTAATTAAGCCGTCATTAGCACATATGGGTTACTGTAGCACTTATGGCTAATCACGGACTAATTAGGCTTAAAAGATTTGTCTCGCGATTTCCCCCATAACTGTGTAATTAGTTTTTCTTTTTATCTATATTTAATACTTCATGTGTCTAAAGATTCGATGTGATGTTTTTAGGAAAAAAAATTGGGGAACTAAACGGGGCCTATGATAGGTTGCATCCTGTCACTGCCCATACTGTCTTACCCCAATCTGGTACAGCACAAGGATAACTGAATGTACCGAAGCAATCATTCAGAGCACAGTTATCGGGAGGGACCAAAGCCAGTAGACCACTGACCAGAGTCACCCGACCAACCGCTACGAGGTCCAACCGGTGCAAGGAGGATGCATCGCCGTGTCGAGTCGACGTATAAATTCCAGAGACGCCGCGCGCGCGCACCACCACAGACCATCGAGGAAGCGTTAGCTTAACTAAAAAGCTCGCATTTATTCTGGGTGCTCCCCACCACCTTCTCTTCGCTCTCGCGACAAGGACTCGGAAAAAAGCATTCGCCGCTTTGCTTCGACCCAGCCAAGCCTGGGCGTTGCGTAGCGCGCTTCAAGCCAGCAGCTAGCGCGAGAGCCGCCAGTTCAGTCATGCATCAGCTCGACCGGCTTTGCAGCGCCGTCGTCGTGCTCGTCGTGATCGGCGCGACGGTCGCCGAGGCGGCCACCGGCACGTTCATCTACGCCGGGTGCTCGCCGTCCAAGTACCAGCCAGGCACGCCGTTCGAGGGCAACCTCAACTCGCTCCTCGCCTCCATCGCCAACGCGGCGCCCAACGGCGGGTACAACAGCTTCACGGCCGGGAGCAACGGCACCGGGGACGGCGCGGCGGCGTACGGGCTGTACCAGTGCCGCGGCGACCTGGGCAACGCCGACTGCGCGGCGTGCGTGCGGGACGCCGTGGGGCAGCTCAACGAGGTGTGCGCCGCCGCGTACGCGGCGTCGCTGCAGCTGGAGGGGGGCTACGTGCGCTACGACAGCAGCAACTTCGTCGGCCAGCCCGACAACGCCATGGTGTACCGCAAGTGCAGCACCAGCACCAGCGGCGACGGCGACTTCCTCAAGAACCGGGACGCCGTCCTCGCCGCGCTCCAGGGCGGCCTCGCCAACGGGTACAAGGTGAGCAGCTCCGGCAACGTGCAGGGTGTGTCGCAGTGCCTCGGCGACCTCGCCGCCGGCGACTGCACGACGTGCCTTGCGCAGGCGGTCGGCCAGCTCAAGGGCACCTGCGGCACGTCGCTGGCCGCCGACGTGTACCTCGCGCAGTGCTACGTCAGGTACTGGGCCAACGGCTTCTACTTCCGCCCGTCACAAGGTACGCCCAATAGTGCAACACGAATAAGAATTTTTCAGCCTTGCGTTTCAGAGAGCAAGAACCCGAACCAATTCTCCAGCAACCTATCCTGATCAAGCGATCAAGCTTACCATTTGCAAGTTGCCAATTGTCCTAAGCTATCTCGGTTAGATGGTGTAACCGTGTAAAGTACTACAGTGTGGAGAGTCCTTAGCTGAGCAAGTTGCGACGGGAATTGATTCCGATGGGCAATGGGTAAACTTACCAAAGTTGATAGAGAGATAAGGTAGAATGGGCGTCCACTTACTGACAACCTTTTCAATTTTCATCCTATGGGCATGCATCCAACAGAGGACGAAAATACCACAGTATATGTTCAGCTGTGTCTAACATAAATCTAAATATAGTTAATTTATTTAGCCACCTATGGCTATCGATCAAATTCAAATAGGTCAGTCGGAGATGATACGGAGAAAAAGACATGAGAGCAATCACTTGATTGAAGGCAGCCACGCTACTGACAAACCAAAAATTAGCTTGCTGGCTAGAGAGACTACTGCCTGTAAGCCAGATAAAAATTATATATACTAAGCCCATTTAATCATCTAAATTCATCCTAGATGGCCTGTTAAGATTTGGCAAGTTGGCACCAGCACATGTACTAAGGCCCTCTTTGTTTAGGCTTAGGCTTATTGGCTTAGATTTTTAAGTCAGCTTATTAGCTTATATGATTTATAAGCCGGTGAATTTAATGTCCTAAATTTAGTAGTGGAGTCATACATCTACATCACATAAGCCAAAAAAGCTTCTCCAACCTAGCTTTTGGCTTAGTATTAGAGTGGTTTATGGCTTTAAGAAAAGCCAAATGAAAAAGCTGCTTGTTTGTTTAGGCTTAAACTTTTCGGCTTATAGATTGGCTTATAAACCTAAACAAAGAGTGCTTTAGTATATCTAAGTTACAGTGTCAGTGTCATATATTCAGGATACTCCAACGACACAGTTCAGTCATTTTCCTGCAATAAAAAAAATTGCACGGCTAATCACCTCGGCTTTTCTGGTGGACTGCATGCAAATGACAGTATCATTAGACTCACTTTGGTGGGACATCAGCATTAATCAGAATACCAGATGATCAAGTGGCAGTAACAAAAGGGACTATTCTTTCCGATCCTAGAAAAAAGAAGAGTAATAAAGATGATTCTAGTACCGAAAAGTTGATGTCAAGGGACAGTAACAAACAAACAATGCAAATTATTCTCTCTGATCCAACAGAGCTGACTTGTTAAATATCCTGAGATTCGTATTTCCTTCAACGTCTCTTGTGCAGGGATGCAAAGAGCTTCCTACAGGACAGTGCTTAAGCCGTAAGCTAGATAATCGTCCACTGCTTTTCTTGTACTGGATATACCGATTAGAAAGGGGTTCTCTTACCCAGTGATGGCCACTAAACAAAATTCCAACCAATCTAAGCATATCAAATTTATTTAGGACGGCGAGCGGCGGCTGATAAGCTTAGCTTAGCGCCTTAGCCACTCAACCACTTCCCGTGCTGAATATATTCGCGATAAACAAAACGGAAAGAGGCACTCTGCAAGTGACTCTGCTTTTTGTAGTCCTGTACATATGTGCCGTGCTACTCTAATCTCTGTCTGATTTCCTTTGGATTCTGGTGATAATAGTAGGCTTTGTGCTGCAGATTATTCTCAAGATGACGTCGGGCGGACTGTGGCAATAATCGTAGGCATCTTGGCAGGGCTGGCGATCCTAGTGGTGTTCATCTCTTTCCTTAGAAAATCATGTAAGCCCCTTGACATGGAAATCCTCTCTGTTTTGTTGTCTTTGGAGAGACTACTACTAGATCATAAATTAGTAGGAGGATCCCTGTATCTGCTCCTCTGGCACGTTATCTTTCATTCCATATGCAAGCTTCACTAACCTGATATAAACTGATGTATCACTCTAAACTGCAGGCTAGCTTCGTTTGATGTCTGGAAGGAGTTTCAGTTTCAGTCCTCGCATTCTGTGTGAGAAACTGAGAATGACTTGTAAAGAGAGCTTCGCTTGCATGACGTTGGCAAGAGCTTCATATCGCTTGTAATATCATTTTTCCAGCAATAGATATGTAAGCGAGATCTTGGTAGGGCTATCGGAGCAGCACTACCTTACTTTGGGTCATCATTTTTTCGTCCACTAATAATTGGCCTACTTGTTTATTATCAAGTCTGAAGACAACATCATGCACATATTTGGTCATAATCATTCTTGGATCGATTGCTAATCGAGTAATTTACAGAGGGCCACATCACACACAAGCCATATTGTTGGGTACAACAAGCATATGACACCTACTGATTAGCCATCACACAAGGGGCCATATTGTTGGGTCGCTAGCTATATTGTTGTCTCAAATGGTATATACAGAAGTTCACACAAATGAGGTCTGCAAACCTCCGGGGCCTTTGGTATTCAATTTTACCTGTATATAGCAGGGGATCAAGCACTGTGTCCTCCTTCAGTCATTGGGCTCCATCTCGCCGAGTTGTAACGGCCGCAAGCGTTGATACTTGCTTCCATCATTTTGGCCTCAGAGACACCGTTGTTGCATATGTTTGCAAATGCTCTCATGTATTTCATGCCATACTGAGTGAGTGATCCACATTGAGATTCAAAAATTCGCACCTGACAATTGGCAAGGAGCCAAGGATAGCATTGTGCAATTAAGGCCAACAGGCAACAAGAAGACAATAACTCAAGAAATATTTATAGATGGCTTATATCAGAGTTAAAAAAAAGAGCCTTGTACTCACCATCTTCTTCAAACAATCCCAGTTGTCGACTAATGGTTGACCAGAGCTTCTTGCAGCCTCAAGGGCTAAAGGCCCATTTTCAAAACCAAACACAAGCTTCCCGATGAAATCGATACTGCTGTCGAGATGCTTCCTGTGTGCTATGGTGTCTTCTATCTCCCTAAGAGCCCTCAGCTTGTCTTCAGACACCCCATTCAACTGCTCATACTGAAAAAGTAAATACAGACATTAGCACGAAACTGTCATATGCTCTGAATATATTTCTGGCTTAAAAATTCAGACATCTTAACTTAGTCCTGTTCTCGGAAATGGAGCTCACATAGTATCATGCTATCAGCTGTCACACGTACACCATGTGATGGCCTTTTTAAATACGAAGCATATCACACTATACCCTTTCAAATATGAAATGTATTCCATTATTTCCATACACAAGTAGAGGCAAGAAAGGGTGAAGTGTCCATAGAATAAATATCCAAGGTCATGAGCAATCTCTACTATTATAAAAATTGAAGATGTTTTTGCCGGTATTTTAGTACGTCATCCGTGTTTGAGTCGGTTTTCAAAGTCCGTTCGCTTTTGGAAATACAGATCCGTGTTTGAGTTGGATTTTAAGTTCGTTTGCTTTTAGAAATACATAAGGAGTCGTATAAGAAATCTCTTTAAAAAATCTTGCATGCAGACTCCTAATTGCAGCTCATGATTTTCTTAAAAAAGAAAATATCCAATCAAATTCCCACAGTCAATTTCACCTTAGTTAAACCGTATACAATAATAAGATTAAAATAGTCTTCACCCGTTGCAACACACGGGCATTTGTTCTAGTAGAAAATAAAGATCAGAACTAAACAAGAGAGCCCCAGTTAACAATAAAAGAGATAATGATGCCAATTCTTACAGGCGATGTCAACCAAATCAACATGAAAGAAACTACTCTAGCAAATTCAACACCATTATCCTAACAACATAATGTCAGAATGCAATATATGTCAATGCATCAAGGGGCCATGCCTCTGTCCATTCTATTCGGCAGCAAGAAAAAGGAAAATAAAAATCATAATCTATATGTTTCATCCAAAGTATGTAACTTGTGTGTGATCATGTTTCAGTTAACATGCTAGTTTTATATTAATATTCGCCGACCAACTTATAGTAGTGGAAGAACCCTAGTTTACGACAACTCAGTATTATATACATACAATTTGGACTTCTAAAGAAAGGAAGGACGGAAATGAATAAACTGAAGACAGCTAGAATTTACCCTCTTCCACATGAAAAGAAGATCAGCATCTCTTTGATTGACTGTAGCCTTTGGTACTGGCCAAATCAATTCATTTGTGATGTTGCCATTTGCAGGATTAAAACCTTGATAAAGGAAGAGCTTCTCATCCTTGAATGTCTTGTCACCATATTCCATGACATGAGAGCCCTCATTTAACTTATTTGCATTTGATGTTCTTTTTTTAACCTGCCCAAGAAAGCAGTGAGTAGAAAACAATGAATCAATATCGAGAAAGTGCACTCAAGACTTACCAGCTCATACTGATCCTCGATAGTTTCCTTCTTTAGATTATGAGTCTCACTGTCAAAAGGACAAAAACTTTCAGAATCAAGCATCACAGCATAATTGCTACAGTGTAAAAGTATGTGTAAAGCAGCAAAGCAATACATGCACTTGTTATTTGTCACCTGGTTGTTCTATCAATTGATACTTTTCTTCACCTATATTTTACAGGCTTTTCTTTGTTGCCATTATGAAGAACAGTGACTTGTGGATTACTTATGTTTAGTCAGGTGACTAATATTACAGGAAGACATGTTGATACATTATGCCTTGTGGCAGTACTTCTTACCACACAGATATTAAAACATGTACTGTGTATTTGTACAGATGTTGAAAGACAAATAGACAACTTTTGAGAGTGGTCCCAAATCAGAATGCAGAAACAAATTTCCAGGGCGTAAAAAGATAAACTGAGCATGTACATCATAGAGTGGACCAACAATGTTCAGTCATGACTGTAGCTGGTATAAACTATTGTAAGTATTGCAAACTGAAAAGTAAATTACATAAGCCCTTAAGGCATACCTGTGACACACCGAAAAATATTATATAGAAGAACAGAAATCCACAAGATGTCGCACCTAAGAGATACTAAATGAAGCTTACCTGTCCTCCATCCAAGCAACACTGTACATGTCACCTAGACATGTAATATATTCAGGAGGAGGTGATGGTTCCTCCCCAGGGCAGTATGTTCCCCAACTATTCTCAACTGCATTGGATGCTGTTGTGACATAAATATTAAGATTTTCTGGCATTAAGCCCTCGAAGATACTGCCACTTTCACATGCTTCGACATATATAACCTGCAGAAATTAGGGTTTAATTTCAGTCTAAGTACATCATTTTGGATTATAAAAAGTGGAAGGGAAAAGGGGAAAAATGATCTTATACCATTTTCGAGTAGCTGTTGGAAGCATGTTTCTTTTGTAACACTTTAATAAAATCACCAGCATAAAGATACGGCAGGTTAGGCATACCTAAAATATGTTAATTGTAAGCTAAGTTCCATACAAAATTAACTAAGAAAAATATCATATGCTGGAGTATGCACCAAGAACTCCAGGACCCCCATGATCTGAGTAATAGATGAAGATGTGATCCTCTGGTTTGCTGTCTATAACCTTCCCACTCCCTCCAGTAACTGCGGTTTTATTGCCCAAGAGAACAGCAAAGAAGTTCTCAGTGGTGACCTGGTGACCAGTGTAGTCCTGTAATGCATGTTAAGTTGATCAGCCTTGCATGAATACAGACACATTCAAATTATATACAAAACTAGCATTAGAGATCCATACAACATGACTAGAAAAAGAAATCGAATTTGAAGACTGAAACTAGAACTGCTTGCACCCTCTTTTTCTTGAAACTACAATTAAAGGAAAATGCTACCTTTGGAACACCAGCATAAACATCTCCACCTTTAGGATGGTTGATGATGGTCCCAGGCCTTGGATTGAGAATGTTATGGGCAATGTCATCATACATAAACACCACAATGTTCTCCTCCTTCACTCCTCCCTTCCGCAGAATCTGGTACGCATGGCACACATCGGCCTGCAATGCACCAGGAAACACCAACGTCCATTAAACAAGCACTCATATAATTGTTCAGTTATCTTAAGAACTGTTCGTATTTGATCAATCACACACTAACAAACATAAATCTTTTTTTCTCGAACGCGCGGAAGGATTGCACGTCAATATATTAGAAGATAAACAAACATAAATCATGCAGGAAGGACAATAAATTATTTGTAGTGTCGTAGTCGTCATATTTATAGCAATTTAAAAAATCTTCGCCCGATCAAAACTGATGTTGCCAACCAATATGCCTCCCACCTAATTATTGACTTAGAGATTGTTCCTCTCTTATCGAAAACATAACTGTATGGAGCTTTCAAAATTTAAGCGAAGCAAGTAGCAATACGGATTGGATAGCCATGCCTCTGAACAAATAGAACATGTCCATAGGCCGATTTCAGTAGTCAGATAGCAGGAGCTTTGGTAGAAGAACATACAGCCTTGGAGCAAGGGTTGCCTTAGGAATTAGTAAAATCTACCACAAATTGGAAGCAGCATTGCAGCAAGAATGTTAACAGTAAACACCCTCCGAATCGGGAAGCGAATCCAAACAAACTGCAAAAACGCCCACAAGAAAGGGGAATTTGCCAAAAGCTTCAATTTCCCCCCAAAGGCAGTTCCTTTCCTTTCTACTAGTCTCTAATCTCTACCGCCGCCCCGCCCCTAGACCCTAACACACCCAACTCCATCACCCCCGAGCTCACCTGGTGCCGGTAGTTCCCGTAGCCGGAGGAGCCGGCGACGAGCACCGCCCACCTCGTCCCCCCGTAATCCGCCGCAGAAGGAGCAGGAGCAGCAGCCTCAGCGTCGTCCCCTTCCTCCGTCGGCATCCGAATCAGCGGCTCCCACTTCCCCTCCTCCTCCTCCCCATCCGCCGCCGCCGCCGCCGCCGCCACAGCCAGGAGCGCGACGACGAAGCCCCATACCCAGCACCGCGCAGCCATCGTCGTCCGCGACCACAGCACCGCACGCACAGTACAAAGGTCAAGCGGCCAAACTACTCCGAGTAGTTGGTGAGACGCGGCCTTAAGTACACTCCCGAGTTGGCGTGCCACGAGGGCACGTGACCCGCGGCACGTCGCCTCGCCATCGCGGCAGCTTTCGCTCAATCGCTCGCGCTCCTCGCAAGTGTGGTCGCGTGGATCACGCGGGGGCATTGCGTGGAACAAACTTGTGGTTTCTTCCATTTATTGTACTTCGCGATTTGGAAATCCCCATGGCTTGTGGCCGCAGAACGTGTACACTCCCGGCACGGTGAACGGGAGGGGTTTTCGCGAGATTTCGGTTGCAAAATGCAAAACACCGCGCGGAGATCGCATTGTTCCGTGCCTTGATGAAGGAGAAAGAAAGATCAGGAACGAGGGATGCCGAAGCTGAAAAGTCTGAAACTCTGCTGTGTTTGGGAAAAAGGAGCGGAGCTCCAGAACCGTGGCAGGTGGACTTCGTGCTTTTGCGTGAGATGATCTTTCGTGATGGAGGAATGATCACAATCATCTCGAGTGTTACATGAGACGATTAGGAGTAGGTGCCTTGCTAGTTGCTGCTCTGCAGTTTACGGTGGAACGTCAAAAGTTGAGGCCTTTCTAGTTAGGGGCTCCAGATGTAGATAAGTGCTTATTTAGTTTCCAACTTTTTTCTTCAAATTTTTTACTTTTCCATCACATCAAAATTTTTCTACTACATAAACTTCCAACTTTTTTCTTCAAACTTTTAATTTTAGTCAAACTTCTAATTCTAACGTGGAACTAAACACACAGCCTAAACCATCTGAACACAGCCTATGCGTCGTGTCAGTAATTTTGGAGTTCTACACTTCTACCCCAACCTGTACGGAATTCAGCATGGTACAGTGCGATGGGTTGTAAAATTCTGTCGCGGGCACACGAAAGATTTACAGAAACAAAATATAAAAATGCCCAAAAATGAAATGTGAGAATCGTGGACGTGACGTGGAAGTCAGTTGAGAATAAGGCCCATCAGTACTTTGGTTTGTGGGCCTTCAGAATATAGGCCATATGGGCTAGGAGGGACTGAATGTGGATGATATAAGAGGCCCAAAATGAAATTGGGCCCACACACAGGCCGCGAGCCCATAAATCATTGACTCAATCAAACCTGTGTTGTAAAAGGGCTCTCTATATGTACTGTAGCACGGAGTAGTATGCAGTATGCACGACACACATGCAAATAAGATGAATTCCCATCCAATTCACTGTTTCAGTTTCACCATGCAAATTCATGTTGTTGCATACGCCGATCCAAACATGAGGCAATTTAGGTTCACCGCCGGAATAAACTGTACCATTTTTTGGTAAATCTGTAGTATTATCAGATTTGGTAAAGACAAAAACATTTCGTTAGGTTTGATCCGAGTTCTCATCAAATTTCGGTGTAGTTTTATATGTGGAAGGTTCCGGATTTCAGTATGGCAGCATGACAAAATTGTGATGGTAAGAGCATATCTGCCTTCTCTTTATGTTAAAAATTAAATTCAGCAACACTAAAATTTGACGATGTATTTACTATTTTTACAACAAACCAAACATGGCTATGATTTCAATGTTCTCCCAATTGCATCTTCAGATCTTCTACTGGTAGTCGCCGTGCAATCTCGCGAGTTCCCGGCTTTCTCCCACCCTCCGGAATCTTCCAGAACCGTTGAGATCGCGCGACTCTTGAACACCGTGACCTTTATATACTCTCCCCCTCGACGCCTCCGTCCAAACACGCACCAACCGATTCCGATCCGACGATCTCGATCGCCCGCTCCGCTTCGCTTCCCGATCGATCAGCCCCCGCCGCCGCCGCCGCGCGCGATGGCCGACGAGGCGAAGGCCAAGGGCAACGCCGCGTTCTCCGCCGGCCGCTTCGAGGAGGCGGCGGCGCACTTTCACCGACGCCATCGCGCTCGCGCCCGACAGCCACGTCCTCAACTCCAACCGATCGGCGGCCTACGCCTCGCTCCACCGCTACCCGGAGGCGCTCGCCGACGCCGAGGACCGTCGCGCTCAGCCCGACTGGGCCAAGGGCTACTCCCGCCTCGGCGCCGCGCGCCTCGGCCTCGGCGACGCCGCGGGCGCCGTGGCGGCGTACGAGAAGGGGCTCGCCCTCGAGCCGTCGAACGGGGCACTCAAGGACGGCCTCGCCCAGGCCCGCCGGGCGCGCCGCCGGCCGCCGCGTCCGGCGCCGACGCCATCGGCAAGGTGTTCCAGGGCCCCGAGGTCTGGAGCAGGATGGCCGCCGACCCCACGACGCGCCCCTACCTCGACCAGCCGGATTTCGTGCGGATGCTGCGCGACGTGCAGCGGAATCCCAGCAGCCTCAACAACTACCTCTCCGATCCCCGGATGGTCCAGGTGCTCAGCCTCATGCTTAACCTCAGGCTACCGAACCATGACGCGCCTCCGCGGCCGCGGGCGCAGTCGACTCCGCCGCCTCCGCCGCAGCAGCAGCACCAGCCGGAGACGAAGGCGAGGGAACCTGAACCCGAGCCCGAGCCCGAGCCCGAGCCGATGGAGGTGACAGAGGAGGAGAAGGAGCGGAAGGAAAGGAAGGCCGCAGCGCAGAAGGAGAAAGAAGCGGGCAACGCCGCTTACAAGAAGAAGGATTTTGAGACGGCGATCCAACACTACACAAAAGCCATGGAGCTCGACGATGAGGACGTCTCCTACCTCACCAACCGAGCCGCCGTTTACCTTGAGATGGGAAAGGTGAGTGTTTCTTTTTGTACTGTGCTAATTGTTCTCCTCCATTGATTTCTTTCGAGAAAGTTCAGATTATTGTGTGCTTTGGTGAAGAATTAGTACTTCCCCATGAAATCGATTAATGTGATTACTTACCTAGATGTTTAGTGTGATTATACTTACCTGGTTTAGCATATACCAGCAGTTCTAGATTGCAGTGCTCTAATTTTAGACGACAGCCAATTGAATGTTGTGAGGAAAGGAATATGCGTTTGCTATGCTTGCACTCAGCAGCACAGGTCTGAGATGCCTTGCCTCGTTTAAGAAAGTGATGCATTGTCTGTTTCAAATAAGAAAGTGATGAATTATAGCCATGTAAATGATTGTGATGCAAAGGGCGGTTCAACTATTGGATCTTTTAGCGTTATATATGTTGTAATGTTATGTCCTAAAAGCTAATATGCCAATATTTTCCCCAATTTGCAGTATGATGAGTGCATCAACGACTGTGATAAGGCTGTTGAGAGGGGAAGGGAACTTCATGCTGATTTCAAGATCATCTCTAGGGCACTGACCAGAAAGGGAACTGCTCTTGCTAAGATTGCTAAGTGCTCCAAAGATTATGATGTTGCCATTGAGACTTACCAAAAGGCTCTGACTGAGCACAGAAACCCAGATACCCTGAAGAAACTGAATGATGCTGAAAGAGCAAAGAAGGAGCTAGAGCAGCAAGAGTACTATGATCCAAAAATAGCTGATGAGGAGCGAGAGAAAGGTATGTTGTGGCAAATCTGTTATTATCACTGTGTTTCTTGTTGCAGGTGGTGATGAGGATGAAACTTTGATTTTGGTCCACTCATGTGCAGGTAATGAATTCTTCAAGCAGCAGAAATACCCAGAAGCAGTGAAGCATTACAGTGAAGCTCTCAGGAGAAACCCCAAGGATCCAAGGGTAAATTCTTTGTTCTTACTCAATTGCTTAAGCACAGCAGCTGTTTAAAGCCTGTACTTCACTGCAATGTTGGTTTGCATGAGTACATCTGACGGAGAACAGATTGGATAATGTGAATTGGTCAAACATCTGGTTTTTTTTCTCCATAGTATTTGAAAATGCTAAGCATGCTTCCTCATTGTTGTTCTATGAATCTATGGTGGGTTTGGTCTCAGTGGTTCTAAGCTTAGGTTACATGGACTGTATTTCAGGTATACAGCAACAGGGCCGCCTGTTATACCAAGCTTGGAGCAATGCCTGAAGGTCTCAAAGATGCTGAAAAATGCGTTGAATTAGATCCTACATTCTCCAAGGGATACACAAGGAAAGGTGCAATCCAATTTTTCATGAAAGAATATGACAAAGCACTGGAAACCTATCAGGCCGGCCTAAAGCATGACCCGAACAACCAGGAGTTGCTTGATGGTGTTAGGAGGTAAGCAATGCTTAGCGAAGGAGATCGAGCACTGTCGCCTTTCCACTGTGCAGCGTCCTTACTTAACTGTGCCCGTCTTTTTTCAGATGTGTCCAGCAGATCAACAAGGCTAGCAGAGGGGAACTGAGCCAGGAGGAATTGCAAGAAAGACAGGTAAGGCTCTCCTTCCAGTAATCCAGCTCCAACCACAGTGGTGCCCTAGGTGCATCAACTGGGGCCCTGTTTAGATTTTTGACAAAATTTAACACCATGTCACATCGAATGTTGACAATACATGTATAGAGTATTAATATAGACAAAAAAATTAACTAATTACACAGATTGCGTGTGAATTGCGAGATGAATCTTTTAACCTAATTGCGTTATGATTTGACAATGTGGTGCTACCGTAAATATTTGTTAATAACGATTAATTAGGCTTAATAAATTCGTCCCACGGTTTATAGGCGGATTCTGTAATTTGTTTATTATTAGACTATGTTTAATACTTCCAATGTGTGTCCGTATATCCGATATGACATACCAAAAAACTACCCCCTCTGGACCTAAACACAAACTTGGTTTGGATAGATAAGAGCAGTGATGTTAACTTAGTGTCCGCTTCTATTTTGCAGAACAAGGCTATGCAGGACCCAAAATCCAGAACATTCTGAAGGATCCTATCATGCAGCAGGTAAACTAATTAGATGACCTGTTGAATTGAAGTGTTGGTAGGTGATGGATTATTCTGGTAGCCTAGTGACCATCGTAATGCTGTTCTGCAGGTGTTGACCGACTTCCAGGAGAATCCGAAGGCTGCTCAGGCGCATCTCAAGAACCCCGGAGTGATGCAGAAGATCCAGAAGCTAGTAAGTGCAGGGATAGTCCAAATGAAGTAGACATGCTGAAAGGGCCAGGGATAGAGTAATCTGATTGGGTGTGCCTGGAAACTTCTGAATGTAAAATTCGTCGTGAATTTTGTACAGTACAATCGTGTTTATGCAAATTCCGATTGGTCATGGCTGAGCCGAATTTCCATACTGCGTGATCTTTTTACTTTTGACATGACCTTTTAAACCGATTTTAACCATCGTCTTATTGATATATACATATTTATTTTAAATTTTTTAATAAGACGAATAGGCAAATGTTATAAAAAGTTAATGGTGTCCTATGCAGAAAAATGCCTAATCAGTCACCACGACCTAAAAGTCGCGATCAGAAAATAGTTTGTGTAAAACTTTCATATTACGTCTTCAGTTGACCATATGCTTATTTGTAAGTGTGTTTTTTCAGAGAAGGGTATTTTTACTCCGGTCTCTATATCCAACCGGATATATGCATGCTTTTAAATAACCCAGTCTGAAATTCGCCTCCTATGGAGATTTGAACTCAGGATCTTCGTATGGAGATTTGAACTCAGGACCTTAGGATGCTACTCAGGTCACTGCCAACACTAGCCTACATGTCCTTTCACATGTTTATTGTAACCGTAATGGTTTATTAGCGATTAGAAAATAATGGCTAAAACTTTTATATATGTGTTTTTAAGTCAATGTTGAAAAAAACTACGTTAAAATATCTTAAAATTAACTTTAAACTAAAATTGTAAAATTTTAATTTGGCTTTGGTTTGATTTTTTAGAGCAACCGATGAGTTCTACATGCCACCTCTCTGGCTTAGTTTAGGAGGTGTTCTTCTCAGCCTATATAGGTTTAAGAATTTTACGTATCGCTGCTCTCTAACTAGTTACATTTCTCTAAAAGCAGCTTTATATGCCATTGCTTAGATAACTTTATAATATGTATATAATATATGCTCCTCCGTTTATGTTGTAAGTTGTTTGAATTTTTTTCTTAGTTAAATTTTTTAAGTTGATTAAGTTTATAGAAAAAATATACTGATAATTTCAATACAAAACAAACATAATATCAAAATACATTTTATGCTAAATTTAATGAAACTAATTTGGTGTTGTATATGTTTGCTAATTTTTTTCTATAAACTTGGTCAAATCTAAGAATTTTTGAAAGAAAAAAGTCAAACCGCACTTATTAATATGAAACAAAGAAAATATAAATAACTGCACACAATCTATCCACACCATTGTAACAAGCAGAACGAAACGCAGAAGGGCAGAAATAAGAGGACGTTCTCAGCTAGAGCAAGGAAACAAAAATTTTATAGGTACCGCTTTCTCTTCTGAAAACCTTAACAAGGCAGTCTTCAAAAAGAAGAAAAGAACTTGACAAGGCCATTATCAGGTCCAAAACAATGGCAAACAATATCTCCCCGAGGGGCTTGACGCTACAAAGCTACATACACTTGGATGTCCTATTATCCACCTGCTCCGGTGTCGCCGTTTAGTATATCTACCAAAATCTGGAAAAAAAATTAAGCAGTACTAGCTTCCTCCTGTTTCGCCGCAGAGAGCTCGTTCTGGATGTGCTGTGGGACGACGTCGAACTTGGCTAGCTGCATCGTGTAAGACGCGCGCCCCTTGGTCATTCCTCTCAGCGTGCTGACGTACTGGAACATCTCCGCAAGTGGCACGAAAGAATCGACAACCTGCATCAAATAATAATATACCACTGTAAGTTTCAGGCCACATTTCAACTGTATGGCTAATAAAGGGAAAGGATATATTTTGTGCTACCTTCAGGCCACCAGGTTTATCCCCGAAACTATTGACCTGTCCTCTTCTGGAGTTCAAATCACCAATAACATCACCCAAATGCTCCTCAGGGGTTATCACCTCAACTTTCATTATAGGTTCCAGGAGTCTTGGACCAGCCTTCCTCAATCCTTCACGGAATGCACCTCTGGCTGCAATTTGGAATGCCAGGACACTTGAATCAACATCATGGTATGAGCCATCAACCAGCACCGCTCGGAGGTCCACAACAGGGTAACCAGCAAGGACACCATTGGGCAAGCTTTCCTCAATTCCCTTCATCACGCCTGGTACATATTCTTTTGGAACTGCCCCTCCCTTTATTTCACTCTTGAATTCATACCCACTTCCAGCCTCCAAAGGCTCGAATCGCACAATAATGTCCGCAAATTGCCCAGATCCACCAGACTGTTTCTTGTGAACGTATTGTACTTCTGAAATCTTGGAAATACTTTCACGGTAGTTGACTTGCGGAGCTCCAACATTTGCTTCGACCTGTGCAGTTGCATATTTAAGAGCTCAAGTTAAAACTCTTGGGTGCAATTATGAATACAAAAAACTAGTGGAATGCTTCTATTCCTAGGACTTTAATAAGATTATTTGGTGAGATAAGTGGCATAATTGAAGAACCGAGCTATTAAGTCATAGAACATAAATAAATAAGCTAACCAAAAGAACATTTTACTATCTTATCAGGTAGTTTCTCTTAGCTTAGCTGAGGAAAAGGGAAAATCTAAGCACATAGGAAATGGTGTGGTTTATAAGCACAATAACAACCGTTCAATATGATTTGCACATGAATGTTGAGTAATTACGTGGGGGAGTGGGGCATGTACATAAACAATAAAGCTAATCAGAATACTTACCCTGAATTCTCTCTTTAATCTGTCAACAATGATGTCAAGGTGCAATTCTCCCATTCCTTCAATAACAGTCTGGTTGGTCTCCTCATCTCTAGAGAAGTGGAATGATGGGTCTTCTTGAGCAAGCTTGATTAGTCCGGTTGCCATTTTGTCAGCATCAGCTTTGGTCTTTGGTTCAATAGCAACTTTAATGACAGGATCAGGAAATTCCATGCGTTCAAGCACAACAGGCTTATCTGGGTCACTAAGAGTTTCACCAGTAATTGTATCTTTGAGACCAGCAAGAGCTACTATGTCACCTGCCACAGCAACTGTTATATCTTCCTTACTGTTCGCATGCATCTCTAGAAGCCTTCCGATTCTTTCCTTCTTATCTTTGTTTGCATTGAGAACATATGAACCAGCAACCAGCTTCCCAGAGTATATGCGAACAAATGTCAATGATCCCACAAATGGGTCAGTCATGATCTTGAAAGCTAACCCAGAAAATGGCTCATCATCACTAGGCTTTCTTTCAAGGATCAGTTCAGGGTCCTCTGGATCAGTGCCCTTCATTGGTGGCAGGTCAAGTGGTGATGGCAAGTAATCAACAACAGCATCAAGCAGTGGTTGGACACCCTTGTTTTTAAAGGCCGAACCACATAGAACAGGAACAAAGCTGGCAGATATTGTTCCCTTTCGGATCAATCTCTTGACAGTTTCCTCGTCTATTTCGCCACCTTCTAGATAAGTCTCCATAACATCATCATCCAACTCTACAATAGTTTCCATCATCTGAGCTTTGTAGTCATCAGCCATCTCTTGGAGATCAGCAGGTATATCCTGATAAGAAAATTTTGCACCAAGTTCCTCTCCTGTCCATACAATAGCCTTCATCTTGACTAGATCGATAACTCCTTGGAAATTGTCCTCTGAACCAATGGGCAACTGTATTACCAAAGGCTTCGCACCTAAATTTGCGATTATCATGTCTCTAGTTCTAAAGAAGTTAGCACCAAGGCGGTCCATTTTGTTTACAAAACATATTCTTGGAACCCCATATTTATCAGCTTGGCGCCACACGGTTTCAGATTGTGGTTCTACCCCAGCAACACTGTCAAATAGACATATAGCTCCATCCAACACCCTGAGAGCACGCTCAACCTCAAGAGTGAAGTCGACATGCCCAGGAGTATCGATGATGTTGATTCTATGTTTGTTCCAGAAAGCAGTAGTTGCTGCAGACGTAATGGTTATTCCTCTCTCTTGTTCTTGCTCCATCCAGTCCATCGTAGCTGTTCCCTCGTGGACCTCACCAATTTTGTAGTTCCTTCCTGTGTAGTACAAAACACGTTCTGTAGTTGTTGTCTTTCCTGCATCTATATGTGCCATGATACCAATATTGCGGTAATCCGTCAAAGGCACTTGCCGATCTGTATACAAAAGTAAAATATGGCAATATTAATGTAATCGATAGGTTGAAGAAAGCAATGTAATTTATTTTGGTTGAAAACTGTGAATCTACAAAATGAAAAGTGAAAAGGAATCCAAGAGACTTGGCTTCCAGAACTTATGTAATTAACTTAATGACAAACTTTACTGCAAAATAGAAACTCACTTCTGCACAATATTCATTAGGAGATGCGTAAAAGACAGCAATTAAAAGAAAGTAAAGCATTTATTCAATATGTTGCATCGACAAGATAAGTTACATGCATACAAGTCTATTGTGTAAGAGCAAAATGCCATCGACCATATTCTTTTTGCTAACTACACAAACATGGAGAGGACATTCATTTAATTACATAGCTATGTGTATATTCTATTTTAGATGTTTATGGAGCCATATCCTCGCATCTCTCTATTCCTTGCTTCTCAGTTTGTTCTATTGGGAAGATATTCTAGTACTACAACAACCATTTACAGAAATCAATGCCATGAGTAGTTATGAGCTCCAGAAGAGCTTCTAAACCAATTACTCTTTAGTTAGAAGCAACTTCATCAATGGTTTATCTAACAAAGCAGCAGCCCATCAACAATCCTAAGCACGGTCGCCAGCATGCTGCCTCAACCTTCTCTTTTGCAAAACTAGTAGTAGCAAAAGAGCAACTAATACACTATCCAATAGAACACTCCTAAATTCTATAATACTGCGTGATAATCATCTTCAACTCTGAGAAAGAACGAAAGATAATCCTTTTGGCCCATTTCATCGAACACCGTCAGTGCACACTTTGCACTGCAGACCATCATCCCCACGTCCAGGGTCAAAAAAAAAAAAAGAACTGGAACAAACACAGCAAGTAACGCCAGACTGTGGCTCGCTCACCATTGCCGGCCATGGCGACGACCGATAGGCGCGGCCTGCGCGGGCGCGGGCGCGGGCGGACGCGAAGCGGACGATGATTGTCTCCCCCTCAACCACCACTCCCTCCTCGCCGATGTTACCGCTATGGACCCCAACTCACCACCACTGTTGCCTTTGATCTGGTCAGCCCACCGAGATTGCTCGAGAGCGAGCGGGGGAAGGAGGTGGAGGTCGAGGACGACACGAGGGGTGCAGGGAGGTTGAATGGGGATGGCACGTTCGCGAGGTCAAGGCGGACGACGACCAGCAGATTTTGTGCCCTCCTCATCGATGCCACCACCGCCTCCACGTCGCCAGGTGATCCCTCGTCCTGCCGCTCCTCCCCTCGTGGTGGGGGTGGGGCAGGATGCCACCGCCGTTATCCTCTACTTGTCGGGGATGAGCGGGCGTTGCCCATGTTCGGCGCCGCCGTCCATGGAGATTGAGAGGAGGATGGGACCCAATGACATGTGGACCCACATTTTTCATAAAAATGAAATTTATATTTTGCTTCCAATGCCACATCACCGCCATATAGGACAAAGACCAAGTCAAACCAGCCATGTATGCGTCACGTCAGCCGAAAACCGGCGTCCAAACCATCTTGGGACCTTATTTGCACTGATTTTGCTAGTTGAGGGACGTGCCATATTTGGTTTTACGTTCCAGGGACGAATTTCAGACTAGACGACAAATTAAGGGATCTAAAGTGAACTTATTCCTCAGAAGTCAGATGTGGTGTCACTCGTCGGATTGGAAAAATGGGCTTCTCAGCCCATTTCGATGTTTTGGGGGCTTTTGTCCCGGAAGTAGAGTTACAGCATTTTGGGCCGTCCGTGCCAACAGCAAGCGTGTGCTGGGGTAGAGATGGACCTGACTTGCCAGAGACTGAGCACACCTGGCCCAGCTTACTTCTGAAAGAAACACCCGGGGTCCAGCTTACGTAATTAGTGTTTAAAAAGGAAAAGAAAATAAAGCGGGAGCCAACATCCAAGTACGTGGATCTCTGGCCCATCCAAGGCCAAATCGGGATTAAATTACCTTTCCAGAGAAACACGCACGAGATACTCATTATCTCTGCATCAACAAGGAGGGAGCATCAAAAAATAAACTATGGTCACATCACATGTACATGGAGCCCAGCCCGTGCTGCCATTTGCATTTGAATACGGCGGGAGAGGGGACGAGGCGCGTCAGGTCAGGCACGGCGCCCACCGTATCGTCTCCGTCCTAGGCCGGGGCGAGTCGCCTGGTTTTGACGTCGTCGAGTTGATTTTGTTAATGGCATAATGCAGGGGAGGCCTTCCCAAGTGGGTAATCACTAATCAAGTCGCACCCATTAGACTAATGGCGACATGCACTCATATATATTTTTGCTGTCTCCTCGTACGTTTGACAATTGTACATAGATAAAATTGCCTTTTGCTAGGAGAGAGGGGTAGCCAGCTAGGAGTAGCTAGCTACTACGTACCACCCCCCAGAAATCGTCAGCTATGATGTAATCGACACCCTGAGCTTTCACTTTCCTGGACTTAGCTTGCACGGTAAAGAGAAGAAGAGAAAGGGCTAACGTTTCCCTTGTTTGCTAATTGGGGATTTGTTGGTCGGGTCAAAGCTAGTCCGTCGCCTTTGCCATGCTTCCACTTATAGAGAGTCCTCTTGTACTGCTACCACGTAGTAGTACCGTGTGTGTAGTACAGGTTGTACTGTTCGATCAGCACGCACAATGCGTGCCATTAAATCTAATGAAAGCTAATCGCTCCGAAAATACATGAGGAACTTGATCCAACGCGATGGACGATGGTTACCTCTCTCTCTTTGGAACGCAATAACGTCAGTTTTTTTTATATAAATATCTTTTACAATAACCTAGCTATATATATTTGTTTTCTTTTTCAGAAGAACCGGCCGGAAAAATTCCTGCGTTTCAAATACATGCTCCTTGTGCAGATTAATGGCATATATATGCTGCTAGCTTTTATCTTACGTAATGGGTAATCGGATGAGATGACTCATCAAGCAAACCAACTAACCAAGGAAGTGGCATGTATAGAGGGAGGCGAAGCTGAAGAATTTTAACGACATTTCAGAACATATCGGTAACATATGATTTATATATACCCTGTACCGGGACATCGATCTGCTAAAAAACCGAATACCACAATGGCAAAAATGCCCAGAAAAGAAGCTGACGATCTAGCTAGCTGCTAGGTAAATACATAGAAATCCATCAAAATACGCATCTGAATATCTGATGTCATGGCTCACTACTATTTCTGCTGGGACGACAGTATATCCTGCATGTACTTGTCCGTCCGGTCGAGCTCCTCGAGCATGGCAGCCACCTTCCGGTCGGTCTCCGTCACCGTCTCGCTGAGGTGCTCGCTGAGGAGCCTCGCGTAGCCCATCTCCTCCTTCACCTTCATCCACTCCTTCCTCACCTTGGTCAGGTTCTTCTCCAGGTTGCGCTGGTCCTTGTTCTGGCTCCTGCAGCCGTGCGACCGGCTGCCGCCGCTGCTCGACGCCCCGTGGCCGGCGTCGTAGAATCCGAACGGCGACGACGACGCCGGCTGCGAGAAGTTCAGCATCCCGTTGCGCGTCCACCGTTGCATGATGCCTGTTATTCTTTGTCTGAATACCTCAGTTAATTAGCGGTCGACGATTTGAGTTTCAGTTAATTGCTACACTGCTCCTTTTACGCCGCAAACTGCATTACAGTAGCACCAGGTGTTAGAAAATTTCTGCTATTTCATGCATTAGACATTAGTAAAGCTGTAAAGGGCATAATTTTTATAACAGACAAGGAAATGCACATGAGTAAGATGCATTATTGGTTCCATTTCAGCTTATACTGATGATTAGCGCATTCTGATTTCATATACCGATGGTTGAAATACTGATCATATCTGAAAGATCGGCATTAAATTCTTCAGTTTTGGAAATTCAACCGCAAGATAAATATTAACTCTATATATGGAATTGTGTTTTCGCCTGGCTGGCTGAAGATTGCCGGCCGAGATTTTGTTAGATTGGGAAAGAAACAAAGGTTAATTACAGAGATAACTTCATGAAATTGTGGCAACATTGTCAGATGATCAACAACATGCAGTATAGTGCTGGAAAATCTTCCTCAGATCAAAGCTTCCTGAGCTCCTTATTAGTTAGAGAACAGGTCAAGGACTTGTATTGAAACAGGAGCAGAATGACATTCATGAGTATTCTCCATTTTCTAGAAGCAGAAAAATGACACAAGCAAAAAGAAAACCAAATAAAATGAAGAGCTCAGAAGAGAAGCCACCTATATAGAGCTTACCTGATAAACCCTCCAAGATATGCAACTCTGCTGCTCTCTTCACTTCCTGAGAAAGACCTGCGTCTATGGTAATGGTATGGGCAGAACATATCTAGGGGCTCATAGCTATTTATAATCATGGCACAAGGTAAACTCTCACCTAATCCTTTGTCACCTCTTTGTCATTTGGCTATGGAAAGACCAAAAATTTTCCAAGTCAAGGATGGACTAATTAGTGCAAATGGGTGCTAAAAGGAGGATGGCCAAGTTAGATGTATCCAGCTCATGTGATGGACATATTAGCATTATATTAATCCCGAGCGCGTGGCTGACACGGGAAGGCTTGAATGGTTCGATGCATAGCTAGAATCTTAGCCTCTAAATTACTGGCGAGGCACGTGGCAACCACAAGAATATTTGTTGTAAAAGAGCATTGCATCGTGTAGTACTAGGTGTGTGAGCACAAGGAAGACAGAGGGAATCAAATAGCCTGAACTGAAAACTCATCTAGGAGTATCTCTCTCTTTTTCTTTGTGTTACAGTTGGAGAGATTATTCCACTTGAACTTACCCTTTTGTTTTTATGTAATGGATATTGATGAACTTACAAGCGCCATTGTCATGGATAATAATATTATGTACTCTCAGAAATAAAATATGGTTTATGATATTACAGGCCCATTAATTCCCCCGCAAGAAGCACAAAAGATTACAAAGATATCCAAGTGGTTGTTGTTTTCTGGTTTTTACTTATGCATATGGGTGTTGTTTAGGGGGTATTAGATGGTACAATACATCCAGTATTCTTTGGATAAAGCTAAGAGTAATATACAGTTAGCGCTCCAATTCTTATTACATTCTTAATTTAGCAATTCTGCATATTGACACCAATCCCTTATCTGATTCCTATGGCTTCTGGATAACAACTGTAAATGAACATTTACTGCTGTGGTCTAAAGGGGCCGGCCTTGGTATATACTCTATTTATCCTCATTTTATTTGATTGGCAGAGCTCCTGCCATTTCTTTAAAAAAATTAAAAAACCACACGGATTCTGTAATATCAAGACATACAATATCCTGATATCCAAGCCAGAACAGTGATTAATGACAATGCTTTTATAATTTGCACATCCATGTCTATGAATAGGGAAAAAGAAGACAGCTTGATCTGTTGCAAGCCTCGTATCCAATTGGCGAAATATCCACACCAGCAGGCAGCAGAACACAGTTTTGCATACGTACATAACCCCAACTCTCTCAGTTATGTTTGTCCAACTCTTTCTTGATATGCCCAGTTTAGTCCATTTTATTGGGGTAGACTAGAAGTCCACCCGGAGAATTGCACCGTATGGCTATTCCGGCACGCACTGACCAGTTCAGACTTCAGAGCGTCCAACCGAAAGTTCAACAGCTTGCTCTTACCTTTCTGACAAAATAAATCACTCTTGCACACGGTGGAATCGTGGATGGTTGAATTGAGCTAGCCACAAAGTCTGTAAGGCCACATTCTTTTTCCAGAAAATCACTAATTCCACATTTTGCAACACCCACTTAGTAAGGATTTTTTTTAAAGAAATACAATACAAACGCAGTCGCTCACAACACACGCACACTCATCCCTATGGACGCACACACACGCACACCCTGCCCCTATAAGCACTTCCGAAAAGTGGGTTGATATATTTTAAGATTGACATAATCATCACGGACGTCTCGTTGTTAACGGGTATGTCGCCTACCACTGAAAAAATAATTAGCCGTAAATACGAACACCTGTGTAGGTCTCAGACTTGAACTTGGGTGGGTTCCACCCCAAGAAACAAAACAAGTTGAGATATACGTTCACTTCACCACTTATTAATCCTATAGAACTTAAAGATAGAATTTTAACTCAACTTGGAGTAAAGAAAACTACCGTGTTCTGGATGTCGAGAAAAGATTGAAACTATTATATATTTATAATGCCTAGTCATGTGATGAAGGTTGTTAACGAGCCGAGCTTGAGTGAGCCCAATTGTTAGGCTCAAGCTCAGTGCAAAACTTAAGCCAAGCCTACTCTGAACTTCAAGCTTCCAAGCAAGCTCAAGCTCGACATATTTGAAAATCTGAGCTTAGCTGAAAGCTTGTTAATGAGATAATATCCGTGTCCAATAGAAAAATTCTATGATAAAAAGGAGGAAAACCACAATTTAAATTTTAAAATTAGCAAACAAGAAAAAGGCTATGAAAGATATTTTATACTCCTACATACTATTTTATTATGCAGATAACTACGAGTAGTTTGTACCTAATCTTGTAGTTTATTTGCATTACACAACCAAGCTCTTGAACTTTTTGCATATATGCTCATCCTAGCTCATTTGGAGCCTTAGCCAGGCCCACATGAGTCAAGCTCGAGGAGGTCACGATTCTCGAGCCTCAAGCTTTCTCGGCTATTATACATGTGACAAGCAAACAGACGACTAATCTAGACATATCATAAGAATCCAGCTGTCCCAACTTATATATAAAAATAAGCCGACCAAGAGTAAACATAATGTTACCATAAACCTCACGCCAGCCACGACCTCAAACATATTATTATCTGTTCTTCAAAGATAAAACTTTTTAAACATAACGCGCGCCAAAACCGCGAGCATATTATTATCTGCTGTACATGGAGCAGACGACTTTCATCAAGAAAGGGCCACCACACACCACGGTGAGCTTTGGCGTTGGCGTGGTAGTTGGTACGTGGAGGCGGGGAGCAGTTCACCTAAAGCATCCCGGATTACGTGCTCCGAGATGGAAACATGGCCGAAATATTCGTCGCGATGGGAATAAACTACCCGGTGGGCGCGTGGCCGCCATGCGACAACGCGATCTGTCCGGGGGATCGCGACGAATCCGACGTGCAAGTTGGGGGGGCTTAAATTAGCAAGAGGCGTGTGGCCGCCACGAGAGATAGAGAAAAAAAGAGGGATCCGTCCAGCGCCGTGGAACGGTGGAAGAGGTCGGCACGATATGCCGTTGGCACATGCGACTTTCGCGCCGCGCGCGCGAGGTCGTCTCTCGTTCGTCGTACCCCAGTTGGTACAAAAACCGCGGTGGCGCGTGGCGGCCACAAGAATCCAGAAAAAGAAGTAGGGAGAGGTTGGGAAGAACCGACGAGAGGGAGGGAGACGAACCAGACGATCCCGTGGGAAGCGTAGCCTTCATGGGCTCATGGCTCGCAAAACCAGCGGCCTCCCTCTTTTGGCTTTCAGGACTCCAAAAGAAAATGAAATCTTTCGTCGAGAGATCCATTCCAGTTGAATTTCAGACTTTCAGTTAGGCTTTTTGGCTTTCTTCTTTGAGAAATGCTCTCCAGTTCAATTTGCTAAGATCTGAATATTGCGTACGGTTGTAGCGGAACTTTTATTGGTAGTGGAGTAGTATTATACCATTTTAATTTGTAGTGAAAGCAACCGTGTTTATCTTTCTTTTGTCAACGTTCCAGCTGTATCGTCCTTTTTCTTATATTATTCTACCTTCCATTTGTGCAACCGGGTCACTGGATTGATAATTTTCTATGCTATAAGATCGAGAAATCAGGTGCAGAATATCTCGAGGCTAACAGATCATCAGATCTGTGATCACCAGACATTTTCGTTGGATCGGTCGAGTGCTTGTTTACACTTTACACCTCAAAAGTAATTTTCTGTAGTGTAAGTTTCGCAAGTCTGTAACTTTAATTCTATCTATATAAAGAAATCTGAACTTTAGTGTGGAAGAAGAAGGCCTATATTCCTTATGAAGATGGGCTTTCGTGGCATAAATAGGCCCAAGATGAACTGGGCCTTTTACTGGACTCTCTGAGGGGGCATATGACAATCTGTGCACTGTTCTTGTTTTCTGTGTTCTAAACTGTTATTTTCCATTGGTACAAGTTCCTTTGACCATTGGCAATCCCGGCTGCACCTTCAACGCATTCTTTGGCATTTGCTGGCCAATCAACCAAAAACAATTCAACGTGCCAGTGGCACACCTGGATATCCGCAACCAAGAGCATCAGCTAGCTTCTGAACTGTCACAGAGACACAGACAAATCAAAAACAAACGGGAGGCAAAGTGAGAAGGGAATCGGTATACAATAATTAACACCAATATTCTCATTTGAGACCATTTGCCTGGTCTTGCCTCATCACAAATTCACAACAACCATTACACTTACACCCCCTGATTATTCCCAGTTCGGTATCCAGGGATTCGCTAGTTAATCGGCCACTAGGTACAGTACTACTGGCAAACCAAGAGTAGTTAATTAATTAAACAGCTAGCTAGCACAACCCCTTGATTATTTTCTTTTAATTTTCATCTCTAGATCGATCGATTTCTGCGTCACACGCATCATCACGCCGACGACGAGATGTTCATGCCGTGAAAGATCGTCGCGAACAGCCGGAGCACGGCGTAGGTGATGAGCATGGCGAGCCAGCCGCCGAGGAGGACCCTAGTGCCGGACCTCACCATGTTGGCGCCGCCGAGGTACCCGCCCGCGGCGCCGAAGCCGGCCAGCCCGACGCTGCTCGCGGCGCACACGACGCCGGCCTCGGCCGCCTTCAACGACGTGTAGTGAGGAGCCGCCTCGACGTCGACGACGACGACGGCGGCGGCTAGATCCTCCTCCTTGGGCAACCTGCACGTGCAGTTAGGAGTGGCGGCTCCGGCATGGACGTGGGAGCTGTGGTGAGGATCCATGGATACGAAGCACAAGCAAGCTACCGGAGGCTGGGCGAATCAGCTGATCGAGACGGGAGGAGAAGATCGATCGAGAGGAGTGTAGCGTGTGCGGAGAAGATGGATGGGGATCGCAGTGTGGCGGCCACACGCCTCGGCCACCGGCATTTATAGGGGTGACTCGGGTGAGGCCGCTAGGGTTGGCGAAATGGAGGGCCCAGATCGCTCGGCGTGTGCCGGCCACGCGCCCCTCGCTGACTTGTGGATCGGATGCCGACGTGGACCGGGACCACTTTGAGATAGACCCGGACGACGATGTGACAGTGACAATGCGTTTCTCGCCGTCCGTCTCGTTTGATCCCCTAACCATCGTCTAGTCGTGTACAAAGCATATGTGCCTCACGGCTGGCTGCAACTCCGTATTATGTCATCACACAATACTCACATGGTTCGATAGATGGGGTGGATCGTGCTGGACCGTCAGGGTGTTTGAGGATGGGTGAGATGAGATGGTCCCCAAAAGAAAATATTTCTTACAAACACACCTTAAGTAGTGGTGAACTAATCCAATCCGTCCCTCTCTCTCTCTCACTAACATGTGGGTTAGGCTGCATCTCTGCATTATGTTATCACGCGATACATACTTGATTCGATGGATGGGATGGGTCGTGCTGGATTACATGGGTATTTTGTTTGAGGATGGGTGGGATGAGATGGTCCCCAAAAGAAAATATTCCCTACGAACACACCTCAAGGAGTGGTGGACTAATCCAACCCATCTCTCTTTCTCACTAACATGTGCGCCTGACTGCATCTCTATATTATGTTATTATGCGATACACACCTGGTTCGATGGATTGGATGGGTCGTGCTGGACCGCCATGGTGTGAGGGTGTTTTGTTTGAGCATGGGTGGGATGAGATGGTCCCCAAAAGAAAATATTCCCTACGAACACACCTCAAGGAGTGGTGGACTAATCCAACCCATCTCTCTTTCTCACTAACATGTGCGCCTGACTGCATCTCTATATTATGTTATTATGCGATACACACCTGGTTCGATGGATTGGATGGGTCGTGCTGGACCGCCATGGTGTGAGGGTGTTTTGTTTGAGCATGGGTGGGATGAGATGGTCCCCAAAAGAAAATATTCCCTACGAACACACCTCAAGGAGTGGTGGACTAATCCAACCCATCTCTCTTTCTCACTAACATGTGCGCCTGACTGCATCTCTATATTATGTTATTATGCGATACACACCTGGTTCGATGGATTGGATGGGTCGTGCTGGACCGCCATGGTGTGAGGGTGTTTTGTTTGAGCATGGGTGGGATGAGATGGTCCCCAAAAGAAAATATTCCCTATGATCACACCTAAGTGGTGGACTAATCCAATCAACCCCTCTCTCTCTCACTAACATGTGGGCCGCACCCTTCGATCCCTTAATAACGTATGATCACCCCACGTACCATCCGATTCCTAAAAAATGCAGGACCACTACACGCTCATACCAAATAGATGATATGATTATTCCATTCAAAAAGAGGGATAGTCTAAGTCATTCTATCTCATCTCCAAACTACACAATGATCACCCCAATATATGTATATATCAATATGTGCTGTGTATTATTAAGTTTAGTAGTACGAATGAAGTACTGTAAAATATTGAAAGAAAAATAAACAAATGTATGTTGACGTTTAAAATAACAGTTTACAAATGCACAAACCGAACATGCACATGCATGCTGATGATGATGCATATACGAAAGATCCGATCACAGAACACCGATCTGTGCGTGATACACGCGTGGTTTACACTCCACCCCGGTTATATATTAGGTTAATTACGTAGTAGCATTCATTTCGATCTAAAGATAGTGCGGATTCACGATTAAGGAAGAATGAATTGAACAAAGCAAGCACCACACGCACAGCTAGCACACACGGTGGCTCTGAGCTTTTGGGCATTGCAAGCGCCGGGAACAAGGGACAAGCATAGCAAACATTACTCCTTACTAGCATATTACTCCTTAGTCCTTACTTAGCATGCAAGATCGGCTTGCATTGGGGCTCTAGCTAGCAAGCTATAGCCAACTCTGGGTGGGAGGCAGAAAAAAAGAAAATTTTAAGATTCGATCTTGACGCATTCTTTTTATTAATCTGAAGAATGTGCTGCGGCCACTGGCATAAAAAGATCAGACAGGCGCGTGGCCACCACGGGTAGTGCATATTTCGTGGAGTGAACAACCGGAAAGGGAAAACCGCCATCACAGCTGTGGTCATCATCAGTGTCTTCAAGCGCACAATTGTACTTATTGCTTACTATATACTCATTCCGTTTCGTAATGTAAGTCATTTTAGCATTTCCCATATTCATATTAATGCTAATGAATCTAGACATATATATCTATCTAGATTCATTAGCATCAATATGAATGAGACATATATATCTATCTAGATTCATTAGCATCAATATGAACGTGGGAAATGATAGAATGACTTACATTGTGAAACGGATGAAGTATTTCATTTGGTAGAGAGGAGCTTAATTAGCTCAATTGATACTAGGAGATATCGGTGTATATTGTGGCTTAATTGCGCCGTTTCTTTTCCCTCTTTCTGTTCAATTTTTGGCGTCTTTCCTTTATTTACAAAAACTAGCTTGTTGCCTCCGTGCGTCGAATGAATAAAAAGTAAGTTACACACTTACAGTACTGGGCTTTCTTTAGAAAGCTAGATGGAAATGATCTTTGTTGGTTAAAATATACAAACAATAGTTAATAATCCTATAAATTAAGTACTGCATGGAAATTAATGAACCACCTATAGGTGCGAACTTTTTTCTTTGTAAACATGCATCCTGTGGAGTGAGAACGACATAACAACATAAGCATGCCTATAAATGTATATCTAGCTAAGCTAGGAAATATCTTCTATATGGTGCAGAAATGGATGTGATTGAGCAGAGCATACCACCACCGCACCACATCTAGGTGCTAACTCTTTTCTTTTTAAAAGTGCAAAAGAGCCACAAATGATGCACTATAACAGCAAAAGTGCCTGTGCTCATAAGTTTGATATGCAATGTAAGAGGTAGGAAAAAGTGCATATGAACGAGAAAATGCTGCTTTGTTGGGTATTAGTGGTACACATCAATAAAATTAGCACATATGGATCAGAGAAAAGAGGTTATTGGGTGCTCCACTAGGAAATTGGAGGAAGCTGAAAGGAAAATGGTCCTTTAGTTAGATTGAGAGGGACATGGAGGGAAAACGTATTGGAACTTCCAAAGGAATGATAGAAAAAGGTTGGAGGAAATGCTTCAGTTGGATGCCTTCATGTCATCATGTGCGTGATTTGGTGAAGAGTACTTAATTAATAAGTTTATTGGAAGGACTTGTATTGTCTTGAACTTTTATATTGTGTCTTCCAATTCAAGCACCTTGTATATGAATATTTCCCCAGGAGCGTACTCTGTTTTCAGCAAAATTCCATACGACCTCAAGGTAAATATGACAGAGTAGTTAATTAAGAACCGGCCGTATAGCTATAATTCAACCACGTCGACGTCACTGCGATAACAGGTTTGGTTAAAGAAAGATATTCAGTTGAGCATAAACCAACACTGAGTACACCACGTACACGTACGCATGTCTGAAACGTCAGACGGCCGATTCAATAATAGCAGCTGGGGCGATGCCGAGAAATTGTTTGCGTGCTCGATCCACCAATCAGCACTACGGTGCCGAGAATCGCAAGCTGGGCGGCAGTAGTTTTAGCTAGAATTTCATCTACGAATACATTATAATATAGATTTATACATAGCGCTTCTAGTTCCATCCATCCTTCTCTAGGAATGAAATGAATAGCATGCAGTTTCGCACCGATCATATCCACTAGCTAGTAAAGCTAGTGTGCGCGTACGTCCGTAGTGGTGCAGCGCTCGTCTGACGTTTGCGAGCTCAGTCAGTCCGGCCGTTTGCGCTTGGTCGGTCCGGCGAGTTGTGGAGCAAGGCGTGGCCAGATTGGCTCGGCCGGCGAGAGGAGCTGAGCTCGCTTTTCAAACTGCTAAACGATATGTTTCGTGCGAAAACTTTCCATATGAAAGTTGCTCTAAAATATTATATTAATCTATTCTTCAAGTTTGCGATAATTAAAACTCAATCAATCATAAGTTAATACCACCTCGTTTTACGTAAAAAACTTAATCTTCATCTTTATCTTCATCTTCATCAGATTCAAACAGCACCATAGTCACCAACGAGACCGTGGGCATCGATCAGGCGGCGGCACCGTAGGATAGCCCGCAAAGCCCCCAACGCGCTCGCACGAGCTGTGCGCCACCGCGCGCCTCAGGCCTCATGCGTGTCTCGGTTCTTTTACGCGAGAAGACGTAGTTTGGACGCCTCGCGCGCGCGCGGCACATGCACGCGCGGGCGAGGCCGCGGGCGGGTGGTGTGGGTGTAGCACTAGCCTGGACGGGGCGGGCAACGCGTGAGAGTAGCTAGGCTGGCAGCAGGGGCGGATTGGAGTATGGGTGTGGGCTGTGGCGTGCCGGTGCCCTGCGACTCTGCGAGTGCTGCAGGGTTACGTGACCGGGGGGCGTGCGGTAGGGTAACAGCGGGGAAACGTCCGGGCACTGTTTTCTCGATCATCGATGATGCTGTGGGTGTGCCCGGTCGACGGAGTAGAGGCCACGCGCGCGCGCGCCCGTGAATCGAGGCGTGGAGCACTGTCCAGTGTCCGCAGCGCTGCACGACGGGCTTCATCTTGCAAGCCAGCCGCCGCCGCCATCCCCCCTCCGATCCGGTCTTCCCCCCTTCCGTGCCAAATTGCCAATAAACCACTTTAGATGGTACTACTCCCTCCATCTCTAAAATAAGGGATTTTGGTGGGATGTCACACATCCCACCAAAATCCCTTGTATTTAGGGGCAGAGGGAGTATAAGGCTATACCTCTATAATTTTGCACCTTTTCAAAGAAATTTTTTTTTACAACTCAATGTATGTGCGCTCGTTTGTTTCTTATTTTTCAGATACTGATAATAAAAAAACTGTAACAAATTCGACCATGAATAGTGTTGACCGTAACAAAATTCGTGGGTTTTCTTTTCGCAAGCGTAGCTCGACTGATTAGGTTCATTGTGATGAAAGCAGTCTACTCGGATTCAAGTCCTAAACTTGACATGGTTGCTGCTCGTATTTACGGCTAATTATTCATTCAGTCGTAGGCGATATACCTATCGATAGTTAGATGCTCGTGGTTACTCTGTTACACTACTATAGAAAGACACTATAGGTGCTAGAATAGCTAAAACCGACATCGATAGTCTTTTTCCGCACTTACACGCGCTCATTGGGAGGGGGGAGGGGGCAGCAGCAAAAACCGACACCTTTGTGAATAGATAGGTGCCGGTTCTATATAAAAACCAACACGTAAAATATTAGTATTGGTTTATTCAAAAGAACCAACACCTATAATATATTATAGGTTCTGGTTTTTAAGAACCAACACCTACAATCATATACGTGTCAGAATTTTAAATAAACAGACACCTATTAAAAAAATTGGTCGGAGCCGACCGAACCGACCAACCTTATCTACTCCTACTCCCAGTCATCCTTATCATCCACACTGCTAACCCACTCCCGTCCCTCCTCCTTCCTCCTCTCTCCTCCTCCACACTGCCGCCCCACTCCCACCCGTCCTCACCGCCGCCTCCTCCCACATGCTTCTGCTACGCTCCTCCTTTCTCCCACTCTTACTCTCCCTGTCGAGGGATCCAGGTGACGGCAGCGGAATACACGATGACAGCGACGACGACGGTGGCACGACAGCACGATGACGGTGGCTACGCGACGGCGCTGGCGCCCTCCCCTCTGCCAGATTCGACGAAAAGGGAGGCGACGGGCTCCCCAAGCCGTCCGCCTCATCCCTGCCGTCCTCGTCACCGATGGCCACGTCATCCCTGTCGTCCATGTTGTGGATCCACCTCTGGACATTGCTCATCACTGTGGCGTTGTCGTCGTTGCCTGACCCCCTCCTTGGTTCTAGCTCAATGGGCGCTGGATTTGGTGACCCTGGTACTTGGCGTCGACCTCTCCTCGCCGACAGAGGCAATGTCCTCATCGGCAATAGCGACGATGATGATAGTAGCCCCCGTGCTGCCCACTCCGCCAGATCTGGAGGCACCTGGCAACGCCGGGTAGTCCCTTCGTCCTCGGCTCCACCGCCGACATCAAAGGTCAGTGTCCCTTGTCCTCTCCCTACTCCCTACTCCCCTCTCCTTCACCCTCCTCCTCCTCTCGCCCTCCTCTCTCTTGTTGATCTTGTTGTCGGCAATTGTCTACAGGACAACAGGTGGGCAGACTCCTCCATGGTGGACAACAGCCGCGAGTTGTCTAGAATTTCTAAATTCAAATCCATGTGATGAAAATTGTAATATTATGTGATGTGTTGATGGATTATGTGACTTTTAATCCTATAAATTTGTGAATTTCGTTGGATATCTGTTTCATTCTTTAGGGATTTTAATCATAGGCTCATTGTCTCGAGCCTGTCTTGATGGTTTTTTTTTGCTCCTGTAGGGTCATTGGTGTTAGTTGTTCAAACCTTATAGGTGCATGTTTTCTTTACAACCGACACCTATATATTGTTATATGTGCCGGTTATGTAACCGACACCGATGCCTTTAGTCATCAGTGCCGCCTGCTTGGGTGCCGGTTGAGAAAACCAATACCTTTGTGTGGTTCCAACAAACACCTATTAATGTTTTTTTTAGTAGTATTAATCTCAAGATATACCGGTCAAATGCTCATAGGAGTAGGGGGATCGGGATCCTCTGCATTAGAGTACAAAATGCAAAGGAGCTACAATAATTTGCATTAGGAGGAAACTGCACCATCCATTCATGATTAAAGACATATGATAAACATCCACAGTATGAATGTGATAGCAATGGATATAAGCTAAAATATTGATGCTACAGTAATGGATTGATCTGAACCGTCCGTTGTTAATCTAACTACTCAAATACTACTGCAAAACATTGTAGCATATTGCATTAATAGTTCAATTATAGAGGATCCGTATCCGGAGTAGGGCATATATGTTCATAGGGATAAGTATGCACTTGTTATGAGCACCTGAGTTTGTACTATGTTTTTAAAATAATTGTGCTTTTTTAAAGGCTAGGTATTAACTTTTTACTAAACTATTCTTAACAATGATGTGTCATGTATATTTGTAGTTAAATTAATTGTTAAAATAAATATTTGTAAAGGTTTTGTAATATTTTTTTAAGTTCGTGTACCAGAGTTATTTTTTCTTCAATTGAGGCTGCTGCCTGTGCGTGCTGATCAGCGGGCAGAGGCAAAATGACATCACGTCGCCACTCACAATCACCGCTTGCCAGTGGTTTGCCACAAGAAATGGGTTTTATCTTGTTCTTTGCGGCTCTGCGTCACTAATTCGACAAACTCTATTTTTCACTCCCTTAACTATTGGCCGAATCTATGCTACGCCTTTCTCAAGTATTAAAACCATTTCAAAAAGATTTCTCAAATTTGAGGTGGCTAACGTGGCATCCACAAGGCAACCCAGTAAGTGACTACCTCCCATCTTCTTCCTACACCACCCCCCTCTCTCCCCTCACTCCCTCCTATGGGCACTCCACTTGTGGGTAAGGTTGCAAGGGGGTAGGCCCGTGAACCCACTTACAATAAAAAAAGCGGGTAATCCCGCGTAATTGGGTTCGCGGGCCTGCCCCTTGCACCCCTACTTGTGGGTCACCGACGGCACAACCGGTGGCTAGCAGGCGACGGAGGAGGAGGAGCTCGAGTACACCCTAAGCCACCACACTCCTCCTATTGAACTTGGGAAAGTGGTGACGAAGATCTCACAACACGAGTGAAGGTACTCAAACATCGTGCGGGATTCATATGGGTCATCATGACAACAACCGTCTGAAGGCAGTGGGAGGTGGAGAGGAAGACCTCAAGTAGTGTAGTGGGAAAGTTCTCAAGGCAGTACTTTAGGTTGAGGCGGATGGAGTGTTGCCTTCAAATGCATTGCATAAGAGGGAAAAGAGGGATGCCGCTATAGCGAGGAAGGAGTTGGTCGTTATGACATCCCCTGAGGAGAGGGCGGTACCAAGAAAGGAGACGATGGAGGGGAGGACGCTACCTAGCAGGGAAGTTGGAAGCTGTGGCGGCAAAGAGGGCCTTGGAGAGTTGTGCATGGATGAGGGATGACGCGGTGAGGAGGAGCTGGAGGAGGTTCGCTCTGATGGTGATGTAGTTGAAGGGCGAGAGGTGGTTGGCGTTGCCACCATCGAAGGAGGTCTTGGGCTATAGGCGGAGAAAGAGATTCTTAAACTAGATGGAAGCAAGGAGCCACACCCGTGGGTCATGGCGCAGGGAGGAGATGAGGCCCAACAACGTGAGCGTGAAAAGCCCGAGGAGCACAAGGAGGACGCCAGGCTTTGCTTGGTTGCATGATGTGTGACGATGTCAAGGGAGAATGATTACGTGAACCATCTCGTCAGGGTGTCGAGCCTCTCCAGAGCCATCTCCATTCCCATTGTACGGTGATATGGCATAAGGCAACTAAGGTTTGGTGGAACAAAGGAGATCAAGAGAGGTGCTGGAGCTCCCGCAAAAGAGAGGGAGGTGAGAGTGTGAGACTAAGAGAAGGGAGTAGTCGAGGAAAAAGGTGAGAGATAGCCATGTACATATCGATGGAGTTGTTTTAAAGGGATTAAAATGGACTCCAACCCACCCAAAGAGCGCGCGTGCAATTTGAAGGTAGAAATGGGCTTTTATGGCAGTACTTTCCAGCGGAAACCGGCCCAAGGCTACAGTTTTCGGGCCCCAGACCCAGAATGCGAGGTATCAAGGCCTGACTAGTCACTGCAAACGCCGCTTCTCTTCTGCGAGCCTGCACTAAAAAAAGCCAGAAGAATTTTGCCCCAGATCCATACCAATATCAACACAAGTTCTCCAAATTGCTGGCATTAGAACTTTGCAAATTTTAAATTATGCACTGTATGGCAAACGGGGAACGGGGTTCCTCTTGCCTTAGTTCCAACAATGCAAAATTTATTTGAAAGTCATCGGTTCACTAGTTCATCACTGGCAGAATTAATTATACCATCCTCATACCGCCTATTCACATCTCTATCTCAAATAGGAGTACAGAACATTAAGCCTTTGATTTCTGGATTACGAGCAATATTTTGAAGTTTGAAGATAGATACTTTAATTTACCGAACACTCGGCACAGTAGTCAGTACAGTCACATAATTACACACGCACACGCTGGAGCTGCTATATTCGTCAAGAGGCTCCCACCTACGTATAAAAGCGTATAAACAGTGGCGTAATTCTTCTAGAGTTCAAGAATGGCGAGGGATTCTCGCAGAAATCAGTGGTAACTCGTATCTTCTCTTTAACTAAAAGCATCAGTCCATCAGTTATATACACACGAATTCCTTAGCATAACGTCACTGAGCTCACCGCATAGCCCGCTTTGTGGTAGGGGATCTTCACCTGTGAAGTTTACGAAGGAAATAACGGTGCTATGGTTTTTCTGGTGGCTCTTGCTGTTTTGCTCTACTCCGGGACATCAACCTCTCCTTGATTTCTTTAAATGATTGGAGCTCTTCGAGTGCATCAGATTTCCTACGGGACACGACAGAACTGGTTGAGGCTGCTTCACTAGATTCAACCGCTGATGCTTGAGATGGACAATTAGAATTTCGCAGAGGGCGTGCAGTTTTGAGCAGGTGCACCAGAGAGCCAACAGCGGCATCTTGTGATTTATGGGACGACGAACTTGCCTGATCTCTAGCTTCCTTCCCATCACTGCTCCTGTATATTATATAGTGCATGTAGAAACGGTGTTAGAACCATAGAAACTCAGTAGTGGAAACAAAGAACCGAATAGTAGAAATACAAGAGGACATACATAACTGTTATATTTTATCAAAAGCCATGGGTACAGCTCAACAAAGATAAACATGAATGGGGTGAATAATAATAGAGGCACATATCCAGATAAGGTTATATTAGATCTGAATCTCCTGTTAATATAGGGTGCTGCGTCAAAAGAATATCTGATGGCACTGGGAATAGTAAAATAGACTAATCATCTTACTCAATACACCATATAGACTATCACGCAACAAATGTAGCTCAATGCATTGAATATAATTATCCTATTGTGGCACCACATAACAATGACCACCCAAACAAGCAAAACTAGATGTTTAATTTAGAGTAGATTTCACATAACCTTACGTATTAGGGTTAATTGGATCCATGCCACTACAAATATGCCATTTTAGATAAATGCCACTACTATTCACGATATCGGTTATGTGCCACTAGAATTTGGGGAAATTAGAACCGTGCCACTAGTATTATGGTCCTTGTTGCACAAAACCACAAGGGTTTTGGCATGTGGCACACAACCCCGGATATCATGGTTCTAGAGTTTCACAAAACCTCATTGTTAACCAATTGTTGTTTGTTTCATCATAAGTATGAGTTTCTAATATCAAATCTCAAAACTCAAATTAATGAATTTTTTGATCTATCATAAAAAACTTTAGCCATCTAAGTTAAGCATTTTTTATTTTGCTACAATGTCAAGTTAAATTTGTTGACGCCTTGACAGTGTGGTTTTATAAAACTATAGTACTATAATATAATACCCGGGGTTATGTGTCAGTGTGTCACGTGCCAAAACCCCCGTGGTTTTCTGCAATTTGGACCGTAATACCGGGGGTTCTATGAAATTTACTATTTAATTTATGTACGAGTGTAATAAAAGTAAAAGGAAAACTCCATTTGAGCAATTCACTCTTCCTAAGGCCTGAAATTTGACCCTCGACCACAAACCAGATACTCAGCAATCAGCATCCCTGAATAATCATCATCCCTCTCCCATGTGCTGTATCCATCTAGCTTGTCAGATGTAGCATTTCTCGCCATTCAAGTTGTTCACTCAATATGGTGGTACAGTGACTGCCGGTTGGGGTTGTAGATTTCTGTTTTCAATGGTTCTGTAATTGATTTTTATGGTGAACTGTAGGGGAAGGCCCATATTGTATGGATTGTCATTAAGAAAATAAAGTGCTCAATTGTACTTTCCTGGAGTTCTTCTGCAAACTTATCCCACACGTGCAAGTAGTTCAACTAGCTTAGATTTTGATGTAATAGGTAAATAAACTTCATTAGGTGTTCACAGAAGTCATTAGCAAGCAAATTTGCCTAACCCATAGGCATATCCCACACGTGCAAGTAGTTCAACTAGCTTAGATTTTGATGTAATAGGTAAATAAACTTCATTAGGTGTTCACAGAAGTCATTAGCAAGCAAATTTGCCTAACCCATAGGCATCAATGCCATGCCAGCTACTGTGTGATGGCATAGGTTTGAGTGACCATTACCTTGTTATGTGAGGACATATGTTCGGTCGACCCAGCAAGCCAGATGATGTGTTACTACAGGATTAATCAGTGCCGTTGATCAGTTAAATGTTTAGTTTGCGTATCATTTGCTTGGTTAGGTCTGTTTAGCTATTGTTGAGGATTGTTAGGAACATTATTTGGATATTGCAAACGACCTTCTCTATACAACAGATGTGGCATTCATTATTAAACACAAGCAAGAAGTTAGCCTACTCTCTTCTGTCCTGTCACTCTGTTCTCTTCCAGGGTTCCAGGGAGGTGAGGGTTCAGGCTGCACCCTCCTGTCGAGCACAACTACACCCTTTGCCATTTAAGTCCAGGGCCAAGACATAACAAACATACTTGCACATGTAGGACATGTTTGATATGTGTTTGATGACCACTAGTACAATTTAATCTTTTATAAGTGCTTTGTTAGTTTCTTTCTGCTGTTCTGGCTGTATCTTGATATTGCTTTTGGTTGTTGGCCAGTGTGTTAATCATTGTCGAGTTGTAGCCTAGTGGCTATTTTGTTCCAGAAACTTTACCAGGATGGCCGGTAATCCCGGCTACACTCTTCTATCTACCTATGCTTTCTATAAATAGCTTGGCTTTGGCCTTTTGTCTAAAAAAACATTTTAATATGTTAAAACTTGTTGATTGTGACTACGACGCAGGTTACATAGAGGTTAGAACTTAGAAGTTGCAAAAAAAAAAGTCTTTGAGTCAAGTCCAAATTTGTGCTTTGCACTTGTAGCAACTGTTAGCTCTGACATATGATTGTGTTCACTCTAACTATACTGCAAAGAAACTTAAGAACTGGTAACTATGCAAAATCTAGATCTTTGCAATAAACTACATATTGGTAGAGCTGTCGATCAAGGCACACCGAGTCCATGTTAACTAAGCAAATAACCCTCATTTTTATTATTCTTTTTTGCTATCTCTACCAGTTATTCCAACACTAGTTTTGTAGTATGACAAAATAACATGCCCAAAAGGTTTTCAAATCCTTAGTCCCCTTAAAGTCATATTTAAACTTTTGAAAAAAATCAAATAATGTGCAACATAATAGGATTTGATAGCTCTAACGATCAAATATTTGTGTAACCGGATAGCCTCTAGCATTCTTTAACAGCTAGATCTATGGATACTAAATCAACTTAGTACTGCCTCCCTCCCAAAATATAACGGATAGGAGCTAGTACTTCGTATTTCATATGAATAGATAAGACTTCATGTAATTCGTTCCTGGCTTTATCTGATGCACTACTGCCCTAGCAAATGGCGAAATTCATCATATCTATAGATAGAATATTTAAGTTACTACCATACATACCCAGGCTGGGAGCTCGGTGTATCAACATCATCCACAGCAAAGGGATAATCTGCGTCATCTATATCATCTTGTCGAGGGGAATCACAGGAGGAGAGTGCAGAGAACCTGCCAGATTCGTCCTTAGTGTCCTTGCCCTGCACATGGGTCAAACGGTGTCAACGCAGACCCAACTCAAATACATATTTTTTTTTCTGGCTTCAATAGCTAGAGGAAGATAAATAAGTTATCCATAGCTAATGCAGAGGATAAGATTAAGTCCCATAAAGGCAATCCACTAAATAAAAATTAAAAGTACAAGAGCAGACATATATTGCAGCAGACAAGGGTAATCCAAATATCCAACCATTTGAAGATCAAAGGCTGCTTTTAGGTAAGCCTCAGAAAATAACTAACTCAACAACCATTCTTCTGTTTCAACAAGTACTGTGAACGCATTTCTTTTCAACAAATAATATGGTCTCAGCAAGAACCAAGAGCCAATCGAAACAGTTCACAACTAATGAGAGACCCTGATATGTAGTCTATTTTTTGCCAAAAAAAAAAGGAGAGATGAGAGCTAAATGGTGTATATGCTAACAAACAATATTTGGGCTGCTTCAACTCCAGTACTAATAATGGCTTACACTCCACTATCAAACATGGTTTGTTGCACAATATCATGAAGCTAAACTTAACATAACAACTTAAACTTGTGAATATGTACTGCTAAACATTGACTTGAAATAGCTCTTGGTAGAGTTTGTTTTCCTAGTTTCCAAGGTAAATGCCAGTAGGCTCTACTCAGCCACATGAAAACAGAAAAGTCTACTTCAGATATACCAGATGAATTGCCTTACACTCACTCTCAAAAGTTATATGATTCATGAAGGATCCAGTATTGAGCAGTGATGAAGATAAGGCATACACAAGTATCAAATATAAGTTGAAAGTATATTGGAGGCTTTAAAGCCATGGATCACCTTGCGTCCTGGCGACAAGCTTGCATAGGGATCCATTATTCGAAGTCCATCTGGGCATCTCTCTGATGGGGACTGTTGTGCACTAGATGTTCCTGTCTCCCCTACTCTCCTCGGAGACGGTGGTGGCAATGTGATCGGCCGGTGAATTGGGCTCCTCCTGTCACCCACCTGTGGTATGCTCATTGGTGCAGACCCTCCCTTCGGACGAGATTGAAGATACCCGCTGGGAAAATTGGGTGGCGATGGAGTGGGTGATGCGTTGAGCAAATGAGGTGGCGAAAATCTAGCTTGCGGCCTAGGCGCCTGCGGCCAGAGCGCTGGCGGCGCCCAGCTGTGCGGGCGCTGCGGCTGATTGGACAGCGCCTGCGGGAAAGCGGAACCTGTGGCTCCCGTGAGCGAAGCTGGGAAGGCGCGCATTGGCTCGGCAGCAGGGCTGCCCACGTAGTCGGCGATCAGCATGGAGGGCGACAAGGAGGAGATCTCGAGATTGAAGGCAGCGAGGCTGGGGAGGTACTGGACAGAGACGACGAGGCGGCCGTGCTGCGTCTCGACGGGGACGAAGTGGTAGGAGCGCATGGCGGCCTCCTCGTCGCGGGAGAGCGGCACGGCGAAGGAGCCGACGCGGTGGACCATCTCGTAGTTGTAGGATTGGTTGGCGCAGAGGAGGCGGAAGACGCGGTACGCCGGCAGGAAGCGGAGCGTGGCGTACACCGACCGAAGCATCGTCATGCAGCGCTTGTACGCCCGGTTCACGGGTATCCCCTCGCCCGCCGCGGCGTCCGGCCAGGGCTCGCACACCACCGTCCATCTCTCCACCACCTCCCGCCGCTCCGCCGCGCCGCCGCCGCCCGCCGGCTGCGGCGGGAGCCAGGAGGATGTCCACCACGAGCGGCTCCCCGCCTCCGGCGCCTCCACTCCCTCCGCCGCGGGCGGAGGCTGCGGATCGTGGAGCGGGAGGTGGAACCACCTGTCCCGCCGCCTGAACGACGCCGACGCGGCCGCTGCAGCGGGCGCGCCCGCGCACGGCGAGCACGGCGTGGAGCACCTTGAGGTGGAACTGCTCCACCATCAGCTCCGCGCCCCCGCGGCGCCCGTCCCCGAGTCCGACATGCTGGACATTGCGACCGCCGAACCCCGACCCCAGCGCCGCCGCCGCCGCCGCGCCGCCGCGCCTCCTCCTCCTCACCACGGCTCAAGCTCCACGACATGGCTGGCGCTCCTCGCAGCAGCAGCAGCAGAAGCAGTACGGCCGCATAAATCCGATCTGCTCGCGATCGGAGGGAAGCGCACGGCGACGGGGGATAGATCTGCGCGTCGATGGGAGGGAAGAAGAGGAGAGGAAGAGGTTGGAGTTCGATGGATGCGGGGGGTGAGAGGAGTTGAGTTGTTTATCTGCAAGGATTAAGGATCGCTCGCTGGTTTGGTCTTGGATTTCTGGGTTAAAGGGTCGCTGTTGGTGTGGTCATGATGAGATTATAATGGTGGCGACGACGAAACGAGATTATTTTCGTGCTCGTTTAAGATATTAAAGTTAACTGAAATTTTTTTATGGTTGAGTTTCAACGTAATTTTTCTTTCTCAACTCATAAAATCGTTCCTACGTGTCAGCCCTTCTTCATTTTTGTTTAATGTATTGGCCATTCGACGTATATGAACATATGGCAAAGGAATCTTTCAATGGACGCCGGAATATTGTCAAATTTTAGTATTATTCATCATGTGATCTATACAGCTTCAGAGGAGTTACTGTTGTATATTTGTGTTCGTTAAAGAATAAAGAAAATTAAATCCCTCATTTTCCGCTTACACTCCCGGATTGCTGAACGGGAGTTTTTAAAAAAAGTGGATAGAAAAGTTATTTTTAAAAAATATTAATTTATTTTTTGAAATTAAAAATAATAACTACTTAATTAATTATATGCTAACAGTGGATCTCATTTTGTCCATTTTCTTAATTTTTTATATCCCCTCATTTCAAACACATCGTTAAAAAAACCAGAGGAGTTACTGTAGTAAATTATTAAAATATCGTGTGCTTTGCTAGCAGCTTCTTATCTTTGATTATGGGTAAATGTTTTGTCAACACCATATTCCAACCTTTCTTTATTGCGATCGAATAGCTTTACCTCTTACTCCTCTTTTTCATGGACTTCGACAAACGCTTCGAAATGGTGATTGCTGCAGAACTGACGCAACATCTCTAAACTACCCTGAAATTTCTCAGGAAAACAGCCCGTGCCAAAGCTGAAAATGAGCTGGAAAAAGACGTGTTTGGCAATTCTATACCGCCTTGTTTACGTTTTCATTCCGTCGGTGCTTCTTCACCATAGTCAAGTCGTTCACTTCTTCCTCCAAAAAGGAACATCAGATGGAAAATAAAGTACGATGATCTGGTCAATTGTACTATTAATAATACAACGACCTTATCCATTATTATCCCCAATAGCATTATTCTTAGGACTCATTCCACTAAAAGTCCTGCTACAATTGTACCGCATGTACTATTAATAATAGAATCTTTTAGAGGTTCTCTCCTATCCTTAAGAGATACAGTACATCCTCACCACCTCACCACCAATATCCCTTTAGAAGTTCTCTTCTATCCTTGGAAGACATATACATACATGGTACATCCTCACCAATGGAGTGTAGAAAAGAATGTATGCCCGTAGCGACTGCTAAAACTGTTCCATGCTAGCTACGAACATAAACATTTGTTCTTTCTTTTTGTTCAGCTGAGTGCCTGAGTCCGATCAAATATGATGGGATTGAGATTTTGTACAGCCGGTAAATATTGCCTTTGCTTTGTACACAGAATTCAAGATTGGAACATAGACTCGCTGAATGACTACTTCTGAATGCTGAGTGGCTGTTAACATTCGGAAGTCTTTCGTGTTAGTTCAACATACATTTTAACCTTGCAATTCAGGTGATATAGAACTCCTTTAGTATAAGATCGACCCTATTGATCGTCCAATAAAAAATAGCAAATGAGCTACATCTATCATACAGAAGTGCATGACAAAGGACCTAAAAGCAAAACAAAACAAAATGGGAAAACTGGAAAGCCCCCTTCCGTCAGTTGCATCTTGTAGGTTCAATCAGTTCAGAGAAGAGCGCCCATATCTCCAGCTATTGTAGGATCTCCGAGTGAACTGCTGCGGTGCAAAACTTAACCCAAACATCTCTCTCAGGGCCTTCCCTGGCTCAAGGAGTCCGATCAGTCTGGCAACAAGGGATGCACTCTCCCTGACATGCTCCAGATCTTTGGTTTTGGTCCAAAGGCGACGAGCGACCTGTAGCCTTCTCCTCTTGGAGGCAAGTGAAACCCCCCATTTGGTGTACATGCTCTCTCGTTCCTCGATTGAGAGCCGTCTTTGCATCTGCCTGCAGAGCATCTCCCTTTCACGCTGCAACTTCTTCGCACTGCATCCCGAGTCATTTTATCAGAAGTGTCACAACCGATGTAATGCAGTGAAGTTGTAAGAAGTATGCTGAACATGACTTACCTTGAAACTAGAGAAGTATTCGGGATACTAGCTATCGCTCCATTGGAGTAGGTATCTTTAAGAAATGATAGCCTCCTAAGCTCCACTTCCATGTAAATGGAATCAGCTGGGTCTCCTTTGAATAGCAAGAAAAAATAGGTCCTATGGACCAAAGAAACATTGCATGCATGCCAAAAGTCAATAATCTCTTGTTGCTTCTTCTCGAATTCCAGGGGCCACCGTGAAGGTGACTGTAGGGCATCTGTAATCGGATCCAGTCCTACACTCCTGATGGTTCCTTCTGCCAAGTCTCCATTTCCACTCTGGCAATCAAAACAAAGAACAAAATCATAATTAAATGTGGCATATTGGACTATCTTAAAGTAGTGCAGCGAGTATTTTTAGTTTATAACAAGCCCTCCATGAGCTATTAAAAATGTGAAGCACCATAACCCTGTGCTGTTCTCAAACAAGTAGAATGAGCAGCATCAACAGGAACAAGATAGCATTTCCAATGACTCACATGACCAAGTTGCTTCTGATACTGAACCTGTGCCATTTCTTTCAGTTCAGCAACAAATTCACCTATGCCAGTAAATTCTGTGTCGCCTGCAACAGAACTGTTTGCCTTCAGTCCATCCCTCGAGGTAGTAATTTCAGAAAGCATTGACCCTGCCCTTGATAGGGTCTCACTCTCTGCATCATAGTTCAGTGCAGATCCCCTTCTTTGACAATTCTGAGGTCTCCCAGCGAAATCTATGAAACTTCTGTTTGGTGGGGTGCAATCGTCCTTCTCCAAGTCTTCAAACAAACTAGATCCAGTAAGAGACCTACAGCTCCTGCTCCTACCAAGTACTTTAGAGCTTGATGAATTACGTGTTGAAGATCCCAGATCTTTTACAATATTGGCAAAAAGTTTTATGACATTTTCCAAATGCTGCTCAAGGGTAACTGGAGATTCATCACGAAGCCTAGAATTCACAGATGGATTTGAATCATTGTTGATATGCATACTAGAACCTGCATTTGGGTCTTGCAAACTATTGCTCCCCACAGCCGACGATTCCAAACATTCATTTCCTCCTGTTTCATTGGTTTCTATACACCGTACTTCTTTGCAAATATCATCTGAATCTTCATTAGAGATCTGTGAGAGATCATCTCTTCTGTTAGTTGGGAGCATCCCACTGAACGGAGGACTGCTGACTGAGTACCTAGATGGGGTAGTAAACTGCACATTATTTTCAGCCTGTTGAGGCTTACGTTCCCTCTGTGCCACTCGCCGGCCTTGAAATCTAAAATTTTGGACACTGTCAACAACTTCTGATGATTCAGTTGTTGATTGCTCATCTTCACACGTCTGTGGAACATCGAAGGTAAAGTTCCTCCCAGTAACCTACAAGTAGATAGAAGGAAAAAGGTAAATAACATTATGTGGTTATGAAACAATAGTTATACTAAGGAAGTCTGCATACCGAGGACTGCTTTGAAACATGGACATGGTTATCTCCAACAACCTGAAGCAAATCCTGAAGCCTGGACTGAGCTAAATCACGCTGTAACTTCAATTCCTTAATTTCTTTCTCCATCTGCAAGGAAGAATATGTGAAATCTTTTACACCATGGCTAGAAGTTGGTGTGTTGCTGGCATTGAAGAGAACTAGCATAAAGCATGCATAAAAATGGTCATTTTAGGATCACAAGTTATTTAAATACAAAGAAAGAGAAAGAGTGAACACCACAAAGGTCAGAAGTAGCATTTACCTTCCGGATTTGGTTATCCTTTTCCTTCACCAATGATTCAAGACTAGAATATGAAGCTGGACATCGCAATTCACTCTCCAACCTAGCAAGCTCTTTTTGCAATTGCTTAACTAGTGCTTTATCGGACATGACTACATTAACCTGGGCATTTGTAACTACTTCCTTTGCACAGCTTGCAAATAGCAGAGTGTTTCTCGATTGTTCCATATGGCTACGGGCAGGACTCATTGTACAAATAATCGCAGTTCTTGCATTACCGCCCAGAGAAGGTTGCAGTATGCGCGTGAGCTTTGAATCTCGGTATGGTATGTGCCCATTTCTTACTTTGCTGCATAGACGAAAGCAAGTAATCAAAATGAGCCACAGCATCCATCCTCTAATGCCATGGGAAATTGGAATTCAACACTATGCAAAGTATTAAGTTACGTTGTCAACCTTAGTTTCCGAATGACAGTTCCTAGGGTAAGTAAACTTCTATTAATATGACAGCCTTCTTTCAGCCTAGCACCAGCTGATAATGCCTGAGATGCACGTTCACTTCCTGCTAAATCAACAAAATTCTGCATGGTACAACAAAATGCGCTTAAACTTCACCATTTCTACATGAAAAAGAAATATGACCAAAATTAAAATGTCTCTTACCACACTAGCCACAAGTGTAGTTGATTTATCCTTACCCAAGAACTCACGAGCAGAACTTTCTATTGTCTGAAAGGACAGATGGATAAGTTAGAATTAATGGACCAATGCAACATCAATTTTACATATTTACTATAGCCTTTTCTTTTCTAATGTGACTGCGTAGTGAACAAACCAGTTTAAGTATTTGATGCGATCTGGAGCTGTTTTCATTTAAGTATGTCTCCCCGGTTTTCCTTTGAGCTGATATAAAAACACAGAATCAGATGGCAGTAATCACCACCTATAAACTGTTTTTTAGATATGTATTAATGATTAATCTACCACAAACAACATCGCACCTTCACATAGAGAAATAAGCTCCTTGAGATGGTTCCAGTCCCTCAATACAACCTCTGTGAGGTTCTCTACATAGGTTCCTTTCTGTAAAATAAACAACACCAAGATCATTAGTAGAAAGCAGGAGCCAAGCAGGATTTAAAAATAATTATGAGATAAGTAGGAGTTGTTTTGACCTCTGCATCATCCCAAAGTCTAAGAGGAGTGTTTTCTGCACTTAGCAGATCCTTTACAACTTCATTATATATTTCTATTGCTGAAAATTTCAAGACAAATGCTCTCTCCTCATGCTGCAAAAAGAACAACATGCCTATCAGCCTGACAGTTCAAATGTGTGTCGTTTCAGCACCAGCTATGGATTAATAGGTACTAAGATGAGTGACTGATTACCTTGCCAATGTAATCATAAATATCTGCTACCGTATATTCGGTTATGCCAGTCATGGTGTATGTCTTTCCACTACTTGTTTGACCATATGCAAAAATACTCGCTGTTACAGAACAAATTAAAAGGAAATAAAAAGTGTTCTGTGAGTTCATGCAATCTTCAATCAAACCAAATTGGATAAGATAGGCAATAGGTTTGCACTTAACAGTTAATGCCACTAACTACAGAGAGGGCAACCTCCTTGGCCCCTTGCTTGTATACTTCTTTCGTCTCGCAGTCAGAGCGGAATACCCTATCTGCAATTGGAATAGAGTTGTGACAAAATACACAGCTGGAAAGTGAGAATATTAAAGAGCATACTTGTGGTAGGAGCAAACTAAACTCCCACTTATCTGTATTCTAGTGATGTGCAGTTGCCCACTACAAAAAAAAATGTCTGATACATTTGTAAATGTAAACATTCAATTTCAGGAGGGTTAGCTTAATTTCTAAAGGTGTTCTGTCGGTTTTTTTTTATTGGAACAGGAATGTGTCGATGTGTTCTGTTACCTTTAACAAACAACGATGTACATTTGTTGTAACAAATTACCATCAATCCGTAATTGGACTCTGGGCAGGTATGTTAAATTCTGAGATTTTAAATTTTAAAGATTATACAAGGTTTGTCCTGATTTGAATCAACTGGAATGCAATACATAAGAGCTGACCAGATAAGCGAAATCCTAACAGGAGATACAGAACTAATGAATTACAGATGTAGAAAACCCAGAGTTGTGAACTTGTGATGAACTAACCGAAGGAGTATGCAGTCGGAGCCGATGGCCTGTCAGGGAAGGTGCTCCGGGAGATTATGGTAGTGTCATTGATGCACTCCCACTCCGACGGATCCCCTCTCGCAATCTCCTTGTCGCTGAGAGGCCTCAGCCTCACTGACACCAGTATCCTCTCCAGCTTCCCCACACCGCCGCCGCCGCCGCCATTGACCACCTCACCTCCGTCCATCTTGTCCCACTGCACCACCTCATCCCCGCCAATCGCCCCCATTTCACCCCTCTCTCTCTCACACACACACTCCCCCTCTCCCCTGGCCCCTACACCATCTGCCAAGAGCCCAAAATCACACCATTATAAGCGACAGAAAAGCAGTCACATCCAAAAAAAATAATGATCAAACGGGTCAGCAAAGGCAAACTGGAATTCAAGAACCCGTCCTACTCGTTGGGCGGGGAGGGGAGCCACGGGGTGTTGAGTTGTTGCTCCTGCAGGTGGAGGAGAAGGCAAGGCAAGCACCTCTCGTGGACCCCCCAATCGTCGTGGAGACGATTAAGATGGTGGTTAGAGCGTCGTCCGCAACAGTAGAATCGCACACTAACTAGGCCTAAATCTAGCAACCGCCCCGCAAGCAGAGCAGCTACTCTACTCATTCCAAATGTTGACTATCGCGGCTACTTCCCAAGAACGCCTAAGCATATGCGCATTTTTTTTATGATCCCACCGACGGGGCGCAACCAGCGCCCGCAGGGGGGCAGCATCGCGAGCTACTACTAGATCACAATATCACATCAGTGAGCTAGGCACTAGCAGCCAAGTAGCAGAAACCCCGTAATGCACAAGCCACAACAAGGGAGGGAGCAAGAAAAACAAGGTGAAGGCGACGAGTCTACCTACCCTAGAGGCCGAGGCGGAGGCGCGCTTCTGGAAGCGGGAGCCGCCCTGCAGTGCCCGCCACGGCGCGACGGCCGAGCTTGGCGGCGGCCGCCATGGCGGTCGATATATGTGTCGGTTAACTATCGAGGGGGAGGACGAGTAAGGGGTTCCCGTCTTCCTAAGATGCGCCGTGGAGGTTCCGTTCCGTGAGCAGCAGCGGCGGCCGGCAGCCCGCCCTCCCCACGACGGCACACGATCTGGCAGGTTTTTGGGCGATATCGTAGAGGACGGTGGCTTTTCCTTTTGGCCCCCTCCCTTCCTTTCCTCGTTTTCCCTTTTCCCACACGGATGGGGGGAGAGAGCCGGAGAGGAGACCGTTGATTCCCTTGTCCCCACGTCGCTCTCGCTGGTTGCTCCTTGCCGTGCGTTTTTGCGCGATGCCCCTCTGCTTTTCGGTGTATTGCGAGCACTAAACATACGGAGGCACGGACGGAGTAGTGGATCATTGGGTTGGGTATTCTTGTTTGCACAGGAGTTGAGGTCTCAGACTGGAGTGACTGAGACTCACGGCGGCCAGACTGGTGCCTTCAGAATTCAGGAAGCAGGGATTACCACTAGGGGGGTTAGGCGTGAATGATGATGCGTGGTTGTGTTTAGGAATTTTGTTTGGGAGAAAGAGGGAAGATTCATCTTGATGTGACTGGCAGTTACAGTCCCTTAGTGGTAAAGCAATTGCTAATTGGATTTTTCTGAGAGGTTACGTGAAACTTACTCGATCGGTGAATGAATATCACTTACTAGGCGTGCTGCCTTAAGCGGTGCCATTTGCTTAATTAGCTAGCTCTTGTGGCTGGCTGTATGCCTGTATATGTTTTCTTGTACTGTCGATCTGTAAATGGTTGAGGAGAAATCACACCTTGTTCTGCGAAGATGCGCACCTTCTGCATTACTTCAGCTGGTCTTTGATCTGAGAATTTGTTTTCATTTTTGTCGATATCATTTCGGGAATAATAGCATGCTTGGCAGTAGTTTTTGTCGCTTGATGAGGTGAATGATGATCGGCGTAGATGGTTCTGTCCCTTTGCCGGCCGTGCCAGTTACTGCGTCGCAAAAAGCTGCACTCATGCTGTCCAAGGCAAAAAGATCACTGACCTACCCTTTCCCGGTGAACACGCACTCATTTCCCTCTCAAAACTTGGCGAACTAGCAAATCAAAAGACAATAGCACGGCTGGTACTACCAGTACAGTAGTACTGTCCACAACAGTGATCGAACGACCGATCGATTCGAAGCCACGATCGAGCTTCAAGGGAAAAACCTACACTACACACAACGAACTGTACGTACTTGTGACTACGTCTACGGTAGTAGTACTCCTAGTACATATAGTATCGGTTGCCATCCGCGACTGCAACCCCGATAGCTAGGCCAACGAAGTCAACAGCGCGCGCCAACCGAAGATCTCGCGGCATCATCTAGCGAGCGATTCGGCACCACCACCGCACCGGTAAACTCTCGCGCGGCGCGGCGCATGTGGCGTCCATGCGCGTCATGCGGACGGGAGCCGCGCGTCCCGTACCGCTTGGCAGCGACCGAAGCTGCCGCTCCCGCCGCGGGAGGAGGAGGAGGAGGAGGTGCGGCACGGTGCGTCGTACGGATTTTGTCGGTAGCCGCGGCGCGTATCGCGAGCGCGGACGCGCGAGGCGACGCGCGCTCCAGTGAAACGGCTGTCCTTCGCGCGGCGCATCGTCGTGCCGTGCGGCTGGTGCGCGAATCTGCTGGCCGGCAAGGGAAAACCGTTGTTTTTGGAGGAGGCGCTGCTTGTGTTTTTGGGGGAGAGGAGGGGGTCAGTCGAGAGACCGCACGCCTGACGGAATTCTTCGTCAGGTTAACAACAAATTAACGTCCTTTTAGGACGGGGTCCAGTGCGCGTACTTTGCCGGTTAACACGTGACAGGAATTTCTTTGGGTGAACCATTGTGCGTGGTCCAGTCGTGTGTGCCCTCTAGAATCCAAAGTGCTCAAAAAAAATTTATGGCTGATATTCTAGCCAATTGAATTCATAGCAGTATGTACTACTACACTGTTGTTCTACCAAACCACATTCTTACAGCCCACTTGCGTCGTCTGATCGTCTCGTCACATTAGTTAAGTTAGGCAGTTGTCGGAAATGGTGATTGTGGTTATTCTTTTCGACTTTGTGATATTTTGTTGTCAAAAGGTGCAAAAGAGAGGATGTCACTGATTGAGGTTGAGGGCATGCTTACCTTCAACTCTAATCAAAGTCGGGCTGTCTACTACTCTACTCTATATATGAACAGAAAACATCTAGCACATGCTTCTTTATTGTTCACTGATATGTCGAGCATGTTTGATATTGACACATCTAATCTAACGGCAGGCTGGTTGGGTGATTGATTGATTGGCTACCTTTACATATGATCAGCCAATAGCTGAGGTTTGATATACTGATAAGCAAACCGTGTAATATAATGTCCGAGTCTATTTTATTAAGCATCTATGCTATTTTTTTTAAAGTTGAAACTGTATTTCAAAATAAACCAATACCTACTTTCTTATTTATCCTAGTCTGTGTTTAGTTCTTTCCAAAGTTGGAAGTTTGGGTTGAAATTGGTACGATGTGACTGAAAAGTTGTGTGTGTATGATAAGTTGATGTGATGGAAAAAGTTGAAAGTTTGGATCTAAACACGGCCCTAGTTCACAAATTGAAAAAATCTACCCCTTTCATACCCTCTAGGCCTCTATGGCTCTACCTATATATCCACCCACTCACCCATTCTAACTTTTCATTAATGAGGGGTGTTTTAGTTTTTTTTTTTCTCTAGCTCTTCTTACTTCGGACGCTAGGATTTTTTTTTATAAAAAAGTATATTATATGTGTTGCTGTAGTGAATCTATGGTCATAATGAATCTTTTGTCTCCTAAACACCATATAAATTGGCATGTTCATGTTCCATGTTACACCATAATGTTATAGTGCTAAACAACATACACATTGTATTCCTCAGAGAGATTTGTCTTTAGATTGAAAGGACAGGGTTACACGTAGTTCTAACATGCTGATCATCTTCATTCCGTTGTTCTCCATCAAAATAAGCCGCACTTTGCAATTTGCAAAGTATGTGTAATAAGCTCTTGAAAAAGTATTATGTGAGAATTGAACTTGAACTACTCTGTTTTCTTAGAGGGGGAGGTAAAATTGCACCACTTGTTCATATTCAGGGGTGCAAACAACATATATGCAAGGCTAATGTAAATATTCAACTTATACCGAGGAAAGTCCATTAAGTAAAAGATGTTAATTTTTAAAGTTTATAAGTAAATTAATAGGACACTAAATAGAGTCTCATGCGAGTACAACTTCATAGGTATTAATTCTGGATGACGGAGTTATTTATCTTTATATTACACCACTTTCTTCATTTAGAACATGTTTAATAGAGCTTCAACTCCTAAATTTAATTTGAAAAGCCAGATCAGGAGTAGAGTGGGTCAGAAGTAGAGTTGTAGAACAGCATAACCTCACTACTCCTATTTATTTTGTGATAGCACTTCAGCTCACTCCATTCCCTTTTTGGGTGGAGTTGAAACCGTTTTATCGGACTTCAGCTCTAGAAGAGGTGGAGCTAGAGCTCTGCCAAGCATGCTCTAAATAAATGCAGTTTTAGCCTAAAAATTGTCCTCAAAAGAGTATAGTTTCAAAGTAGTTCACTAGAACTCTTTAATACTATTATATTTTTTTTCTTCTTATTTTCAGTCATTGAACCAGTAGTACTCTCCTTTCCCATTTTGCCCTTATCGTTTTCTCTCATATTAGTGAAGGCATAGTAGTTTTTTTTTAACTTTTGTTTTAATGCTCCACCTATTTAGAAACAGAAGGAGTACAAAAGATAGCTCTAAAAGCAACAACCAAATGTCCATGTAATATAGGAGAGTAGTCAATGGACGACACAAAAGGGGACGCAAGGTATCCATCTATGTGGACGGTCCTCCACCTGGTGCATGCGTCCCCTTGTGTATCGTCTTTTAACTCTCCTCTATTCATGTAACCATGTTAGCTCTGGCTTTTGGAGGCCTACTGTTTACCACATTAAATTAGCAAAAAAGAGAAATATATTCAATGTACGGTCGTAGTGGGTCCAGATGCTATAATTTATACAAATTACAATCAGAGATACTCTTTATATTTCTATTGTCTGAAAATTTCAAGGACAAATGCTCTCTCCTCATGCTGCAAAAAGAACAACATGCCTATCAGCCTGACAGTTCAAATGTGTGTCGTTTCAACACCAGCTATGGATTAAATAGGTACTAAGATGAGTGACTGATTACCTTGCCGATGTAATCATAAATATCTGCTACCGTATTTCGGTTATGCCAGTCATGGTGTATGTCTTTCCACTACTTGTTTGACCATATGCAAAAATACTCGCTGTTACAGAAACAAATTAAAAGGAAATAAAAAGTGTTCTGTGAGTTAAATGCAATCTTCAATCAAACCAAATTGGATAAGATAGGCAATTAGGTTTTGCACTTAACAGTTTAATGCCACTAACTACAGAGAGGGCAACCTCCTTGGCCCCTTGCTTGTATACTTCTTTCGTATCGCAGTCGAGGCGGTATACCCCTATCTTCAATTGGAATAGAGTTGTGCAAAAATACACAGCTGGAAAGTGAGAATATTAAAGAGCATACTTGTGGTAGGAGCAAACTAAACTCCCACTTATCTTGTATTCCTAGTGATGTGCAGTTGCCCACTACAAAAAAAAATGTCTGATACATTTGTAAATGTTAAACATTCAATTTCAGGAGGTTAGCTTAATTTCTAAAGGTGTTCTGTCGGTTTTTTTTTATTGGAAACAGGAATGTGTCGATGTGTTCTGTTACCTTTAACAAACAACGATGTACATTTGTTGTAACAAATTACCATCAATCCGTAATTGGACTCTGGGCAGGTATGTTAAATTCTGAGATTTTAAATTTTAAAGATTATACAAGGTTTGTCCTGATTTGAATCAACTGGAATGCAATACATAAGAGCTGACCAGATAAGCGAAATCCTAAACAGGAGATACAGAACTATGAATTACAGATGTAGAAAACCCAGAGTTTGTGAACTTGTGATGAACTAACCGAAGGAGTATGCAGTCGGAGCCGATGGCCTGTCGGGAAGGTGCTCCGGGAGATTATGGTAGTGTCATTGATGCACTCCCACTCCGACGGATCCCCTCTCGCAATCTCCTTTCGCTGAGAGGCCTCAGCCTCACTGACACCAGTATCCTCTCCAGCTTCCCCACACCGCCGCCGCCGCCGCCATTGACCACCTCACCTCCGTCCATCTTGTCCACTGCACCACCTCATCCCCGCCAATCGCCCCCATTTCACCCCTCTCTCTCTCACACCACACACTCCCCTCTCCCCTGGCCCCTACACCATCTGCCAAGAGCCCAAATCACACCATTATAAGCGACAGAAAAGCAGTCACATCCAAAAAAATAATGATCAAACGGGTCAGCAAAGGCAAACTGGAATTCAAGAACCCGTCCTACTCGTTGGGCGGGGAGGGGAGCCACGGGGTGTTGAGTTGTTGCTCCTGCAGGTGGAGGAGAAGGCAAGGCAAGCACCTCTCCTGGGGACCCCAATCGTCGTGGAGACGATTAAGATGGTGGTTAGAGCGTCCGTCCGCAACAGTAGAATCGCACACTAACTAGGCCTAAATCTAGCAACCGCCCCGCAAGCAGAGCAGCTACTCTACTCATTCCAAATGTTGACTATCGCGGCTACTTCCCAAGAACGCCTAAGCATATGCGCATTTTTTTTATGATCCCACCGACGGGGCGCAACCGCGCCCGCAGGGGGGCAGCATCGCGAGCTACTACTAGATCACAATATCACATCAGTGAGCTAGGCACTAGCAGCCAAGTAGCAGAAACCCCGTAATGCACAAGCCACAACAAGGGGGGAGCAAGAAAACAAGGTGAAGGCGACGAGTCTACCTACCCTAGAGGCCGAGGCGAGGGCGCGCTTCTGAGCGGGAGCCGCCCTGCAGTGCCGCCACGGCGCGACGGCCGAGCTTGGCGGCGGCCGCCATGGCGGTCGATATATGTGTCGGTTAACTATCGAGGGGGAGGACGAGTAGGGGGTTCCCGTCTTCCTAAGATGCGCCGTGGAGGTTCCGTTCCATGAGCAGCAGCGCGGCCGGCAGCCCGCCCTCCCACGACGGCACACGATCTGGCAGGTTTTTGGGCGATATCGTAGAGGACGGTGGCTTTTCCTTTTGACCCCCTCCCTTCCTTTCCTCGTTTTCCCTTTTCCCACACGGATGGGGGAGAGAGAAGCCGGAGAGGAGACCGTTGATTCCCTTGTCCCCACGTCGCTCTCGCTGGTTGCTCCTTGCCGTGCGTTTTTGCGCGATGCCCCCTCTGCTTTCGGTGTATTGCGAGCACTAAACATACGGAGGCACGGAGCCACGGAGTAGTGGATCATCATTGGGTTGGGTATCCTTGTTTGCACAGGAGTTGAGGTCTCAGACTGGAGTGACTGAGACTCACGGCGGCCAGACTGGTGCCTTCAGAATTCAGGAAGCAGGGATTACCACTAGCGGCTTGTTGGTAACTTGAAGAAGGAATTGTAGTTACACGAGGGAATGATGATGAGATACGATGGGAATTGATTTTTAATCCCAATATCTTGTTTGGTAGAAGTGATGGAAATTGATAGGGAATTAGTTAGAGATTAAGTCATTAATAAAACGGATGGCTTGAGATTTGTTAACAAAGTAAAGGAGAATTCCCTCCCAATTACCTGCCCCTACCCAGTTATGAAAGAAGATTCCTTCTCAATTCCCATCCTCATCCCACCAAAATTCCTGTCTCCCAACCAAACAAAACTCTTAATAGCCTCATCCCTTGAAACTTCAATCCTCTAAAAACTCCTCCAAAAAGGCCGAGGGGGTTAGGCTGGATGATGATGCGTGGTGTGTTTAGATTTGTTTGGAAAGAGGGAGATTCATCTTGATGTACTGGCAGTTACAGTCCCTAGTGTAAAGCAATGCTAATTGGATTTTTCTGAGAGGTTACGTGAACATACTCGATCGGTATATGTTTACTAGGCGTGATGCCTTAAGCGTGCCATTGCTTAATTAGCTAGTCTTGTGCTGGCTGTATGCCTGTATATGTTTTCTTGTACTGTCGATCTGTAAATGGTTGAGAAAATCACACCTTGTTCTGCGTAGATGCGCACCTTCTGCATTACTTCAGCTGGTCTTGATCTGAGAATTTGTTTTCATTTTTTGTCGATATCATTTCGGGAATAATAGCATGCTTGGCACTTAGTTTTTGTCGCTTGATGAGGTGAATGATGATCGGCGTAGATGGTTCTGTCCCTTTGCCGGCCGTGCCAGTTACTGCGTCGCAAAAAGTTGCACTCATGCTGTCCAAGGCATAAGGATCACTGACCTACCCTTTCCCGGTGAACACGCACTCATTTCCCTCTCAAAACTTGGCGAACTAGCAAATCAAAAGACAATAGCACGGCTGGTACTACCAGTACAGTAGTACTGTCCACAACAGTGATCGAACGACCGATCGATTCGAAGCCACGATCGAGCTTCAAGGGAAAAACCTACACTACACACAACGAACTGTACGTACTTGTGACTACGTCTACGGTAGTAGTACTCCTGTAGTACATATAGTATCGTTGCCATCCGCGACTGCAACCCCGATAGCTAGGCCAACGAAGTCAACAGCGCGGCGCGCCAACCGAAGATCTCGCGGCATCATCTAGCAGCGAGCGATTCGGCACCGCACCGGTAAACTCTCGCGCGGCGCGGGCGCATGTGGCGTCCATGCGCGTCATGCGGACGGGAGCCGCGCGTCCCGTACCGCTTGGCAGCGACCGAAGCTGCCGCTCCCGCCGCGGGAGGAGGAGGTGGCGGCACGGTGCGTCGTACGGATTTTGTCGGTAGCCGCGGCGCGTATCGCGAGCGCGGACGTGCGAAGCGACGCGCGCTCACCGGCTCCAGTGAAACGGCGGTTCTTCGCGCGCATCGTCGCGCCGTGCGGCTGGTGCGCGAATCTGCTGGCCGGCAAGAGAAAACCGTTGTTTTTGAGGAGGCGCTGCTTGTGTTTTTGGGGAGAGGAGGGGGTCAGTCGAGAGACTGCACGCCTGACGAATTCTTCGTCAGGTTAACAACAAATTAACGTCCTTTTAGGACGGGGTCCAGTGCGCGTACGTACTTTGCCGTTAACACGTGACAGGAATTTCTTTGGGTGAACCATTGTGCGTGGTCCAGTCGTGTGTGCCCTCTAGAATCCAAAGTGCTCAAAAAAAATTTATGGCTGATATTCTAGCCAATTGAATTCATAGCAGTATGTACTACTACACTGTTGTTCTACCAAACCACATTCTTACAGCCCACTTGCGTCGTCTCGTCACATTAGTTAAGTTAGGCAGTTGTCGGAAATGGTGATTGTGGTTATTCTTTTTCGACTTTGTGATATTTTGTTGTCAAAAGGTGCAAAAGAGAGGATGTCACTGATTGAGGTTGAGGGCATGCTTACCTTCAACTCTAATCAAAGTCGGGCTGTCTACTCTATTCCTTCCGTCCAAAAAAAAAAAAAAAGACAAACCCTAGATTTCCGTGTCCAACGTTGACGTCTTATTTAAAAAAAATTATGAAAAAAATAAAAAGACAAATCACGCATAAAGTATTAATCATATTTTATCATCTAACAACAATTAAAATACTAATTATAAAAAAAATTATATAAGACGGACAGTCAACTTTGACATGGAAACCCATGATTTGTCTTTTTTTTTTTGACAGAGAGAGAATACACATGAAGAGAAAACATCTGGCACATGCTTCTTTATTGTTCACTGATATGCGAGCATGTTTGATATTGACACATCTAATCTAACGGCAGGCTGGTTGGGTGATTGATTGATTGGCTACCCTTACCTATGATCAGCCAATAGCCTGAGGTTTGATACACTGATAAGCAAACCATGTAATATAATGTCCGAGTCCATTTTAATGAGCATCTATCTGAAAATTATTATTAAAGTAGAAACTTTATTTCAAAATAAGTCAATTCGTACCTTCTTTATTTACCCTCGTTCACAAATTGAAAAAATCTACCCCTTCCATACCCTCTACGGCTCTACCTACCCCCCACTCACCAATTCTAACCTTTCATTAATGAGGGGTGTTTTAGTCTTTTTCTCTAGCTCTTGTTAACTTCGGACGTTATGATTTTATTTTTTTTGGAAAAAAAAAGCATATTATATGTGTTGCTATAGTGAATATAATGTATGGTCATAATGAATCTTTTGCTCTCCTAAAACACCATATAAATTGGCATGTCCATGTCCATGTTACACCATAATGTTATATGCTAAACAACATACACATTGTGTTCCTCAGAGAGATTTGTCTTAGATTAAAAGGACAGGATTATATGTAGTTCTAACATGCTGATCATCTCACTCCGTTGTTCTCCATCAAAATAAGCCGGACTTTGCAAAGTATGGTAATAAGCTCTTGAAAAAAGTATTCACTCTGTTTTCTAGGGGGGGGGGGGGGGAGGGGGGGGGGGGGGGAGGTAAAATTGCACCACTGTTCATATTCAGGGTTGCAAACAACATATATGCAAGGCTAATGTAAATATTCAACTTATACCAAGGAAAGTCCATATTAGGTAAAATTTGTTAATTTTAAAGTTTTATAAGTAAATTAATAGGACACTAAATAGAGTCTCATGCGAGTACAACTTCATAGGTATTAATTCTGGATGATGGAGTTATTATTTTATATTACACCACTTCCTTCGTTCACGAACCTGTTTAATAGGGCTCCACCTCCTAAATTTAATTTGAAAAGCTGGGCCAGGCGTAGAGGGATACAGAAGTAGAGTTGTAAAGCAGCCTAAAACCTCACTGCACCTATTTATTTCGTGAAGTCACTTTTGCTCCACTTCGTTCCCTTTTGGGTGGAGTTAAAACCGTTTGTCAGACTCTAGCTCTAAGAGAAGTAGAGCTGGAGCTCTACCAAGCATGCTCTAACATAAATGTAGTTTTAGCCTAAAAAATTGTCCTTAAAAAAGTATATTTCCAAAGTATTTCACTAGAACTCTTTAATACTATTACCTTTTTTTTTCTTATTATTTTTAGTCACTGAACCAATAGTACTCTCCTTTCCCCCATTTTCCACTTATCGTTTTCTCATATTAATGAAGGTATAGTAGGAGTAGTTTTTAACCTTTGTTTTCATGCTCCACCTATTTAGAGACGGAGGGGGTACAAAAGATAGCTCTAAAAGCAACAACTAGATGTCCATGTAACCATGTTAGCTCTGGCCTTTGGAGGCCTAGTATTACCACATTAAATCAGCAAACAAAAAAGAGAAATGTATTCGATGTATGCCTTAGTGGTGTCCAGAAGCTATAATTTATACAAATTACAATTATTATAAATGAA
>CM020181.1:18772676-18790306 GCA_009805545.1 Oryza longistaminata
AATAGAAGTTAAACTTGTATACCAAATGCAACTAGGTGATACCCCACACTTTACTATAAAATACATGAATGAATATATGTTAAATATTATATAAATAATGAATGTTGAAATATTATGAAAATGATGTGAGAAAGATGATTTTAACATCCTTGTATGTTAAGCTCTACAATGTTATCTTTTAGATGATGTGTCTTATATGAGATTTAAGATACTCTATAATATTAACTTACTAGTGGATAATCATGTGATATGCTTTTATATTAAGTTTTAGTTTCTAATAATTATTAATGAGTACCAATTATATAGAAGATATATATTCTACCTTTAAAATTCATTGTAAGCATAAATTGAAAGTTGTATATCAAATCCTATTCCACTTCCCAAATAAGGTGTGTGTAAAAATTGCACGGGAAAATTCACTTAGAAATTAAAAAAGGTTAAAATTAAGCTCCAAATAAACTATATAAAATTATGTATTTATTAATTCAAAACTTAGAAATTTCATTGAGAAAACTAAACTAAGGCTCCACACCAACCTTTTAGAAATCTGTCAGCCTGTCACATGCGACTGCCATTCTGGATGATGCATTGTGATGCTCTCTTTTTTTCCGAGATGATTCTGGATGACGGTGGAATGCTTGTTAATCAAAGAAACTAATCGCTACTTAGCTAATTTAGCTGACTTTGTCAACTTCGTCGAGGACACACAATACAACCACACACACACACAAATCCAGCGCAGCAACAGATCTATCGACTATCGACCATCAAGGGGATTGGATCGAACACACATATACGTGGCAATTAAGTCTTCCGTCCCCCCGAATTCCCTCGTCTAGATCTCACACGTCACAAGTCTCGACGACCTATATAGCTTGCTTCACGGACGCATACACAGGGGTTGCCGACTTGCCGTGCTACGACACTTCATGCGTAATTTCTGTGTGCTGATCGATGAACCAACTGCTGTCTCCGCGTTACTCTACGCATGCATGCATGTATATAAACATGCATATGGCGCGCAATTGTTTTCGACGATTACTATATCGCATGATTCTTCTGCATCTCCTGAAACTAGCATGGGTCCTGAGGCGCCTGACCCTGCCGTTGCTGCATCCGTGCCTCTCGTCCGCCTGAACCACGTCTCCTTTCAGTGCACGTCGGTGGAAAAGTCCGTCGACTTCTACCGCCGAGTGCTCGGCTTCGAGCTCATCAAGCGGCCGGAGTCCCTGAACTTCAATGGAGCTTGGTGAGTAATTAACCTACATTATATTACCCCTGCAGCGTTCAGCACAAAAGCCCAATCGAGATGTAATCTGCAATGCATGCATGCAACTTCGTAATTAGAAATTTGAACCAGTTGTCGAGCTGCATACACAACAATGCCTGATCATTTCAGTGTGAAATGCTGCTTGTTACAGGCTATACAAGTACGGGATGGGAATACATCTGCTGCAGCGGGGCGACGACGCCGACGGTTGCAGCATCCCGACAAGGCCGCTGCCGGCGATCAACCCGATGGGAAACCACGTTTCCTTCCAGGTATCAGTCGCATGCACGCAGGTAGATCAGCTACTGTTATGTTCGAGAGAGCAGAGTTCGTATTTGTCTTAACTCGATTTGAGCGAATGGCAGTGCTCAGACATGGCGGTCATGAAGGCCAGGCTACGAGCCATGGACCGGGAGTTCGTCGTGAGGAAAGTGTGGGACGGGGAGACGGTGGTGGACCAGCTCTTCTTCCACGACCCCGACGGCAATATGATCGAGGTCTGCAACTGCGAGAACCTCCCCGTGATACCCCTCGTCGTTGCATCGACGCCCGGGCTCCCTGAGCTGCTGCCGCCGGCGATGCAGACCAATGTCCATGGCTAGCTCGAGCTACGTTCTTATGGCTCTCCTCTGTACATAAATACCTGATTAAATTTCATTCGTTTGCCTTCAAAAAAAAAAATCATTCGTTTGAATTGGTTCATTCGTGCGTTAGTTGTAATTAAGTATTCTATTTGCTGCACCATGCATCCACGTTGGTTGTAATTGATTGCTGCCAAGATTACATTACTGCCCAATATTTATATATATGAACAAGTTGTTTATATATAATAAAGTGTTTTAAGTGTTCCAAGTCTCCGGTGTACGACGTACACATCTCCCAAGCTACTAGATTGACGGCCGTGTTAATCCTGAACAGACTTTTCCCTCCTGAGAAAGCTAAAAATCACAAGAGAGGCTTTTGCTTTGCCTTTCATGTGAAGCGATCATCACAAAGTGAAAAGGAAAAAAAATTACTCTCGTTATTTTAAAGGCCATGGAGTATGCGTATCCTCTGCCTTTGCTGTGCCGAGGAAAAGTGGGTTACTTCTTTAAGTATGCCCCAACATGTGAAATCACCGTCACACACCACATGGAGTTATAAAAAAACAATCACATACAAAGTTTTGTCAGAAATGCAACGGTATTTATCCATACCACACGAGAACGCGTGCTGCTCAGCTCTGTCATGCAATGCAACAGGCCGTGCCAACGTCCACAGCCCAATACATTTGTGTGGCCAATTGGCCCAGAACATGTACGAGTCGCTGAAACCCAGTGCCAGAAATAGCCCTTATCCACACAAGCCACACACAGCCAGTGGCTCCAAGGCGGCACGGCACGGCACGGCAAGCTTAGCCGCGCGCGCGCAGGCGCAGCAAAGCCTGAAAAAACCACCACCACCCACGGGTAGATCAAGCAAGCAAATAAAGAGGGGGTAGCAACTGGTGTGACTTTTAAAAACTATATGCAGAAACACGAGGATGATAAAGTTTGGTCTTTTAAAGTCTTAAGATAATGAGATAGCTATTTAATAAATTTTAAGTAAAATCATACTTAAAAAAATATATGAATTTGTTTGGGTGCTAGCCGCGCAATTGCGCGGGCCACCTAGCTAGTTCAATTTATACCGAGGAAAGTCCATTAAGTAAAAATTGTTAATTTTTAAAGTTTATAAGTAAATTAATAGGACACTAAATAGAGTCTCATGCGAGTACAACTTCATAGGTATTATTTCTGGATGATGGAGTTATTTATCTTTATATTACACCACTTTCTTCATTTAGAACATGTTTAATAGGGCTCCAACTCCTAAATTTAATTTGAAAAGCCAGATCAGGAGTAGACTGGGTCAGAAGTAGAGTTGTAGAACAGCCTAACCTTACTACTCCTATTTATTTTGTGATAGCACTTCAGCTCACTCTATTCCCTTTTTGGTGGAGTTGAAACCGTTTTATCGGACTCCAGCTCTAGAAGAGGTGGATCTAGAGCTCTGCCAAGCATGCTCTAAATAAATGTAGTTTTAGCCTAAAAATTGTCCTCAAAAGAGTATAGTTTTAAAGTAGTTCACTAGAACTCTTTAATACTATTATATTTTTTTCTTCTTATTTTCAGTCATTGAACCAATAGTACTCTCCTTTCCCCGTTTTGCCCTTATCGTTTTCTCTCATATTAGTGAAGGCATAGTAGTTTTTTTTAACCTTTGTTTTAATGCTCCACCTATTTAGAGACAGAGGGAGTACAAAAGATAGCTCTAAAAGCAACAACCAGATGTCCATGTAATATAGGAGAGTAGTCAAGGGACGACATAAAAGGGGACGCAAGGTATCCATCTATGTGGACGGTCCTCCACCTAGTGCATGTGTCCCCTTGTGTGTCGTCCCTTGACTCTCCTCTATTCATGTAACCATGTTAGCTCTGGCTTTTGGAGGCCTACTGTTGACCACATTAAGGGCCTCTTTGATTCAAAGGAAATTCATATGAATTTTAGAGGATTTCATTCCTATAGGAATTTTTTCTATATAGCCCTTTGAATCAAAGGAATGGATCCTATAGAATCCTATGAAATTCCTATGGAATGCCTCTTCCCATGCAAGTTTTGGAGGAAATTTAACATGAGGTAGAACCTCATGGAGGTAGAACCTCATGGAAAGAATCCTTTGAGTCTTTATTTCTCCTCAAATTCCTGTGTTTTTCCTGCGGCCCAATCAAACGGTCATTCCTATGTTTTTCCTGTGTTTTGCAATCCTCTGTTTTACACTTGCATTCCTGTCAGAATCCTATGTTTTTCCTATTCCTCCGTTTTTTTCATTGCTGTGATTCAAAGGGGTCCTAAATTAGCAAAAAGAGGAATATATTCAATGTACGGTCGTAGTGGGTCCAGAAGCTATAATTTATACAAATTACAATTATATATATATATATAGAAAATAGAAGTTAAACTTGTATACCAAATGCAACTAGGTGATACCCCACACTTTACTATAAAATACATGAATGAATATATGTTAAATATTATATAAATAATGAATGTTGAAATATTATGAAAATGATGTGAGAAAGATGATTTTAACATCCTTGTATGTTAAGCTCTACAATGTTATCTTTTAGATGATGTGTCTTATATGAGATTTAAGATACTCTATAATATTAACTTACTAGTGGATAATCATGTGATATGCTTTTATATCGAGCTTTAGTTTATAATAATTATTAATGAGTACCAATTATATAGAAGATATATATTCTACCTTTAAAATTCATTGTAAGCCTAAATTAAAAGTTGTATATAAAATCCTATTCCACTTCCCAAATAAGGTGTGTGTAAAAATTGCACGGGAAAATTCACTTAGAAATTAAAAAAGGTTAAAATTAAGCTCCAAATAAACTATATAAAATTATGTATTTATTAATTCAAAACTTAGAAATTTCATTGAGAAAACTAAACTAAGGCTCCACACCAACCTTTTAGAAATCTGTCAGCCTGTCACATGCGACTGCCATTCTGGATGATGCATTGTGATGCTCTCTTTTTTTCCGAGATGATTCTGGATGACGGTGGAATGCTTGTTAATCAAAGAAACTAATCGCTACTTAGCTAATTTAGCTGACTTTGTCAACTTCGTCGAGGACACACAATACAACCACACACACACACAAATCCAGCGCAGCAACAGATCTATCGACTATCGACCATCAAGGGGATTGGATCGAACACACGTACGTGGCAACCAAGTCTTCTGCTCCCTGAATTCCCTCGTCTAGATCTCACACGTCACAAGTCTCGACGACCTATATAGCTTGCTTCACGGACGCATACACAGGGGTTGCCGACTTGCCGTGCTACGACACTTCATGCGTAATTTCTGTGTGCTGATCGATGAACCAACTGCTGTCTCCGCGTTACTCTAAGCATATACTCGCTCCGTTCCAAAAAAAGACAAACCCTGATTTCCGTGTCCAATGTTTGACCGTCCGTCTTATTTGAAAAAATTATGACAAAAATTAAAAAGATAAGTCACGCATAAAGTATTCATCATATTTTATCATCTAACAACAATAAAAATACTAATTATAAAAAAATTTCATATAAAACGGACAGTCAAACGTTGGCACGCAAACCCGCGGTTTGCCTTTTTTTTTGGGACGGATGGAGTATATATAAACATGCATATGGCCGGCGCGCAATTGCATTCGACGATTACTATATCGCATGATTCTTCTGCATTCTGCTGAAACTAGCATGGGTTCTGAGGCGCCTGACCCTGCCGTTGCTGCATCCGTGCCTCTCGTCCGCCTGAACCACGTCTCCTTTCAGTGCACGTCGGTGGAAAAGTCCGTCGACTTCTACCGCCGAGTGCTCGGCTTCGAGCTCATCAAGCGGCCGGAGTCCCTGAACTTCAATGGAGCTTGGTGAGTAATTAATTAACCTACATTACCCCTGAAGCGTCCAGCACAAAAGGACCGATCGAGATGTAATCTGCAATGCATGCAAGCAACTTCGTAATTAGAAATTTGAACCGGTTGTCGAGCTGCATACACAACAATGCCTGATCATTTCAGTGTGAAATGCTGCCTGTTACAGGCTATACAAGTACGGGATGGGAATACATCTGCTGCAGCGGGGCGACGACGCCGACGGTTGCAGCATCGCGACAAGGCCGCTGCCGGCGATCAACCCGACGGGAAACCACGTTTCCTTCCAGGTATCAGTCGCATGCACGCAGGTCGATCAGCTACTGTTCTGTTCGAGAGCAGAGTTCGTATTTGTCTTAACTCGATTTGAGCGAATGGCAGTGCTCAGACATGGCGATCATGAAGGCCAGGCTACGAGCCATGGACCGGGAGTTCGTCGTGAGGAAAGTGTGGGACGGGGAGACGGTGGTGGACCAGCTCTTCTTCCACGACCCCGACGGCAATATGATCGAGGTCTGCAACTGCGAGAACCTCCCCGTGATACCCCTCGTCGTTGCATCGACGCCCGGGCTCCCTGAGCTGCTGCCGCCGGCGATGCAGACCAATGTCCATGGCTAGCTCGAGCTACGTTCTTATGGCTCTCCTCTGTACATAAATACCTGATTAAATTTCATTCGTTTGCCTTCAAAAAAAAAAATCATTCGTTTGAATTGGTTCATTCGTGCGTTAGTTGTAATTAAGTATTCTATTTGCTGCACCATGCATCCACGTTGGTTGTAATTGATTGCTGCCAAGATTACATTACTGCCCAATATTTATATATATGAACAAGTTGTTTATATATAATAAAGTGTTTTAAGTGTTCCAAGTCTCCGGTGTACGACGTACACATCTCCCAAGCTACTAGATTGACGGCCGTGTTAATCCTGAACAGACTTTTCCCTCCTGAGAAAGCTAAAAATCACAAGAGAGGCTTTTGCTTTGCCTTTCATGTGAAGCGATCATCACAAAGTGAAAAGGAAAAAAAATTACTCTCGTTATTTTAAAGGCCATGGAGTATGCGTATCCTCTGCCTTTGCTGTGCCGAGGAAAAGTGGGTTACTTCTTTAAGTATGCCCCAACATGTGAAATCACCGTCACACCACATGGAGTAATAAAAAAAACAATCACATACAAAGTTTTGTCAGAAATGCAACGGTATTTATCCATACCACACGAGAACGCGTGCTGCTCAGCTCTGTCATGCAATGCAACAGGCCGTGCCAACGTCCACAGCCCAATACATTTGTGTGGCCAATTGGCCCAGAACATGTACGAGTCGCTGAAACCCAGTGCCAGAAATAGCCCTTATCCACACAAGCCACACACAGCCAGTGGCTCCAAGGCGGCACGGCACGGCACGGCAAGCTTAGCCGCGCGCGCGCAGGCGCAGCAAACCTGAAAAAACCACCACCACCCACGCAACACAAACACAAGCCAAAGCCAAAGCCAAAGCCAAGCGAAACAGCTGCGCGCAGCATGGCAACCACGGCGTCCCCGTTCCTGTCCCCGGCCAAGCTGTCGCTCCAGCGCCGGCTGCCGCGCGCGACGTGGGCGGCGCGACGAAGCGTCAGGTTCCCGCCGGTGCGAGCCCAAGATCAGCAGCAGCAGGTGAAAGAGGAGGAGGAGGAGGCGGCGGCGGTGGAAAACCTGCCGCCGCCGCCGCCGCAGGAGGAGGAGCAGAGGCGGGAGCGGAAGACGAGGAGGCAGGGGCCGGCGCAGCCGCTGCCGGTGCAGCCGCTGGCGGAGAGCAAGAACATGAGCCGGGAGTACGGCGGGCAGTGGCTGAGCTGCACGACGCGGCACATCCGCATCTACGCCGCGTACATCAACCCGGAGACCAACGCCTTCGACCAGACGCAGATGGACAAGCTCACCCTCCTCCTCGACCCCACCGACGAGTTCGTCTGGACCGACGAGACGTGCCAGATGGTCTACGACGAGTTCCAGGACCTCGTCGATCACTACGAGGTATACCACGCACCGTAACCCATAGGCAGAACTGGCAATTGCATATGCAGGGTAGCAGTAGTGTACACCCATGGTCTCTTTCTCCAGGTAGAAATGTTAGTTGTAAGAGTTTAATTGGTACTAGTACCTGCTTAACTGGCCTGGATTGAATTTACAGGGCGCGGAGCTGTCAGAGTACACGCTTCGTTTGATCGGATCTGATCTTGAGCACTTCATCCGCAAACTGCTCTACGATGGGAAGATCAAGTACAACATGATGTCTAGAGTCCTCAATTTCAGCATGGGCAAACCAAGGATCAAATTCAACAGCAGCCAGATCCCAGATGTAAAATAGAATGCGTGTTGTACCCTAAAGAGAAAGCATGTAACTATCAATGATTTTCCCGTTCAAAGATGCCCAATGTATATTTTGCTCTTCCAGAAGAAAGAGCCATGAGCTAGGGTATTTCCGAACTCAAATCGGGTTCATACAAAAGCAGAACATTCACTGTCGATAATAATTTTGTCGACTCCAACATGGTTACATAAAGAGAAGCTGAGCAAACTGAGGGTATTACCCTGTCGTGAAGACTAAGGAAGGGTCTAGCACTCTAGTTTCATGGCATTTCCGTTCTATGGTTTTTGCTGAGTATTAGCGGTGTGAAAATGTCGATACTTCAGGTAATCCTATCACATTGAAATAACACCACTGCTTTATTGCTTTATGATGGTGAGATCAGGTAGAACATGGAATCCAGCCCTCAAATTCACAGGCAAAACTCAATGTTAAATTATTTGCAAAGAGGATGTGCGCATATTCCAATAGGGAATTATTTCTCGATCATTGGCAATATATTTATTTATCTCATTCCATATAGATACGAGACAATCTCTGCTGATGACATTACGTCACCCTTAAGAGAGTCATTCCCGCAAATAGATGTTTAATGTTTTGGACTTGAGGGTTTGACCAGCTGCAATGTGTAAATCTCAATCGATCAAAGGAATAACCTCGTGGTCTTTAGAAACATCAACCCATGGCCTGAATTGATCTTCATGTGCATTATTCTGCAAAAGAGTGTCATACAATTCAAAATTTGCCAATTACAAAACTGCATCTCAATCTTTTTTTAGAAAAATGCCATCGCTGCATTAAGTACTAATGTCATCATGCTACTTAGGTAGTTGTGTTGTACTAAACTGCAGAGTACAATTCCACGCAGTAAGAAAATAGTACTATTCAGTAATGCTGCAAATAAACTGTTTACGCTGCTACTTATATCAGGCTCACCTAGACTGATCTTAAAATGAACTGTATATTGAGCAGCAAATGAACCATCTATTCCGACTTAGAAAAAAAAACATCTATAAGTTATCGAAAGAACACATTTGCTCTAGCAATAGTTCTATGTGGAGGGACTAAAAGATTTTGATGGTTAGGTAAGTCTTGTGCATAAGAAAGAGATGGCGGCAAGTACAAACTAGAATCATGAAAGCAGGTAATTCCTACACTGTTTATTTATTAAGAAACCAAAGCAATATTAATGAGGTTACCTGCAACCAGAAGAAAAACCCACGCATCAGAGCTAAACCATTTGGAAAGCTAGTGTGCATAACTTGGTCAACGAGATCTAAAGTTAAATAAACAAAAAAGACATTTGTTAGTGCAATAACCATGTAGAACTGCCAACAGATACATTATGTAAATCAGCCAGCAATACGCTATGCTACTAGTTTATAGTCTAATTTAAAAGTGGCAATGGTGTTTATAAGCAACAACAAAGAAAGCTAAGTGATCTGTTGAAGATAAAAGAAAGCTTCTCAAGAAAAATAAAACTATCACTTTCTTAATATCTAGTTTTGATCTTGGTATGGATCTCTGCATATAAGCTCAAAGTTTAAGCAAACCAATTGATAAGCTGACACTGTCCATACACTGCCGCTGGTGGTTTTAAAAAACATCAATCAAAGTGCTCCCATATCTGTAGATATCTTGGGCACAGAAATACTTTAATACTGAGACTTGGAGGTTCAACACTCTAGTAAAACTAATGCAGTGGCAATTGTTCAAAATAACATGGCATGTTTTCTTCTGGCCTTGCACTCACTTTTTCCTTTCGGAACCATTAGTCCTACAAGCTTATTTGCAAAATTAAGTACATCAAAATGTTGTTCTAAGATCCTATGCCTACAACTACACTCCAGAGATTAAACCAACACATCAATAAGCTATTTTGACTGTATACTAATTGGTCATGAATGTAACATCTTAAGAACAAATTTGTAAGGTTATAACAAACAACTGAACAAAGGGTTAATTTGTAAGGTTATAACAAACAAAGGGTTATAACAAACTATACTAAACTTGCAATGTTTGAGCGAAAAAACTATGAACACATGTAACCATAAATTATGGTCAACATATATTCACAAAGTGCAAATGATTAACAGTCTGTAACAGAATATTAAGATTATCCATGGATTTAACTTTACCCAGTTACAATGACCATAAATATAATTCTGAGGAAAAATGCAATACACAACAGAATAACCAAAGAACAAACAACACATGTAAAACAATATATGTGCACGATACACAGGCATACCTGGGTAATGATCAAAGTATGAATTTCCCATTTCCTGTGTAGGGTAGAACTTTACATCATTGCGCACCTGCCGTAATTTTACTAATGGTGTACGAATAGAAGCCATGTCAAATAGCTTAATATATTCTTTTCGGCTAAATGGTTTGCTGAGAGCATCCAATAACCTCTGCTTGAAATCTGAATCCGGTCTACTGTTGATATGTGCCGGCCATATAACACCTTGTGACCCCTGCATATTATAATATTTTTAAGTAATAAGAGAAGTGCATCATGTAAACAAGAGGAGAAAAAAACCCTTATAGTAGATTTTATTGTTTGTGAGATAAATGCAAAATTGCCAGATCAATTGGAGAACAATGAAATACTTTAGCATGTACATTACATAACCTTAGTATTTGAGACTAATTCTTCTTTGAAGAGTCCATATGGGTGTTACTGTTACTGTTCCATAATTCAAGTAGGGGAAAATTTGAGAAATATCATCACAAAGATATGTGAGCCTGGACCCTCTCGTGTCAATGACACATCCGATGGTATTTTTCAACTCAGTGATTTTTGCGGTGGTAATAGGCAAATTGGCCCATAAAGTGGAGGGGATGTTCAGCGTGAATTTGCTAGAGAATAGTGTTCTGGTTGGTACAATACAGTATCAGCTTATTCATACATGTCCATCAACAGGCCTTTTGTTGAATCGTACTGAAATATCGAAGACTACTATCATCTTCTTTTGCGTATATTCTATTAGGCGAAAAACAGAGAACTATTTCTGGACTGAAAACGTGTATACGCTGCTCAATTCAAAGAAACAACAGTGCACAGGTAACAACGATTGGAGATGTATAAAAAATTCTCACCGGGGGGACGGAAGGGCCGGCATTATTGGAATTGCTTGAACTCATCTTCCTCTTCTTCTTACTATCTAATGTTCGCACGGATGCGTCACCCACCGCCACCCAGTCGCATACTTTTGGGTCCGGAAGAATTACCACCGGCTCGTCTGAATCCATGGCCACCTCTTTCTCCCGCGCATCCTCGACCTCGCTGCTGCTCTCGGAGGACGCGGCGCACGGGTAGGTGACGACGGCGCCGCCAATCTCGAGCACCATGTTGTCGTTCACCACGCGCGTGTGCTTGAGGAAGAGGCGGTAGTCCTCGTCGATGTCGACGAGGGAGTCGATCCAGGAGGGGGCAGGAGGCTCGGCGTCCACCTCCACCGACGACTCCTTCTCCTCCGGCGGGCGGTTGGTGCTGGCGCGGCCAGGGGAGGGATCGGAGACGCACTCGCCGTCGGTGCTGCCGGCGTCGGCGGGGGCCTCGTACTTGACGAGGGAAGGAGGGGAGACGCCATCGGAGGGGAGCTCGAGGGTGTAGGAGTCGCCGTCGGGGCGGATGTGGCGGAGGAAGTAGAGGTAGTCGGGGTCGACCTGGTCGGCGGGGTAATCGCCGGCGGCGAAGGGGAACTGCATGGCGGGGCGGCGAAGGGGTTTGGGCTCGACTCGAGGCCCGCCTTGGGAATTTGGAGGGCTCCTCTCATCTTGCGCCTATGGACGCTCGCGATTTATTGGTGCCGCCATATGTGGGGGTCAATGAATGACTGAAATTTAATGGTTTCCTGACCGAATTCAGCTATCACGCAGTATATTTATGGCAAGCATTGCCTTTTTTTTTATCTTATAATGGTACAGTGTAATACTGTAGTAACTTGGAGTAAAAAATTTACGGACTTTTTGTGGTTCCAGATAGGCTCGACCGCTCGAGTGGAATAAACTGGAGGATAAGTGGGAATCGTTTTGTGCTCAAATTCTTTTAGTAACAGGAATCGTTCGCATACGCAACAGTACATCAGTAATAATGTTTGTATTTTTTCCACCGGTACAACATGATTAAAAATGTCTGCATATTCAAAATGCAAAGTTCAGAATTTGTAATTTTTCAGATCTGCTCGTCAGTTGGAATGTTTGTTGAAACTGGTCAATGAAGGCTGTGTTTAGTTTAGCGTAAAGTTTGAATTTTGGTTGAAATTGGAGATGATGTGACTGAAAAGTTGTGTGTGTATGACAGGTTGATGTGATGGAAAATGAAGTTTGGAGTGTTTGCACTGCCTGAATTTTGGTTCGCTCGAAGTTGCTACCGCGAAAGAGAGAGGAAAACCGCGAACACCAAGAACAAAACGAAAAGGCCATCATTCGGTAGAAACATTAAATTTCCAACAAGCAAATCGGACTTCTATATCCACGCAACCAAAAGTTACATGAATGTTTAGATTTCGACTCTCATAAATAAGAAATGACGACGACAACAACAACAAACCTTGAAGACTGAGCTTCGAATCTATGCTTCCTGATGAGTCTCGCCACATCAAAAACCTGCACTCGCGGTCAGTCTTAATATGCAGCCCAAACTTCTGCAGTCCTTATTTGTGTTGCATTCACCTCTAACAAACTCCTTTGCACTACTTCTACCTACAGCCAAATCTATTCAATCCTGATCCGGCAGCTTCCGGTCCCTAGTGCCTTAGCTCACTGACGCTATCCAGTGAAAGCAGAGTTCTTCCAACGCAACTTGCCACTTTCCGAACGAACTCAAACAAAACACAGTACACCAGATCAAGCAACACTTTAGACCCCAAATCTAGTATCGCGTCCCAGCCATCGATCGTAGTGGCAACCAAACCGTATTCTAGTATGCTTATTGTATTCTCTACTCCGAGTAGAGAGCATCGGAGTATGACTCTATTGCAAACAGATCACCCCGGGAAAATGGTTAACGTGATGATGCTGTCAAGTTGGTGCGTCAAAGGCTACCTATAGCAATCAGGGGCCATTACGATGGCTTGAATTGATTGACTTGTTTAGACTGATGTAATTAAGCAGGCCAGCTAGCTTCCAATTAGTCTAGTTGTCCACTATTTCCATTTGTATCCTTTGGTCCCATTTGTACTGCTTTTACAGTTTTACAGTAATCCACGGGCCTGTTCATTTTGATGCCATTTTCAACCTTACCAAATTTTAGTAAAGTTACAAAAAAAAGTTGCTACATTTAGTTTGCTACCAAATTTTGGTAAGTATATAAAAAATCCTACTAAAATTTTGGCATATGCCAAAATTTGGTAAGGTTTTTTTTTGGCATCAAAGTGAACAGGCCCCACATATATAGATGAATTTACTTATGGCGAGAGCATCTCCATGGTTTAAAGAAGAGTTTGTATAATCACGGAGCGTTTGCCTCGGGAAAGAAGATCAGGCATACTCCCTCTGTCCCACAAAAAACCAATATAGGTTGTGTTTAGATCTAAGGCTGTTTTCCATCACATCAACCTGTCATACACACACAACTTTTCAGTCACATCATCTCCAATTTCAACCAAAATCCAAACTTTGCGCTGAACTAAACACAACCATAGTACTGGAGATAGCATTTTCGAATACAATGAATCTAAAATGTCACCTTCAACACTGATTTTTTTTTTTTTTTGAGACGGAGGGAGTACACGTGAGTAATATAGGGTGATAATGGATCCAATATTTTAGCATACAAAATGTAAGGGGACAGGTTTTAAAAAATGTTTATTAAGATTCAATAGACTTTTGAGCTAAAAATATTTAAGACTTAAGAGTTGAGATAGGTGTTTAAGAACCCATGGTCCCTGTCCCTTTACCAATTACCACCCTACATGAGATGAACGATTGGACCGGAACGGAATTGTGAGCATCGTGCGGCCCATATAGGAAAGCTTATATTAGTTGGGCCTGTTCGACCTGTATTAGTTGGGCCGGAATAGTATCGTGACCTACGCGCGGCCTACAATGGTAGAATTTTTTTCATTTTTCATTTTTTAATATTGACAGAAATATTATACCATCCAAAATATTTACACAAATGGCCCCTGCCGCCCAAGTGGATGGCGGCAAGGTGTGCGTATTTTGCACTGAGATCCCTTGCCGCCCTCTACAAGAGCTGCAAGGGGGTAAATGCAATTTTCGCCGTGCCAAAAATGTATTTTTCTAGTTTTTTTTTCAACTTGTCCGTCCCTCACGTCACCCTTCTGCCCTGTAAATATTTTCGCTGGTACAATATTTATGTAAATATTAAAAAAAATAAAAAAATATATACAATGGTATCACGCGCTCAGTGACGCCTACGTCGAGCACGCAGCATGCTCTCTCAGGCTCTGGCCTGTGGGTGTCCACGGCCTCCGGCCAATCTTTGCACAAACCGTGACTTCGTGAGGGAGATCGCTATCTTATGGATTCTTCAGGATCAGCACCACTAGCTTTCGACATCATCAGGCGCGGGTCGCATGCAGCGTGTGCTCGCCCATATGCCGTGAGCCCGCGAGTACTCTCTCCGTCATAAAATAACTTAACCTAGAATAAGATGTGACCCATCACAATAAATCTGTACAGCTTATCTAGATTCGTTGTTATGGGATGAGTCAGGTGGTTGAGTTATCGTGGGACGGAGGGAGAAACTAGCTAGCTAGCTGGGCAGGGTCGCCGAACCTTGGATCTAGCTAGCTACCGCTCAATCGGCAGCTATGAGCTTTGTGATTGTGTAAAAACGATGTTTCGTTTTTATTTTATTTCTGGTCATTTATTCTATGTGTACGAGGCGCGAGTCTTTTCGTATGTGTACCAAGTGATACACAGACAGCCCCGTACGTGTTGACAACAGCTTTAAGCTTTTTACGTACAGATCCAGCTACTGTACGTGTCTACTGTCTCCTCAGTCATCAGATCGGCATGTAGAGCGCGGTCGATCGAGATCGTACGCAGCTTAGAGATGGCTTAGCCGCGGCACCGGTACGGCGGACAGCCGCACTGCCCGTGGCGCGGTGAGCCCATAAGTCTCCTCCATGTCGAGCTCGCCGGCCGACCCCGTCCCGCCGGGCAAGCTCCAGCCGAAGCCGTGGAGCAGCCTGGCCAGCGCTAGCTCCACCGCGAGCATCCCCAGCTGCATGCCCGGGCACGACCTCCGGCCCGAGCCGAACGGCAGGAGGTGGAAGTGGCCGCCGCGGTAGTCCGTCCCGGCGTTGTCCGTGCCGGGGCCGAACCGTGCCGGCCTGAACGCGTCCGGGTCATCCCCCCACGCCGACGCGTCGCGACCGATCGCCCACACGTTGATCAGGACGCGCGTCTTCTTGGGGACGCGGTAGCCGGCGACGTCGCAGTCCTCGCCGGCCTCGTGGTGCAGGAGCGGCGCAGGTGGGTGCATGCGTAGGGTCTCCTTCACCACGCACCTGAAGTAAGGCAGCTTGTCGCCAGTGAGGTCGCTCTCCGTGACCTGGCGGTGCAGCCCGACTACCTCAGCTAGCTCGTCCTGCACACGCCTCATTTCCTCCGGATTGCTCATGAGCTCCGATTGCCCACTCGATCGTCGTCGCCGATGTCTCCGTGCCACCAAACAACACGTCCTATACAAAGTGAATTATTATTATTATTATCTTTAGCCAATAATTGATCGTGCAGCGTAATACTATAGAGCCTATGGATGATGGCTATGACGTTCACGTGCCATGGCTCCACGTATTGTGTGCACGTACTATACCATAATAGTTGCCTTGATGTTATCCCTGGAGAGACGTAGCATTCCGGCACAGGCGTCTGCGCCGTCCATGTACTTCATGGTCGCCGTGCCCACGCCGGGGCACTCGGGCATGTCGTCGAGGAAAAAAAGCATGCCATCTACCATGTCGGCGTCGGTGGCGTCAACTGGCTTCGGGTGCGCAAGGTGCTCGTCGATGGCCCGGTCGATCAACCTGTCCAGCGCGGCGCGCGCGGCCACCATCCTCCGGTTGATCCCCTGCACGTCCATCCACCCCACCCACGGCACGTAGTCCGCGAGGTTGGACGCCCCGAACATCTCGGAGAACTCCTTCAGCACGGCGACGAGATCGGCGGCGGCGTCCTCGCCCTCGTTCCGCATCCCCAGCGCCGCCCGGAGAGTGATTTTCATCGACATGCCGAACACGAGCTCGCCGACGTTGACCACCGCGCCGCTGTTCTTGGCCACCTCCCTCAGGAGGCTATCGACCCCGTCGTGGACAGCTGCCCACGACGCGCCCCGGCGCCGGTTGAAGAGCCTGTTGATGCACAGCTTCCGCAGCTGGCGCCACAAGGGCCCGTAGGGGGCGAACACCATGTCGGCGCAGCCGTATGTGAGGTAGTCGATGGCCGCGGTGGTCGGGCGGTCGGCGAAGGCGCGGTCGTTTACATGGAGGACCAGCCGGGCCATCTCTGGCGTCGACACGACCACGGTGCGGAGGCGGCCGAGGCGGAGGTGGAGGAGGCCGCCGTAGCGCGAGGCGAGCTGAGCCAGGCCACGGTGGGTCATGTCGCTGGTATGCAGGATGTTGCCAACGAACGGCAGACCCCGCGGCCCCGGCGGGAGCGGGAGGCATCGCTCGCCACAGTGCCATGACGAGACCGTGTGATAGAGGAGAAGCATTGTTGGGAGGAGCACAAGGAGAGGCTGCCATGTTGGAAGCCACCAGCTCTCCATTACTGATTGTTATTTGCTAGCTAGCTCTTTGCCTTTCTCGTGCCTAGATGGATTGATAGATGGTACTTGTTAGATATATATATAACTTGTAATTGGTGCATTTTACTTGTTATCCAAACCATTATTATATATGGACCCACCTTAAATCCTTGCCAGATTATCAATTTGTTTTATCATTTCTCCGATTAACATACTCCTTAGTCCCGAAGTCCCGAAATATAAGACTTTACTATTGATATTACTATTGATATGATATATACTAATATTACGAATCTAAACAAACCCTTTTGTATTACTAGGATGTGTATCATCCAATACTAGCTAGACTGAAAAAGTAGAATGCAGAAATATAATGTTGTCAACTACTCCCTCCGTATTTCAATGTATGGCGCCGTTGACTTTTTAACGAACGTTTGACATTTCGTCTTATTCAAAAAATTTATGTAATTATCATTTATTTTATTGTGACTTGATTTATCATCAAATGTTCTTTAAGCATGACATAAGTATTTTTGTATTTGCATAAAAATTTTGAATAAGACGAATGGTCAAACGTTGGTTAAAAAGTCAACAGCGTCATACATTAAAATACGGAGGGAGTAATAAAATGCTAATGGTATCGTGTATAATAGTGGGACGATCTATCAGGTTAATACTCCCTCTGTTTCAAAATGTTTGATACCGTTGACTTTTTAGTACGTGTTTGACCATTCGTCTTATTCAAAAAATTTAAGTAATTATTTTTTTTTCATATCATTTGATTCATTGTTAAATATACTTTCATGTACACATATAGTTTTACATATTTCA
>CM020181.1:18798518-18825018 GCA_009805545.1 Oryza longistaminata
TTTGCAGAGCGAGGCGGCGGCGGGCCGCGGAGGCGGCGGCGGTCGTGGATGATGCGGCGGCCGCACACGGAGGCGAGGCAAGGTCGCGGAAGTCGGACGGGCGGCCGGGCGGCCGGTCGGAGGCGGAGGCGGTCGCGGAGGCGAGGAGAGGCGCGGACGAGGGGCGTTGGTCCGGAGGTGGCGGCGTCGTGGGGCAAGGCTAGTCCCGGACGAGTGGCGGCGGTCGTCGCGGAGGCGAGGCGGCGGCCGGACGCGGAGTCCGCGGCGACGCGGTCCCGGAGGCGGAGGGGGTGCGAGGCAGGAGGGCGCGGGACGAGGCGGCGGTTTTGGTCGCCGGAGGCGTGGCGGCGGGTCGTGGGGGCGAGGCGACGGTGGGCGCTGGACAGGCAGCGGAAGGTCGCGGACGCGCAGGCGGCAGTGGCGGAACGAGCCTGACGCCGTGCGCTCTGTCCGCGGATGCGAGAGGAATTTCCTCTCGCTGGGACCAATCCATCCTACGGCACCCCTCAACGCAAACACCCGCTAAATAGTGGGTTCATCCATCCGCATCCCTTGTCTGCAACCGCCTCCGCCTCCACGAACGACCGCCGCCGCTCGTCTGCGCCTCACCTCGCCTTCGCGACCGCCGCTGCTCGTCCGCCCCCGCCTAGCCGCTGGGAGCCAGACGGCCCTAACGGTCCGTGAAAGTTTTCTATCCCATCCCACCTCAATCCCTTCTACCAAACAAAAAACTATAACCATCCCATACCACAAACCAAACAGACAACTGGAACCATCCCATCCCAAAAAACTATGATAGGTCTAACCCATCCCACCTTGTCCCCAAACCAAACACACGCTTAGTGTCCCGGTGAGGTTAAGCCTCTAGGTTTAGGAGCGGTATCTGGCACTGTGTAGCATTGCTAATGAGGTGAGACGGTGGCTTGGGTAGTGAAAATGAATGAAATTGTTAATCAGGTGACATATGTGAGGTCAAGTGTTCAACTGTTCGGAGTCGGTGTTAGGCAATATAATTGTAACTCCTTTGTTCGCATAGCGGCGGTCGGTCCGGTCCTAGTTCCTTCGTCGGTTGTTTGTTTAGGCGATGTTGGTGTGTAGTGGTTCTTTTTCCTGACTTTAGGGCCCCTTTGAATCGCAGGGTTGAAAAAATAGAGAAATAAGAAAAACACATGATTCTGATAGGAATTGAAGTGTAAAATAGAGTATTGCAAAACACAGGAAAAACACATGAATGATCGTTTGATTGGAGCGCAGGAAAAACGCAGGAATCGGATGAGAGAGATAGACTCAAAGGAAATTTTCCAAGAGGTTAGAGCTCTTGCTACATTTCCTCCAAAAATCCACATGCAATGTGCCATTCCATAGTAATTTCATAGGATTTGGAAAGCTTCGATCCTTTAAATCAAAGGGTCAAATAGGAAAATTTCCTATAAGAGTTATATCATAAGAAATTCCTACATAAATCCTTTGATTCAAAGGGGCCCTTAGCCTTTTAAGGTTTTAGTCTTGTAATTTTTATTGCTCTATTCAAAGAAACAATATGCATGCATATTTGTCTTGTGCTATTCGTTTAAAAAAAATTCTATGTCCCACGATGGATGAAGTTTCTACGAGTAGATGCTTGGTATTTGACGTCTCTTAACCACAATATGGCAGTGTTGGAGATGAAGACTATGGTTGGTCTGTTGAGGCTTTACACCACACTTTTGTGAATGAAGTTTTATAGCTTGATAGGAGTAAGCGCGAGCAACACATGATTTTTTTTTTCTAATTGTAATTCTCTAAGTGCTAAGCCTCGGGTACTGTTCTTTTCGGCTTATCGATTAGTATGCATTATCTTGGACACGCTTCATAAGTTGTTAAACAATACGATTTATTTGCAAGCATTCTTCTTATTATTTATTTGAAAATGTTTTAAAACCAACTTCTTAATTTTCTAATACTGGCCTTAAATAATTATCATAAACTCAGTTTCAACCACAATCCATTATATATATCAAATGGAACACCAAGGACCACATTTTAGTGAGAAAATAGAATATTTTCCACTTTAAAACTTGTCGCCTTCAAATACTAGCACTTTTTTTTTTGTTACGAGGGGTCCTAAAATGACGAGTTGCTACATGAAAGCATGAAAATGTACATCTCTTTTTTTATGACTGTGTTTAGTTGGATCCAAAGTTTAGATTTTGGTTAAAATTAGAAATGATGTGACTGAAAAATTGTGTGTGTATGACAGGCTGATGTGATGGGAAAGGACTGAAGTTTAGATCCAAACTCAGCTCCTGGATTGATCCATGCGACGCTGAATTGCTGAAACAAGGAGATTCGAATTGCAGAGCTCCTGGATTTTGTCTCTTGTGCCAATCAACTTCTGAAGAACAAGGCTGTCAGAATAGGGATAGTAGGTAGGAGTAGGATCGTTTTTATCATAACTGTATCGAATTGTAGAATCGGATTTTAGGATCATGATCATATCAGGTTAAAGTACATATTTTCACATATACTACCTCTGTCCCATATTACTTGTCTTTTTGAGCTTTTGTTTATCAATGTTTGATCATTCGTCTTATTCAAAAAAAATTTGGAATTATTATTTATTTTGTTTGTCAATTGCTTTATTATCAAAAGTACTTTACATATGACTTATCTTTTTTTTATATCTACACTAATTTTTCAAATAAAACGAATGGTCAAACATTGCAAATAAAAAGTCAAAAACGTCACCTATTATGGGACGGAGGGAGTAATTTGTTAGACATTATATTAAAAACCGAAGCCCATAACATTGATTTTTGATAAATTTAATTTTTTGAAAACTTGAATAGACTTATTAACATTATTTTCAATTAAATGAAACTTAAATAATATATACATATCGTAAAACCAGGATCCTATATAATATTCTAACGATCCCGTAAAATCGTGTGGAACTCGCACTAATTTAAAATAGTATGAAAAGTAGGATACATGGTTAGATCAATATCTTCACAGCTTGCCGAAGAAAAGAGAGGGACGATAATCTCTTTATCTAGCAGTGACTTTCGGACTGGCTATATTATTTGGTCGTCCAAACGTTGTTAGTATACATGACAACGCTGGATTGCTGGAAGCAATTAATCGCCTTGTTGCAGAGGATTCACCAAGCAGCCGTTCAACCTGCTTTCCATCTCAACCGTCCAAAACCACATAAGTTGTTAAACAATACGATTTATTTGCAAGCATTCTTCTTATTATTTATTTGAAAATGTTTTAAAACCAACTTCTTAATTTTCTAATACTGGCCTTAAATAATTATCATAAACTCAGTTTCAACCACAATCCATTATATATATATCAAATGGAACACCAAGGACCACATTTTAGTGAGAAAATAGAATATTTTCCACTTTAAAACTTGTCGCCTTCAAATACTAGCACTTTTTTTTTTGTTACGAGGGGTCCTAAAATGACGAGTTGCTACATGAAAGCATGAAAATGTACATCTCTTTTTTTATGACTGTGTTTAGTTGGATCCAAAGTTTAGATTTTGGTTAAAATTAGAAATGATGTGACTGAAAAATTGTGTGTGTATGACAGGCTGATGTGATGGGAAAGGACTGAAGTTTAGATCCAAACTCAGCTCCTGGATTGATCCATGCGACGCTGAATTGCTGAAACAAGGAGATTCGAATTGCAGAGCTCCTGGATTTTGTCTCTTGTGCCAATCAACTTCTGAAGAACAAGGCTGTCAGAATAGGGATAGTAGGTAGGAGTAGGATCGTTTTTATCATAACTGTATCGAATTGTAGAATCGGATTTTAGGATCATGATCATATCAGGTTAAAGTACATATTTTCACATATAATTTGTTAGACATTATATTAAAAACCGAAGCCCATAACATTGATTTTTGATAAATTTAATTTTTTGAAAACTTGAATAGACTTATTAACATTATTTTCAATTAAATGAAACTTAAATAATATATACATATCGTAAAACCAGGATCCTATATAAGATTCTAACGATCCCGTGAAATCGTGTGGAACTCGCACTAATTTAAAATAGTATGAAAAGTAGGATACATGGTAAGATCATTATCTTAACAGCTTGCCGAAGAAAAGAGAGGGACGATAATCTCTTTATCTAGCAGTGACTTTCGGACTGGCTATATTATTTGGTCGTCCAAACGTTGTTAGTATACATGACAACGCTGGATTGCTGGAAGCAATTAATCGCCTTGTTGCAGAGGATTCACCAAGCAGCCGTTCAACCTGCTTTCCATCTCAACCGTCCAAAACCAAGTCTTTATTTGGTAATCAGGGAAATGGAAAGGAAAAGGAGCACCGAAAGTCAATGGAAGCTCTAGCCTGCAGTGTACTGAGCGTTGCGGTTGAATTGAATTGAGCTTAGCTTGCAAACCTCTATAATTGTCTGCTCCGTCATGCCTACTACGTGGTGGTCACATGGAGGCTCAGATAATAATATCAACTTCAAAAATGAGTAAGCAGCAGCATTATATATGTATACAGTACACCCAGATGTTCATGTTCCTACCTACTAGTAGTACTGATCAATCAGCCAAACAACAACTACCAGATACATGTAGCAGCTCATTCTCCAGTTCTATACAGTTGATAATTCATAAGTGGAAAGGTTTGAGCTATTGGAGAACAACATCATGGAATTAAATTTGAAAATATACTGTTCATTTAACTTTTTGTTAGAAATATTCAGGATGCAAAATCTTTTGCAGAAATATACCATCGGTCTCGCACTTCCGTTGCGCGAAAATGACGTGGGGATTACGTCGCAACCGGTATCGCGCGGCGAAAGCGCGAGACCGCACGGTCTCGCGGAATGGAAGAGCGAGACCGTGACACGGTCCGACGGCTCGATTTGATTAGTGATTAATTACTTAATTAACAATTAACTAATAATAATTAGTGATTAATTACCTTGATTAGCGATTAATTAATATTAATTAATCACTAATCAGGATAATTAACCACTAATTAAATCGGTAAGTCACGGTATCGCTCTTTGCTTGAGCGATAGCGTTGGTTGCTTGATCGGTGTCGCTGATTGCTTCTGCGAGACCGAACGGTCTCGCTCTTCCATTCCGCGAGACCGCACAGTCTCGGCGCGAGACCGTGCGGTCTCGCGCTTTCGCCGCGCGATACCGCCCGTGACGTAATCCCCACGTCATTTTCGCGCAACGGAAGTGCGACACCGATCGTATATTTCTGCACAAGTTTTTACATCCCGAATATTTTTGAGAAAAAATTGAATGAACAGTATATTTTCAAATTTAATTCCAACATCATATGTGATGATTCCTATGCTCGTTTCAGCTTCCATCCATCCATCAAAACTCAACGATGGCTGTGTTTAGTTCAGCGCAAAGTTTGGATTTTAGTTGAAATTGGAGATGATGTGACTGAAAAGTTACTTGTGTATGACATGTTGATGTGATGGAAAAAGACTGAAGTTTGGATCCAAACTTTAAATCTAAACACAGCCATGAAGTACAGTACTCCCTCCGTCCCAAAAAAAGACAAACCCTGGTTTCCGTGCCCAATGTTTGACCGTCCGTCTTATTTGAAAAAATTATGAAAAAAATTAAAAAGACAAGTCACGCACAAAGTACTAATCATGTTTTATCATCTAACAACAATTAAAATACGAATTATAAAAAAATTTCATATAAGACGGACAGTCAAAGTTGGACACGAAAACGGAGTATATGGCTGGCTGGCTGCTGTATGGCCTCCAGCCCTTCCTTCCCATTTATTCCTCGTTTGCAATTCATTCCGTCTGGCCGTTTGGGTGCTAAACCCAGCAGTAGCATGGCAAATTCTGGCCAAGGGACAGAGCAACAGAAACTAAGGCTGTGTTTAGTTGGATCCAAAGTTTGAATTTTGGTTGAAATTGAAGATGATGTTACTGAAAAGTTATGTGTGTATGACAGGTTGATATGATAAAAAAGAACTGAAGTTTGGATTCTAATTTTGGATCTAAACACAGCCTAACAGGGAATTGGTTATTGCAGGACGCATCCCTCTCCCTCTCTTCCCAAATGAGTTCCTCCTGTCCATGTGGGCGCGATGGAATGATAGGTGCTACGCGAAAGCGAGGCACTTGCTTACGAGGGCCGTAATGATTAGCGCGGGTTAGCATGCACTCGAACGGCGAAACACGCAGTTCCTCACTCGCACTCCCTCACTCGATCGCGGCCAGGTATTTTTGGAGCGGCGTGCTAGCCGTAGCCTCCCGTTTCTTTCTTTCCATTTTTTTTTTTTGCTGGGTTTGCATGATGGATCATGGCGGAAAGATGGGTACGGATTGCTTCCTCTCGCTCTCTCTTTTTTTTGCCTGTGGTGTCTTGCTGCCTGTACTATCTGCTGTGCCTGTTACTTTTGACCACTTTAATTTACGCACGCACTGACACCACACAGTGGCCAGGAGTATCTAGGGAGGTAGGGAGGGCCGGGGGAGACTGGCTTTACAGTGTGAGCAATCTTTCCCTTGGAATACAATCATTTTGATCAAAATCTGACGAAGAACTTGCTAATTCTATCCTGGCATGTGTGTTTCTCAACTCTCTCCGTCAGGTGTCTGGCTGATCACTGATATATAGTACGGAGTACACCGTATATGGGCGAATTCGAGAGGACAATTATCCAGCTTGAGGATGTTTCAGAATTTCAGAATATCAAGTGGCAGTTTACCAACGTTGCTACTTATCTGTCAGTGGGTCGGGTCGGAGAGATGACAGGAGTGACACCGACGGCGAAGGCGGCTATCTCCCTCGTCGACTCGTCGTCCCTCCACCTCGCGCGCTCTCGCAGCCTCGATCGGCCACTTGACGAAGAGAAGGGGTCAATCGCAGATCACACCGTGCAGTATATATAACTGATTTTCCGTTTACCCACTGGAGGAGATAAGCGACCGATTGGATCGGTAGGTCACCAGCAAATCAGCGATGAAGTCACTCCATGAGGCGAGGCGTATGTGCTGCATGACACATCGGCACGGAGTGGTTGCTGTGGGTGATGCAACTCTTTTTAGGTTTTACTCGTGTCATCAATTTCATTTTCCTTTCGGGGAGGGTATGCATGCGTGTTCCGGAGAAGACGCATGATATGCATGAAGACGTCGCTGTTCACTGTTTTGTACCGTCTTCTGCTTCGTCTGTACTCTGTATATATTGGAGCTCAAAATATTCCCGGGCTCTGAATACACCAAGCTGCGGCCTGCGAGCACTGCAGACTCATGCTACATTGTATTAGGATTTGAAAATACAAGATAAAGAAGTAATCAAACTGGGTGTTTGGTCTAGTGGTATGATTCTCGCTTCGGGTGCGAGAGGTCGCGAGTTCGATTCTCGCAACACCCCCTCGATCAGTGATCAGTGTGTTTTTTTGCTGTTGTCGCATTGCTTTCATTAATTCGGTCAGTTTGTGAGGCCCAAGCACACAACCATTTCGATAAGGCTCTGCCGACTGGCCACTGTCCCAAGTGGACCATCCGACACTGATTAAACCTGCAAGAAGTGGTGGGTGCTAAACTGATAATCTGATGCACTGCTAAAACTCTGCAACATGTCGATACTAGTACTTCGTTTTGCACCTTTGGCGTTTTCACTTTCACTTTTACACCGATTCCGTCTGCTCTTCTTGAACGGGGTGGTCCAGTCAATGGTAATTGGTAAATCTAAGCATTCCGTTCGAGCATTCAGGAAAGGATTACCGCCCTTAGTTAGAAGTTGGAACACCTTCTCGCCAGCAGTTTCGTCTGCTTGCTTACAGGAAACGGGCCGGATTCTGGTGGAGGCATGCGTGAAGCCATACAGAATCGGTCTGTTCAGGGCATCGTTGATCTGCCTTGACAAAGCTTTGATTTCCACGCCATCTTGTTCCCATCAGCATCTGGAACACGGAACAGCCACAGCCCACAAGTTACGAGCATGAAAGGTTAGGTTAGTCTGTTTAGAGCAGGTACAATAGCATAATAAATTTGTCTTGCTCATACTTTAGCAGCACGAGTTGATAAGTAAAGTTTTTCCAGCCTCTGGTGTAGATTAACTTCTGATTCATCTGTAAACGCATTTTCTGAATTTCCATAGGCAGCTCCAAATGGCTTAAACACGCCCTGCAATGGTGTAGACAGGTACAATGTTACATGGTTCATACCAAGATTAAAAAGAGCTGACTTTTCGATGCAGTTAAATACCAAGCAAATATCCCACAACATATAAAGATAATGCAGTATATATTCCATGTGAAGGCAGATATGTAGTTGGCATTTAACAGCCCTAGAGTCTCCAGTTACTTTGCAAATCGCAAACATTAGTAATAGCAAATCCTAACATTGGAACATCGGTTTTCAAAGACTATATATTCCAGGCAAAACTCATAGCAAGGAAATAGTAGTATAGGTCTACAGTACGAAATTAGAACACCTGAATAGATACCAGATATTGTTCCCTACTTTGTTGTGTGGACTGCTAATCTTAGTTGTCTTCCTAAGGCAGTGTAACTCCTTTCGGCCAACACTCCTATGTTTGTGCAGGATGAATGAAAATAATCAAGGCGGTATTACTCAAAACCGAAAATTCGGGTAGGTCATGTTTACATGGTTCTATATTTCGAACAGGAATCACGAGCAACGCTTTTAAGGCCCTCTTTGTTTAGGCTTATAAGCCAACTTATAAGTCGAAAAGTCTAAGCCTAAACAAACAAACAGCTTTTCCGTTTGGCTTTTTTGAAGCCATAAGCCACTCTAACACTATTAAGCCAAAAGCTAGGTTGGAGAAGCTTTTTTGGCTTATGTGAGGTAGATGTATGACTCGACCCACTAAACTTAGAACATTAAATCCACCGGCTTATAAATCATATAAGCCAATAAGCTGACTTAAAAGTCTAGGCCAATAAGCCTAAGCCTAAACAAAGAGGGCCTAAATAGAAAAGCCACAGGTTGCTAATAACTTAACCAGATTGATCAACCCTGTCGTAAAATCATAACCTGATGTTTCTCATCTCAGGGATTGCAAACACGCGCATCGCGGTCCCAACCCTCACAATTTTTTTTTCTAGAGCAAAAGCTTTGGACATCTCCTCACAATTCATTTCACCATTCGCCAGCATGAATAAAAATCAGCCTGAGACGCCTTAACCATAGACGAAGTAGGGTAGCCTCTCAAAACCCATCAGCATAGACATCAAATCAAACTTATATACAGACCGGATCGAGCGAGACAGACACCTGAGAGGGATCGACATCGACCCACCCCGGTTGCGCAATCACAAACTCGGATCGATCGAGAACCGTACTAACACAGGAGTTGAAAGAGGGGGGAGAGCGTCACCTGGCGGGAGACCTGCTCCTTGAGCCTGGAGGCCTGCTTCCACAGCGCCTCCATGGCGCCCCGTCTCCGCCTCTCCGGACGCAAAAAGCCGCGGCGCGCTGACCGGGAGAGGGGAGGACGGCCGGGCCTGCCGCGTCGGTCGCCTCTCCCCGTTTTCCCCTTTTTTCCCCTCCTTTTTCTTCGTTTGGTTCTCAGGCTGGACGACGACGACGAGGAGGGGTTGGGGAAGGACGGCTCGCTAGTCGCTCCTCCGATGTTAGTTTCTTTCTCGTGGTGGTTGGCTTGGCTCGCGCACGGCCGACGGTGGCGCACGCACGAACCGAACCGCGTCCTCTTCCGCCTCCCTGGCCTATAAACGGCGCTGTCGTCGCGGGCCCACCGGTCGGTGGAGGTGGCGGAACGGAACGTGCCCTACGCTAAGCGGCTGGGCGTGATGGCTGCGTTGAGGACGACGTCCCCCGGTGTGGCACTGTGGCCCGTTCCAAAGAGGAAAAGAAGTACCCGTGTGGCCCATTGACCGATACTCTATGTGGCGAAAGATACCATTGACCAATAATGGGCCAGATATTTGCGAACTGGACCTCACCACAGCCAGAAGGAAAGGAAAAGCGAGAAAGCTAGGGTTGGGTATAAAACGGGCCTACCACCTCCACGGAGCACACTTTCGAAAGGAAAAAGTATATATAAGGTCCCTTATCTTGTTGCTGAGTTATAAAATCGCCCTAAACCGAAAAATCAGACATATGGCATCCCTCAACTTATAAAACCGGATCACTTTAGATCCTTAGACAATATTGACTCTAGTTGACTGCAATTTTATCCGATGTGGCAGCTGAGTCAGTGTGGGATCCACATGTTAGTGAAACACAACTTTTTCTTCCCCTTTCCCCTCTCTTCCCTCATCTCTTTCCAGTGCATGAGCGGTGCCGGTGGTTGCGGCGGAGAGAGCTCATGCTGCGGGAGAGGAAAGGGTTGCGGCGGCAGGTGCATGCCGTCGTCGGCGCGGCATGTTCGTGGGAGGCGACGCACGGTGAGCTCGTGGAGCAAGAGCCTAGGTATAGTAGTGGGAGGAGCCCAAGGGGAAGCGGAGGAGGGAAAGGGGAGGATAGAGGAAGTTCGTCGTCGTCGTCGCCGACGAGGTGGGGGTGATGGTGGTGCATGTGGTGGAAAAGGTCACGAGCGAAGGAAGCCTTGACCAGCGACGTGGTGTGCCCGCTACCGACACCCTGCTCCACACCACTTACTCCCGTGGCGCGAGCTTTCTCTGTCGCGACCACCGATACAGGAGTGTCGTGGTGTACTGCTTGGCGAGGAACATGTAGGAGGAGGCGGTAGGTGACGAAGAGAGAGAAGCGGGGAGGCCGGTGGCGAGCGATGGAGAGGGAGGAGGCGGGGCCGGTGAACTCGCCTGCTCTGCCTGGCGCCGAATGGCGAGGAGAAGAGAAAACAAGAAGAAAGAAAGGAGAGGAGAAAATGGGAATGAGGATGACACGTGGGTCTCACAAGGGTCCCATCATTTATTTATTAGTTTTCTAGTGTAAATGATATGTGGGTCCCATGGTTTTCATTCTTTTTCTCGTATTGAATTGTTACGTAAGCGCCACGTCAATGTCACCTAGGATAAAAACTAGTCAAAGGAGCCACGTAGACGCTACGTCAGCCAAAACCGGAGGATAATACCGCGGAGGGACGTAGTTTATATTGGTTTTGTAAGTTTGGGGATGTGTTGTACCTGAATTTGCTGTTTAAGGATGATTTTGCAATTCAGTGATAAGATGAGGGGCGTTTTGCTTTCCGAAAGTCTTTGTTTCCTGGCCCAGGCCTCTCTCTGAGCAATCAATCCGGATAGGCACGAAAATCTTTGTCATCTCGCGCGCTTTGCCAGCAGGCAGTAGAACACTTGCATTGGCTAAAACAGATCAGGATTCTATTGAAAGACAAAGGACATGTCTTAGATTGTAGCCAAAATAAAACTTACCAAATTTTAGAAATATCAAAATTTTGATAAGATGGCAATATTGCTAAAATTTATTGTCAAAATTTTGGCAGAATTTCTTATATATTTATCAAATTTAGTAACAAACTAAACATAGTATTTTTTTTACAACTTTACCAAAAAAAATGGTATTGTTGAAAGTGGCATCAATCTAAACAGCCCAAAATCAAGAGGAAATCTTGTTTGAGAGAAATCTTCACCAAGCAATAGATAGAGAGTATTCCGAAGTTCTGATCGTTTCAACGAGGAAGAGGACAAAAGCAGGCTTTTCCCCCAATAATCTGGGAGTAAAAGCAGGCTTTTCTCCCAAGATGCAGATCAGATCGCACCAATAATTAGCGCGCGAATATTCCTATCGTCCCGCGCCGTGATGAAAGCGTCGCCGCAGCCTCCTGCAAGCTGTGGCGCCAGCCAGCCAGCCAGGCATCAGCAGCGCCGCCTCGGGTCGGACTCGGACGTGAGATCGCCTCGGCACCGTTGCATCCGGCCAGCCAGCTACCGCCGACGGCCTACCACTACCAGATCGATCCCCTCCGAAATCGCGGTCGCGTCGCCGTCATCCCGCTCACGTACGCCGCCGCCGTATCGCTTTCGCCGGCAATAAAGCGCGCGGGGCCGGCGCCGCTTGCCCATGCCCTCTCCGAAAGGGCCCGGTGATACAGCGATGCCTGCATCCGCATGGCACGCGCGGCAACTACCCCCACTCCCTCCGGCTACCACATACGATCCGTGCCAATCTCTCGTCGCGCTACCGTCAGCGGCGGCGTTCGTTAATTACTTCGTTTTCCTGGAGCGAAAACGTTTTCCGTGGCGCAGGTTGCAGCCCTTGTGGAGTGGCTGTCGCTCGGGGTATTCGGAAATTGGAGCCCTTTTCATCCATCGCTTCTGAAAAAACCGAGAAATAAAACGATGCCGGGGGATGTGGCCATCGTGTGCGTAGAATGGATTGGTGGCGACGTGCAAGTAAAACGACGGCTTGACTTTCGGACTTTATCCCATATGGCGTGTGATTCTTGTTAATCACCACCTCCTGAGTCCTGGCCAAGAGGTAATCGTGGTACTACATGGAGTACTAGCGCTACTGTTGCCAAGAAGTTTTCAGCGCAGAGGCAAATACGGATCGATTGGATTATTCTTTCGCCGGGTGGACGAACCGAGTGATTGGTCATGAAGGCGCTCAAGGTGCCTTTTTAACCCAATAAAAAAAAAAATCTGTACTTTCTGATCTTCAATTAAGATATGGATCGGAGTAAGTTGGATCAACAGCAATGTGAACGGATCGTGCCGTATCTCCATGCTTGCGGCCCGGCACTGCTGGACGGCTGGTAAGATGCACGCAGATTGTCTACTTATCTGATGATGCCAGGAGGATGCGATCTCCACGCCCATGACGCCAGCCGAGAAAAGTGCATACGGCCAAGGCCGCCCTTTTCGCGCTCGTCTCGAATGAACAACTCGGATGATGAGAAACCCCTGCGCGTTTTCTTATTGTTTCCGCTGTGCAGGTTGCCGGGTCTGATCTGACCTCTCCGCAAATATTAATCCGTGTCTCCATCCAATGGGGAATTATAGAACTCGCAGTGTGATGCGCAGCGACAGTGACATGTACCCAGCTATATTCCTACATCTGCAATCGACCTGTGGCGGGTGTGCACGCCATTTCGTTTTTCACTTTGGCTGTGTTTAGTTGGATCTAAAGTTTGGATTTTGGTTGAAATTTAAGATGATGTGACTGAAAAGTTGTGTGTGTATGACAGATTGATGTGATGGAAAAGGACTGAAGTTTGGATCCAAATTTTGGATCTAAACACCGCCTTTCTTCATGCACATTGTTGCAAATCTCACGTTGTTGCTACATCGATTACCAATTAGTTAACGAAGAAAACTAGTGAAATTTAGACAGACTTTTGCAAAATTTGATCGAACTGTTTTTCTATTTGTACCGGCTTGATAAGTTTGATATAATAACCATGATAATCAAACTACTACGTTAAATTTGTCAACCCTGTTCTTCCTTCCTAGCGACCTTCTTCTTGTTGAGTGGTCGCATATGTAGATTTAGCCCCCCAAATCTAGCGGATCTATGCCAGAGAGGAGGGTACATATCCTAATGAAATTTCGGTAATTGAGGTCACCCGTGACATCAAATGGAAAGGAATTTCGGGGGATCAGTTGGGGGGTTAGATTATTAGGATGCAAGCAAGCAATAATAGGGGACCATAGCATTGTTCAAGAATCGTACGCTTTTTGAATTTGGATTTGTTATTATCAGCAAAAACGGCCTTACTTTTCAATTTCCCAACTGTTGCAGCTGCCATTGGAGCACTTGGCACTTGCAGTGTTCCGATGTGCAGCGCAAAGTATTCTAAACTGCACGATCTAGGAATGCGCTGTCGCCGTGTTCTTGCGTAGCTGAGTATTTATTCATAGGAATGGCAGGGTGCGTACTGTTTTTCTTAAATAAATAAATAAATAAATAACAGTTAAGGTACAGAAGAATTTCGCAGAAATATCCTCTCGTTTGTTTAAAAACGTTCATCCAAACGGTTATGAAAAATTTTGACAACACTCACACAACATATCTATACAATTCCACAAAATCTTAGGTTCAAACTCATCTCATACTCCGACATATATATATATATAAAAGATAAATTCAGCGTATGAATAATAGGCTGAATTTAAACTTAATTTTTAGTGGACCGATGGATATCACTGTACTCTACATTGTCAATTTTCTTTTAGAATTTTTCACAACTATTTACATCAAGTTTGAAAGAAAAAGGTATACGAGGGGACATCCCCTTGAGGGATTAGAATCTACTCCCCCTGCAAGGTTGCTAAGCCTGCAACCATACATATGTATCATGTATCCATTTTAATTGTACTTAATTCGGTTAGAGATTGAGAATTTTAGAATATGCAAATGTTTTTATCAGCAGAATTCCATAGATAAAAATATGGCATTTATGTTCATGCATATAACTTTAAGGTATGGGAAGTCCTGGCCTTAGCTTGAAAAGCCAATTGTTATAAAGTTTACATCACAAATACCTGCATGAATGAATCCTAAAGGTAAGACACCAACAAACTTTCTGTTGGAGGCAGGCCATGAGGACCTTCGGTCAACTTGCCAAAACAACGACAATAACAAGTGAAGGAGCTTGGGGAAGGAGCATACGACGAAGCCTAGGCCATGGAGCTAGGCCACGCCACGAAGCGAAGCACCGGGTGGCGAAACCTCCAGTGGCAAAGTGGGTTCATTAGGTGGTGAAGCAAGTTCGGCTAGGAGATGCTAATACTAGGAGAAGCCTAATAAACAGCCTAGGAGGACTCTGATAAGGTCCATGGGCCGGCTGGTTGGGCCAAAAGATAACTGTTACCCTTATAAACATCCCGCCAGAGGGACAACCATGTAAATTCACTAGCATACAAAAAAAACCCTAGGTTGTAAACGCATTAATAGATCCCAATGGTTTTTAAATAGAGGATTCGATTTTTCAATTAATATATTTTTACTGTTTTCCTTTTCCTACCGCTCCGAGTGAAGCCTACCTTTCAACAAAAATGTTTGTCATTCAACAACAGTTTTGATGAAAAGACATTATTCGGGAATTAATCCTATCGCTAATTCTCTGCCTTGATGGTGGCAGAGCCGGTGCTCTCCAGTGGCGATGGCCCTAGTGGTGACACCAAGAGCGGTTGCTGTTTGTGATAGTGCTTTCTAGTGTTCTATTGTGGACGGGCAATTGCCCTAGGCGCGGTGGTTGTTAGATCGTTGGTTTCCTAGTCCAGATCTAGTTGCGCGGATTGGAGGTGATTGCAGCAAGGAGGGGCTTTGGCAGGACAGCGATGAGCTCAGTGGTGATGCTAGCGGCAACCAGGGAGGGAGGAAGGCGAGGAGCAGACGAAGGGCTCGCTGGAGGTGCCGGAATTGGTTAGGGAGCAATATTTTATCTAGGGCCAAAGTACCATTGGATTGGAGATGTTTGTGCCCGGATCTATTCGTGCAACGTGAAGTGGCATTGGATGGAACTCCTCTTCTTTGTCTCCCTTAGATGGTGTCAGCGATCAAATGCACTAGCATTCTAGAGCTGTTGAGTCCAATGAATGAATCCGGTAGTTAGTAGGGGCAAGGCGACAAAGGAATGGGGATCAAAGCATCGATTATGAGAGGTCGTCGGAGATCGAGATGTTTCTCAAGATCATCTCAATGCGATTTTGTGAAGTAGTACTGCTCACTCTTTTGCAACTGGACCCATACCGAACTTAGTGTGCTACCTTGTGTAGTACATGCATATAAGATTTAATTGGAGTGTTGTTAAAAAAATGTCATTCTATTAAGCCATAGGACACAACATGTGCAGATGTCCCCTATTAAATAATGTCTCTTGAATTTAGATCCACTACAACAAACAAACTCACAAACATATGATTAATACTATTCGGTTCGGTGGTACAAAATCAGCAACATGGGCCTTGTTCATGCATATATGATGCGATAAAAGAAAAGTGCAGCCTTGATCGGCTCGTATTTCTTCTTCTTCCCTTCGCTATAGGACACGTTCTTTTCATATAAATTATGAATGAAGTCTGAAGGTTGAAGGATAGAACTTACATATTACTAACAAGTGGTTAGGTCCCGTTCTTTTTTCCAACCAGAGTTGGATGAAGATTAAGATTTTCGTGGCATGTTTTTCAAACTACTAAACGGTACGTTTCGTGCGAAACCTTTCTATATGAAAGTTGCTTTAAAATATCATATTAATCTATTTTTCAAGTTTGTAATAATTAAAACTCAATCAATCATACGTTAATACCACCTCGTTTTGCGTAAAAAAACTTAATCTTCATCTTCATCTTTATCTTTAGGAGAAAAGAACAACATCTAAACCATGTCGATGTCGAAAGTTTGTGAAGAAATCATATTTTTGAAAGTGTTAACTGAAGAATGCAAATTGCAGAAGAGGGATCAAGTTGGAGCCTTGGAAGACGATGTCCTTGTTGGTGATCATGACCTTGGAGCGCCCATGCGGCCATGTCTGACCTCTGATCACCATCAACAGCCCATTTCATGCCCATCATGGCATGATCCACGACCACAATCCTGGAACGTCTAATCAAATTGATCATTAAGCCGCACAAGGCTTGAACTTTGTTCAGTCCATTCAACCGAAAGGTGAGATAATGCGACGTGGGAATGGTAATGCGTGACTTCTTCTCTACAGAAGTTCAGAGGAAACTGGCGATCACAGCAACTCAGCTTTACAAATTCATCATCCTCTCTCAGTTGCACTTGTTGCACAAGACAGAGTTATCAATTAATATTGTGTGCACTAACTCCTGGGATGTAATTTATTTCTTAAGATATTGTGTACACTAACTATAATAAAACATTTTGCATTACCTGGCTATGTGGCATGATCCTTGCAAATTATTGACAAAAGCATGCGTTGAGAAAAAAAAATCTCAGCACGAGCTCGTCGTGACGTGAGTACGGCACCAGATGTGAAAGGTAACATTTTTACTGTCAGCTGTCAATACTACTGTAAACACACTGTTACTGCACGTGGAAACGAGCTTAATTGGACAGATTTAGCTCGGGTGAAGATGATCAGACCTTGATAGAATCAGCGCGTGTGGTCCCGAAAACGAGTGCGCTTTTCCTTTTCAACATTTTTTTCTCGATATGAAAGCATGATGGAGCCTGATTTTTTCTTATTTATTGGATATATAATTGATCTCGACAGAACGACCTTTTTGCCCGCTTCTCCGTGCAATATTTATTCGCCATATTGTGCCGAAGAAACGATTTACTAGACAGTAACTTGTCCTACAAAATGTGCTAGTTGTTCTTTTCTTAGTACAGAGAAAAAGTATTGCTTAGAGCACCAGATGCACATACAACATGGAGTTGATTAGTCCTGGCAATAATTAAGGTTACTTCTCTCACAAGCCCTGATCACTACCATGTACTAGTATAGTCATCTCCCAATCAGCACGAACACGATTCATAAGAGCTTTCACAAATCAGGGTTAGGTTGATTGGCAGGGGACACCGCCTTTTCAGCTTTATTTTCCTTTCACCTCGGCCTAAAACCGGCCGTGCCACTGCCGCCGCCCAATATATAAACACATCTACTCTCTCGTGCACTACAACTACCACTCCTAATAACCTACCACTCTACTCCTCCTCACTGCGGTTGCAACATCGTCGTTAGTCCTCTAACCCAAGGCATTGACCTGAGCTTCTCTTGTGCGCCCTCTCCCGTCCGAGACGCGGCCATCTTTCTTTCCCGCTTCGTTAGCTGTCTCGTCTGCCCCCCCGGCGACGCGAGGATCTCTGCCGATCGATCGGACTGGAGGAGGAGGAGACATGAAGGTGCAGTGCGACGTGTGCGCGGCCGAGGCCGCCTCGGTCTTCTGCTGCGCCGACGAGGCCGCGCTGTGCGACGCGTGCGACCGCCGCGTCCACAGCGCGAACAAGCTCGCCGGGAAGCACCGCCGATTCTCCCTCCTCCAACCGTTGGCGGCGTCGTCGTCCGCCCAGAAGCCACCGCTCTGCGACATCTGCCAGGTATGCACGCGCGGCGAGAGGCTGCTGCTCTTTTTCCTCGGTGTTGCTTCTGTTGCTTGCTGCAACTCTGAAGCGTGTGGGCTCTCGTCACTTCAGGAGAAGAGGGGGTTCTTGTTCTGCAAGGAGGACAGGGCGATCCTGTGCCGGGAGTGCGACGTCGCGGTGCACACCACGAGCGAGCTGACGAGGCGGCACGGCCGGTTCCTCCTCACCGGCGTGCGCCTCTCGTCGGCGCCGATGGACTCCCCCGCGCCGTCGGAGGAGGAGGAGGAGGAGGAAGCAGGGGAGGACTACAGCTGCAGCCCCAGCAGCGTCGCCGGCACCGCCGCGGGGAGCGCGAGCGACGGGAGCAGCATCTCCGAGTACCTCACCAAGACGCTGCCCGGTTGGCACGTCGAGGACTTCCTCGTCGACGAGGCCACCGCCGCCGCTGCCGCCGCCTCCTCCTCCTCCTCAGACGGGCTATTTCAGGTCAGTTCATCCACTGTTAACGATCCAAACTTTCCATGGCAACGAAAACCTGAATACGTATTCAGTCCGGTTCATGCATGAAACCCTGAAAAACCAATCCACACACGTTCTTGTGAGCACCATGAACGAAGCACAGGCAAAGCACGGCGCGCCAAACTCTGTTCAGGCCCTGCCGGCCGTCGTGGGCACATAAGCCAATCTGTTCACAATATCGTGAGCGGACAAATTTTACCATGCAGGTAGTTTGTAGTCATGCTCACACAGCTAGCAATAACAAAAAATATATGTAATTGCTGGACCAGGGTGTCAGGATAATATCCTGTGGAGACCACAAATATAAAATACTAAGCGATAAATCCATCAGAGTGGATTTTAAACTCTCAAGGGAACGTTCACTCATTGTTTGCATATCACTTAAATAGTTATGAAAAAAATTGAGAAGATGTACTAATATGCGATATATCACTTCATAAACATGTAAGTTAAAATTCAATTTCTATATATCGTAACAAAAAAAAATAAATTTAATTGTATGTATACGTTAACTAGCTAGCTGTAGTTTAATATATTTTTTCGTTACGAGATATATAAATTGAATTTGAATTCATATGTTTATGAAGTGATATGCCACAAGCAAAACAAGACATTTCCTCGAGAGTTTAGAATAATTTCCCGTAAACCTGCATATCATATTCATCCTCCCCTCACGAGCAGATTGTTCCCTGCTTTCCCCATTTGAAAATTTCCCGTACTCTGTCTGCATGTTCAAAACAGTAAGGTCGCTAGAAGCTTGTGCTTGGACTCATGTGGCAATTGGCATTTCGCTGCTTTCCTTCGCGCAGGGTGGGCTGCTGGCTCAGATCGGTGGGGTGCCGGACGGTTACGCGGCGTGGGCCGGCCGGGAGCAGCTGCACAGCGGCGTCGCTGTCGCCGCCGACGAGCGGGCCAGCCGCGAGCGGTGGGTGCCGCAGATGAACGCGGAGTGGGGCGCCGGCAGCAAGCGACCCAGGGCGTCGCCTCCCTGCTTGTACTGGTGAAAAAAAAACGTGCGCTTATCAGCCACAGCCAGTACGAAATGTACGATGCTTGTGTACCAGTGTACTGAGGTAGTAGCGTTAGAAGATTAGGAATTTAGTAGTGGATGTTGATTTTGAGCTTAACGCGTGTCTTGGATGAATCCCTGACTCCTGAAGGTTTGGGGAATTAATGTGAGTGGTAGTGTCCTCTTTGGGCGGCAAAGAACTATACGCCCCTTGCGAACATGTCGAACTGTACGGTCTGCCATTTAATCTGCACGTTCACCCCTCTGCATCTTCTGTACTGCAAATCAGATTTTGTGACTCTTCCATTAGTTATGAAGTTTTCAGGATGTTGCAGCGCAAGCTGAACGTGCGGCGATCACCGTTACTGAGCAAGCATTCGTATCTGTTTAAGCGACCCGTCAACAGAAGTGCTTCACTAAGGAGCTTTTCATATGGTAGCCAAAATAAATCTAACCAAATTTTGGTTAGTTGACAATATTACTAAAATTTTGATCGGATTTCTTATGAATTTACAAAGTTTTTTTAAAAAAATATATGCACATTTTTAACAACTTTAAAAAATTAGTATGGTTTGAAATGATCAATCTAAACATCCCCTAAATTTTGAGTAGATGGTAATAATCACTTCCAGTTAGCAGCAAGCTCAAGACTGAAAGCTTAACCACTCGGCATCACGAGCGGATCGACTTTGGGCTACGCTAATCACACCCTGTTGGAAAAAAGTGCATGTGAGGTCCCTCATCTTGTCATTGAATTTCAAAATGATCCCTCAACCAAAAAAACTAGAGTAAATTTCACAAAACTACGGATACTTTGATCAAACTATCACAAAACTACAGATTTAAGAATGTATTTCACAAAACTACAGATTTAGAGTCAAATTTATCACGGAACTACAGATTTAAGGTATTATATCACAAAACTATTGATTTAACAACTATTTTATCACAAAACTACACATTTAAAAACTATTTTATCACAAAACTACAGATTTTATAACTTTAAATAAAGAGTAAATTTCACAAAACTACAGATACTATGACCAAACTATCACAAAACTACAGATTTAAGGAGTTGTATCACAAAACTACACATTTAACACTAAATTTATTACAAAACTACACATTTAAGATGAAGTGTCATAAAACTACACGTTTAGTAACTAAATTATCATAAAACTACAGGTTTAGAACCAATTTAATCACAAAGTAATAATGTTTATAGCTCCACCATAACAATGGTGCTAGGGATTTAAACTCCAAAAGTTGTAGTTTTGTGATAAGTTCAATATTAAATATGCATTTTTGTGATACTTAACCTAAAATCTACAGTTTTGTGATAAATTTGGTGCTAAATGTGTAGTTTTGTGATACAACTCCTTAAATCTGTAGTTTTGTGATAATTTGGTCAATATATATGTAGTTTTGTGAAATTTACTCTTAAATAAATATAGTGCTACAATCTAAACTCTAGAATACGTAGTTCTTTGATAACTTCATCACTAAATCTGTAGTTTTGTGATATGGTGGCATTAAAATCTGTAGTTCCGTGAAAAGTTTGACGCTAAATCTGTAGTTTTGTGATACACATTCTTAAATCTGTAGTTTTGTGATAATTTGACCCAAGTATCTGTAGTTTTGTGAAATTTACTCAAACAATCATCCCTCAACTTACAAAACATGGTCACTCTGGGTCATTAGGCGGCCATTGACTTTGGTTCTGTCCTAGTCAGCTAGACCGCACCGCACGGCCGACCCACCGACACTCACGCATCTCCCCCTTACACTGATCCTTCCCCCATACGGCGGAGCGCGGCCGGCGCGTGCGACTGTCGCCGCCTCGTCCCTTCCCACTGCGCGTCACTCTTCCTCCTCTTCGGCTCCCTCCTCTTCCCCCTCCGGTCCGCCTCTTTCTCTCTCTTTCTCTTCCCTCCATCGTCGGCACCATTGCCGCCCCTGTGTCGTCGTCGTTGGCAGTAGGGATGAGCTACTTCGGCAGCTACTCCACCTGCCTCGAAACCATCTTCTCCGTCGTGCTCCTGCCACTCGACTCGATTGCCTAACTAATTTCTGCCATTGTTTTCATGCAATCAGAGCTCGTCATCCCATCGGGCGCAAACAACGTTGTTCTACGTCCTGACATCGTCTAATTTGCCAAGGTCATCATCCTGAGACGCCGTTGCAGTCGATGGGCATCGACGGGAAGCGGTCGTACTACATCCTCACCGTAGTACAAAAAACGGACGCGGCCCAGCGGTTGAACCGAGAAAAACGGAACCATCACTCTCACCGGGTCAGTTTGTTTTAAGGACCGCACATGCAAATGGAACCGGTGCAAACCGGTTGAACCGGATGGTTTTTGAGGAAAGCCGGCGGCCCGGGCTATTTTGAACCGCCGGTTTCGTGAGCATATGGCTAGCTTCTAAGGCCCACTTGGATTGTTGCGGCCCAATTATCTTTTATTTGCCTAAAATGAGGAAAAAGTGCATCACATAGGATAAATCCCTGGTTGATGGAATAGAAGCGCATCAACCACACCACCAAGCTGAGTTGGTAACCTTGTTTACGTCGAATTATGTATGATAAATATACTTTCCGGTTCAACAATCGAATCGGTCGACCCCAACGGTCCAACCAGTGACCTAGTGAACCAGGAGCTCAAGCGGTTCGGTGCCGGTTCGGTTTTGTCTACGTTTTGTTAGTGAGTGCAGCTAACTGCTAATTTTCAGTGGATGGATGTGAGCCATGTTGATGGATTTATGGAGTTTTTTTTACATACTAGTTAAGTGCCGTGCGTTGCAACAGGGAAAAAATAACACATCAATTTCAAATTAAAGAGTAAAATTGTGCTGAATAGTTATTGAATGTAAGTTTATATCGTAATCAGAACCGATAAAATTATGTTAATAATTTATTGAGTGTTTCTTAAAAAAGTAGTAATACTTCCTCCGTTTCACAATGTAAGTCATTCTAGCATTTCCCACATTCATATTGATGCTAATGAAATGATATATGTCTATCATTTCATTAGCATCAATATGAATGTGGGAAATGCTAGAATGACTTACATTGTGAAACCGAGGGGTATAATAAAATCCTAATTCAGTCTGGGGATATACGTATTCAGCTGTATTTACAGTTTTACACTCATGACATAAAAAATCAAGTAACTAATCAACTAATAGCACATTTGTTTGGCAACCAAGTATATACAGATGACATTCTGTATTTCGTAACATGGCAAGTGAATGCAAGAGAAGTAATTTTGCGAGTATAAGGGACTCAACCAAACATACAGCATAGGATCACACGTCCGCAATTCAAACCAGAACAATACCATAATGTTCACACTGCTAGGACATCATAGTGTCAACGATTGATTGAGAACACGCACAAGTATCTTTTATCATGAGGAACATATTCTCTATGCCTGCAATATATTCAATATAAAAATCTACTGAACCACAACACATAAAGCATCAATATGTCCTCCAGAATCACACACCACAGGTGCACCACAAGCTAGCTTGTTTGGTCATATTCATAGCAGGTGATGTTACAATGGGAGAGGAATTGAGAAAGGTTGTACACTTGCTGGAGATCAGAGAGTGACTTGGTTTGGTTTGCCTGGATAAGAGGGAAATGTGTCAGTCCTTATTTGCCAGTATATAGTAATAGTTTATATATATGTATGTCATACCATTCCGTATAACTATTTTCTCTATACGATAATACTATGTGTTTGCTTCTAATATACTGAAGCATAACATGTAATTTGTGCAAAGATGAAAACATCAGCCACAAGCAAAATCTTTTTTAAAAAAGAGAAGGGAAAATAGTTGCATAAAAGAGAAGCTTTGAGATTTGGATCAAGAAAGGACATTGACCCATGAACTATTTTCTCAAAAAGGACAAATCCGCTTTCTTAAAAGTATTATTTCTTAAATTTCTCCACAAGTTCTTCAACAACAAAGCATTTCATGGGTCACGTATAGAAAAATACAGACCTAAAACAAAGGATAAGAGCCTCTTCTTTATAAGAGAGAAGAGGGGGAACTTTTTGGTGGAATTTTAGAACAGTCGCTATGGTTCAAGGAAATAGCTAATCCTCAAGTGGGTAATGGACAATCAATTCTATGCTTGGATGATACATAAACCAAAAAAATGAATTGGATTGCATATGTACACAGTGGTAGCCATATATAGTATTATCAGAGCTCTTGGACCCACTAAATTGATACTTTGCTGAAAAAAGAGAACAATCAATCCAAAAGTCAGCTCTAAACAAATGACATCGATTTGTTGATGTAGCATAAGTAGTGCAATTAAAAGCCATGGAATATGAGTAAACAGATGGAGGGTTTCGTACAGAAAAACCCCAATTTCTGATAGTCTAACGTTAACTAAATTCAGGGAACCTTATAAAGCTTTCTACAAAATGAAGGCTACACAGGAAATGCTATCTACTTATACATCAACAAAAATTTAGCTTTGTTCTTCTGAAAACAGATTTGTAGGCAGTCCTAACGCAGCCTAATGTACTCCTATTTGTAAGTTAAAATATTTATTAACTTACTGTTAAAAAAAAACTTGTTCAGCATCCTTGAGTCTAGTTTGCAATATACTCTATATCAACACTGGCTACTTCAATCCCATGTAAACATATGAATATGAACAGGAAAACAGGATAAAGCTTAAAGAAAAATAAATAGAGCAAAAGGTTTGTAGTTGCAGCCTCATCCCATATAAATGTTTAAAAGCTTGATAGCCTGATGCAAGATTTTTTTCGTTTTCCACCGCGTGGTTGTACAATTTTGTGGGTAGCAACCGATTGGCTGGGCTGGACAGCTGCAAGCCTAAAAACGCCAACAACAACATCAGAACAGATCAGCCTTCAATATGCTGTGACTTGAGACTTTAATGCATTAAGAAAAAATAAAGCAGCACTTAATCAGAAGTTATGTGCAATTAATCTGAAGATAGCATTATATGTTTAGAAAGGATATGGCATCGAGGTGGGGAACAAAAGTGTGAAAATCCCCAACGATAGAGCAGAACTGGACAGTGAAGCGTGACCTGGTCATCGAACAATCAGTTTCTTACGCCAGCAAGATCTCAACTAAATTGCAAGCTCAATAAACAAAAGAACCTCCTCTCTTGTTCTTTACACTATACAAAGGACCATTTCATTGATCTAACCCATCCATCCTGCCCAAGTTTTTTTCAATTCTAAGCCATTGGTTATGTATATGTATATGTATGTTTCTGGTGATAACCTAAATTAGTTACAGATTATACCTTCAGCCAACATTTAGCTTGTACAAGTCCAACTCAAGATCAACTTCTATATTGAGGCATAAATTAAGGACTCTCAATTTATTGAGGATGAATTAGAATACACTGAGAGGTCTTTCTTGAAACGAAGATTACTATGATCTCATTAACAACAACAGTAGTAGTGCCAGCATACACATTTTTTCTCAAGTTTTTTAGTTTGCAGCATGAAATAAATATCAGTTATCAATGTTGATAATTCAAAACCACAAACAAACTATATAACTTATTATGCCGTAAGGCTGCCTTATCAGGTCACTTCTTGCTATTTTTTGGGTTTTAAAAAAATCATCGAAACGCAGAAGTATTTAATACAATAATGACCTTTTCAATGTCAGAGCTTCGAGGCACCTTCTGCGTGCGGCGGTGTGATCGACTGCTGCTGCGCACCGCAGGGTGCTCGCGTCGTAAGGGGCCAGCTCCACGATCCGGCGGCGACTGCTGAGGTCGAGGAGGGAGGGGAGGCAGTGCGGGGTCACGTTGTCGGGGGCTGGCTGCCGCGATTATAACAAAGATCCATCCTCACTTCAAATATGAATGAATAGAACTGCCAGTTTAGCATAACGATTCACAGAAAAGGGCATCCACCACAAGCTTTAATTTTGCATGTGGAGATATATATTCGAATGTGGCAACCCTATGGCCAGAGAATGCATAATATAAGCAGATTGGCACAAGTTTACCTTGTTGATGATAACCTCTGTTTGACTTTCCGATCAATCAGATCACAATAAGGCAATATGAGGACAACCCCTAAGATGTATCGGACATCAGAATGATGTTTTTTTTTTTTTGTTGAGATGCTACCTAAGCAGTCTAACCCCTGCAATAGATTGAAAAACATACAGAGTCAGATTGTTTCTTTGCAAGACACATTTTTACCATCATATATTTTAATTCCATGATATAGCATAAGGACAGAAATGATTAACAGTTGTCTGTAGCTAAACTCTGAAATGTCTTTCTTATTGATCCCCAGTGAGCAGAAAAGAGCAAGCAAGTGTACGTCCAAAAAAATACAAGTACATTTTAATGATAAAACTGTTCCCAAAAAACAAGGAAATAGGAACCAGGATGATGCAGAAGAAGATACATTTTATTCAGTGCCCCTGATCAACAAAGATTCACTGGCCAGGCCATAACCAATGTTGCACTTTCAACCGGGCTAATTTATTCAGGTGCAAACTACAAAGGTTTGATGTGTTTGAAAAGGAATTAGTAGCACTTGCTGACCGACAACATGCATGTGTGATACAGTTACATGAAAGAGAACGAACAACATGCATGCCTGATAGATGCCATCCTGGAGGGCATCTATTGAAACTGAAAAACCAAAACCTTTTCAACCTTCACCCTAAAAAAAATCTTTAGTCTACATAAACAAAGTCAGATCGTGAACAAAGCTTTTTAAGCTACATCCGCAATGGTGATCGTACATAATATAATACATACATTTATAAAGGCAAAATTTTCTATTGGACATAAAAAAACGTGCATTTTCCTTGGAAGCAGATTACATACAGATAAGTTCACTCAGCAGCCCCCACAACCATCACAATCAAGCTCCCCAATTTCTGCCTAGTAGCATGATGCCGTCTAATCATGTGATGAGCAGGACTTGACATATAATATAGTCCCCAGGTAACAGAAGGAGGCTATGAATATGGCAGGAAGCATCCCGCTCCTAGGAGTGCGCTGGCTGTTGGCACACAAAAGTGGCCAAAAGAC
>CM020181.1:18825043-18868709 GCA_009805545.1 Oryza longistaminata
TTTTTTTTAATCTTAAAATGTACTTTGTATTTTTTTTGGACGTACACTTGCTTGCTCTTTTCTGCTCACGGGGGATCAATAAGAAAGACATTTTCAGAGTTTAGCTACAGACAACTGTTTAATCATTTCTGTCCTTATGCTATATCATGGAATTAAATATATGAGGTAAAAATGTGTCTGCAAAGAAACAATCTGACTCGTATGTTTTTCATCTATTGGCAGGGGTTAGACTGCTTAGGTACATCTCAAACAAAAAAAAAAAACATCATTCTGATGTCCGATACATCTTAGGTGGTGTCCTCATATTGCCTTATTGTGATCTGTATTGTCGAAGTCAAACGAGTATTATCATACAAGAGGTAAACTTGTGCCAATCTGCTTTATTATGCATTCTCTGGCCATAGGGTTGCATCTCGAATAATATATCTCCACATGCAAAATTAAAGCTTGCTGGCTCGGTCGCTTTCTACGTCTATGAAGCCGAGCAAATGGAAGAGACGTCCGCGGGGTCAGGTTGGCGGAAGAGGAGTTCGGCGTGGGCGGATGGCAGTGGGCCGGAGTAAACTGTGCCGCGCGTGCAGCGCGCATGTGCGGTGCCTACCGCGAGGCGATCTCTGTGCGGCGATATTGCCCGGTGTGGATATGACGATCGGATGGTTGATTATTTCTTGGTCTGTCAAGATGCGTCTGCTATGTCAGGAACTCAAGACCACCACTACGGAACTTTTTAGTAGTAGAAGATAGAGATCGATTAGTGGTTTGCTTTTTTTGCCTTTTAACGCTCTACTTACTGGGTCTTCTTCGAGTTTGGCCTGCTTTTTGGCCACCGATATCTCTCCATCTTTCAACAGGAGACTCAAGACTAGAGGCAAAGAACCGCAGTAATTCGACCTCTTCCACTCTCCACAGTCTGCACCTACCTTCGCCGACTCAATCACCATCGCCGAGGAAAAATTCCAACCCTAATCAGTTGCCACTCACTTGGCTCCTAATTCATCGCACACATCGCCAATCCTCCCAAATTGAAGTAAAAATGAATTCTCCATGCAAGGTACTTCATTTCCCCTCTCCGCCCCGAATGATTTGCTATCAAATGCCACCGGTGCTCCCTCCCGCTGCCATCTCTGTTCGGTGCCACGGACCACACGTGCGTTGTGCCCTCACAATTTCCCGTGCCCATCCGCCGCCACCTCGAGCTCCGCCATGTCCCCTCGAACTCCTAGGCCGCCGCCCCTGCTTGAACTCGCCGAAGCGCCGCCGCCTGCTTCTACCCCATGCACGAACGGAGGAAAGAGGGAGATGAGGGATCAGGGTTGGCCGCTGACATGTAGGGCACACGTGGGTCCAATGCTGACTCAGCCTCCACGTCGGACAAAACTATGTTCAATACCGCCTAAGGACTCAGAGCGACCTAGTTTTATAAGTTGAGGGATGTCATATATCTGTTTTTTCGGTTGAGGGACGATTTTATAATTCGACGACAAGATGAGGGACATTGATGTACTTTTCCCCACTCTGTTTGATCCATTTGAGGGGAAGAGGGGCCAAGGTTGCAAAATGAACGGAACCCAATTGCCCAAAGACTGCTCGTTATCCCATAGAACGCTCTGTTATGGGCTCAGTGGTGATGGGCCGTTCGCTGAAATATGGTGGGCTCAAAGATGATGTCTCCATTTATTTCTCTTTTGCGCGTACAACAACATGGTAAAGAACTGATTTTTATTTTTTTTGCGAGGAGTGAAGAACATGGTGGATATGCAAGCAGCAAACGGTATAACTATTTTTTTACTGTGCATCCTACAGATCTTTTTAACATCACAGAGGCACAGAGCTCACTCCGTGGTCCAAGCAAGAGCATCAATTACATTCCCCCCATTGTTCATCGTTCATCTCATTGCAACGAAGTCATAAACAGTCCCGCCTACAGAAATGTTTCCTTTTGGACACTGTCCCGCCTACAGAAATGTCTCGGCCAAGTTTCCTCATCACCCCAGTGGGCCCCACGCGTCAGCGAGCTCCAGTCCACTCGATTCAAAACTTCCCTCCATATCTGGCAACCATGCGCGTCATCCGGTGTTGGCGATGTTACAGAGGGGAGGAACCCTTCGTGACCAATCCGGGATGGCTTTCCAAATCGTGATCGCACTGGCACAGTGCCACCAGAAAACGAGCAACTCATTGCCAATGGAGTAGTATGTTCATACGAGTAGTAGTACCCGCTATCTTTGGCGTTTAATTCGAGGCTAATGCTGCCGTTCGTGTCACATCAGCGACCGGATTCATCTGCTGATCCTGTCGTCTTCCTCGTACCATCTCTGCTGCTCCTTCCTCTTCCCTTTGTCGCCTACGCGAACCTGGTGCGAGGTGCCCCGTTGAGAAAAAATTGGGTTCGAATTTTTCTCTGGTTCGCTTGTGATTTTGTGGGGGCTAAAGAATCAATCCTTCGGGGCTCGGAGCGATGGACGTGGACCAGCTGATCCTGTTCGTCTTTGTGTGCTGTTTGTCCTCGAGGTTTGCAGGTGAGCTCTGTGATATTCAAGTCATGTTTGTTTCCCGTGCTGTTTCTTGGACATCGCCGTCGTGTTTGCCCTCCGAGTGTTGTTCTTAGGTTTGATTGATTGAACTACGGTCGGTGATTTGTTTTCTCTATGTTTTGACAGATGCGTATGATCCGGTAGATCCGAATGGGAACATCATAATCAACTGGGATTTTCAGAGCATCGAGAACGTCTACACGGTGCGCACGCCTGCTAGTGAGTTTAGTACTGCCGTTAATTTTTCACTGTTTGGGATCATCCCAGTAGTAGTAGATATGCAGTCGAATAAAAGATTCAGAATTTCAGACATACCATCGTTGCAACTATCCTTTTTATCTCGATTCTAACTTTTCCCCATTATTTCCTCCGGTGAAACTTATCATTAGTACAGCCAAAATACGATATTCTGACAAAAAAAAATTGACGTTTGCATACACCACGAATCAATCGATATATCCTGTGCTTATGCAGGTCATGGTGAGCGTCCACAATCACCAGCTGTACCGCCACATCGAGCAGCCCGGGTGGCGGCTGAGCTGGAGGTGGGCCGGCAACGAGATCATTTGGGGCATGACGGGCGCGGAGGCGACGGAGCAGGGCGACTGCCACCGGATCCGCGGCGCCACCCGGCCGCATTGCTGCGAGAAGCAACCGGTCATCGTGGACCTGCCCCCCGGCACGCCGTACAACAACCAGGTCTCCAGCTGCTGCCGGGGCGGCGTGCTGTCGTCGCTCACGCAGAACAACCGGACGTCCACCGCGGCGTTCCAGATGGTGGTCGGCGGCTTCAGGCGCGCCACGTACCACGACGGCGACAGGGGCCCCGCGCTGCCGTCGCGCTTCGGCGTCGGCGTGCCCGGCTACTCCTGCAGCAACGCCACCAAGGTGAACGCGACCAGGTCACCGATCGGCAGGCACCGGCACGTCCAGTCTCTGCGTAAGGCTTCTCGATCCCCTTTCTTTCTTATCGCGGCGCGTGCGTTGAGCGGGAGTTCTGAGCGATAGATTCTTGCTGCCGCGCGCGCGGGCGCCGTGTGCAGTGACATGGCAGGTCACCTGCACGTACTCGCAGTTCATGGAGGCCGCGTCGCCGACGTGCTGCGTCTCCCTCTCGTCGTTCTACAACAGCACGATCGTGCCGTGCCCGCGTTGCAGCTGCGGCTGCCCACGATCCCCCACGGCGCCGCAATGCATCAGGCAAAACCCCCCGCGCTGCCGCGCACCCTCGTTTCCCACACCGCTTAAATCCTGTGCTATATATCCCACTCACTCATCTGCATTTTTGGTTGGTTTAATTTTCCAGCGAGGGCGAGAAGCCGGAGCTGCCGGCCGGCGACGGTGAGGCGGTCGCGCCGGTCTTCCGGTGCACCGACCACATGTGCCCAGTCCGGGTGCACTGGCACGTGAAGATCAGCTACCGTGAGTACTGGAGGGTGAAGGTGACGATCACCAACTACAACCAGGTCAAGAACTACAGCGACTGGAACCTGGTGGTGCAGCACCCGAACCTCCGGAGCCTGACGCAGCTGTTCAGCTTCAACTACCAGCCTCTCATCGAGTACGGCACCCTGAGTAGGTGTCACTCACTTTAGCATGATCTCCGTTCGAATTGGATGAACAGAGTGAACCACAGAAGTTGTTGTTTGATTTTGCAGACGACACGGGGATGTTCTGGGGGATCCAGTACTACAACGAGATGATGCTGCAGGACGGTAACGTGCAGACGGAGATGATACTCAAGAAGGACAAGAGCGACTTCACCTTCTCCGGTGGATGGGCGTTCCCGAGGAGGGTGTACTTCGACGGCCACGAGTGCGTCATGCCACCGCCGGATCAGTACCCCTTGCTGCCCAACGGAGGCCCGGACTCGCGCGTCTCGGCGGCGCAACTGATCATCGCCAGCTCGTGCTTCTTGTTGCCATTCATTTTCCTTATCATGTAAAATATTATTTCGCCATCGTAATTGTTCGAGTAGGAAAGAGAAATACAGGTGCAATCGTGCAAACTTGCAGAGCCTAAACTTTTAGTGTAAAATTACTAAGGGCTGGGGTCTAAAGGACTGGGCTGAATTCTATGTATGTGTGTATATACCGTTTTGGGAGGAATTCCGTAAAGACTTTTCCCTTCTCAGGCCTCGTTTAGATGAAGCCCGGTAAATAACAATCTGTATTTTTTTTCTTTCCCTATTCTATCAATATATTCGAGCACTGTCTAATACTAGCGTCTTCTCCGACGACGAAAAATAGTGGTAGCACCACCAGATAGAGGGTTGGCCGGCGCTACGGTGGGCTGGTGGTGGCCATGATGGGGTGGAGATGGCGCCACCTTGGCCATGAGATAAAAGGGGACGGACGGTGGGACTGTGGGTGGCAAGACAAGCTTGTTGGTCCTTTGATTCAAAGGATTGAAGGTTTCTAGATCCTATGAAATTCCTATGGAATGGCACATTGTATAAGGATTTTGGAGGAAATTTAGCAAGAGCTCCAACCTCTTGGAAAATTTCCTTTTAAGTCTATCTCTCTCATCCGATTCCTGCGTTTTTCCTGCACTCCAATCAAACGACCATTCCTGTGTTTTTCCTGTGTTTTGCAATCCTCTGTTTTACACTTTAATTCCTATCAGAATCCTGTGTTTTTTCTATTCCTTCGTTTTTTCTACCATACGATTCAAAGGGGCCCTGAAATTGCACCTTAGTACCTTACATTTACCTTACTTAAAAGGTGGTTTCTTGACGAAACGTAAATTACAGGTAGCGCATTTTTCTTAGATAATGCAGGCAGTACATTTTTGCTGCTTTATACTAGCAACTGCAAATCTTGTTCTTATTCACTAAGCGATATAAGTCTATATTTATTCTCATCAGTAGTCTCTCGGGCTAAATGCACTCACTTTGAACTCCACAAAGCCATCACCAATTCCTTCCCACCAAATTTTCACTTCTTTAGACCGAGGAAGGTTAAGACGAATCCGACGTAATTGTAACGGTAGAGCTGTCGCATCATGGAGATCTTGCTGTCATCCCACGGCGGGTACCTGGCCGTCAGCTCGATGAGGTATCCTCTCGTCAGAACCGCCTTCTTGTGGCTGAACATCTCGAAGGAGTACTTGCCGTGGTACTGCCCGAATCCGCTCTCGCCGACGCCGCCGAACGGCAGCGAATCGATCCCGTACTGCAGAGGATTGCCACAAGAAAAGATAAATATCAAATAACTCTGCAGTACGTACCGGATCTGCAATTCCTGTGCTCTTGTTTGGATGGGCTCAGTTTGGCCCATATAAACTGATGGGCCGAGATTGAAGCCCATCCAAGCAAGGCCTTGGGTGGGGTAAGGCGTGTGTGCATACTTGTACAACTGCGTCGTTGAACGTGACGCTCCCCGACGACGTCTCCTCGACGATTCGGCGCCTCAGTGCGGCGTTTTTGGTGAACGCGTAGACGGCGAGCGGCCTCGGCCGCGCTCTCACGAAGGCGATGCTGTCCTCTATCTTCTTGACCTGTGAAGTAGTAGTAGCCGTTTCATTTGATCTGTCTAGTAGTACTCCGCTCTGAATACAGGAGGATGTTAAGAACTTGTTAATTTACCGTGATGATGGGCAGGAGAGGGCCGAAGATCTCCTCTGTCATGATCGCGGAGTCGAGGGGGGGATTCAGCAGAATCGTGGGGTCGATGCACCTGAAATTTTTTCGTGAGTTGGTCAACTTTGGGTTGTCTTACCGACAGATTGATCAACGACACGCAGTTTTGTTCAGAATTTACAGGTTCTTGGCGTCCAATGTGCCCCCGTGGAGGACGGACGCCGCGACCGATTTGTCCTTGAGAAGGTCACTCAGCCGCTGGAAGTGCCTCGCGTTGACGATCCGCGCCATGTGGTCCGAGTCGGCGAAGAACTTCTTCAGCGTCGACTTGAGCGCCTTGATCTTCGGACGAGACCGACACGTGCACGCCGCGAGACAGACACACACACGTCAGGCACAAATGCGACTCGGGTAGCAAAGCAGAGGAGGCGTGACGTGAGGTGAAAACGCACCAGGACGGGCACGAAGCGCTCCTCGACGAGGACGTAGTCGATGGCCAGGCAGGCCTGGCCGGCGCAGGACGACCACTTGCCCCCGACGACGCGGTTCACCGCGGTCTGCAGGTCCCGCGCGCTGCCGCCGATCGTGTCGAAGATGCAGGGGCACTTCCCGCCGAGCTCAAGCGCCACGGGCGTCAGGTGCTTCGCGGCCGCGGCCATCACGACGCGCGCGATGCGCGGGCTCCCTGCAATGCCACGCTCGACAGAAACCCAACACATATCAACGGCGTTTCAGCCGGGGACCGAAAAACCACCAGTGTGTCCTCCATGGACTACGCCACTACGGTTTATTACCGGTGAAAAGGACCTTGTCCCATCTGTGCTCCATGAGCTGCTCGCCAACCTCCGGCCCGCCCTGGATGACCTTCACGGCCGTGGCGTCCATGTATTTGCCGACGTTGTCGCCGAGGAACTTAGCGGTGGCCGGCGCCAGCTCCGATGGCTTCAGCGCGACCGCATTGCCGGCCGCCAATGCTCCAACGAGAGGCTCCAGAGAGAGGCCTGCATGCATAGAGCACACAAAGACGTTGCCTGATTACCCAAAAGTAGCCAGTCAGTGTACTACCCTTGTCCCTCATGGCCTCGTGGGCACCCACCCTTGCGTCTCTACTCTCTGGATTAGTACATGCATGCATGTGCAAAGGCTGTGGATTGTGGTAGCCAGAGTGACATCCACAGGCGCAGACCGCGCGCAGATGAACGGTCAGTCATTTACGCTTTTCACAATTTCACTGCCTGTGAAAATTCTGACTGCTGTAACACATGTCGCTTGGTTTATGCTGAGGCGAGCATAACAGGGGTATACATGCTAATACGCTGTTTTTGAAAAAAAAAGAAGAGATAAAGTCCAAATTACCCTTCTGAACTATCACGTGATAGTACGAATTGGATCCGGATCCTCCGCCTTTAGGGGGAAAAGGCAGACGCACACAGTGAAATGAGTCTGTTGCTATAGTAAAAAACAATAATTTGTAGTTTTTACTGTAGCAACAGCCAAAAAACAATGGAAAATACTGTACACTGTTGCTATTCACGAGTGATCGATCTCATCCATTCTTTATGAATCGGATGGCTGAAAATACCCTAAAGTCGCAGTACTGTTCACCTCTGACTTTAACCCCTAAAGTCAGGGGATCATTTCAATCCGTACGAATTACCCCTCTCAATTAAAAAAACAAACATATTTTTTCACCCTCAACTTGTTATACTGAACGAATTACCCTTCTGGCCAACTCCAAAGGAGTTTCGGTCCTACGTGGCACAAACGTGGAAGTCCAGTCAGCATAAAAAAAATATAAACAAAAATGGGGCCCACTTGTCAGTTATGCTTCTCTCGGTCGGTACATGTGGTCCCTATCTTTTTTATGTCTTTTTTATGATAACTGGGCTGCCACGTGTGTCACGTAGGACGAAAACCACTTTGGAGTCTATCCGAGGGGTAATTCCTCCGGTATAAAAAATTAAGGACGATGAAGAATGTCTAGTTTTTGAATTGAGGGAGATAATTCGTAGTACCACTTTTTTTTTTTTGGGGGGTGGGGGGTATTCGGATTTTTTCAGAAAGAAAACATACTGAACATTGGGTTTGACGACTGAAGCAATATTCTGAGACAATGCCCCAAGTATAAACTGATTGCCACCCAAAAGAAAAGTACTTTAGTTCCAACTATCAAGCGTCAAACTAGCTACCAAAAAAAAAAAAACAGTGGTAGCGCTGTGTATGTTGAGTTTTTCTGGGGCGGAGAGATATATTCGTATGAAGTAATATGAATAATTAAAGTTTGCATGTTAGCAACTGGCCCTACTAGCAACAGGATACCATGGCACAGCTATTCGCTGTTACTCAAACTCAAGAGCTGTATTGAATCCGACAATTCAAGGACTATCGTAAGCTAATCATGTGTACTGAGCTATGGTACTGGTACACCCTTTGAGCTGAAGGAGTGTTGGCCAGCCAGACAATCGGTAGGACGTAAATGAGTGTTGCTATACGTCCGACTCCCTCGTCGGACCCCCATCCGATCCAACCTTATCTACCAATTGTTTCGCTCCACGCAAACCAACTTCTCTCTGTGGGCTAGAGCAATTAGCAGCTAAATGCAGGTCGGACATGAGTTGTACGTACCAGTTGTATGTATAGCGATTTTCGACGTAAATACCCTCACACAAACACAATAAATCGAATAGAGCCTGCTAATACTCCGTATATACGTTTGCTATATATATGTTGCTATTCTTCTATATTCTTGTACTGCTAGCAGCATGCATCGCCGCATGGCAGGCAGCCATAGCTAGATTTGTCCCGACAAAGTATAGGTGAAAATTTAATGGACCGATTCATCAATGCGAGAGTAGCACCGTTTTCCTGACAATGCTTCACATGGGCAGCCGCACTCTGCTAATGCTCTTGCTTGAAGAAGGGTAAACGAAGGAAAAAAAAATCGCTGTGACCTGTGAGAGATTGATGATGGTTTGCTTACCCAACGGGACATTCCAGCACGAGAAGACGAGGATGACCCCGAGCGGCTGCGGCTCCAGCTGCGCCCTTGCCGGGAACGCGATTAGCGGCACCCAGACCTGCAACCAGCGAGGCGTCAGAACTCAGAACCAGGAGAAGCAAACCATTCATGTAAAATAATCGAACAGTATGCACACTAAAGCGTGGTCAGATCAGGCTTGCCTTCTCCGGCGCCATCCATTTCCCGACCTCACGCAGCGCGGCGTTCGCCGACTTGACAAGCACGCCGATCTAAAATCACACAACCATTCGCATATATACAAGTTAAACGGAATCATATCAGCAGATAGATCAGTTGGCAGGCACACGGGAAATGCCAAATGCATATTCATCGCCAACTAATCAATTAACCTCGTCTCTGTAGGCCTCGGCTTGGTGCTTGCCGAGGTCCTCGCGGAGCGCCCGGAACGCGGCGGCCTCCTCCTCCGCCAAGAGCCGGAGGAGCCCCCGGAGCTGCGACTGCCTCCACTCCAGGCTCCGCGTCCTGCCGCTCTCGTACGCCGCCCTCAGCTCGGCCACCGTCCCGCTCACGGTCTCGCCGGGCCCAAGCGCGGGCGGCGGCTGCTCGCCCCCGACCTCCTCGACGCTAGGCGCCACCCTTCCCATCCTCCTCTCCTCACTCTGCTTCACCAACCTCACTGGACTCGCTCCAGTGTATTGAAACTTTGCAAGCAGCAAGTCTCGAGCCGGCGAGGCCAATTTATGGCAACTGACGTGCGCCTGAGCCTATGGCCTACTCCTACGCTACGCATGATACGAATTAAATGCTGGTACCAGGGCGGTTCAGTAGAATTGACGCCCATTAGAGCAAGTTTAATACTAGCATAGCCAACTGCTAGCTCCAATTCATCTATAGCCAATCTAATAGCTCATTTATACAATAGTACATACTACAGTATTAATATCTAGTCCCACCTGTCATAGACACACTGTGTCTTGGAGTCCGTGCTACAAGCTGGCTACAAATCAGTAGCCCGCTGCCCTTCTCTCTCCTTATTTATCTCCTTAAAATATATTTGCAGTTAGTTTATAGCATGATATTGTACCTGCTCTTATTGTTGTAAACTGGTGCAAAGGTCATCATTGGTACTACCGGTTGCTGGGACGAAAAAGTGAGCACATGCCATGCGCCCATGCCACGGAGAAAACTTGAGGATTTTGCCAGGGCCAGGTCGATCCATCGCTGTCCGGGTGAGTACGAGGGCGTGGACGCGTGGGTTCGTAGCATGGGTTGTGAATTTGTGATCAATACAATTCGATGGGAATACGGGATTGACCATGTGTCATCATCTGTATTACTGCAGGGAGAATCAACATACGTGTCCGATCTGCGTTCGTCGTCTTCAAGGTGATGGTCGAATGCGCATGCTTCTCAGCCTCTCAGGCCTTTCAGTAGTAGAAACAGGAGTACACGCACCAACACATAATCCGTTGATCCGAGGTTTAAATCCGTTGATACCGTGCATTCTGGTTGGCGCGGCAGGCGGAGCAGTGTGGCTCGCGTCCTTTCCTTTCTGCCCCTCTCACGCAGCGACCGTCAAACAACAGTGGGTCCAAACTCCAAAAAGGCTGCATGCCTTCATGGGCCCCAGGTCAGTACGTGGGAATAAGTTCACTTTAGTCCCTCGGTCTGAAAATCATCCCTGGAACACAAAACAACATAAAGTACTCCCCAACTTACAAAACCAGACAACCGAGATCCATCGGCAGCATTGTCCTCGGTTTTAGCTGACATGACACTACGTTGGTTCTTTGACTAGATTTCGTCCCACGTTACATTTACAAGGCGTTTACACGGTAATTCGATCGAAAAAATAATAAAAACTGTAGGACCCACATATCAATTACACACAAATAATTAAAAATGGCGGGGCCATGTGGTCCCTCTCCCTCATGTCATCATTACTCTTCCTCTTTTCTCTATCCACTGTCTCTCTTCACATGCTAGGAGCAGAGCAGGAGGGGTGGTGCCGGGCGAAGGCAGGTAGGCCTCTGAGGATGTTGGGCGCAGAGGATGACCCCATCGTCGTCAACTGCTGTCGCACTTGCCACAGCTGCACACTCGCCGGTGACCGCTCGAGCTCCTCCACCGTTGCTACCCCCTCCTCCGCCCACCGCACGCCCCCATGCAAGGGAGAGAGGAGCGCCGTGCCACGGCCGGTGGGAGAGACGAGTGGCTGATCTCCTTTCCCTACCAGATCCCCACACCCCTTAGCTCTGGCTCCACCAAGCTCCACGCGCAGAGGCCAATTGATGAGGGGGTGGAGAGGGAGGGGGCTCGCCGGCCTCTCTGCTCCCCTCAACCTCCCCGTCTCCTCCTGTCCCTAGCTGCTGCCTCGCCGACCTCCCCACCTCTCCCTCTCTACCATTCAATGAAGAGACGAGGAGATACGGTAGAGAGTGTGAGTTGGAGGAAGTGGGATCCACTGACATATGGATCCTACTATTTTTATTTTTATTTTACTGACATGTGGGTCCCGTTTGTTTTTGTTTATTTTTTTTAGTTTCAATTTTGCTCAATTTTTTTATCAAACTACCCACGTAAGCGTACGTTAAAGCCACGTGGAATAAAGTTCTAGTCAAAGGAGCCATGTCAACCAAAACCGGAGGTATTACTGTCGAGTTGCACTAATTTTGTAAGTTGAAGGACATGTTGTATCTGTTTTTTTTGTTTGAGGACTAAAATCAGGCTGGACAATAAATTGAGAGATCTAAAGTGAATTCATTCGTTGCGTGGACATGTGGCTTGTTTTGGCGTGGTGGATTGATGCGATCATGCGGAGCGGTCTTCGACGCAGCGACATAAGATGGGCCTCAGCAATACGTCAGAAGCCCAACACCATCAGTCCGGGGCTCCGGGCCTGACCCCGGTGAGTATCCGCCTTTGTGGTCTGGAAATCCGGGGAATCGTGGCGCAACAACCCGTGTTTCTTCCCTCGTTCGTTCGCCTCTCGTCCCTGCGGCGAGGGAGCTATTCCTCCATGGAAGTTCTTTTTACGGCAACGGCGAGGAAACTGCGGCCGCACCTCCACCCTCCACCATCCACCCTCGCGGACGACAGGGGCTAGCAGGCAATTGGTTCCATGTACCGTGCACGTCGTCGCCTCGTTGGATCAGGTGGCGGGACAGCCGTTTAGATTAGGGCGATTCCGTTTTCCTTCCGGCTTCGCGCGCCGCCGTAGCAAAGGAACTTCACCGTGCCAACGTATGATAGTCTTGGCGTCAGTACACGATTGACGAGAAGAGGAATCAGTCCCGTCAATAAGAAAACAAAACAATGGTGCGTATGTTTTGGACTAGCTTGTTGATGATGGATGGCAATATAGCCGCAGCTAACAAACATGGCGTTTGTATTCAGAAGAAAAGGAATTATAGTCCTTATTATGTAAGCATTGAGAATTGCGATAGTCCAGATTTCAGAGTTGGCCTGTTCGTGAATACAGACAGATATCGGATACAAAAGCGGTGGCAGTTTGTAGTATGTGCGTTTGCTTTAGAAAAAGTTTAAGGATCCATACCACCATTATAAATTCTCCAGTTTAAAAATACTCCCTCCGTCCAAAGAAAAAAAATCTAGGAGAAAATGTGACCCCTCCTAGCACAATGAATCTGAACAAAACGTTAGCTCTTTTTGAGATGGAGGGAGTATATCCTACAATTCGCCTATTTATATTGAGTCCATTATAATTTTATAATATTTTAAGATTTGTCACTTTTATCCCTTCAATGCAATCTAAAAAAAATTAGACTATTTTACCCTCGTCTTCTTCCTCATTCCCTTTCTTCTTTCCCCTCTCTCCCTCATGGTCCATGTAAAAGGAGCTTTGATGACTTCTCTGCGGGAGGGTATCTAGACATGACGAAGAGAGAGGAAGGAAGAAAAGGAAGAATAAAGAAGACAAGGATAAATCGATCCAAAAATTTAGTGGTGGCATATCTTAAATTACTGTAAAATTATATTGTCACCTTTTACAGATATACGAATTATAATAACCCTTAGAAAAAAGTGAAAATCTGATGTTGCCCGTGTTGAACCTTGGACCTTTATGACCTTTACTCTACTGCCAAAAACTAATAGTTCGCTTTACGATGAATTTTCGCACATGAGACAGATGGTCCATTGTTTAGGCACGCTCATCTTCGCCGCAGGCACATATCCTTTTCTTTACAGAAAAGAATGAATAACCATGCACATACTGCTATGCTACTTTACTATCCGTTGTTCTTTGACGCAAGCTGTGCAAAGCAAGATCCATTCTGCACGTGGTTGGAACAGAGAGCACGCATAAACAGCTCATAAACAATACTCCTAGCAGGAGATTTTAATTGTGGACAAAAAAACATCCTCAGCTAACCATTTTCGAGGCCAGCAGAACAGTCCCGCACCCCTTGCCCCGTTGTCAGGGTTTCAGTGGGTTTCAGTTTGGTCCACTGCAGCCATGCAGCCGTGACTTGCGTGTGACTATGAAGGAGGAAACATCCGAACTCAACCGATTCGCCGCTCTTAATTAGCCGCACTGTATTTAACATACCATTGCACTAGGACACTGCTGCCTCCGTCCCAAAATAAATACAACCATAGATATCCGTGTTTAGCGTTTTGACCGTTCATCTTATTTGAAAATTTTATAAAAAATTAAAAAAATTAGTCACACATAAATTACTAGTCATGTTTTATCATGTAATAACAGTAAAAATCCTAATCATAATTCTTTTTCAAATAAGACGAACGGTCAAACGTTAGATATGAACAGTGCTAAAACTGCATTTATTTTAGGACTGAGGGAATAAGTATAATGCATTAGAGTTCATGCAGTCTTGGACCTGCAGCTCCAGGCATATCAAACCAACAGATTTTCATGCAGAGGCAGCAGAGCACATGTACAAGTTTTGGATCCAGGCTGTAAAGTTTTAAGCGTTTCACATCGGATATATGGACACACATTTAAAATATTAAACGTAGTCTAATAACAAAATAAATTATAGAATCCACCTGTAAACCGCGAGACGAATTTATTAAGCCTAATTAATCCGTTATTAGCAAATGTTTACTGTAGCACCACATTGTCAAATCATGGCACAATTAGGCTTAAAAGGTTCATCTCGCAATTTACACGCATGTGATTTGGTGTAAAATTTTATCAGGGGATATAAACAGAGCCCTAGTTCAAGTGTTCAACGGGGCATCCTCCGTATCTCTAGATGTTCACAGTCACAGCGACATCAAGCTACAGCTGAACAAGTGGTCATATTACTAATCACAAAGAATGCTATGGCCTGAAAGCCATTTGCATCAGAAAAAAAAAAAACATCATCTACGGTCAGATAAGCCTTCGTCCTAACAAGTAAGGCTGTGTTTAGTTGAATCCAAAGTTTGGATTTTGGTTAAAATTAGAGATGATGTGACTAAAAAATTGTGTGTGTATGACAGGTTGATATGATGGAAAAGGACCGTAAACACAGCCTAACCGTGACTTCTTTACGTTGCTTTGGGCACCTACTGCACACTTGTACGAATTCAAGTCTGCAACAGCAAGGCCTTTAATTTATGAGTCACAGCTAGCAAACCAAGTACGCAGCCAGCCAAATTATTTTGGTTCTCTTTGTCGTATGTCTTTGTTTTTTCTAATTTCTGGTCGCCTACAGGGTACTGGTTCGTTAGGATGTCACACGCAACACCTAATCTAATCTTTGGTGGTAATCTGCATCATTTTCATTGGTTTCCTTCTTATGGCTGTCAATTTTCGTTACTCGCTGACCACAGTTCTGTTTTTAAGAAGAAAAAACACCACACAATCCACGCTTTCACAAATGCACTCATGCACACGGATAGTGATTGTTGTCCTGCCATCTGCTCTGTTTTCTCGTGGGTTCAGTGCTGTGAAGTGTGAAACCATAGAAAAAAAATCAGTCAGCAAGTGAAAAATGTAGCATATCTCGGTAAAATACATGACAAAGTTATATTTAGATTATATGAGTGCATTGTGCAATGACTCTTTCTATGCAGGAAAAAAATGCTGAGCACACCTTTGAATACTGCTAAGATGAATTGAGGTATCCAACAAATCAGACACTTCACTGTTGATAGCTAAACACATAAAGGAGAAAAAGAGAGTTACACACACTCAAACACGACAAACACATGTGGAATCTAGCTTTGGCGATAAAGCTTTCTGGTGAGCATTATGTGGAATGCGTATTGGTGGAACATCGTTCGAGCATTTCTTCAGGCAAATAATTGATCTTGTTTAATCCTATCCTGCAATGTCAAATGCATGTGTACCGACTACCGACACCTATTTAGTTGGTGATTATTGGAGCAGATTAATTTGACTATGTCATCAACCAAAATGAAACCAAATTGCTTGTCCACCACCAACCATCTAAAGTACTACTACCTAATACACGCGATCTACAAGGAAAGAATTTAATTACTGAACTACTAATATACGTTCCCTGGTGCTACAAGATGCCATGACATCACAAAATTTTCTATCTGATCCAAAGGCTTAAACTAATCTACCTTCTCAAACTACACAGTACACACATTCTTCTCTTACCTACCCTATAAAATACTGGTACTATTCACAGTCTACACCCAGAAAAGTTAAAACATCATCTTGCGGTCCAATCTCGATCCAACGGCCGAAGCCAACGCGGAGGTCTTCTCCTGGAGCGCGCGCACCACGTCGGCCATGGACGGCCTCAGCCCGGGGCTGTCGCCGATGCACTGCATGGCGAGCTCCGCCATGACAGCCGCCTCTGCGCCGTCGTGCTCGCCTCCGAGCCTCCGGTCGAAAACGTCGGCCACCTTCCCTTCGCTGAGCATGGGACCTACGGCGGCAGTGAGACGCCGCCCGGTGTCGCGGCAGACGGCCTCCTTCCCCGTCACGAGCTCGAGCAGCAGCACCCCGAAGCTGTACACGTCGCTCTTCTTCGTGGCCACGCCGGAGCGGATGAGGTGTGGGTCGACGTAGCCCGGGGAGCCCATGACGGCGCGCGCCGACGGCCTGCACCCCACCGTGGCCGAGAAGCCGACGTGGGCGAAGCCGAAGTCGCAGAGCTTGGCGTTCATGTTGGCGTCGAGGAGGACGTTGGACGCCTTGATGTCCCCGTGGATGACCGCCGGGTGGCGGCTCTCGTGGAGATACTCCAGCGCCATGGCCACCTGGAACGCAATCGCCACGCGCCGCGCCCAGGGCAGCACCGACGCCACGCCGCCCGCGACCTCGCTGCCGTGGAGCCGTTCGTGGAGGTCACCATTCGGCGCGTACTCGAACACCAGCACACCTTCATCTGTGAGAAGATCGAGACGCAAGAACGTTAGCACACTTGATACGGGCAGTAGTTTAATTCAGCAGCGAGCTTTGCAAAATCTGGTGTTGATGCGCGATGATAATTACCTCGTTCGTCGCAGTAGCCGAGCAGGCGGACGATGTGCGGGTGGCGGAGGGAGAGGAGCACCTCGAGCTCCTGGCGGAAGGCGCGGTGCAGGCGCTCGCTGCTGCAGTGGACCTTGACGGCGCCGAGGCGGGAGGACGAGAGCGACGCGAGGTACACCGTGCTGAACCCGCCGTGCGCCGATACCCGGGACGAGAACCCCCCCGTGACGGACTCCACCTCCGCCCACGCGAGCTGCCTCGCCGACGCGGCGGCGCCGTTCTTGCAGCTCCCTTCCTCCTCCACGCCGGCCGGATCGGCCGCCACCCGCGAGCTCATGCACCTGCCTCCCCGCGCTTCCTGACGTCGCCGCCATCGCACCGGCGCACGCAGGCGAAGAGACCACATCCGGTGAACATTGTGCTAGCGCGCGCCCGCCGAAGCGAGAGATCCACGAGCTTGGAGGGCGACGAAACGGGAGAGAATCGAAGGGTACAAGTGAGGCGAGCGAGGCGAGGAGTGTGAGTGGAGGGAGAATAAGTTCTCCCTCGTTGATCTGTGTAGCTTTCAGCTTTGTTGCTGTTAGTTGTAGCTACGTTCTTGGCTTGCCTTCTGGATAAGAGGGGACAGGTTGTGCAGAGGATCCAGATCAAAGAATTGCTAGTGGCTGGCTTCCCTGGCTCTTGTGTTGCTAACTTGCTACGAGTCAAATGCATACTTGCAGGTTTATATATGCCAGGGTGGTGCCTTGTGGCGGCCTTTCTTTGCATCTCGTGTTATTGTAAGAGTGGACCACCACTAATCATTGTGCAAAAAGAAAGGCGATTCTTTCAGCGAGGGATGATGAGTAAGGACGTCACCTGCATTTGCTTTTCTATTTCTTAATTCTGATCTTTTTATTTCCTGAATTTGCTACGAAACGTGCTCTCTTGACCATACTTGAGAACTCGAGATGACACTGATTAATAAATGACTACTGGTAGCATTCTAGTAAAGTGGTTCTACTACCTCCATCTAACGAAAACTTTATTCTACGTGTTGACCACGAATTTGTACAAAAACGAAAAAACATACGTGGTTATCGGATACACTTTACCATAACTAAAATTAGATAAGCTGTAGCAGCCACAAAAGTATGGTAGATAAATTGTTAGCCATAGAGTGTGATAAAGTTGATAAGGAAATTGAGTCTATGATGTATGAGGCATGTTATTAAAAACAAGTGTGGCAAGCTATAATGTTTTTTGGACATAGGTAATACTACTACTTTCACTTAATTTGGTTTTTTTCTTCTGAAAATTACGAGCTAAAAAAATGCATTTGTCTTCTAAACAATGAAACAAAATAATAATTATAATAATAATACAGAGAGCCATAAATTTTATCATTTTACATCCTACTTGCTCACGGAGGACAGTAATATCCTCGCAGTGCACCTCTCTAAGACATGAAACTACATCAACTTGGATGCTTGAAGATACTAGGAGACAATTAACACAAGCCATACTTATTTCAGTGGTTGGATTGCAAGCCGTAGGAGTAATACAAACCCTATCCAAGATGGTTAAACCAGCAGGTTGCGAGGACAAACACCACCTACCACGTGTCGTCCACTCGCGCAGGCACGAACACCTTTGCACCAGCGTGTGCTACAGAAGCCATCAGCGCGCTGCTCACAAGCATAGTAAGATTCCCTCCTGTGTGCAGTCTCACCGTGCACTGCAGCGCACTCAGATTTGTTGTTACCGCGCGAGGCGCGTCGGCGGCGGCGCGCGCGCGTCTTCGGTGTGCGCCCAACCTACCTTCGCGTTTGCAACGTGCCACGGGACACAGAAAAAAAAGAAAAACGCCCATGAAATCTACAGGGGCCAACCAGATACGCGATACTACAAATTTAAGGCGAACACGGCGAGCACCTGCCCGCGCGCCACGCGCTTCCGGCTCGTTCGACCGACGTTGGACTCACCTAACGACTCTCCTCCGCGCGCGCATGCTGATGCAATGCTGCCCGCCCCGCCGCCACCTCACTCCGGCCGTGTGCTCCGAATCCAATCTCCTAATTCGACCTCTGCTGATCTGCTCTGGCTGTTGGGCTCCGTTTATCCGGAAACAAATCCAGGCGGTGCGATGATTTCGGCTAATCAACCATGCGCGCGCGCGCGCGCCAGGGGGACCGAACAGCGGCGCAGCGCGCGGATCACCGACGCGCCCGGCCCGGCGCCTGTAGACCTCGCGGCGGGAACGCACCGCCAGTGTATCGCGGTTCCGACGGACACGGGGCCCGGTTGGCGCGATAGAAAAACGCGAGCCCGGCCCCGGAGACGGAAGCTTCGTGCCAGGAGCTGAATGCCATCGGCCCACGCAACAGAGTCTTTCGTACGTCGATCAAGGTCCTGTCGTGGAGTATAGTAGTGTAAGAGCAAGAACAATAATAACGCCCAGTTTACTTCCCACGTAAAATGTTTGGACACATACATGTATTATTAAATATAGAAAAAATTAATTAAAAAAATTGCGTGTAAATTGCAAGACGAATATTTTAAGCCTAATTGCTCCATGATTTAACAATGTTGTGCTACAGTAAATATTTGCTAATGACGGATTAATTAGGCTTAATAAATTCATCTCGCAGTTTACAGACGGAATCTATAATTTGTTTTGATATTAGTATACATTTAATACTTCAAATGTGTGTCCGTATATCCGATGTGACATCCGATGTGACACGCCAGAACTTTTCACCCCAGAAACTAAATAGGGCCTAAATGTGTGTTTCATAGGAGAGTACTCCCTCCGTCCCATAGTATAAGTGATTTTGGGTAGATGTGACACATTTTAGGACTACGAATCTGAACAGAGGCATATTCAGATTCGTAGTATTAGGATGTGACGCATTCACCCAAAATCCATTATAATATAAGTATCTTTGTGCTGCTGTCAAAGTCAGCCAGCTAAGCATATGACCAAGGGACGGATATAGATCTAGCCTTTACCATAATCATCTGTTACTACCAATACAGTTTGGTAAGAGATAAAATTTAATCGATTTCCTTTCCTAACAAGAAAAAAAAATAAAATTGTTCTTTTTGTGATCAATGCGAAAATTAATTAAACTTTAATAGGAGATAAACCGCTGAGCCTCACTAGTATACAAATACAATATGTAACGGGGAGATCGTAGGGGAGAGGGGATGCGCTGAAATTCAAAACCTAATCGCCCGATTGATCTTGATGCTAAAAGGGATTCGTGTGGCTATCTCACTGCAAGTACAGGTGGCCGAAAACCGTCGATATCGGCGACCAGAACTTGATCAAGCCAGTATATCTGCCTCGACTATGGCGTTACTCAAAGCGGAGGAATCAGAAAGAACAGAAGAAGAACAAAAGGATGCATGGCAAGTAGAAGAACCAAAAGTATCAGCTTCAATGGCTTCCCAAGGAGGTATGTAAATCAGTACTTTTCCGCAAAGCAGAAAGGTGATCTTGTTTAAGAATTGAATTAATCTAAATTAAACTTCTTTTTTTCGCGAACGCGCAAAAGGATTGCACGTCAATCATTGTGCAAAAAGAAAGGCGATTCTTTCAGCGAGGGATGATGAGTAAGGACGTCACCTGCATTTGCTTTTCTATTTCTTAATTCTGATCTTTTTATTTCCTGAATTTGCTACGAAACGTGCTCTCTTGACCATACTTGAGAACTCAAGATGACGCTGATTAATAAATGACTACTAGTAGCATTCTAGTAAAGTGGTTCTACTACCTCCATCTAACGAAAACTTTATTCTACGTGTTGACTACGAATTTGTACAAAAACGAAAAAACATAGCGTGGTTATCGGACACACTTTACCACAACTAAAATTAGATAAGCTGTAGCAGCCACAAAAGTACAAAAGTATGGTAGATAAATTGTTAGCCATAGAGTGTGATAAAGTTGATAAGGAAATTGAGTCTATGATGTATGAGGCATGTTATTAAAAAAGATGTGGCAAGCCATAATTATGGGAGTGAATCAAACACATACCTAAAAATTGTAGCAGTACAAAGTGTGGTGTGATAAAGTGTGATCATGAACCAAACACCCCGTAGTTTGTTTTGGACATAGGTAATACTACTACTTTCATATTATTGGTCTTTCTTCTGAAAATTACTGAGCTAAAAAAATGCATTTGTCTTCTAAACAATGAAACAAAATAATAATTATAATAATAATACAGACGAGCCATAAATTTATCATTTTTACATCCTACTTGCTCACGGAGGACAGTAATATCCTCGCAGTGCACCTCTCTAAGACATGAAACTACATCAACTTGGATGCTTGAAGATACTAGGAGACAATTAACACAAGCCATACTTATTTCAGTGGTTGGATTGCAGCAGTAGGAGTAATAACAAACCCTATCCAAGATGGTTAAAACCAGCAGGTTGCGAGGACAAACACCACCTACCACGTGTCGTCCACTCGCGCAGGCGCGAACACCTTTGCACCACGCGTGCTACAGAAGCCATCAGCGCGCTGCTCACAAGGCATAGTAAGATTCCCTCCTGTGTGCAGTCTCACCGTGCACTGCACTCTCGCATCAGATTTGTTGTTACACGCGCGAGGCGCGTCGGCGTGCGCGCGCGCGCGTCTTCGGTGTGCGCCCAACCTACCTTTCGCGTTTGCAACGTGCCACGGGGACACAGAAAAACAAGAAAAACGCCCATGAAATCTACAGGGGGCCAACCAGATACGCGATACTACAAATTTAAGGCGAACACGGCGAGCACCTGCCCGCGCGCACGCGCTTCCGGCTCGTTCGACCGACGTTGACTCACCTAACGACTCTCCTCCGCGCGCGCATGCTGATGCATGCATGCGCCACCGCCACCCACCCGGCCGTGTGCGGCAATGACCATACGAATTGAATGGGCCTTTTTCTATGTACTAACACTCTGAAGTCTGAATCGTGTAATTCTATTATTCTACAGGTTATTTCTATTCTGATTTACTCTTCTGAACAAACGGAAATATTTTTTTCTCGTTAGACCAACTGTTTTTTTTTTAAACCTAGACCAACTGTTTGTGAATTCCCAAGAAAAGTTTACGGTGTTTATGCTGCATTAATAATCATGACTGATCAAAATCATGGAGTCCATCTGTCTGTCCCTGACCTGAAACATCCGGTTGGAACTACATTTCAGGGCTTCAGGCTGGAACAGACACTATCTTGGACACGCTTCTACTTTGATGGTGTTAAGGTAACTAACTATTCTGGCCGGTGTCACAGTGACGCGTTGGCACTAGATCGTCTTATTTAGCACAACAAAAAGTTACCGCATCGAATTTTCGAACACGATAAAAGGAAGAGCATGCTGTGAAAAGTTTCGTAGAAGGGAAAGGAAACCTGTCCACTTCAAAAGAACCCATGGATCCAATCTGCTGACATCAGCTGGGTATGCGAGTGACTCCAAGCTCCCAATCAGCTGCACATATAAAATTCAGTTGTGGCTGCACTGACTGACACTGAAAGTAAGAACAAATAATATTCTTCTTCAGCACTTCCAAGTTGAATTCCCAGTTGCATGTTGCTAGGGGCCCCTACTAGGCATCATCAGCGTCACAAACTGCTCATGCTGTACTAAAAGAAGAATAAAGCCAGTGAGGGAGAAAGAAAGAAAGAAAGAAAAAAAAAAGATTAACCATGCCACTGGCCTCTTTTCTTTAGTGTCTGTCCAATCTGAAGTTGCCTGCTGCTAATGTTGTCACGGTGATAGCAACTCACATCAGAGAGGGAGGGGAAGGAGAGGCAGGAGCAACTCCATTTTCCTTAGCCGCGCATGTGATGGTGACTTTGGATCAAAGCATCGCTCTCTCTCAGATGTAAAAAGGGGAGGAGGGTAGTAGTAGCTAAGCTCGGATCATGAGGCATTAGTTTATTAGTCCAATGCCAAAGCGGCAGCCTATCTGCATCTGATGAGATGTAGTAAGAATTACTAAAAAAAAAAACCTGATGAGGCATGGGCTTGTCCCCCAAATCCGAACTGTAAATTTTAAGCGTTGTGTGCATGATGTCACAGCTCACAAAGGTTCGTGCGGATTGCGGCCGGGTTTTATGAATGCTAAAGCTTTCTACTTTAAAGTAAAGAACACATCGGCGCAATATATACCTAGATTGATCATCACTACGCGTAGTTATCCTGGCATATATAGATAGTACTACCTGGAGCCCGCGCTGCTTTGTTTTGGGGGTAAACAGACGCATGATGCCAGAGTGTCACAGGCAATTCAAGCAGTGATGAAGCAACCGAATAGTAGTACCTTATTCGGGGTCAAGTTGGTCCAGTCCAGTATTTAAACCTAGACTTGCAAGTTACTACATCTTCTCATAATCGCAATCGATCTCGTGTTCCTATACAAAAGGGGGGAGATACTTGCTAGCGCGGTGATTCCCTCTGTCTCTCCGAAAGATCGAAAAAAAGGCATCCATACAAGTGTTCCCCCATCTAATACTAATCTGCCTATCTATCTGGATTATCCGCACTTTCCGGTCGATAAAACAACTCGAATTCTCTTCTCCGATCCATTGTACCCCAAGTATTTATACATGCGTACGTACATATGGCTAGCTAGCTAGCTCAAAATTATGCTGGAATAAAACCCCAACAGCTAGAGCAGTTTGACTTCATCCACCAAAAGAGGGAGCAGCAGAAGGGAATATCATGTAAACAAACCAAAAAGTACGTGACGACCGCACCAGTGCTGGTGTATATAAATCCAAAGGAGGCGGGAGCGAGCGAGTGAAACCGGCGACGCGCATGTGATCGGCCGCCGAGGACGAGGACGACGCGCCACGCAGTATCCGTTGCCGTTGGGCGCGCGCGTACACTCGTTGACGTGCTCGCGGTCTCTCCTGCCAAACGTACAACGCGCGCGCGAGTGGTGTGGTGCGCGTGAGATTTTACCGGCCGCGCGCGCCGCTAAAAAACGATTTTCCTAAACAGAACCTATTTAAATTGTAAAGCGTTTTGAAAAAAATAAGCTCATTTTCAAGTGTAACCTATTAAGAGAGTCGCACGTAAAAAATACACACTCTCTCTTCACTCCTACCCATTTTAAATTTTCCCCCTTTTTCTCTTCTCTCCTCTCTCCTCTCTATCTCTCTATCTCTTTTTCTTCTCTCCTCTCTATCTCTTGTTCCCGTCCTCTCCTCTCCTCTCCTCCCGAGTCCCGACGGCGGCGGCGGGGGGCGTAGGTGGCAACGGCGGTGTGGCAACGGCGTGCGAGATCCGGTGGGTGATGGCCAACCCTCGCACGGATCCGGCAGCGGCAGTAGGGGAACACAGATTTGGCGGCCTCCCCTCCCCCCCCCCCCCCCCCCCCGATCCGGCTCCCCTCCCCTTCCTTCCCTCCCTAGATCCGGCGGAGGTGAGGGGCGTCGGCAACGGTGCGGCCGGAGGGGAGCGCGGAGGCCGCCGCCACCGACGATGAGGGCGGGAGCAGCTTCCTTGGCTGCCGAGAACGACGAGGAGGAGGAGGAGGCCGACGATGACGATGAGGAGGCGGCGGCGGCGCCGGATTCTAGGTTTTCAATTTTTTGAATTTTTTTTCTGGATTTTTGTTTTTTCGTGCGGGCAACATAAGTACTTGCACCGATTTTTGCGTGCGGGTGCACCACCCATTCATAAAAGTTATAATTTTTCCATCACACGTGAAAATTAAATTTGACCACAGAAAAAAACGTTCTCCTAGTAGTGGCATGAGAGGCGGCGGTGAATTACGCAGCGCCGGGACGGCCGGAATTATGGTTGAGAGAGTACGTGATCGCTAGCGTAACGTGCGTGTGCGTGCGTACGAAGCGCATATAATGCGTTTTTGGTTTGGCCATGCGACCGGCGCTGCGCTGCGTGTCCTGGCCTGGTGGTGGTGTACTGTGGGGGTTAAGCTAGCTAGCGGTAGCCAGCTAGGTACGTAGTAGCTGGGCGTGACGCGTGCGGCGCGTCGCACCGCCTGGCCGGGCTAATCAGCAACCGATCGAAGCATGTATACTACGCATGGGTTGTAAGGCACTGTGCCGTGCGTGACTGTGCGTGCATGCGCACTAGCTCGATTGCTCTAGCTGCTGGGTGGTGGTGAGGGCCACCGCCGACATGATCGATCGACAACGGAACATGGAGTCATGCAAATTGCGCTCCCCCGTTCGTTCGTCTGCTGCCTAGCTATAGCTTACCCTACCATCTCATCCCGTCCGTAAGTTACCGCGATCCAATTTAGCCTCTCTCCTGATTAATTAATTTCTCTTCGATTCACTCACTACCTAATTCTTCACTAAAAGCCTGATTGAAGAAGCTTAAGATTATGAAAAGTATCTGATTGGTAGTCACCTTTTGAGAATTTGAGGAGGTTGGTTTTGTTCATCTTTGTTTTAGTTTATTTTCTGAATTCTACAATTAAATCTTCTTAGAATCTTGAAAAAAAAGTTATTGTTTAAAGGTTTTTTTTGGAGAAGCTGTAACCATTAGAAGCCCTAAATTACGGTTACATTCCTCCTAGTTAGACTTGTTTGGAGTACTAAGACTACGCGTGTTGGAACCAAATCCAACGGGGATCCAATCACTGGGAAAGAGTGGTATGGTTTCTCTCTTTCATCTGCCCCCCTCATGGGGGGCGAGATGTAGTTATATAGCACTTACAAAGTTATAGAAAATTACAGCAGTATTCCTCCTTAGCCTATCTAGGGATGGCATGGGTTGTGACTATCCATGCTCGTGCCCGCGAGGTAATTCTCGCCCACGGGCATGCCCATTACCACATGACGGGCAAGGAATACTACCCATGCCCGTCACCTGCGGGAGCCATGTGCCCGCGGGCACACCCGTTTACCCGCCGCAGGTTCAACCACAATTCTCCACAAGCAGTGAGATAGTTCAGTTCTTCAACCATACAAACATTACAAGCTCATCAATTTAGGTGGTGACTAAAGAAACCCTAGAATTCTATGTGGTGGCTTTTATACTAAAATTAACTGAGGGTCCACATGTCAGTTAGTGACTACCCATGCCCGTGCCCGTTTGCCCGTTGGGTACATGTTTTGACCCAACAAGAAAGCCATGGGTACTAAGTAGAGAACAAATCCAACTCTATTAGGTTTTTACCTACATATAAATTGGCAAACGGGTCAAATTGCCCTCCCTAAGCCTATCCTTTGGTAGAAGCCAACATGTGGCCCCTAGGTAAGGGTAGTGAAGTAAAACCCTAGGGGACAACGAATGGAACTGCACCCATTAGACTGCCATCTCGAGGACTCCTATGTTCCGCAGGGTGCGCTGCTCGAGGCCATGGCGTGATAACGAGACGTCTCGGCCTCGACCCCACCTGTTGTGCAGAGGGTGTCAGGAGGTAGCTGAGCACATCGATCAATGCGCCATTAAAGCTCCCACCGGCAGCTTCCGTGCTTGGATCTTCGGCTCCGTAGCTAGGGCCGGGGTCTTCGGATGCCCTTCCTTGGACTCCTATCCAGAGCCGCCGGAATCTACCGAAGTGCATTGTGGCTTGGCATGTCCGGAGGCTCTCCAAAAGGACCCTGAGAGATTTGACTTCCGAGAAGCAAGGTTACTCTAGGAAGGGTGTGTTTAGTTCACGCCAAGATTGAAAGTTTGGTTGAAATTGGAACGATGTGACGGAAAAGTTGGAAGTTTATGTGTGTAGGAAAGTTTTGATATGATGTAAAAGTTTGAAGTTTGAAGAAAAAATTTAGAACTAAACAAGACCGAAATTGATAGGGGGTACCGGTGATCTCTCTTGTTCAAGTCGAAGCCACTCCCCCAACACTGCATGCGACCATGGTATTAGGCAAAGGAGGGTGGATGTGGATTGGACAAACATAGCTAGGGTGGGGTGGCATTATATTGTGGCATCCATGCAAGCATACATCCTCATGTGTAGCCTATCATAGATGAGCTAGCGCACGCATGTGACAACTACTAACGGGTAAGGGTACCTAGCGATCGATCGTCGTTAGGTGGGTTTGTATACACGGTGCCACAGAATACGTACAGATGCCTCAGATTACTTGTTAAGTAAACATTGTCCCATCCCAGCAGTGATACATATGTGCAGGAGCAGTAGAGACCTACTAGCATGAGGAAAGATGCACGCAGAGTGACGTGCTAGGTAATAATAATCTACTAGCTCGGTTACGAATTTATTGCTGGTACTGGTATCGATCGAACACATCGAAATTGAACTAAATTGGTACTCCCTCCGTATTTTAATGTATGACGCTATTGATTTTTTAAACGTTTGATCTTTCGTCTTATTCAAAAATTTTATATAATTATAATTTATTTTATTGTGACTTGATTTATCATCAAATGTTCTTTAAGCATGACATAAGTATTTTTATATCTGCATAAAATTTTTGAATAAGACGAGTGGTCAAACGTTGGTTAAAAAGTCAACGGCGTCATACATTAGAATATGGAGGGAGTACTAGCGAGTACGGAGTAGGCTGCAATCACATACAAGCACGTAGGAGTACACTTGATCAGAGATCGTTGTATGTATTTATGTGCAAAAACTTGAGAGTAGATGCAAATTTTCAACAAATATAATTTCTTCAGAGAACGAGTATAAATCCAACAATTATTGATTTGTCCAAACTGTTAAGACATGAATTTCCTTGATTTTTCGCGACATGCATGGACCCATGGCCGGGCGAGATGCTGAGTTATTCGTGGGGCGCATGGTCCCAATTTAACTTTGAGCCAGTGCAGAATATAATGACGAAAATTGGAGAAACTACTCGAAGCAACAAACTATTTTTTCTTCCTCGCAATAAAAAGCAATATTTTTTTCTATACGATTCCCTGTTAGTACTTTGGAACATATGTAAATCCCAGGAAAAAGAATCTGGATTCACTGTACACCAACCCTGCTGATTTGAACTCCGCTGGATTTACTGTAGCTCGAGTGATGTCGGCGCCCTCCATAAAGTACAAACTACTTAAAAGCTAAGCATAATTTAGCAAGAAAAAAAACACCTTTTGACGAGCTTAATTTCCATGTTGACTCGGCAGGTTTCCTCATGAAGTTTAAGGTGTTTCATATTCCTACACAATTGCATACTGGGAAAAAGATGGACAAAATAAAAAAGTGAGAAGAGATAAGTACACAAGAGCTTCAGTGTGAACCGATGATGTCGTCTTGTTAGGCAGCATGGTGGTCATTATCGGCCACTTACCGCCAATTTACGGTCACTTTCCGCCTCCTAATGATTCTCGGCTTCTGGTTTAATCGGAGCTCGCAACCAGGGACCTCTTTTCCCTGTTCCTTGATTGATTTGTGTCTGGTGCCCTGCGCGTGCGCGTTCTTAATTCTCAGCCTATCCACCCGCGCAAGTGGTGGCTTGGCCTCGCTTAGTCTGCACTTTGCTGTCTAATCCGGTTGAATTGCACGATTGATTTGTTTAGATACTATTTACTAGCCTTTTACAGCTTGGTTACGCTTAATTGGAAATATTTCCCGTTTGTATCCTTTCGATTTGATTTGAGCTCATGGTGTCGCTACGCGGGCTTCGCTTGACCACATATTTTTTCAACATGATTGCTAAAATTATAGCGTCGTATTTTTCTCTTAATTTCAGTCATTTTTTCTTTACGATTGCTCCCTCTCCTATATATAAGTATGTTTTTGGGTAAAAAGATATAAGGAGGTATCATATTTTCTAATTAAAATTTAGTACCTCGATGTAAAAAAAAATCTAGTGTAAAATTTAGGTATCTCGAAATATTTTCTCAAGGAGTATAAAATTTCTCACATATTATTATCCTATCTTGTACTTTAAGTAAATAATAACTTATTTTTAATCCTAATTTTCTTATATGTTGTGTATTAGAAATTTTACAATACTTACCGTGTAAGTTTTCAAATTAACATTATAATCATAATGTAAGTGTAGGTACTTTATAGTGTAAAAATGATACACTAGTTTTTATGTGGTTTGGAAGGTATATGTAATTTAGCATAAGAACATAATCTCTTAGTTTTTTAGTTGTTAACATCGTTGACTTTTGGACATGCTTTTGGTAATTCGCTATACAAAAAAGTAATCATTTGTTATGTTTTGTGATATGTTTTATCAAGATTTATATTTGTATAATTTTTTAAAATAAGATGAATGGTCAAATGTATATAAAAAATTAACGATGTTAAAACACTAAAACTAGAGGGAGTATATATAACTAACTAATCATGCAGAAATAATTTAACATGAAAAAATATTTTTGTCTTTCAAGGGAATACTGCCTTATTTTCTCAAAATACATGTAGATATTCACAACAAGTTATACTATCACTGAAGAATTCAGTCTTTGACCCAAAAATTTAAAAAGAAAAAGAAAAATCAAGGTGTAAGTATAGATTTATAATGGATTACGCTTTTAGTACATTGTACGGCTATATTATGAACTGATCAATATCGAATCTAATCAAAATTTTAATATCTAGCTCTACATAAAATTTAAATACGCAGTTTCACATTGGTTATAAAAGAAATGCCTACTTCCAAGAAACGCATGATATAAAGGTCCATTATCATGCTTAGATCCTATTAAATCACCATTAATTTCTGAGTTCTATATATATGGTTCGATAATTTTTGCCTCTCCCCATGGTTCAAAAACTGCCTACGGCATACTTCCTACGTCCCAATTTTTTTTAAAAAAAATGTGACACAACCTTGTACAATAATATAGACAAACCCGATTAGATTTATTGTGTTTTTTTTAATGAAATCCACATTTAAAATGTGTTTTTTTTGGAGAAGAAAGTATACTGGTACTGGAAGAGCGAAAATACCACGTATGTCCAGGAAGTATGTACGCGTTCAAATTGGTGATGTGCCAAAATTAATACCTGAAATATGATCTGATGCTACTGTTGATTTTCGTCTGTTTATGTTGGCGTTCAATGCATCGAGGAGCAAACGCCGAACAGACTTGTGATTTACAGTAGCGGTCCCCTTCCCTAGTCTGCGATGGGCCCTCTCTGGAGCAAACAAGTTTATGAGGGCTAAAGTGTAAACTGCCTCAACGGGACGTGGGTCAGCCTGACACGTGCCGACATGCACATCACATCTTGTCTCGGTGTCCTTTGGCCTAGAGAAAATTACGGAGTAGTACCACTTGGATATATAAATTTTCTCAAGTTTCTAAGGTGTACTCTTCCATCCCAAAATAAAGTAATTTATTTAACACTACTAGCAGTAAGTTGAACGGTTAAAAAACAAATCATGATTATCCATTTCTACACCAAATTTCTATATTCCCAATTCAGTGATGAGGACCAAAATGCGTACTTACTCAATCCAAAATAAATTGATTCTTACCATCTACAGTATCCTCTACTCATAAGAAGAATGCTGCTACCCCTATCTCTTTTTTACAAAAACTGTCAATTTATCTTTTTTCCTTAGTCGGAAGATATACACACATGTGCTTATCAATACATGTGCATATCACATTCACACACCTGATATTGAGCTCCCTAGCACACGCTAAGGCTGCACACATTTAACTTTGGTAAGATATCTTTCGTAATATATTTGCTACCATTATTAATTTCGCATGGTTCATTCATAGAATTTTGTTCTATTCAGGCAAGAAAAATACTAGCTGAATGATTAATTCTACTAGAAAAAATATTGATGCATTTAGATTTGCTCCTATTTCTGTTTTGAAGTATATTTTTTCTTACAGGATATAGTTTTCCCTGATGCCTGCAGCATGCTCACAGCAACAGTGATGTGCTTATATCCCTTCGATCTAGGCTCTAGTTATATCATCAGAACAACTACAGTATGACTACAGAATAATTCTACAATTCTTGGACTGACTATTAAAGACTGTATCATGTGAAGCGACGACTGATGGTAGAGCTGGCAAAAGAAACTATTGAATTGTCAACCGATCCCGCTGGGGAAAAAAAACAAGTGCAAAAAAGCAACAAAGGTTATGGTATTGATTATATAGTACGCATTCCATTTTTTATATTAACCCTGCAAGTAGTAGTATAATACTATATCCCCCTGGTAAATTTCTGCAGTCATTTTGGGATGCATGCATGTGATGCTTAATTAAATAGCTTCTCAGTAGGAAGGCAAAACCAAGCTAGAGTACACAAAAATCTCTACATTAATTGCAGAGACAATGAGCAAAAATGCAAAGTATACGAAGAGTAACCACACAATGTACACAGTAACAACGTTTTATACCACTGCAAAAAAACGGGTTAAAAGGAGACAAAATTCCCCACGGCAAAGAAAGAAAAGAAACAAAAACAAGAACAAGACACCTTCTGACCTCTGCTCCAAATTGCTGGAAATGTATGTAATTGTTGTATACCCGTATACAAACTTGTATACCGCCGTCGCCGGAGGGGAAGGAGAAAAAGAGAGAGAGAAACAAAAAACAGAGACATCAGGGACTGTTACATCGATGTACAATTCTTCCTTTACCACGACGAGGTGACCTATAGAGATAAAGTTACCCGGACTCATTTTCTCTACCACCCCCTCTGCTTCCTCGGGTTAAGGTGAGATCAGGGAGGGCTCTTATTACACAAAGAAATCAATAAATAATGGAATGGCACGGGAGAATTACAAGGTGAAGAAGGAGAGTGGTTGCTGATTGCTGATGCATGCATGGTGTTTGTGTTGGTGGTGGTGTAGTGAGAGGATGCGATGGTGATGGCGATGCTTTGATTTTTTTTTTTCTTTGAACAAGTACGTACTTGGTGATGCATCGTTCGCGCGCGCCTATTGAACCATGGCGAGGAAGGTGCTCGTCGGAGTCGAGGTTGGCACGGCGGACGCCGGGGTTGTCGCCGGCGGAGGTGCGGTGTTGGCGCCGCCCGGGTTCGGCCTCTGGAACTGTATCCTGTACTGCATTTTGCCGTCGTCCTCGCCTTCCTCGCCGTCGTCGGTGTAGTCATCGCCCATGTCGTCACTGTCGGTCTCGTCCGTTGTGAACTCCCGGGGCGGCTGCTCGCTCAGCTCCCTCACAATGTCTTCTGGCTTCACGGCAAGCGGATTTCCGGTTAGCTTCCGCACGAACATTCGCATATTGAGCTTGAAACGCTAGCAGAAATCGGTTGGATCGAGAGTACTATGCGAGAATTGAGATTACCTTCTTCATGCCGCTGTCGACGTCGAACGTGGCCGTGGTCGGTGCCGTGTCGCCATTGCTGGTGGGCACCTGCGCGCCGCCGCCTCCGCCGTTCTTCCTCTTGTCGTTGTCGTTTATGTTCTTCCCCTCTATCTCGTGCCGGTTCGGGTTCTGGTGCTCGATTGCCGTGGCGGCGACATTGGCCGCGGAAGCGCCGCCGCCGCCACCGCCGGTGAGGTGCTTCCTGCGGTAGATGGCGTCGAGCTGGTGGAAGTACGGGCATGTCTTGGAGTCCTCGGGCCGCTTCTTGTTGCTCTCCTTCACCTTCTTGAAGTACTTGTTGATGTTCTCCCACTTCTCCTTGCACCGCTTCGAGCTCCGGTTGTACCCCAGCCGCCGCATCCCCGACGAGATCTCCTCCCAGAGCGGGCCCTTCGGCCCGGTCTCCTGGTAGCGCATATCGAGCTCCATGCGCAGCTGTATGAGTGCCTGCACCTCCGTCTTGGGCCACCGCGACGACGACGCCGACCCGCCCTCCCCTCCTCCTAGCCGCTCTCGACGTGCTGCTCCGCCGCGGGCACCAGCTCGAGTGATGAGCCGGACGTCGGTGGCGCGCTGCGCGCGGCGTCACTGCCTCGTGGTGAGTCGTCTCCTTGTGCTGCGGCTGCGGCGGTTGCTGCTGGAGGGGCGCGGCCGGATTGGGGCCGCCTGCGGCGGCGGCGGCGGCGGCGTTGGCTGTGGCTGGTGCTGCCTGGCAGGTTGCTTGACCGGCGGAGGGGTCTGGAGCTGCACCGGTGTGGGCATCTGGATGACGGTGGCGACGGGTGGGACCTGTACGGACAGGCCGCCGATGCGTTGGAGGAAGGAGATGATGGCGGCGTCGCGGGAGGCCGCGCGGGCGCGCTCCTGGGCGAGCTGCTCCTGCTCGCGGTTGAGGCGGGCCACCTCCTGCCTGCGCCACGCCTCCTCCCGCGCCGTGCGCTCCGCCTCTCGCTTCTCCATAGTCTCAGAAACCGCCGCTGCATATCCTCCTGCCTGTCGACGACTTGCTTGATGAGCCCCTCGAAGAAAGTCGCCAGCCTTTGCCGCCGGCGCCTCGCTTCGCCTTGCCGAGGCGGTCCTGGCGCCGCCGGTCTCCGCCGTCATCTCGTCGTCTTCAGACTCATCGTCCGACTCGGACCCCGACATGGACGAGAAGCTTAAGCCTTGCAGGTTGATGGGCGGCTGCGGCGTCAGCTCCAGGGGCACCGCGGGAGCCGCAGAAGATATCGGCGCCGGCTGGATCGGCCCCGGCGGCGGCGGCATTGCGCTCTATCGGCGGTGGCGTGGGAACCGGCGGCGCGAAGGCGTGCATCGCGGGTGCGCTGCTTGTAACCGGCGGCAACTGCTGCTGCTGCGGCTGCGGCGTCTGCGGCGCCGCGGCATGCAACGCCTCAAGCTCAGTGAAGAAGCGGTAGCTCTTGCCGTCCTGCCTCCCGGCGCGCCCTTCCTTGGTGCGCTTGTAGTACTTATGGACGTTCTCAAACTTCTCCTTGCACTTCTTGGCGCTTCTCTTGTAGCCCAACTCCCGAGCTTCTGAAAGACACGAGAGCGACAAAGGACCCAAGCTTTGCTGTCAGCGCGGCCGCCTTCACACTTGCGTGCAACCAAAGATCGAAATAACAGCGGGGATTAAATGATGGCAGCGCTTACTACGGGCAGGAGAAGCATCTAACGCAGAGGGCGGAGTAAGCATCAAGTGCTTGGCCGACTGCGTGTGAGTGGTTTTTCTCCCGGGGAGAAGGGACAAGGAGATAGGAATTAGGACAATGGCGAAGAGGAGGCAAGGAGGAGAGTGCTGTATATGCAGAAGGGGAATTAGTTAATCACAGGCCGTCTCGCTTTTTAGGGATCAGAAGGAGATCGATGTGATGAAGTTGATGGCAGTGAAAAAAAATGAGGTGAAGAGGGGGAGTGAAATGCTTAAATTAAGATGATGCCGCATTGGGATGGGAGCAAAAGGCTGCCTTCCTTCTTTTCCCAAAAACTGGAAACCATGAAAGCAAAAAAAGACAGTGTGGCAGACTGCAGCGGCAGCAGCTGCTGCCTGCCTGCGCTAGCACTCACACCGTGGTACGATCCCCAGGCGCGCAGATTCTTATCATCATCCTACCTACACCTACTCCCTGCCCCCCGTCTCGCAGAAACCGAGAAGTATTTGATTAGAGTTGGGAGAGAAATTGGAAATTTTGGAGAATTTGGGGGCAGTAACTGGATAATTATCCATCATTTCATGTGGGACGAGTGCTAAATTCCACGAAACCGTTAGCCGCTTTCTGCAGGGAAAAATTATGCCCGAGGAACGGAAGGAAGGATTCTTGTGCTGCCAACTGCGAATGTGTTTGGGATTCGTTCTCCCTCTCCCTCTCTCTCTCATCCATGCTCGCACATGCATGCACACTGTGTGTGTCTCTCTCTCTTACCTGGAGAACCTCCTCCCAGAGGGGACCTTGAGGGTGGCGTCGCGGAAGGTGGCGTCCATCTCCGACCGGATCCTGATGAGGGCTAGAGTCTCCTCCCGCGGCCACCGGTTGCCGGCCGCTCCCGACCCACCGCCGCCGCCGCTGCCGCCGGCGTCGCCCAGCATGTCGTCGTCGGGGAAGCCGCCGCGCCGGCGCTGGTCGCGGCGCCCAGCTCGTCGTAGCTCGTCCTCGTTGCTGCTGCTGCTGCGGCGGCGGGCTGCGCCGGCGGTGCGCTGCTCAGCGGCAGGGGGGCCGGCGCCGAAGCATGATGCGTCGGCGAGAACGGCCCCATGTCCGGCGGCACGGCCCCGTACTGGGACCCGCCACCCTGGTGCTGCTGCATGGGCGCCGCCCACGGCACCGCCGCCTCTACTTCTCCGCCCTGACCGCCCACCAGCTGGAGGAGGAGAGACCACCAGAGCTCGGGAGGCGAGAACTAGTATGGCCGGCCGGCTTGGCTCCCTCCCCACCTTGAATTGCGTACTTGTAGAGCTGTACAAGCAACCAGTAGAGCAATTGGGGAAGCAGCGTTACTAATTGTAGGCAATTCTAGCTAGCTAGCAAGCAAGCAAGCAGCCGGCCTCTCTTCCCCTCTCCCTCCCACACACCGAGGGGAGTGTGGCGTGTGGGGCGGCGAGAGAGAGAGAGAGGGAGGGAGGGTGGCGACTGTGGCGATGGGAGTAGTAGAATTGGAGGGAGAGGATGAAATTGGAAAAGAAGGGCTGGTACAAGTAGGGAAGGGGACTCCGGGCGGCCAAGGGCGGGCAGGGTGGGACGCCGGATGAGGGGAGGGGAGGGAGATGGGAGGAGATGGTGAAAAAGATGGGAGCGTGGACAACTGAAAGGGTCCAAAGGAGAAAGAAAGAAGGAAAGATGGTGGGGATGGAGAGGGAGGAGGCCAGTCCAAGGAAGAGAGAGAAAGTAATCAGGGAGCGCCTAGCCGCCTACAAAAGGAAGGGCTGGTGGATGTGTATGTGTATGCGCGTATACACCCTCACCACCCTGCTACGGCGACGACTCTTCCCGATCCTCCAACGACAGCCGATCGAATTACTGACCGCAACTCATGTACCGCGTGTATGCGGCTGCAGGGGGGGAAGGGTACTCACTGTTTTTACAGGGACCGTGCCGTGTTTTTATAGCCTCCCCTGTGGGGGTCCATGGCGATAGGCATGCTGAGATTTATGAGAGCGGGGGGGAATGGGGACAAAACAGCGCGGGTACGGTGTGGGCTGCGCATGCATGCAGATGCAGCCGCAGCGGTGAAACGGAATGAGGTGAGGAGCTAGAGTCTCTCGCTCGGTTCACCGGACACGTATCGCCGGCCGGCCGACGTGGCGCCCGCGCCCGGGGACAACTGGGCCGCGCTGACATCGCGCGCGCCGCGCGTCGGAAGTGGGAACACGGCGCGCGGCCACGCTACCCTCCTCACGCGCGCGGCTGCACGGGGCGCGCGGCCGTCGCGCGCGCGTGCAGCCCGTGCGCGCGGGCGGTGGACATAGAATGACCGGAGCCGCGTGTGCGGGCGTTGCATGGACATATATATCCCAATGTTGAAGAGCCACGACGACGTCCGTTGCGCGCGAGAGGCCTCCGTTCCGGGGAGAACCAGACGGCGGCGCCGCCTATGTATTTACTCGCCGCGCGCGCCGTGCCACGGTGGGTGTCAGCCTACCCGGCCCGACTGCGTCGGCTAGTAACTGCAGGACCTCATTTTTTTTACTCTATCAGGTTATATCAGACCGACACATGTAGGAATATACTATATATGCACAAGAAGCATGGTTCGTCAGGTTTGGCATGGTTTGCAATACCTTGCATGCACGATTGCACGAACCTTTTACCTTTGCATATGGATGATCATTATTAACCATGCATCTCGATCCTCATACGCTGTAAGATCGGTGCCTGGACGCACGGAGCGTATAAATATCTCCCAACACGATAAACCAATGGATCACAAGAAATTGAAAACGCACAGAAACGTACGGGAGTGGGAGAGGCTAACGGCTTGAAACGGGAGACCTACCTCTCCCTAATGCACGGGTCCCATGCGAAAGTGGACTGTTCTGATTGAGGTGAACACCGCGGTACAACGTGGTTGGTGGTGGGCCGGTACCTGTAGGCCCACGGTGTTCATCCGAGTAAATCGCCCATGCATCGGAGTATATACAGACACATGCCGACCGCGCGAGACTTTTATCTGAAAAAAAATTACATGGGCAAATTATCCTTTAGTTTATTTTTGCGTGCACTTGATCTGTACGTATCTGCATTTAGGAGTATTGCAGGTAGTGTACGACGGCACCAGCTGGGGTATGCTAATACGGTAAATTAAAATACCACCCGCGGCCCACCGCTAGCAACTGCTTGTTTTTTCAGATTCCGTTGGAAACGTCCAGTCCTAGAGTTCACATGTCAACAATTAATCATGTCTACAAATCTGTCACGTATCAGATTAATTGTATATTTTTGTATCCATCTAGCTTCAAATGGGATTTATTGGCGGATGCATGTATACAAGATATAATACATTTATACAAAATATGCTGTGTCGTCAACAATTATTGTAGAAGAGCCAGGATAAACCGAACAAAAATTATGTACGATTGGTTGAAATTTTCACGCCATACCAGGTCGACAATCTAATCATTGGCTAACTAACGCAATATAAACTAAAATATTATTATAGTAGCGTGGGCTGCTTGTTTAATCCAGCTTACCGTTTACTCAGCTAAACAGGATAATGCAATATACGCGATCTAACTGATAGGTAACTCAATCGATGTTAATCAAGCTACTAGTTTGACTGGAAGATGTATATTTTACGTGCTGTTCGTTAATTATTAGTATACTAGACTAGCTAGAATTCATAAGAGCATGTACAATAGCAGGCTATAAACCGGCTATAAACATATTTTAAAGAGATAAAAGAGGAGGGAGAAGAGCAGCGGGCTACAGATTTGTAGCCAGCTGTAGCACATGCTCCAAGAAACAGTGTGTGTATGATAGGTGGGACCATGTATTAATAGTGTAGTATGTATCTATTGTATGAATTGGCTATTAAATTGACTATAGGTGATTTGGAGCTAGTAGTTGGCTATACTATTAAACTTGTTGTTGTTGCTCTTTCAAGCATACTCCTATGCTTCTATAGCCTTGACAAAAAAAGAGCGAGAGAGAGAGAGAGAGAGAGAGAAGGAACCTGCATTCTCGGGGCAGCGCAAAAACAAGGACCTGTTGAGACGCAATTGCTTGTCAGCTTGGAAGAGCGCAAATGATATAATAATCATTTCAACTAGTACCTCCTCCATTTTATTCCGAATCGTTTTGACTTATCTACAATTTTTTTTAAATTTAATTAAATTTATAAAAATATCACAATATTTTTAACACAAAATAAACATATAATCAAGATATATACAATATTAGATTTACTAAAACTAATTTAATGTCTCGTATGTTGCTATTTTTTATAAATTTAACTAAACTTTTTTTTAGGAAAAATGGTAAATATATTACTCAGCCAGCGTCATCACTGACGAGATTTAATTAAATTTAACAAAATTTAAGTAAGAAAAGATCAAAACGACTTATAATATGAAGGGATAAGTATCTACTAAAGAGATAATGTTCGGTGCTGTGGTGCTGTTATGACTCGATCTTATACTGTACCATTATCTAATAGGCACGCATGTTAATACTATTCCTACATTTGATGAGTTATTGTCTGCCGAATTATTGCGTGCGCATGCAGAAAAAGGGCCTATCGATACTTCCTAATTTTCTACGATCTTGATTAAGACTCCAATATACTCCACCTGCCAAACACGATAAACTGATTATATAATCTCACAAACCGTATCTCAGACTTATTTGGGGAAAAAGTGACCTTGAACAAGCTAAGGACCTCCCCCTCTCTCTCACTCTCTCTCTCTCCATGGTGGAGACGTAGAAGGAACTTGCAGATCAGACGATCGATCGATCGACCAATTAATTACTGTTGTTACGTGGGTAAAAGGTTAATCACGCCATGGGCAGAGTCAGAGACGTAGAGATTACAGATTTACAGAGAGACGGGCCGGGACGGAGAAGGAAGGAGAGAAAACGGGGGAGGCGGCAGGCAAAAGAACCGTAGGAGACAAGAATACACCGAACCAGCTGTGGCGTGGGGTCCACCCCCCCACGCGACGGGAGGAGGCGGTGGCGTTGCAAGCAAAAACGGCCGGGTTATTGCTACAGAGAACATGGCGGACGTTTATCGCGGATCCCACCGAAACCCCGTCGCGCGCGGCCCCCTCTCCCAACCTCCATCCGAATTTTCCTCTCTCGTGCCAGCCAGGTAATACCACCACACGATGCACCACCCCTGCGTCATGCTCGCGCGCGGGGTGGAAGAAAACCACGCGGCCGATCAACCTCTAGCTAGCTAGTCGGTTTTGCTTAGCTTGGTTTTTTACTTCTCTCCGTGTGGGTATAGCTTAATGGCATGAAGTTGGATATGTCGAGCAATCGGTAGAGACGTATGTAAAAAATAAGTTTTTACCGTCTTAAATTTAATACTATACTAGAAAAAATGTCCGTGTGTTGCAACGGGTGAAGTCTATTTTAATCTTATTATTGTTATATGGTTTAGTTAAGATGAAATTCACTGTGGGAGTTCGCCTGGATATATATTTTTTTAGAAAATCATGAGCTGTGGTTAGGAGTATGATCGTCTCAAGTTAGTATGCGAGTTTTTTTCAAACAGATTTCCTATATGATTCCATTTGTATTACCAAAAGTGAACTATATTAAAAACCGACTCAAATGCGGATATGTATTTTCAAAATCAAACGAACTTAAAAACCGACTCATACACAGACGACATACCAAAATACCGCAAAAACATCTTTAATTTTTATAATAGTAGATATTAGTATCGCAAAAACGTTACGATCCACCGTTTGCTCAACTTACAAGCAACAGACAAAATTTAAATTTTAAAGGTTAACTTTACACTTAATTTAAATTTACTTTTTAAGTCGCTAATAAATATTATAGCTCATAATCAGCTACAATAAAAATGATGGGACTAGCTATTTCTTTGCAACATGTGAGTATATTAAAACACAGCCTACTTTTGGAACTACCATTTTTCCTTTAAGGGTATGTTCCCTTTTTTAGTTCTCAAATAATTAAAAAATATATAGAAAATGACTGTGTTGAATACATCACTTATCTATTGTGCTGAGAAAAAATCAATTCCAAATTCGATCCACATAGGAAGAAATGAAAACAATTTATTCACTAAATAGTACAAATTTACTATTCATGGTTAGTACAAATTTACTATTCGTAGGTTGCATTTGAACTAGCTAGTTTGTTGGTGTACGGTGTATCACATAACTATCATTGTTATTATTTTTTCCCATAACTAATTACTATTGATACGTAAAGAACGGGTATATACATCATAAAGAGTAAAACGACTTTCTCGTTTTTTCCAAGTAAAATTATGCCTTCTTTGGATAACAAACGCTGAAAAATGTACGAAACGTAAATATAATGAAAATGCAGCTGTATAATAAAAACAAGCATGAGTGTTTCAGGTAACTCGGTGGTCAGACAAGGGTGGTTGGGATGCTTTCGCCATTTTCCCCTTGTCCTTGTTTCAATCTGTCGTGCCTGCGTTAAGATTCGTACTTGCAAGGAAATGGTACCGAGCTGCATCTAGCTTGGAAGCACACCCAGATGCAGCAAGCTATCCCACATGTATGGTGTATCTTATATTATACGCAAGAGTGACTTAAACTAAGCCGTGAGATAGTACAATTTACAACTCAGGAAGTTGATCTACACCGAGTAAAGTAGTAATTTAGCGTTGCCCTTTGATGGTTGGAGGTTTGGAGCAGCACATTCTGGTTGCCAGCCAGCCCATCATTAATCCGGGCGGCGCTACCATTTGTCCACTTCAAACTCCTACTCCAGCAGTACAGGGTATTCGGTTATTAGTACCAGTAGTAGTTCTATACCCTAATCATAAGTTATTGATCATAACCAAAGCAAGCTTTGGAAGGAGGATAGATGGGTATATATGTGCGTCATGTGTTGCTGTGGAATCTAGCTATAGTCTCTCCTGCGCATCCAGGTGGCGCACGACCTCCTGCCCTCGGTGTTGCTGTGATTGTGCAGCGTGATCCATGTTAACTCGAGGTGATAATGATTGATGATGCCCTTGAGGGCATTATAAAAGTGGACCTTGCATATATCCAAGTAGGCAAGTGATGGGCATGGATAAAGTTGTCATGAACTAATTAAACTAGTACTGCTTAATTCCATTACCACTTGAGCTCTACCAAATTTTATGATGCTGGTGAAAGGTAATTAAATTGTTCATGCATGTAACTTTATTTTCAGAAAACGGGAGTGAGTTTATTACCGTGGCCAACTATACTTCGTTCCTAGAGAATAGACACTTCAACCAGAATGTGTATTCATGCTGGTGCGCGAAGAGCATGCATGCCATTTGCATGGTCCGTGCCGTTCGCCTTTGCGCAAGCCACGTCCATAATTGTAAGCAATGCAGAATGTGGACAAAACCCATCAGCTGAAGTCTGAAGCCTGAAAAGCCTATCTTGGCAGTGTTGCACCCCAGTTTCAACGGTAAGTAGAATAAAGATAGTGGAATGAAATTAAACTTATGTTTGTACTAGTGACATATACATGTTCTTGCCTTCTTTTTACAGCAGAAAAATATATTAAACAATAAGATTTATATCTCTGATCACCAGTTCATTTTTTATTTAATTTTATGAAACTTGCAGCACGTATGTCATTTTCGCCAGTAGCTATAGTAAAAGCACTGAACAAATAATTACATAAAATTTATTGCCGACCATTTTAAAATGCATATCAAGAGCTCAGCTGCCGTATATCACCACAAGCAAATAGTTAGAACGTAGCTATCGACTTATCGTGATTCCTGCAGAAATGATTCTGGGAGGTGCAGGAACACAGCTACAGCTCTTTGGATGCTCGAACAATATGTGAAGCTTAATTTACCAGCTAGCTGTAACAATGATACACGTACTAATCATGCCACATACGGATAACTATTCTAAACTCTCGAGGGATGTTCTCTCATTATTTGTACTCTCGAGGGATATCCTCTCATTATTTGTACGTCACTTAAATGATTATGAAAAAAAATAAGAATACTTATTAACATGTGATATATCACTCCACAGACATGTAAATTCAAATTCAATTTGTACATCTCGTAACAAAAAAAATCAAATTAAACTGCAGCTAGTTAACATATATTCACATTCATTTTTTTTGTTACGACATTTAGAAATTGAATTTTATTTTATATGTTTGTGGAGTGATATATCACATATTAATACATCTTCTTTTTTTTTAATTTTAATAACTTATTTTTAAGTTACATGCAAACAACGAGGGGACATCCCCTCGAGAGTTTAAAATCTACTCTTGCCACATACGTAATAATATTGATGTGATGGATACTTCCATCCAAGGTTACAATTTGTAGAAAAATTATTTCGGTCTAGTTGTTGGCTGTACCAATCATTTACAAGATACTGATGAAATAAATTTAACTACAGAACCATGCAAGCTTGATGCTGATTATTCACCAGACAATATTATGATTCCATGATACATGCATAAAAAAAGTATTTTTAGCGAAGAAGTCAAGCAGATGATTCTCCTTATGCAATATGTCCATTCTCAGTTTTGTCATAGAAATATGATGAGCGTGGACGACGATTTCTTCCGTTATCCCACGGCTCTTTTCATCCAAACAAGAGAATTCTAAAATGCTGTCGCTTTTCTCGACTTTTTTTTTTTAAAAAAAATCCCATTATGATCCACTAGCGATTCCACAACTGATGTACTGATGAGAGAAAGCTAATCAATGGTAGGAGTAACCCGAGAGTCAAATCAATCCTTTTCTTCTTATAGAACATTGAATTCTGCAGACATGTTTATCCATCATCTGGAAACTGAATTCTGCAGATGTTATCTGCTAGCTCACCTGTATACTCTGTATAGTTTTACGCGGGCAGTTACTGGTTAGGCTTGAGATTTACCACGCACCAAGGCAAACCTGTCCTGCTGTCCATGCGAGGCACTCCGATGCATATCCATATGTGGTTGCCGGCCAGCCGGGGGGACCGATCGAATCCGCGAGGTTTGGCGTGGAAGTTATGGGCTCCATTTACGTGCCAGCAAGCGGAGATCGGGCCACCCCCTCCAGTCTGTAGCGCTGCATGCGACGCTCGCTAGTCATCCGTCGCTCGCTTCTCCGCACACGCCCCAGCTTTAGCTTAGCCGCTCGATCGCTTCTCCCGCGTTGGATCGATCATTGGATGCGTCCCGCCATCTCCGGTGTTCGATCGATCGGGACCACGTACTACTGCTGCTGGTCTTCTTTTTTTTTTCCCCTCCCTTTCGATTCCGCTCTCTTGTTATCTTCCCCCTAGCTTCTTTCTTTATGCGTGGACGGATCGCATCTGTATGTCTAGAAACAGGCTCCGACGATGGGTGGGTGTTTGTTATTCTACATTTAAGTGGACACCTGAACCCACTTTGGAGTTTAAACTACAGGCTTAATACGTACACAGATGCTCCAATTGTGCTTTGCGTTCGTAGCGCTCGCTGTTCTAGCGTTGGCCAGGACTTCTTTATTTCCGGCAAGCACCACTGATGTGAGTGAAGGGACCTGCGGTGCACATTGTTGCTGCTTGGTCACAGGGTGGGTGTTTCAGGGTTCTCCGATTCAGGCAAGCTGACCCAGGCCAAGCCGCCAAGGTCTCGTGCTATGTTTTATAGGTAGTACAAGACAAAAAGGAACATACGTACGTACGATTCCAGCTAGCTAGGCACGGCCTGCCTCGGTGGACGAGCCGGCCGATCGATTGAACATGGCATAACTCCGAGTTGACGACACGTACACACGTATATCACGGAGCTGCGACCGAACAACTGTATCCCTACAGCGCAGGGCGATCGACGACACTGTCGCCGTCGTCGTTGGCTATCCCTTGCTTGATTACTGGCGATTCGATCAAGTCACCGGGCGGATCGATCGAATGCATATGCATGTACGCCCCACTGAGGCACTGATCCAGTCACCCGTTTCGTTCGTCAGATACTCGTCCTGGGCTCCTGGCAGGCAGGCAGTGGCATGTGACGTGACGTGAAATCGTGCACACACACTCCAGCAGTGGCCCGGCCGCGCTAACCGACGGTGACGCCGCGAGGACGTAAAACACGGAGTTACCGATTGTATACGTACGACGTTACGCGCGCGTGTAGTGGTCGTCGCACAATCACTACTCTACCAAAATGTGGTGCGTCGCCGCCTCGGCCATTCACCCCAACATCTCCAGGACAGATGAGCTGGGTGTGGAGCTACTGGTTCACGCAAGTAGCGTCACATGGACGCCGGCCCGGCGCGCGGTGGTCCCTCGGCCCAGCGCGCGCCAAAACGCTTTAGCT
>CM020181.1:18868734-18896238 GCA_009805545.1 Oryza longistaminata
GCCTCCAATCATCCAAAGAGGAGTACACTTGTGTGGAGTAGTGGAGTAAAATTTTCAGAGCACGCAGCACAGCCAGGCTAGCTGTGGTGCCCGAAACTAACAAAACGCAACTTGGGTCGTTTCTATCTATACAGATCGATGGGGTATTCATGTTGGCTTTTACTTGGTCGCGCCCTCATGCCGGCACATGACCCTGCTAGCTTAGCTCTTCTTCAATCTTAACCAGCCAGCCCGGCGAGCGGTGCATCACAATCAAAAGCGGTTGCTACGCTTTCCGCAAAAGGACACGCCTTCGGTGTTCGTCTAATGGACGGACGCACAACGGCACGCAATGTTACTCTGTTCCCGAGCTAGCGAGCGCTAGCTCTTCCCTTCCCTGGCCTTTGCTAAGCATTTCGCCACTTCGCCTTGCATATATCCCCCTGAGACAGCGGGCGGCCATGGCTGCGGTGTGCGCAAGCCGGCCCGTCGCTGCGTTGCGCAGCGCGCGCGATTTGGTCATCTCATCTGGTTGCTCGCCGTAAACGCCGCGGTCGCGTAGTAGTCGGGGGGGGGGGGGGGGGGGGTTGATGTGTGTTCGGCCCCCGTGGCTCCGGCTAATCGACGCGCCGCGCGTGGGGAGCGCACCTAACGTGCCGTGCGAATGGCCAGACAGTAGTACCGCGGAATAAAGCCGCCGCGACGAGGTCCTCGCCAATGTCCAACGCCTCGTCATGTGCGCCCCTCCTCGTGCGGCTCCTAGGGCAATCAAGCTACTCACGTAGCTCGCTGTAAGCTTCTCCCCCGCCGTACGCAGCTACTGGAGGCGAACGGACCAAACAGCGCGTGACACGCCTAAGGGCAAGTTTTATAGTAGAGGTGACTACCACATCCAACTTTATACATGACTACATAATTAAATTAGAGGGTGATAGTATTAAGAGCAAGTTCAAATAGTATAGCCACTACTAGCTCCAATTCATCTATAGCCAATCTATATAGCTCATTCATACAATAGTTACATACTAAACTATTAATCCTAGTCCCACCTGTCATAGACACACTGTGTCTTGGAGTCCGTGCTACAGCTGGCTACAAATCTGTAGCCACTGCCCTTCTCTCTCCTGATTTATCTTGTTAAAATATGTTTGCAGCTGCTTATAAGCTCGCGCTCTATTGTACCTGCTCTAATAGGTCACCTCTACCACACAATCTCCAAATATCTCTAAGAGCACCCGCAATGGTAAAGTAAGGTGCTCTCTATTAAACATGTAACATCTCGCTAGCTAGGGCGCGAGCATCACCACGCGCGCACTGTGCAGCATACACATCCGGGGGGGAATCCAACGGGGAATTAATACCTTAACACAATCACATCATCGATCGATCCGTCACAAGCTAAGCTCATGATCGAAGAGGAGCAGCAGCGTTGCGCACAAAAGAGATGGAGGGAGGGATCGATTGATCCACCCGGGGGGAATATAACCATGTGCCCATCCCGTGTGTAAAGACGCCACGTTGTGCATTATGATTACCACGATACTCGATCGATCCTACTAGCAGCTAGAGTAGTAAGTACTGCTCACCTGTATTTTCGCGTCTGCAAGCTGTATCGGACATGGATGAGAGATACGTATGTACTGTATTGATGTACATATATACGGATGTGTGTGTGTGGAGTTATACGGCACCACTACGCCCCCATCTCCTCCTGCCCACGAGCTAAGGCCACCAGTTCGTTAGTTGGTTGCAACTGTCAAGCTCCACATAAAGCGTGACACGTTCATTATTTGCCGTCGCACGACGCTGCGCCGCCGCCGCAGTAATCAACCCCTCCCACACAAACACTGGCGAATATGCTCATATATACTTCCTCCGTCCCAAAATGTAAGCATTTTTGAGGTTGGCACGGATATTAAGAAAGTAGGTGAGAATGATTGAAGAAGGTGTGTGATTGGTTGAAAAGAGAAAGTAGGTGAAAAAGAATGGTTGTGATTGGTTGAGAGGAGAAGATAGGTAGAAAAATAGCTTCATTTTGGGACAAAGCACTGTGCTAAAAATAGCTATATTTTAGGATGGAGGTAGTACTACTACTAGCTCGTAGCGTAACCCATCATGCGTAGTAATGGTAATCCGCTCGAGCGATCGGCTACCCATCACACGCGCAACTGGGATGAACTAACCGCGCGCTTTTATTGTGTCTTACGGCCGCGCCGACGAATTAGAACTGCGGCCGTCCGGCATCCGGCGCCCCCCACGCGCGCGGGACTTTTCCTAGTTTGTACCCGACTCAGCTAGCTAGAGATGCCGGCCACCGGCCACGCGTGCCTGGGTCGACAGCTCGATCGCTAGCGCGGGGCACGTGAAATCTCGCCGGAATTCAGCAATCGCGGCTCGTGCTGCCGTGTTGCGGCTATTTACGTGCCATTTATTGCCGCAGCCTTGCTTTACCGCCGCGTCGAACTATCTCATCTCAGCCGGTACGTGGTAGGCGGCGTTCTACCGGGCACCACGGGAAGGTTACTTAGCCTGTGCGCGTACGTACACGGGGGACCAGGGGCTATGCAGTAGCAGCTGTATATATGTACGAGCACAGCGAGACTAAATCCAATCACCGCCGGGCTGCATCCAGATCTGACAGCCAGGTTTCCCAAGTGGAATTAATCCAACTACCTGCCTGATTTGACACCTCGTCCCACGTTCCCATGCATCTGCGTGCGTGACATGGAAGGCTCTTTCAATTCTGCTGGCGCCTGTGAGCGACTAACTGTGGCGACAGTACGATACGTTCTCTGTTCGATTGATGATTCATCGATCTCTTGTTGATCAGCTGCCTCAGGGCTACTGGGGGCCATCCCGTCCAGACGAACAACCACGGCAGGGAGCCAGGGACCGGGAGAGAGAGTCTAGGGGTATAAAGCATGAAGGGACGACACGGCGCAGGCAAGCAGCAGCTGCGGCTGCAGATCGATCACGGTGGTGGCCGGTGGTGTGGTCGATCACTGGATCAGATGAATGAATATAAAAAGGGCCCATGCCTCCACCATGACCTGAGAGTTAGCAGTGCCGGCAGCCTGCCTGAATCCTGCAACTATGTACTTTGCTGGCCATTGTTATTTTAGTACGGGAGTGGATTCTAATCTCTCGAGGGGATATCCCCTCGTATACCTTATCTTCTAATTCGATGCAATAGTTGTGAAAAATTCTGAAAAAATTGATAATGTAGAGTATAATGGTACCTACTAGTCCACCAAAATTCATGATCAATTCGATCTACACATCGAGAAACAAAAAGACAAATTTAGATATAAACAGTACGCTATTATTAATACGCTGAATTTGTCTTTTTTATATCCAACGTGTGAGTTGAGTTGGACTTAAGATTTTGTGGAGTTGTATATATGTGTTGAATGAATGTTGCAATTTTTCCAGAATTTTTCAAACCGTTATGATGGTTTTGAGCAAACGAGGGAACATCCCTCGAGGATTATAATAGTTCCCTTAGTACTCGTACCATGATTGATTGGCCTAATCTAATTTATCCATCTGACATCTCATGAACGAGGAGGAGTATCTTTCTGTGGCCGGCTGGCTGCCGTCGCGTGAGGTTAGGGCAGGCACCGCCACGAGTGGATTGCATGTTCGTCGTGCACCAGCGTCACTTCGAGAATGTTTTGCGCGCGAAAGGCGCTCCTCGTGCCAATTTCCGCCCCCTCTCAGCCCAGCCGCCGCTGTTGCACTTGCATGCGAAATGCACAGCACTGCAGTGTGCAGGGCTTTCTTTTGGAGATCCAACTCAAAGGATGCCCATAAAAGAGTACCTGATATCCCCAAGAATCTTTGCTTTGCTGGTCTCATTAGATAGGTGGAATCAAAGTAGCACTTGTGACTCGTACTGCCAAAACTTTAGCCGAAGAAAAACGACTCGTGATTCATACACAACACCAACTGCAATGGGTAATGGTAGGTACTAGTAGTGGTAGTAAGATGGTAAGAACAATTGTGTAAAAATGACATGGACATCCCTGTCGACGTTACAGAGACAGAGAGCCTTTTGTTCCGGAAGTGCACCACTTGCTTGGTTACTGCTGCATTGCAGAAAATGGTCCTGGCCGAACAAATCAGTCTTGTGCCACGGCAATCTAAGAATGCGATTGCTCTGCAGAACTACTCTCTGAGAGAAGATAGCTGCTACTTTTCTGAATCCTGAAAGAAGATTGTGAGCTTTGTACTGTAAAGTTATTGGAGCTTGGAGAAAAAGAAGTGGACAGAAATCACATCAGTGTCCGACGCCGCATATTATCCTGCAATGTAGATGCTCTAGGCAGGCTTCTGACACAAGAAGAATCCGGTTTGGGTGTCATGACTCCACAGCTCATGTGCCCTGATACGTGTTCAAAAAGGATTTGTTTAAGTTCATTGTATACATTTAGCATTTTTTTTTCGAACAAGTATACGTTTAGCGTTAGCAATGAGAAGGAAACTATGCTATAGTGCCTATTCTGTATTCTTAGGATGTTAAGCCTATGCAAATTTCCGCCCAAAGGGCGTGCAACTAGTTAACGTGACGTTAAACTTGGTCGGATGCTATCCGCAAGATGCGGGAAACGCAGAGAATCTAGTGAGCCAGGAAAGTAAAGCCCCTCTGTGATGGGCTGGGCTTTGCAATATCATCCTGATGCCATTTGGGGAAACAAGTTCACCTGTCGTCCCTATACTAGAAACTTCACCCCTAAACTATACAAAACCGTGCAGTTTAGGCCGCATGGCAGTATAGATGTTTGGTTTCGTGAAGGGCATGCAACCTAGTGGTTGCAATGACCTGAGTAGCACCCCAAGTCCTGAGTTCAAATCTCCATAGGAGCGAATTTCAGATTGGGTTATTTGAGGGCTAAGTTCATAATTTAAAAAGGCTGCATATATCCGGTTGGATGTAGAGACCGAGTAAAAATACCCATCTCTAAAAAAAAATAGATGTTTGGTTTGCTGTCTGGTATCCTAGTAAAAAAAAGTAAGTGGGACCCACATGACAATCGTCCTCTTCTTTCTTTTCTTTTCTTCACAACCACACGGCTAGCTGGAGAGGGTAGGAGAGGCAACTGGCGTGGCGATGGCAGCGAGCCACGCACGGGCTGCTGCTGCTGCTAGCGGTGGTGCTAGATCTGCGGTCAACGGCGCCTCCGCCGCTCTCATCACCGCTGCTCCCAAGAGCGGGGGAGCCAGATCCATCCGTCCCTATGACCTGTTGCTGCGAGTGCGGACAAGGTGATGTAGTGGTGGTAAGCGGCGGCGCTGGTGGAGTAGAGGTCCTGGTGCCCACCACTGGTGGGGACGAAGACGGCGGCATCAGCATTGAGGTGGCCACCGGGGATAGGGCCGATTTCATAGTCTATGAGTATGTCGAGGTCAAGGTCGTTAGGTAGTCCTCCTCACCACCGTGGTTGCCGGGGACGACGATGTCATGACCGCTGGATCCCTCCTCTTGGACATTGCTGGGGGCGAGTGGTGGGCGTCATCGATGTAGTGCTCCTCCTCCTCCGCAAGCTGGTCCTCAGCAACGTGGTCACTGCTATCCTCCACCATGCTGCTAGTCGAAGAGCACCAAAACCAGTCGCGGTGAAGCGCCTGGTCAGGTCAGTGCCGGTCGTGGAGCCTGACCTGAGTCCCAAGCAGGCTCGCCGACCACCTCTCTCCCCTCTCTCCCGCTAGCCACCGCCTCTCTCTCCAGGCTTGGGAAGAAATAAGAATAAAGAAAAGGTCGCTGGCATGTGGGTCCACATTTTTTTATTTTTTTTTCTGACTAGGATGCCATATAAGCTAAACCAGTCGTCTAGACTGCATTACTGCTATAGGATCTAAATTGTACGGTTTTGTATAGTTTAGGGGTAACTGGTATTGGAAATAATGATGTCAAACAAACTGAATGTAAAGTTGAGGGACGGCAAGTGAACTTATTTCCATTTGGGGAGCCTGAAACTTTGACTCATCATTTTTGTTTTACGGCCCAGATGGCCCGGGGGTCAGGGACTCAAAAAATGCCCCCTATTTCCTCACCGTAATGAAAGAAAAAATTATATCTCTTTTAATAATGGAATATTAATTTCGGCTTTTGTTTGAAGGAAATTGTAATCACTTATTACACAATTTGCTCAACAGTAGCAGCTAAGATAAAAAAGTGAGGATAAAAAAGCTAAATAAACACCAACACTTGAGAAGACAACATTTATCAAAGTCTATTTATAAATCTATATCAAAGTTTGTAAAGATCTACTACTACGTCCAAAAAAGACTAATCTTAGCAATAAAGTTGGACACGTATATATCTAGTTTCGTTGCTAGAATTGTGTTTTTTTGGGTGGGGGGACGGAGGGGTACATGGCCCTAGACATTAAGTTTTGGCTGGTAATATGCATTAGTTCTGTTTCCTCATATTTTTGTAGTTGTGTTTAGAACTAAAGCTAATATATTTCACTGAAAATTAACTTTTAATGGCTAACCCTAGTAATGTTTTAGCGACGTACTCATTCTTCGTTTTAAATTTGGTCATCGCCATGTTTGAAGCTATGTAATTGCCAGGTAGTGTGCTTGGTCTGACGAACCATTGAATTCTAAGAAGACCGCCTTGGTCCTTGTTTAATCCACTTCCTCACCTTCCCCTGGCTTAAAAGACATTCAAATGACCAAACAAGTTTCGAATTTCCAAATATAAATTTCGGAAATCAACTCTTTTCAAGAACTCCGCCTGGGAACGACTTCCTACTCATTAATTATTTACTCAAATCTAAGAAATCTCAACTACAAACAAAGAATAATATCCTATTTTGATATAGCTCCCTCAGTTGCGACCTTGGAGAGCTGGAATCCGTTATCTCTAATCATCGTCTAGAAGGAATTAAAGTACTTACTTTGAACCACCGGACTCGTATAAAAAAGACAAGACTGGAATGAACACGGTGAGCTAAAGTCGCAGGGCATTCACTAACTTTGAGCTTTTATTGAATAATGAAGGGAAATAAAGCAAATGATTTTCCTGTCCCCGTTTTCCTAAGGCCTTCACCGTTTAAGGACGTATGCCATATTGCCAACCTCATCACGACCACCTTTTTCGACCAAAAGACGAACCAACCAAATTGGACTGGATCAAACCAAGACATAAACTGAACATTTCAACCGTGAAATGTTGGGTTAATTTGAGCACAGACTGCCCGTTACAGCTTTGTTGCAACTGAAATTCCCTATGGTTTCACCAGTGCCCGCTCTGTCCTACACACTCCAAGTGGTCAACCTGTCGGTGTCCACCGAGAAATTTTCTGTAGGTCAGTTCGGTCGTTCCGCCGTACTGGCGTGGCCGGGGAGTAATCCTAAAACAGAGCATCTCATCTCATCTCACCATCCACCATCTCGCTTTCTGGGCTGGCTCGTCAGGTTTCCAATGGGCATCATCAGCTGATCAAAGGGGAAAAGCCAACCGAGCGAGCACTAGCAGCGCTCCAAACACAGGAAAACCAGTGCGCGGAGGGGAGAAGAGAAAAGAGCGGAGCAGAAAGAACAGAGGAAACGGCGGCACCGTCCCTTTCTTTCCACTGGCTTCTCTCCCCTCTAACAACAACAACAACAACAGCGCAGCCGGAACAGCGCCGCCTCGTGTCCGCCACGCCATTTTTTTTCTTCTTCTCCTCCTCTTCCTCGTCTCCTCAGCTGAAAACGCGCACGCCAAAACCCATCGAACCACCACCCCCTCCCCTCCCCCACCCGTCGCCCACCCAATCAACCCCTCCACCACACCGCCGCGCGTCCGCGTCCTCGTCCTCCTCCTCCTACCACCACCACCACCGCCTCGCCTCCTGCCCCGCCGTCACCCGCGAGATTTCGCGCCGCTGGCCGACGGAGTCCGGAGGCGTTCGATCTGCTGCCGGCGGCGGGGTGGACCGAGGGCCACGTCCTCAGCTGGCTCCGCCTCCCGATCCGATCGTGTCCAGGTGGGGGGGCGCCGAATTCGGTACGTCTCGTTGGGTGGCTTCGATCCGCCTAATGGTGCTCCCTTTCTTCGTGAGGTTTCAATCTCCGTGTTAGGTGGGCGGTGGCTAGCTGATTGGATTGCTCGTCGTGTTTCTCCCTCTCGCCCTCGCAATCCCTGGCAATTAGCGGATTGGTGCGCCAGGCGTTTGACATTCGAAATTATGCTAATCAAGATCTGTGGTGCCCGTAGTTTGTAGTTGCTATTCCTGCGCTAAGACTTCCATATTCGTGATTGCGTTTCTCCTTATTAAACCAAACAATTTAGCCTTCTATACTCATCTACAAACACATTTTATTATTTGTATTTCTGGAGATCTGTTGCTGGTATCACTTATGCTCGTCTTTGCACTTCTCACTGTACTGCACTAGAATAACTGTTTTCTGTATTGTGCAACTCATCATTTGATTGCTGACGCTTGAGAGTTCAGCGGTACATGCTATTTTATAGTGCTCATACCGTCTACTTGGTACTTGCAATTATCGGGGAACTGATTGCTGTTACCGTTTATATACCTATATGTTTTTGCTGTAGGCTATTAAGCATTTTAGAACTATGTTTGAGGGCTCAACCGATTAATTTGTGAAATAGTTTAGCCTATGTTCCTGCTGTAAGTGTCCCTATAAGTGTCCAGGTGTTTCCCTATAAAAGAAGTCAAGTGAATTGTAGCACCATAGCCTATGTGATGACTCATCTTAATGCCGTCTTCTAGAGCATGGCAGTGAACTGGAGCACTTCCTCCGACCCAGAATAGCATGTCCAGAGTCGTAGTACTAGGATGTGTCACATCTCGTACTAGATTAACTTATTATTTTGGGACTGAGGGAGTAGTTTGATATAGCACATCATATCAGCTTCCAACAATTGACGATTGCAGTCCTTAGGGTAGTGGCTCAAATTCAACACATGAATACAAATGTTAGTAGTTGATATGTCCCAAGTAGGCATGCACACAGTTAAACATGGAGTAAAAGTTCTTTTGTTAGATTCGTCACAAGGTTTCCTCGCACATATTTGAACATCAGGCTCATATGATAGGAAATCACCATATAAATATTTAAATATTATCAGAATTTTATTTGCTAAAGAAATGCTTCAAACTTTCAGTACGACAAACTTTTGAGGACCTTTTTCTTTAGACCCAAGCTGTTTAGGTGCTAGCCTTTTGTGACTACCTTCTTAGTTATCTGTGGAGATGAAGCTCGGATGTACTCATTTTTCCTGAACAGCTGCTTTTGGTCAACAAATGATGCACATGTACCAGCCAGATGGATCTTATAGGTGTTCTGTTTTCCTTTCGGTGCAGGCTATTTTTAGTTGTTAGCAACTTTGACATGGCATTGATGCCATGATCATACACCTATGAGGTCATGCCAAATTCCTGATCTATACTGATGCTCTGAAGTCCTCTTTAAAAGAAAGAGATGGAAGTAGCTGATCTAGAAAATCCTACTTCCAGAAGCTCATCCCAGAAGTCCAGTCGGCGGTCTGGTAGTCGGCGTTCTCAAAAGTCAGCCGGGCAACAATCTTCACCAACTGTATTTCCAGAGAAAAAAGGCAAATCAAAATCTTCAAGGCAGAAACACTTGGTTTTTGACAATAAAGATTCCAAGAAAGCAAAAAATAATGAGCAAAAAAATGATGTGGTGGATGAGAAGTCTAATTTCTCAGGTTATGAAATCTATTCTGGAAAACTCTTTTTTGACAAGAAAAATAGAATTACAGGAGATCAAATTTCAGCAAATGGGAAAGCTGATACAAGTGATGTAAGACTCACAAGTAAAGCCCTAATATGGGGTTCTTCTTTACTCAGTCTTGAGGATGTCATCTCTGTAAGTTTCAGAGACCAAGACACTACTATAATTCTATTGTTATTTGGTCCACTTGGGCTGACCAGCTATTTTGATGATTTGTTTATATGTTGGCAGGTATCTTACAGTTCTGGCGTCCAACATTTCATTGTGCATGCATACCCTTCTAAGAAGTATTTGTTTGGAAAGACACACAGAGTACGGAAGGACCTCCGGTTTATAGCCCCTACCGTAGAGGAGGCCATTTCATGGGTAACATGCTTTGCCGAACAAAACATATATGTTAACATGCTACCTCTCCCTCCAACATCCAGTACCGAGCAAGACCTTGATGGTCCCCTCAGTGGTGCTTTATTTGACCACCCACCCATCAAATGTAGAACTCCACCGAGGATACTTGTTATACTGAACCCTCGGTCTGGGCATGGTAGATCATGCAAAGTTTTCCATGACAAAGCAGAACCTATTTTTAAGGTACCTTCTGATACCCTCATAATGCAAGCTTCTACTTATTGCTCTGCAGTAAGCAACATATAGCTTGACTAACTGTATATGTCTATTATTCTTCTTGGCAATAAACTTTCTTTTTGAAGCTTTTCTTTAAACCATTCGGTGTTTAGTCTCAAGGAGATGTCATGAGGAATAGAATAGTACCTCTGTTCTTTTCTGTATCGAAATTATTGGTTGTTTCATATTCTATGATGTGTAACTTTGAATTAAACTCTGTAGAACTTAATATTGTTACAACTTAATGTTTCTTATGATGCAAATCTACTGATGTAGTTCTTTTACGGGCAATCTAGATACCTCCAAGCATATTGATGGTTAATGTATAGATTATTTGACCATGGAGATTCTTTAGTGCCAATTAAAGAGGAATGTTTGGTATTTTTTGTATCCCAGTAATGGATTTTTAGTTCCAACAGTGAAGAACTCATGAAGAGCATATCACGTTTCTCTTTAATGGATTTTTAGTTCCAACCTGAAGTGTTAAGTTTAGAAAATATCAAAATAATGATCCACGGTTAGATTTGCAGATGACTAATTTATGTTTGTTGTTTGCCCTACCAATCTAGACATGTGGGGGGGACATCATACATTCCTTCTATTTTAGTAGCTCTACAAAACTCCTGGGCTTCCATCTGATGCTTTAGCAGTAAAGGATTCAATTGTGAATGCAGCAACGGAGTTGGACATAAAGCTGGGTAAAATTTATTGACAAAAGGTTAAGGGAGATTATTTAACCCCCTTTCTCCTGGCAGCACAGGCTGTCAAGTTGCAAATTTACTTTTCAATTTAGACCAACTAAAATTGCACTTCCTTCACCTTTTAATCGAAAGTGTATAATCGCAGTTAACATATAGGCCTCCTTCGAGATGTCCTTTAAAAAAAAGAGAGAATTATGCTGACTCGATCACCTCCTCTCCTCTTAGATATTTGCTAATGGATTATTTTTATTGCTTGTATGCATTCACATTTCTCAACTTGGTGATTTTTTACCCGTTACCCTGTTTTTATTATTCATGCGTGCCTACATAAACTTTATATCATTTATTTTCCACTATTAATTTTGTATCATCTGATGTAGCTTGCAGGTTTTCACATGGAAGTGGTTAAAACTACTCATGCTGGTCACGCTAAATCTCTTGCATCTACATTTGATTTTAGCGCATTCCCTGATGGTATAAACAGCACAGATGTTGCCAAGTAGTTTATGTAGGTCAACACGGCAACCATTTCAACTGGTTGAATTGATAATGTCTTAAATGTTTTGTAGGAATCGTGTGTGTAGGTGGTGATGGAATTGTAAATGAGGTTTGTCCTTGATGATTATATATTATAGTTTAATGGGATTTAGTAAAACTTATATATGATAGCTGAACATTTATAGTTCTGCAGGTCTTCAACGGTCTACTCAGTAGAAGTGATAGAGCAGAGGCTGTATCAATTCCAGTTGGAATAATCCCAGCAGGATCTGACAATTCACTTGTTTGGACTGTTTTGGGAGTTAAAGATCCTATTTCAGCATCATTACTAATTGTGAAGGTATGCCTATCGCTATAAGCTTACAAAGTTACAATATGAATCTTTCACGACCTCTTCTTACAGGAAGAGAAAATTTCAACATCACCCTTATGGCTTTTCAGTTAATTTTGTCCAAAATTATTAGATCACTTATAGCTTTTCTCATAAGGTCTGTTCCTTTATAACAGGGTGGCTTTACTGCCCTAGACATCCTGTCTGTTGAGTGGATCCAGTCTGGGCTAATACACTTTGGGACAACTGTTTCATACTATGGTTTTATCAGTGATGGTAACTTCTTGTACAAGACGTTTGCTCTTTAATACTCCCTCTGTCCCATAATATAAGGGATTTTGGGTGGATGTGCCACATCCTAGCACAATGAATCTGGATTATATCCAGATTCATTGTGCTAGGATGTGGCACATCCACCCAAAATCCCTTATATTATGGTACGGAGGGAGTATTGTTTTTCTTTTGCAGTTCTCATTTATACTGTATGCACTGATATCCTAAGGGCTAAGGCCACAAAAGTTGCGTACATTCTAAATCCCTCAGATTCCTATATCTTGCACTGCCATGTTTTCCATAAATCTTGAAATTTGGAATGCTTCATAAGTTTGGGACAATGGTAAACTTTTTAGCTGACAAAAGTACTTTTAGAATACGATAGTTTTTAAAATACTTTTGGTTTACCAAAAACTAGACCGCCTTGAGTACTTATCCTTATACTAAACACTTGATCTGATGCATGCTGAGTTGCTCTTCCCAACAGCTTTACTAGGCTAATGATCTGGCATATACTTTCATCATTTCACTCAATTAGCACATACAAGTTATCTTACTGTACTCTTAATTGTAAAATTTGAGATAACTTGTATGCTTCATTGGTAAATTTGCTACTGTCTCCGTTTCTTCAATGACTGCTCATTAAAGTGTAGTTTATTTATCTATGTTCCAGTATTTGCAGCAGTGCAATGTAGTTTAGCAGTACAGGATTGCATAATAATTTAATAAGCTGAAAAAAACACTATTTTTTTGCTGCAGTCCTGGAGCTTTCTGAGAAATATCAAAAGAAATTTGGCCCTCTTCGATATTTTGTGGCTGGAATACTCAAATTTTTTTGCCTGCCAAGCTATTTCTATGAGTTAGAGTATCTTCCTTCTTCAAAGGAGATGACTGGCCATGGAAAAGGTATAGGACAAGAAAACTTTGTGTCTGATGTATATACCAATGTAATGCGCAGCCGATCAAAAAGAGAAGGAATTCCACGAGCTTCCAGTTTGTCAAGTATTGACTCTATTATGACTCCAAGTCGGATGTCACTTGGGGACGTTGATACATCAGGTAGCACAGCAGCAAGCACTGAACCTTCAGAGTATGTTCGTGGTCTTGATCCAAAAGCAAAACGCCTTTCTTTGGGCAGAAGCAACATTGTTTCAGAACCAGAGGAAGTTTTACACCCTCAACCACATCATTCATCATTCTGGCCAAGAACCAGGTCCAAAACAAGAACTGAGAGAAATTCAGTTGGTGTCACTACTAACGATACACGATTATCTTGGGCAGCCCCATCAATTCATGACAAGGAGGACATTTCCTCAACAATTTCAGATCCAGGACCTATTTGGGACTCTGAACCAAAGTGGGACAATGGGCCAAAATGGGATACAGAGCTAACCTGGGAGTCTGACCACCCTATTGAACTCCCTGGACCACCAGAAGACAATGAAATTGGACCATCAGTGGAACTTGTGCCAAATTTGGATGATAAATGGGTAGTCAGGAAAGGACACTTTCTTGGTGTTCTAGTTTGCAATCATTCATGCAAGACGGTGCAAAGTTTGAGTTCGCAGGTTATTGCACCAAAAGCCAACCATGATGACAACACTTTGGACTTGCTCTTAGTTGGTGGAAAGGGTAGATGGAAGTTGTTGAAATTTTTCATACTTCTGCAATTTGGTCACCATCTTTCTTTGCCTTATGTGGAATATGTGAAGGTAACATGCACAATTCTTTCTTTTCTCAAGCTATTTTTTCACCCTCTTGTATTTATGCTTTTCAGACAAGGGATTTTTCATTCGAGTACCAGTGGCAAATTTTCCGAATACCTGTTTATTACTTAGGTCCTCTGAAAGAAATTACCGTTTTTACGTTTGAAACAAATTAACTTCTCTACATAGTTGAATGCATTCTGAAAACAAACATATTCCAATGTGTATATTCTGTGTTTTTTTTTTGTTGAGAGGATATTATCATATACGCTCATGAATACCTGATTTCACCTTTTTATTATCGTAAACCTTTTGGCTTCTTAAGAGCAGCAGTCTGCAGTGCTTGTTATGTCAATAGAAGTATGAGCTGTTTGGACCTGTTGGGCGGTCTGGGAGTTTATGTCAGCTCACTGAAAGTTCACCTAAATTAAGACAGTGGCGAATAGTTATCAAAACATGCTCTGGGTTAAATTATTATTTGCACTTATATTTTCATCTACCAAGGATAATATCTAACTCTTAGCTGACATTGACACAGGTAAAGTCTGTCAAGCTTAAACCAGGTGCAAACACGCACAATGGGTGTGGAATAGACGGTGAGCTTTGCCGCGTCAAGGGACATGTACTCTGCTCCCTGCTACAAGAGCAATGCATGCTTATTGGCCGGCAAAGCAGACAATCTACTTAAGTGCTGTAAAATTAGTTGAATTTCGAGTTTTTGAGGCACTGTATTTTCTGTTTCCACTTCGAACAACTGATTTTTTTTTTCTTTTGAGTTGTCTATATTTCGCTACTTGCTAATGGGGTGTGTGAGTGGGTTCAGAACGTGCAGACCTCGAGAATTTGGACTGAACAAACAATGCTGTGATGCTTCTGTATATTCGAGTGATTATAGGAGAATACCTTGATTCTTTTCATTGATATTGTTTTTGCTAAAGAGCATTTGCATTTATCCCGTCTTTCGTTTCCGAGCTGTGAGCTTTGTAGGCTTTGATTGCCTGTGCGGCCATGGTAAGTCTGGGTCCTGAATGATTTCCACGCCTTTAACCTGATTCTATGAATTTCGCTTGCAAACATGTTGTTTTCATTTTCTTAAGACGCTCGCAGACATGTTTGGATAGTCGGGTTCCCAAAGAACACAGGTTCTGCGTACAAACTTGTTTACCTGCGTAAAAACTCTAATTAGTCTTGGACATGAATCGACGCATTGAACTTCACGTACAGTTTGGATTTGGAAGATGTCAAGTTGTACAGTTGCATGCATAAGAGACCAAGAAAGATGCACGAATGAGAAACCTAGAATTAATATTGCACTTTACGTGTAAAAATGTCTTTTTTGGGGTTTCTGCCGATGTATTCTTCTCAGAGTGGTCGACACCAAATTCCACGTCGAGTTTTGAGATATGTTTCTTTAATACGCAACGCCCCCTTCATTAGAAAAGGTTGAAGCACTGTTAGAGGTCAAACTCAAACGATGGAATGAGGGAATAGCACAAGCGATCTAGTAGGGCCAGCTAATCAACTACGATAATCTTACAAAATTCTAATGGTCAGTGCGATTTAGCGCAATTCTGCAAAGGGGCTAGCGATGCTTTGCTTTCCAGAATAACTGGACGGACCACTTAGCAAACGTGCGTTTCTTCTTCTTCTTTTTTTTTTTTGCGGGGAAAACGTGCGTTTCTTCAAATGGTTGGACTAACTTTAGTTTTGAAGTTACTGACAAAAGGTATGTGGGAGTAGTAGAATATAGCTATGTTGCCGTGGCGGACTAAATGCATGATTTTGCCATGTGATTTTCAAGAGTCTCGTGTGTTGTACAACTCGAAGGACATTTCGCTCCAGAAAACCCGGCTTGCATTTGCAGCGACGAAAGTTAAGAAGGGTGAAAGCGTGAACATACATGATACCCCTCGCCAAGCAACAAGAACGATAAGGAAGGAGCCGTCGATCGGATCATTCAATAACTCATGCCTATGGATCGGATCGTTAAACTGATCCATGTGAAAGAGAGGGCGATACGCTGAGGTGCACGGTTGGTTTTCTGTCTAAGGACCATCGAGAATTAAAACAACAGGGCCATATGTCAACTACGCATTGCTGAACGGGAAGCCCAGAGCGGCGACGAAGGAGGAGTTGGAGCCGGCCGGGAGAGCGCGCGGCAGCCTGTGCGAATCGAAGGCGCGTGCGTGACCGGAAAGAAACGCCCAAGTTGTGGCCACGCGGCCGCGGGCGCGAAGCTTTCGCGCCCCCGTCCCCACGCCGCGACGCCGACGCGCGCACCAGCCACGAGTAATTACTCTATGTTATGACGATGATATTAGAGTAGTATCTGGTAGTTTAGACGTGGTGTCTAGATTACGGGATATCATTATTTGGGGTTATATGCTGCGGATGAGAGGTGGGCCGCTGATGGTGACAGCTCAGTACGGGTATTCCTCCGCGCCTGTATATAATCCTAAGTTAATTCCCTAGGGAGGGTATTCCTCCGTATTTAGCCCCGGTTGTATGGTCATGACGGGCTGTCGTAAGGAACTCGGCAGTCAGGGGTGGCTTCTCGAAGTACCAGGAGGGCATCGGATAGAGGGTATTAGCTAGTATATCGGTTAACTATAATGTATGTATACTATGTATATTAGAAGTATAGGAATAGATTATCTTGCTCTTTCCTTCCTACTTAGCTTAGATAATATATTATGAGAATGAGTAGCTAACGCTTGTGTGTCACTCTACCCTTGGATTATCTTAACCCCTGCTTAGAATATGATTATCACAAGTAACATATAAATTATTAGTTAAGTTCTCTTTACATGATCTTCCAACGGGATAAAACAAATTTGATACCCTTGGAAAACTCTCGGGTGAAATGCTACAATAGTATATTCGTGCGCTTGCGGATAAAGTCTGTAACCATAATATACCAGGAGTATTTATGCGCTATTGCTGGGAATTATATTTCTAGTAATGTCGTTAAGAAATACCAACAGACGCACAAGATCACAACAGAGAGACTAGACCGAGAGCAGGGAGGATGGCTAGTCAACAGGGTCGAATGGAGGCACTGCAGTGGTGACAGGCTGACAGGTGATGGCCAGACAGGGCGCTCGGCCGCCAGCAGCTGCAGCAATCCCGTTCCCGCGCCCACGGAGACAGGCGGCGCAGATGGAGTGGGCGGAGGGCGCACCAGAGGCGGAGGGTACCGTCCTCTAGCATGGAGAGGGCTGCCGGGGGTGACGACGGACGGCATCTACAACCCAAATATGCGGAGACCAGAGGCCGGAGCAAAGGGTGTCGTTGCAGCCGCATGGTGGAGTTGAGCGTCGACGTTGCCGGGGTAGAGCCATCCAGATGATGGAGTTGAGCATCGACGGTGTCGGGGCGGCAGCTTGGTCAGGTCGGGGAAGACGGGGGGTGACGACCTGAGGGCGTCCCACCAGATCGGCAGAGAGGGGGACTGGCGTGGAGTCGGCCTAGAGGCCGTCAGGCAACGCGGATGGAGCCGGTGGCGTGGTTGTGGATGTGGACTGGCGTGGAGTCGGCCTAGAGGCCGTCAGGCAACGCGGATGGAGCCGGTGGCGTGGTTGTGGATGTGGACTGGCGTGGAGTCGGCCTAGAGGCCGTCAGGCAACGCGGATGGAGCCGGTGGCGTGGTTGTGGATGTGGACTGGCGTGGAGTCGGCCTAGAGGCCGTCAGGCAACGCGGATGGAGCCGGTGGCGTGGTTGTGGATGTGGACTGGCGTGGAGTCGGCCTAGAGGCCGTCAGGCAACGCGGATGGAGCCGGTGGCGTGGTTGTGGATGTGGACTGGCGTGGAGTCGGCCTAGAGGCCGTCAGGCAACGCGGATGGAGCCGGTGGCGTGGTTGTGGATGTGGACTGGCGTGGAGTCGGCCTAGAGGCCGTCAGGCAACGCGGATGGAGCCGGTGGCGTGGTTGTGGATGTGGACTGGCGTGGAGTCGGCCTAGAGGCCGTCAGGCAACGCGGATGGAGCCGGTGGCGTCGCGCCGAAGAGAGGCGGCGGGGAAGACGGCGGCAACGACCTGGGCAAGTTCTACACATCGACGACGGCATGGATCTGGTGGAGACGCTGGCGGACGACGTCCGCGGCGAGCTCCGGTGACGCGTCGCAGATCGGCGATGGGTACGGTCCTAGAGGCCGACCGCGGAAGGGGCGACGGGCAGAACGACGACGACCGGAGATGCTGCTACTGCTGCTTGATGACGACGCAAACGCATGAGAGATCAATCTCTCAGGATGATGACTTGACGACGAGAGGAAAAAAAATGGTGGCCGCCCCCAGGAGATCGCTACTCCCGGGGGCGGCGGCGGCGGAAGCGTGAGAGCGGCGCTAGATCGCCCGCCCCATCTGATACTATGTTGGATAGTATAGGAAGAGAGGAATAATGCGAATATTGGATTCATTGTATTGAGCCTTGTTAGCTTTGGCCCAAGAAAATCACAAACTCACGTAAGCAACAAACTCACGGGAGAACACACATGAGCAGCAAATTGGGTGGACACACACACAACAGATTCCGTCGGCGACACACGCCTTTGCTGGCTTCTCTGATATTGCTGATCTACAAAAACTAACTGATGATTACACGGCTTATATTAGCCTCCCGTACATGCACATAGCTAACAGCCCGGCCGGGTCGCACGTACGACTACAAGCCACTCACTCATACAACGATCTGCGCATCTTACGCCAAGATTCGCTCCTCCGAGCTGACCGCGAGCCACGCCACAACGTGCTCCACTAATCCTGCATGCTCCTAACTAACTTGCCGCTAATCTTGTTATTCACCTAACCTGTTTAGTTGCTAGTTGTGCTGCAACACACGCAGCTGCCACTCACTAGCACTGACTGATTCTACATGCAAACATGGACTAACCACTACCTACGTGATGCACACATACACATCACTTACAAGATACATGAACATATCACGTTCCTCTCTACATGCAACTAATGCAAAACCCAAAGACATATGCAAGTCATGATTAGTTCCAACAATATCTTGTTGGCCCAAAACCGGGAGACGTTGGCCCAACCGGGAGAAAGCCTTTCTACACCTCAAAAGCTAGCTCATGAGGTGAGGGACCCCTCCCCCTAAACTTTCAATGTGGGACTATTCCCAACAATCTCCCCCGTCACACATTGGTGCCCCTTAGCCCTGACCGGGCTCCACACACGAGCACATACAGGCCTCACACCCGCGGTCCACTGACCGGCCCAACACATAGGCACATACGGGCCTCACACCCGCGGTCCACTGGGCTTCGGGCTTACACCACACGAGTGTGCACGGCACTTAGAGAGATTGTGGGCCCAGCTCTGATACCACTTGTTGGCCCAAAACCGGGAGACGTTGGCCCAACCGGGAGAAAGCCTTTCTACACCTCAAAAGCTAGCTCATGAGGTGAGGGACCCCTCCCCTTTTAAGTTGGTGCCACTCCCCCTAAACTTTCAATGTGGGACTATTCTCAACACTAATCGTAGGAACATTCAGATCATGTGTTACATAATTAATTCAAACGCTAACTTGATTGCTCTTTGCATGTAATATGCAGTTGCACGAGCTAAGAGAGAGGCTGAGGGAACGGGAGGAGAGGAGCGGCAACGGTGGTGCCGCCACGACGGCAGCAAGCAGCAGCAGCTGCAACGGATCACGCAGCGAGGAGGTCGACGACGACGACGACGACAAGAGGAACGTCGCCGCGGGGTGCCTGGACCTCGAGCCGCCGGAGAGCTGCGTGCTCGGCGGCGCGACGTGCGCCACGCCGGCGGACGTGTCGGTGGAGTCGGATCAGTGCGACGACCAGCTTGACTACGAGGAGGGCTTGTTCCCGGAGTCCTTCTGCGCCACGCCGGAGCTGTGGGAGCCATGGCCGCTAGTCGAGTGGAATGCGGTGGCTTGAAAGACAGAGAGTAGTATACTCTATTACCCTAGGTTAATTTGTGTGTACATGTAGCTTAAAGTACGTGGATCACGTCTCCTCGACTGATCTGCCGTCTCCCTTGGGCTTGGACAGAGAGGGAAAAGAGGGCCGTGGCAATGACGTGTGGGGCCGGTTTGTAGATTGGGGTTGCAAGAGGAATCTCGTTGGAGTAGTGGTGGTGGAAACCTTGGAAGCAATTAAGCCAATGGGCTTTGTGTTTTGGATGGTGCTAAAATGGAGAAAACTAGAGCTCATTGGAAGAGTTGCATAAGAATTTAAGCACCTTTTGTGGTCACATCGAATTCGGATTTAGTAGTTATCTATTCGAAAGATGTTCAATTGAAGATATTATTAAACCAGTTTCATATCTACACATAAGTACACATGCATATACTATGATGATAGCATGTAAGAAGTCAACATAATAAGGATTTTGTAGGATTCTCCAAGCTAACTCTGATCATTTCTTAGTTTATTTAGGTATATATACTCCATAGTTTCAGTGTGATTGGTAGACCCCAAACACGGATTTTGATGAAAGTTGCAAGGAAAATTATAGATAACCTTAGTCTCTTTTGCTCCTTATTTAACTCTAGTTCACTTAGTCTCCTCACACCTCCATGTCCCCATCTAGTGACCTCTTGATTTAGCGATGCTCCTTTTGACTCTGTCATATATTGTCTAGGCCTCATCGATTACCCAATTGCTGAGCATAAGTTTAATTTATCTGTAAAATTTTTATAGATATATTTTTAGTGACTGAAAACCCAATGGTGAAAAAGAAATATGTTGAAAATATTTTAAAATCAACTCAAAATTAAGTTTTTAAATTTAAAATTTTGGCCTTGGCTTATTCTTTTTAGGGCAACCCATGGTTCTTCATAACTGAAGTGTTGAATCGTTTGAAATGAGCAACTGAAAGAAATCTTTCTTAGGTTTGAGGTGGCTCGACGAGGAACACTACTGAGAGTCTGAGATATGCATGGCCAAGAATGTTTTACTGCTCACTGTCAATGGGTCGCAAGCACATCAAATTCACATTTGATCGATCGCTCTCTTGAAAGTATATAAGATTTCCAGGTTGAGTAATCATGGTATTTACCTTTTGCAAGCATGTTAATTTAAAACAATGAAGTTTTAGATTTTGTACTCTAGTGTGTTGCATTCAAGCGGGCTAATTTTCTCGCCTTAAAGTCCCTTTTGTAATTTAGATTAATTGTTGGTTATGTTCTTGTGTGCATCTCTTGATACGGAGGTGCTATTTGCTATTGAGCCTTTTGTTATCTTAGAAAATATGCAATTAGTGGAGAATGCAAGATAGTTCTTAGTCATACTAGTAGGGTTCACAATACCGTGGGGATTGGATTTTGATCCCTACCAACATGTCTACAACCGGTAATTTTCATCCAATTTTGATCAAATTTCTATTCGATTTACTATTTCAAATTTGAATTTCTGAAAAACCATTCAAATCTCCCTCAAAATATGATTTTGAGCCACCTCAAAATCACAAAATTTCATGAAAATCGATCAGCTTGAGTTGGTAGTGTAAACCCTCTATATATTAGACCTATATATTTTTTAAGGGTATCCATACAATACACCAAATGATAGAGATTCATCTTATCCTAATATTGTTATACCAGTTGAATAGATTTGGATGAATAGTATTTTCCCTTTTTTAAAAAATTAACTAGAAAAATACCTGTGCGTTGCAACGGGTGAATGCTATTTAATCTTATTATTGTTATACGATTTAGTTATGGTAAAATTTACTGTGGGATATCACTTGGATATTTTTTAAAAAATCATGAGTTACAGTTAGGAGTCAGACTTTTATCTCAAGTTAGCATGCGGAGTTTTTAAAAAAGAGATTTCTTATACGACTCATTTTTTATTTCCAAAAGCAAATGAGCTTGAAATCCAACTCAAACACAGATATGTATTTCCAAAAACGAACAATCTTAAAAACCGACTTAAACCCGAACGACATACCAAAATATCGGCAAAAACATCTTCGATTTTTATAATAGTATAGATATTTGATATAGATGTGGGAATTTTTAATTAATTTTGGAATTTGTAGCCTTTTATTCATCTAAGATTGACGTTGAGAGTTCCAAGATGTTCATCGTCAATCTTAGATAGGCATTGACTCAGGACAAGGCATATATAGGATAACAAGTCGTAATTCCATATATCTCACAGTTTTTCAATGCTACTTAGCATGCAGCCATTATTCTCCCTCACATAAGTGAATGAATACATATATATAGAAACGCTTGTGGAGAACCAAACACATTTTAAAACTATCATGCATTCTCACTCAGACAATAGAAATTATTATATCCAAACATGTAGTTTAAAACACATTTCATATCCAAACACATTTTAAAATTCTTGTGGAGTACCAAACACATAATTCTCACTTAGAAAAATGGAAATGATTTATATGCCCGGCTTTGCCACTCGGCACACATGCAGTAGTTTTTTTTTATTGAATAAAAGGATGTATAATGATGGAACAAATAAAAAAAAGAACAGTATAATTTTAGTACAACTTTGGTTCTCATTTCTTTTTCGAACGGTCAGGCCGTTGCCGACGTTTTATATAAAGAAGAAGGTGTCTCATTTTAAGAAGAAAACGAGACCAAACCTTACAATGTGTAGTTAATTAGGGAAACTGGGCAAAAACCACAACACTCAAACCTAAGCTACCAACACCGGGAAAAAAAGAAAAAATGGCGGAGCCCAAAACAACCAATGATAAAGAGCTTGTTGAAGGCGACTCAAAGGCTTCGACTTCGCGAGGCAAGTGTTATCTTTGCCAAGCTTGTCGCCTAGCGACACAGCAGCTTCGACTCCACAGCTATCACATCATCGTTTGCCAAAGGCATCGCAGAAAACGAGCAAGACACCGAATGACTACTTTGAACATCAGCACAAGCCACTTGAGCACTACTACTTGTACACAGCTAACACCAACCTCCCTCGAAAACTGCAACGTGTTATCGTTGCCAAGCTTCATCGCATCCCAATAAAGCAGCTCCGACTTCATCTAGAAGAAAACGAAGAAAGTTGGATGCTTGCCACATCCAAGAGCGGCACCCAGGAGACGAAGGCCTCGCCGAATAGCTAGGCTTATAGAGCTTTGACATGGGGGGTCCACGAACGACCATCCTTGCATGGAAAATGTTCTTGGTAGTGAGGGAGACGCCATAACGACGCCTAATGGCGCCGCCGTCGTCAAGCCAACCAAAGGCCAGCCAAGGCTTTCGCCAGCGTCATCCAAAACCACACAACCCACCCGCACAACGTACGTCGCCGGACCGCCACATCGTCCCTCTAGCCACCAAGCCTAGCCCACCACCCACAACTTAGGCAGGCTCGCGAGTCCACCGTGTCGCCAACCTGTCAGCATCCTCTGCTGGTTCTCATTACTGGTATGTAAAGTCAGAGACTACTTACTATTTAAAAAATATGGTATCTATTTATAGTGCTCCCTAGCTAAAACCTTCGATGTTCTGATAGTAGGGCTAAAGCAACAATTTTTGTATGATAGCAAACCCAAAACGTTACATGGAAAATTTACTCCGCTAAAGTTTAGGCATTGCAAATATATTGATCTTTTACTAGAACGTTTTCAAAAAGTAGATATGAAAGGAGAGACTATCCTATCAATAATATTAAGCAATGAATGAGTCTCAAACCCGGACCGACTAATATCCATCAACTTATGGTGTAGCCGATAAGACTCGAGGACTTTCTCTTACCATTATAATTTTAACACCAATCAAATATCTTCTCATTTCTACCCTGCCAAAATTTAACAAACTGACCCAGAGTCCTCAGCGAATGAAAAACAAATCCTCCCTGCCTCCCTGGGTTTGCATTCAGTCCACGGTTGATAATACAGCGCGTGATCTGTCCGGAACGCTTGCGATCGATGAGACGACACTACACGTCAAGGAAAAGAGGACGCCGTTGTTCTACACCCAGTAGTCGGCAGGTCGTTGTCGTCTCGTTGCTATACTATCAACAGGAGATGAATACGTGCCAGGGCTTTTCGCTTTGGAGCCTAGCAAACATTCGACTGCTTGGCAATGTCGACTTTTTTGTCCCCCTTTGCCGCTTTGCGAATTGGCCGCTACTGTGCAGGCACAATGCAGGAAAAAAAAAAGGGTGAGAAATCCCAAAGGGATGGATACATCCATCCATCGATCGATCGATAGCTAGCAGCAGCAGCAGTACGAGTACTTCTGGTCCTGCCTGCCTGCACGTCACGGATCAGGAATTGATCAGGAGAGTGAGGCAGCGAGGAGAAAGTTCTCGAGCCGTGGCCCGGTTGCTCGAATGGGTGGCCGAAACGGGTCCTCCAGTCCTCCCGTACTGTGTCATGATTGAAACGTAAAACGATTTTTGCCGGACAGATATTCCTGAGAATTCTAAAATGGAGTTTATCTCGTGGACGCGTAGGATAGCACAAGTATTTTTGGCAGTAGTGGTTTGTTTATTTTTGGATAAAGGAACTTGCCTTTTCTTTTAATTAGTAAATACGGGCTTTGTGCAGATCATACTGCTGGATGGATGCTTATTTATGAAGAAACCTGACTAGCTCTGAATTGGACAAGTCCCGCTGGTTTATGTTGGAAATTAATTTGATATTGGGACTAGTCAGGGCCTATATGTTGGTGCTTAATTGGTTTGTTTTATTCTTTTTCCCTGTCTGGATTGCTGTTCTCCATTCACGCATTCAACATGCGTGACCAATGATGGGTCAGAGACTCAGAGAATTGATGATCACTTATGGTTAGTTAACTGTTTGGTGCGATACAGATTAGTTTCTTTAAATGCGTAGGTTAGTAGGAGATTTTTTTTTTTGAACGGAAAACAGCACTAGAGTGCCTTTTCATTGAATAGAGCATGAGAAAATACAAACCCCTAGGGGTAAAAGAAAAACGGAGAACCACTATAGCTGTACACTATACAGAGTGCGGGATTAACGTTAGTAGGAGAATTGAAAGGATCATTATTAGAAATGATCATTATAGTCAAAGCAACAGGCAAGGTCATTGTTATACTCCAGTTTTCTAAATAATCATTGGTGGGCATTGCTTATTTGCTTTGGTATTGGACCTGTTAGAGAAGAATCTCAATACATGTGACGTCTAAACCACTGCTTCTACGACTACGAGGAAAAACTAAGGTATCCAATCAAATCGTTAGTTATCAGAGAGATCTTCAGACAAACCATGACGAACTGGTTATCCCCAATCAAAAGCTCTTTGGAATTTAAAATTATTCCCTTTGTATATCTGTACACCGTTTCGGAAATATTATACGGCAATGTACGTGAAAGAGAGGCTGCACACATTTGTTTAGCACTGTTTTGATCGACGGAGAACGACTAGTTCAGGATTTTTTGTACACCAATTCGAGCTTGACAATTGACAAACCAACAGACCGATTTTTTATGCTATTGGGGGGGCAACTTTATCCTTTGATCTCTGATCTCCGATTTCACCCAAAAAAGTGCTTTTTACACCTGATGGCGACCTGCTCAAAGGAAGGAGATCAAAAGGAGTCCAACACGGCTAAAGCTGCGACTTTGGGAGCTGATTAAAACCCCAATTTAAAACCAACGGTGTCTTGGAGCTCCAGCTTCAGGCCGTGTGAAATCTTCTAGAAACACCGGAAAGGCGCAACGAAAAGCTGGGCCTCCCAATCTCTCAAAAAAACGCGCAGGACCGAAAGATGTCTTCAAGCAAGAGAAGCGGGTGCGGCAAGCTAACTCAAAATACTATCAAAGAGGTCTACATACTCAGCCACTGAAGCATTCTGACACAGATGAAACCACTGTCGAATGGTAGCTTGCTGCTTATCGCGAGTAAATCTACTACACACCTTTTCACACAAATCATGCCAAGTGATTCCAATCAATTGATTGCGGACTGATTGTAACCAGAAGGCGGCATTTCCCACAAAATTTAATGTGGCCACCTTCACCCAATTGCTAGGCAAAATCCCATACACATCAAAATACACCTCACAGTTGGCACGCCACATCTGTGGATTTTCCCCATTGAACTGCGGGCAAGTCATTGGAGGCAAACTACTAGCAATTCCACCACCATGAATCAATGGCACCACAGAATTCTCAGTCTCAAAATTGACAGTTGAGTTGAGGAACAGATCCCACTTACCCTGAATCAGAGGAGTTGACTGGGAAGGTGATGCAGAATAGGGTTCTTCCTTGGTTCCCACCATCTCCTGCTCCACGTGACTCTGCTTCACCATCGAACTCTCCAGTTGCTCCACCTTGGTACTCAAAGCTCCCAAAACCTTGCCGAAATCCTCCACCTTCTTTTCCACTAGCGGAAGCCGCGCCTCCACCGCCGACTTCAACCCCGCCAGATCCGCTCGAGTTCGCTCATCCGAGTCTGCCCTCTTCTTCTCGTTCTCCTCCAACGTCTTGAGCAGCAGATCCAATTTCCCTTCCTGCGCCATGATCTGCGCCGCTTGCTTCGTCACGTATCTTGGTCGATCCAGTTTCAAAACTCGCAACCTCCCCGAGCTCAACCAACCCGACCAAGGCAAGTTTCCTTTTTGCGAAACTCAACCCGAAGGAAGGTTCCAATCCTTGGTCAGTAATTCGACGGTCGAGCCAAGAGAATCTCGGTTGCAGAAGCTCTGATACCAGATTGTTAGAACTATAGATTTTCCTAAGCGATTGTTTAGCGAGAACACGCAAGAACACAAGGAACTCCTCACACACACGCAGAGATATTAGTTTCTGGATTCTTCTGGAACCTTCTCGCGTCCAATCGGACCGAGCCGCCGCCGCCAAATCGCCACCAATTCCAACCTGTTCGGACAAATAACAGCTACAGGTTTATATACTACTCCCGTCCATCTCTCTCTCTCGCTCAGCCTCATGGGCTTTACAACGCTCATTCATTTGGCCCACATTGGCCCATAGTATTTTGAGTTAGCTTGCCGCACCCGCTTCTCTTGCTTGAAGACATCTTTCGGTCCTGCGCCTTGCTCCAGTTCCTCCTTGTCTTCCTCTCGCTCCCTCTTGGTGAGTCTGACATTAGCTATTGATCCAACTGCTAGAACTAATTTCTCTTTGAAAAATGGCTTGCTTAGATATAAGGGCAGAATCTGGATCGGCAGAGATAACAAGTTACAGCAACAGTTGATCTCTGAATTTCATGACAGCCCGCTGGGGGGACACTCTGGATTTCCTGTGACTTACAAGAAGATAAAACAGTTGTTTGCTTGGCAGGGAATGAGGAAACAGATTCAGGATCAGTTACAACAATGCCAAGTTTGCCTTCAGGCCAAACCTGAACGGCTCAAGTATCCAGGACTTTTGCAACCGTTGCCTGTTCCTGAGGGGGTATGGAGAGTAATTTCTATGGACTTCATCGAAGGTTTGCCGACATCTCACAATTATAACTGTATATTGGTAGTGGTTGATAAGTTCTCCAAGTATGCCCATTTTCTTCCACTACATCACCCTTTCACTGCACTTGGAGTGGCAACATTGTTCATGAAAAATGTTTATAAGTTGCATGGGATGCCTAGGGCTATTATTTCAGACAGAGGTCGCATCTTTACAAGTCAGTTATGGGAGTACTTGTTCACTAAGTCTGGTACAAAGTTGCACATGAGCTCGGCTTATCATCCACAATCTGATGGACAAACGGAGAGGGTTAATCAGTGCCTAGAAATTACT
>CM020181.1:18897125-18939290 GCA_009805545.1 Oryza longistaminata
ACGGCGAGGACGAGCGCGCCGAGGCCGAGCCCCACCGCGAGCAGCGCCCGCGACGGCCCAAACCGCCGCCCTCGGGAACGGCGCAGCGCGGGGAGCCCCCCCCATCCCCGGCGGTGGCGCATAGGTCGTTCAGCGAGGCCGCGGTCGCGGCGGCCTCCTCGTCGGCGGTGGCGCCGCGGTGCTTGCCGCCGTCCTCGCCTCCCGGAAGCATAATCAGCTCGCGCCGCTGCTGGGGTGGGCGTCTCGGGGTCGGGGGGTTTCAGTTTACTCCTCTTTCTTTTTTCTTTTTTTTCTTCTATTGGACCTTTTTGTCCTCAACTCGGTATGGTGGGTTTGGTTTTTGGCGTGCGGTTTAAGGAAACCAACGTGGAGCGCATCGGCAACTCTACTTTAGCGTGACATGTGGGACCATAACAAGGCTGGCCCGCATGTCAGTGATACAGACAAGGTTGTGGGGGGTGAGCTGTGGAGTACACGGCGTAGTTATCCTCCTCTCGCTTTTGGAGCAAAATGAGTAGTACTAGCAATATGACATGTGGGGCCCGGGTAACCTGTACCGAGATGTCAGCGAGAGCCCGTGGTGCGATGCCTCGTGCGTCGGGAACGTGGACCACGGGATCAGGGCATTGCGTGCTCACATGAGCTGCTCCTCATCACTGGGTTGTGAGTGACTGACACTGAAGCGGTTGGCGTTGTACTCGCCCAATTTGTGTCCCTGGCTAGTGGGGCCCGGTTCATGTGCTTACCGATCATGTTGTACTTGATCTAGTACTAGTACTCCTAGTGCCGAGTGATCTGTACTAGTACTATGCACAAGTATGGTTGGGGGCAAATGGTATAGTAGTACAGGAGAAGGAGCTAAGCAGAAGAATTAAGAAACTGACACAGCCTTAACCTACGTTTTGGGTGGATTAGTTAACAGTAATCTCATGACCTCATCCAACGAGCGGTTTTGAGCCGTTGCGGGCAGAGGAAGTAAACAGTCACAGGCCTAATCTTTTCGATACTCAAGTTTGAATCGCCACTTGCCCCGAGACAGACGGTGGTGCAGACTGCAGCGACCTGCTCTGCATCACACCACTCGTATACTACATGGAGGCGCTACTGCGCTAGTGGTGCTAGCTAGCGCTGCGCTGGGCCCCTGGATCCGATCTGCAATCTGATCCATTCAATTGTACTCGCCGTACTCTCTCCTCTCGGTCAATGCTACTGTAGTGGAGTATCGTATTCTTGTGGTACTGTACCTCGACGGGTTGACGGAAGCGGCGTGATGCCGTGCGTAGACCAACGCGCCATGTTTCACTGTGCTCTCCGTATTCTGTTCACAATGCCCCACGCAGAAAGCCACACCCGTGACCGCTCCGGGTGCGTCCGGTGGTCCGGCGGAATTTCGAGGGAAAACCGACCGACCGGCGCTGCGTGCCGTCGTGCCGGCGTACATGCGTGTCGGCGAGCGGGGCACGCGAGGCCCAGCAACGGGTAGTGGCGAGATGGGCCTCCCACTCGGCCGCTCCTCGAACGGCCAATACTGGGCTAGAGAAGGCTCATCTGTAACAGCCCACACACGGACCACCCACCCTAGCCGAGTTACTTAGAGGAATAAAGTTCACTTTCACTCCCTTACTCGAGTCCCGCTCAGTGAGAGATTGAAGGTTCTGTACATCTCTTTAGCTTAGGTTGGCGACAAGTAAGCCAGCCGGGAGGGCTTAGTACGTGATGTCAATGATTTCATGCTTACTTGTAAACTGCAGACTGCTCATCTTTAGTTCCTTCCCAATTGCTATATACATATGCTCTGGTCAATCGACCGGTACTAGATAATGACTTGCTCCTACAAAGTTTACACACACCACCCCCACCTCAAGAGAAAGCAAAGGCTTTGCCCGGTCCTCATCTGTATCCTCGCGCCTACGCTGGCAGAGAATTGACACTTACAACCAACCTCGTCTTTTCGGCCACGCGCGGACACCTTATATCACATTAACAACAACGGATCGTGCACAGCGCCGCGCTGCTCGTGGTGGCCGTGCTCCTCTCCGCGGCCGTCGTCGCGTTCCTCCTCTGGAATGCCGCCGCTTCCGCGTCGGGGCGCGCCCTGCGGCGGTTCGTGGACGGGCTGCCCGCGTCCAGCCTCCGCTCCGCCACCGACGACCAGCTCGTCAAGATCACCGGTGTATGTTTGCCCATTTGCAAAAGCATTATCTTTCTTTTGCCATGAATGTGCTGCTATTGATCCAATAAGTCTATTTTATTCCGTCTTTAAGTCTCTGAATTCTGAATTGCTGAATTGATAAGGAGCATTTTGGTGGAGCCACTAGATGCATGGAGAATAATGCATTTGGTGCCGTAATTCTACATCATATAGTGCTTTCATGTAACTTGTGGAATTGTGGACCGGATACACTTGCATTGTTTCATAGTGGGGTTTGTTTGCACCTTGAGTGTTCTTCGTTTTTTGGTGGTTACGTAGTTCAGTGTAAATAGGATGCGCCAAATTATGGATTCCATAATCGTGCAATGGGGAGCAAGCACAGCAATGTCCAGATTTGTGTGCAGTAGGTTCACTGGCCATATCGAACCAGTCAAGGGCAGTTTCTTTGTTTCCTTTCTCAACTTTGTACTGGTAGTACATTGAATGTATCTTCTAGTCTGAAGGGGAAATTTTGTGCCTTTTACCTTAGGGAGTGTATGCTGTGATGCATTGATTTGTGTTTTTTTCCACATTTTCCTATTACAGTACATTTATTGTTTTTCATTATGTTCTACTCTTGTTACAAAAAATATTCTTTTTAGTTGTGTTCAATTTTCAGCATGTTATTCTTGCATTGTTTAAAAAAAAAATCAGATAATGTGTTATTCTTGCATGTGTGGTGATGCCCCTTGTTTTATGCAGCTTGTTGCGTGCGGTGATATTTCACTGATTTCTTCATACGAGAAAGTAGAGAATTGTGTATATACATCTACATTATTGCGAAAATGTGGAAGATGGGGTTCTGAAGTAGCTAATCCTAAGAACCGCTGTTCCAAGTGGAAATTGACACACGCTGAGGTAAGGATGCTTTGTTGCTATCTCAAGGGCTTCTAGTGTATGTGTGGTGGAGTCTACAGAACACATGGGTATTTTCATTTATCTTGCACCTTATGTCATTAAAATTTTGTTTTTTTAATTATTGTTTCACCTTTTTGTTTATCATGACTCAAGCTAGCCCAATTCAATCCAACTGTAATACTAATGTGTTTGTTTTTTATGATGATTACAAAAGCATTACTATTTCATAAACTAGCTTGCATTATTATTGTACACAATTAGTAATAACCTATTGTTTCAGTTCCAGTTCCACTTGTGCAATATTGGTGATAAATTGGAAATTCATAATACCGTTTCTCAGTTGTATGTAAAGTTCGAGAGATCTTGACTGCATAGTACAATGGAACAAAAAAAATAATACATTTCATAAGTAGATCAACGAGTAGACATTACCCATTTTTCACAATTTTAAAACTGTTGCTCATCTGCGTTATGTCTGAGTTGTTTATTTAGTAGTCTTTTAATTTCTCTAATGTCATTGTATCTGTTGCTGTAAAATTGAGTTCATTATAAAGGCAGTAAGATGCCATAGATAGTGTGATGTTTGTCTTATTCAAATATTTTGTGGAGTTGGGCAGAGGTTTGCTGCTGATTTCTACATAACGGATGCAAAATCAGGTAAAAGAGCCTTGGTGAAAGCTGGGCACGACTCGAGAGTAGTTCCCTTGATCGATGAAAATCTTCTGGTTACAACAAGCGGGAACACTGAGTTATCTTCAACCTTGAGGTGTTGGCTGGATGAAAGAAATATTCCTTCTGAAGAATGTCAGCTTATCCGTCTCGAAGAAGGGTAATCAAATTGCTCGATAATAGATATACATTTTGCCAGCATCTTTGCATATTGCATCTTTGGAAACTTAAAATGTGAATGCAAAACCTGTAGGTATATCGCTGAAGGTATGCGATTGAGCGTGATCGGAATTTTAAGCAAGAAAGATGGCGATCTCATGATACTTCCACCACCTGAACCTATTTCTACAGGTTGTGTGTTTCTGTCGTTTCTCCTTCCAACTTATTTTGATGGTATTGTTCTGAGATTAGTTGATAGAAGCTATTTTATGCCCAATTCTGGTGTTTCGTGAACTGATGTCAGAACTCATGAGATGTAAGTGTAACAGCTAACAATGCTAGTGCAATGCCCTTGCCCCTTGGGATCTTCTATGGGACCACAACATCATTAGAATGTAAATTCTTACTTGATTGAAATTGCTAATGCCTTGCCCGATCTGGAAGTGTATTGGGTATCTTCTCAATTCTCATTTCATTTGGCCCCTTCATTTATCATTGCTGTCATCATTTTGCCTAGTAGTACATTTATCATTGCTGTACATTGGTAGTTCTGCCGATAGTGTACTACTCTTATCTTCAGTTTTACTAGTCCTACTAGTGGAGAGTATATGAGATGCCTCGGTGGTACGTTCATAGTTTGGTTCCTGGCAGATACTTGCGTAGTGCCCTGTGAGTTATGCCGATCACAGAACTGTTATTTTTCTGTAAGAGCCTGACAGGTCCTTTTGTTTTGCCAACAATACAGAAAGTTAGTACGTAATTTTCTTCCCGATGGTTAAAGTCTTAAAGAGGTGGTCAAACAAATAACCTTGCCAGTCTTTGTCATTCTGTTCAGTGTTCACCAATCCCCATCTTTGCAAAACCAAAATGATAAGCGCCTTTACCTCCCGCCTCCCAAGCAGCATTCTTCAAGGCTTCCATCCTTGATCCTTCTGCCACACGTGCACTTGAAAAATCTGTGAAATCTCGAGAGGTCTGAGCCTGCATAAACCTCGAAGGTCTCTGCACGTCCAAGAAATAAGCAGCAGGTTCAGCTAATTTGGGCTCGGAAGGCAAGTTGGCAACAAGTGAATACTGAAAACGAAACGAAACGAACAGACAGACTGACGTCTTACACAAGCGGCCTCACCGGCTAATTATATATCCAAGCTTTCTTTTTCTCCGTGTCAAGCTTCATTGATCGCACACCTCGTTTTTTTTTTCCTCATCCTCAACAAAGAAAAACCTAAGTGCAGGGAATAGGGACGGTGGGGGTGGTAGGTGCCCTGTCAATCGTTTCCGTGATTCGTGCTTCTGTAACCATTGGATCAAGGGGAGCGCACATCCGCTAGTGATGCTAGCGATATCCGATTGTTTCTGTAACCCCATTTTAAACCAAGTCTGTCCACTTCCTTGCTGATGACATGCTGATCGGTTCATCTGTAAACGAGTGTATCTGTACGCATATACAGTCGATATTACTGCTTCTGAAGCTCTGCTCGCACGCACCTGTCAACGAAAAGCTTCCCTGCTTTTTTTTTCTGGGCGACGATTTTACGAGGAATGATTCCAGATTCCAGGCGCAGAGGCTTCGAAAAAGGCTGGTGGATTTCAGGCGCGGCCGTGTCAGGCCATATCACGACGCGATCCCTCGCGCGGCGAGCACACGACACGGAGGCTGTGTTTAGATCCAAAATTTGGATCCAAACTTCAGTACTTTTTTATCACATCAACCTGTCATACACACACAACTTTTTAATCACATCATCTCCAATTTCAACTAAAATCCAAACTTTGCGCTGAACTAAACACAGCCGGAGTCGCCATCACATGGCGACTCCGCTCGGGCTCGGTTGCCATCATCCCCACAATAATTCACCTCCCCCCCCGCCCACATCGCGACCGCCACTAGCCCGCCAATAATAGCAGCGCGCCCAAAGGCTAAAAAAAACCCACGACGCGCTGGTCAGTAGCCACCACACAGCGGCACAGCTGAGCGAGTGAGCGGCGAGGCCCCCCGGCCATGTCCAAGCCCGATCGCCGCTCCGGCGCCGCCACGTCCCCGTCGCTCCGCTTCCTCGGCCTCCTCAAGCAGCCCGACGACGGCAGCGGCGACCACGAGCTGGAGCTCGACGAGCGCGACGTCGTCTGGTCGTCGTCGTCGTCGTCGAACACCTCGCCCTCCTCGTGGGCCTCCTCAACCAATTCCTCGCCGTCCCTCACCCCGTCCGCGTCCGCGGGCGTGGGCGTCCGCCGGCCGCTGTCGTCGTCCCACGCCTTCCCCGCGCCGGCAGCGTCGGCCTGTCCGCCCTCCTCGCCGACGATCACGCCCCCACGGCGTCCATCCCGGCCAAGGCACGCCCGGAGAGGCAGCAGCCCCCGCAGCCGTACCACCAGTCGGCGCCGGTCGCCGTGCCGGCCTGGCCCAAGTCCACGGACAGCGACAGGCGTCGCCGTGGTGTGCATCACGAGGCCCTCAACGACGACGACGACGAGCTCGTGGTGCCGCCGCACGAGATGGCCGCGCGCCCGCGCCGCGGCGGCGGCGTCGGTGATGGAGGGCGCCGGGCGGACGCTGAAAGGGCGCGACCTCCGGCGCGTGCGCAACGCGGTGTGGCGCACCACCGGCTTCCTCGACCTGTGAAAAAGGATATGAACCTTTGGAGGTTTCTCTCGCTGCCGCCACACATCAGCAATCCGCTTCGTGTTGTACTGAAATATACTGATGATCCGTATGAAAAAAAGGTTGGGGATTTCTTGCTAAGTTCGGGATTGTAGGGGTAATGTTACGATGGCTAGTACTATTTGTTAGTATTTTGGGCCTGTAGCTCTCTTGAAATTTTATTTTATTATCTAAAAAATTGTTAGTATTAGATCAGTGTCGACGTGAGGTTCAAGGTTCTGAAGTTCTACGTTTTCCCTAGAGAAGGAAACTAGTGCTCCATTGGTTATGAAGCAATTAATCGCAGTGGGCTGCAATTGTTCCAGACTAGACTGCAACAATTTTCTCTTCGAAAGAAGGTGCTTTACAAAGCAATCCGTAGAAAGATTCAGCTTTGGATTGTAAATGGTTCGAGATAGCTAAATTTGCATGGTCAGGTGTTAAGACAAAGCTGAAAAAAGGACGTATTGTGTGCGTACTGTTTTGTATATCATCACTATGTGTTAAAGGAAGTGACTTTTCAAACCAAAACAGAAGTGATCTTCTATAGTTGTATTGACATATTTCAGTGTGACATCAGTTGTGCTCATGGCTAAATAAATCAATTGTGCTCCATGAACAATTTAAATAACATTTTTTTAAGTTAATTAGACTGTTTAGAACTTTAACATTTTTGAGGGGAAAAAAGACATTTCAACTTCAAGATAACCTGGCATGCTATATGCCACACCACACCTACTGTTATCTCGGAAAGATACCATATCAACAGGCGATATCACACATAAATGAGAAAATAATATTCGCTCCGTCCTGCGACGTTTAAAATTTATTCAAAAAAAAAAAACACAATTCTAGAGGTTACAGCAAAGCTGCAGCATTTGCATTAAATCAGAACCTATGGAAATAGTACAACCAAGAGTATTAATGAGGCACAATATGATCATTTCTCCACACTACTACTAATTTATCTCGCAATTACTTGTCTTTCCAAAATATAACTACCTAGAATATGATACGATATTGCCTAGCAGCACGAATCTGTACATGCCACTAATTTATCTCGGAATTACTTTCTCTATTTCAAAATGTGTCTCGTACAGATGTGATATTACTTAGAACTGGCTTATCCAGATTCACAGTGTTAGATAATACCACATATTGTACTGAGAATTAGATATATTTTGGGATGGAGCTAGTAGTATTGAAATTAAGATGCTTCTTTTTTTTATGATGGAGGTAGTATTATGCAATAAACTCTGGTTTTGCATTCAGTGCCTTTTCGCGGTATTTTTCAACCACCGCAAAAACCTACATCATCTATTTCATATTATGAGTCGTTTCGACTCTTTTTTCCAATTTGGTGCTTTGGATATTGTTTATAGAAAAAACAATATCCAAAACATCAAATTAGTTATATTCTAATAATATGTTTATTTTGTGTTGAAAGTACTACTATGTTTTCTCTACAAACTTGATAAAAAAAAGTTTGAGGAAAAAAATCAAAAGACTTATAATATTAAATACTAGATGAATACTGCTTTATGCAATTGTTGAAATGATATCAAGATGATACTGGCTGGATGTATTCTTACTTTTTGGTGAAGGTGAACCCTAACCGTCTGTCTTAATTACCCCCCGGGTCTTGTCTCTCCCAAAAGCAAAGAGAACGATTGGTGCTTGCTGTCAAGATTCGGAATCATTATTTGTGGATTCGGAATTATTATTTGTGAATTCGGAATTATTATTTGTTAACTTGGAATATTTCGATCGTGTCGATGTATCGTTTTCAAAAGGACTATAACTATCACTGTTTTAAACCATGCCTGCCAAAGTGCCAATCGTAAATACCGCGAATACGGAGTCCTCCATGAGTCCAAGTGTTAGTCAGTTCTAGAAGGGAGCACGAGACTTCGATAGATCAAAGTACCACGGCCTATTTAAATTGCAGGATTAAGAAAATATAGAAATAAGACAAACATAAAATTTTGATAGGAATATAAGTGTAAAATAAATAATTGTAAAACACGAGGAAGCGGAAAAATACAAAAATTGGATGAGAGAGAAAGACTTAAAGGAGAGTTACCAAGAGGTTGAAGTTCTCGCTAAATTTCATCTAAAATTTCTATAGGATTGTCCATTCTATAGGAATTTCAAAGGATTGGATAAGATTCATTCTTTTGTTTTAAAGCACTTCATAGGAAATTTTCCTATATAATTAAAATCCTATAAAATTCCTATGTTTTTCCTCTAAATCAAATGGGCCCTCAAAGTGGAGTAATCCTTCGGTACAAAATTCTCCTGTGGATAGTACGTGCACGCATTGTGTAGAACCTTTGCTAATTTGACGCCAAGGCCGAGTATGTTTGAAACGGCTAATTAGTCGCACGTAAAAACGATTAGCATATGATTAATTAAGTATTAGTATATAAAATGATGAATACATTTATTAGATTTTTTTAAACAACTTATATATAAAAAGATTTCACCTAAAATACACTGCTTAACAGCTTGGGAACCGTGTGTTAAGGAAAAATGAGGAGTAGCTAAACTATAATATTTGAATAGAACGCAGCCCAAGCATGATGACCAGGCGATTGGATAGATGGCGGCCTGATCAGTCACTGCTAAGGGCAAAAGTGGCTAATCAACAAACCCTCTTCAATTTATATGTTTTAGTTTGGGAATAAGTTGGGATGGATTGGGTTCATTCTTGAATTTTAGGATAGAATGGTTATATTTTCTGTTTGATTGGAGGGATGGAGTGGATCTTTTTTTTTTTTTTTTGGAATGAAAGAAGATGGAATGATCCTACACTAATTTGGTTAGAGGGATATAGGTGGGATATTGCCTCCTCAGGAGTGTTAATAAGATTGCCACAGAAGAGGGCACAGGATGATGTTGCTGATAGTCACCGCTGCCGCCGCCGCTTCCTGCACGAGAAGACGACATGGGAGGAGAAGAACAGAGGGAAGAGGAAGGAGGCCATGGCGGATGCTCCCTCACACACTCGACCTTGCCGCTGCTTCTTGCCACTACCGCCGTCGCCGTCGCTTGGGCATACGCACGGTTGCCGCCACTTCTCGCATGGGCGCCGATCTAGAAAAGACAAGAAACGGTGAGAGAGAGATACTGTGACCACACATGTGCATCTCATGTGACTAGAAGCTATGTCGAATCGATTTGCTAGATTTTCATCGGTGAGTTGAACCTGAATATCAGTGGAATATTCTCTTTCGGAGCCAACCCATCCCACCTAGTATCACAACCAAACTAATAAAGGTGTGATGAGGATATCAAGCTAATAAAATCTGCATGTCGACTACTTGAGATAACGGTGACGCAGTTTTTTTGTCAACTTTGCTTGGAGGTTCACCAATAGGATTCAATAATCAATGGATCTTTGTTTTGTGTGGATTCACCAATAGGATTCAATAATCAATGGGTCTTTGTTTTGTGTGTGTTTTTTTAGTTTGTGTGAATTTGTGTAACAATTAACTGTAGCTACTCTACCAAAGGTCAGAATTTTATTTCATTATCTAAAAATCACAACCAAACATCTATATAAAAATAGATTCAACCCAACGTAATCCAACAAATCCCTTCAACCAAACACATGCGACTAGGCGCGCCGCGCGCGTGGCCCCGGCGTGCCCCGCATGTGGGACGGGGGGAGTCACGAAGGGGGTGGCGCGCGATCACGCAGCCGGCTTCGCTCTGGCGCAAGGGGAGAGTGGGTCGGGGCATCGCGGGTAGGCAGCGCCTACGCAGACGGGCGAACGGCGGGTCTGGCTGTCCGGCACATGGACATGGGTGGGGCTCTCGACCTCTCGTCGGCTCGTCGCCCTGCTCGTGTTCGGCGGATTCCTGCACACGCGCGGCTCCCAAGATCGGACGTGCGCGCGGGCTTGAATCGTGCTGGATCCTGACGCGAACTACGAATCTGTTGCGATCACGATGAACTACTATCTGTTATACTGAGAAAGTTATACTGTTCGTCTGTTCGATTTCACCTTGCAATGCAGGTAAACTCCATCGGAAAAACTAGGGGAATTCTGGCTACGTTCAGAGGACTTCAGAATCTGGACGGGGATTGTGTGAGGCCCACATGTCAGCGGCAGAGGATCTGCTTCTTCAGAAAATTCTGGTTCAATCCGTGCATGCAAAGCCACTTTCCTCGGGATTAAAAAGCAATCGATTTCACCAATCAAACAGGACTGACAGGACATCAGGCAGTACCGCAGCGCTAGGGTTCCATGAAATCCTGTTGTTTTCAGCACAGAAACTGAAGACCACCACCCTGCGCATCATCAGACTGTATAGGCATCTTCAGCGCTCAAAAGTGAGGAGACATCAGTGAACGACGTCGATCCACACCTAGCTGTTCGTGTGAAGGCCGGAAATTCCCTATCGATCCACAAGATGCCCTGTCCCTTTCAGGCATCATCATCTGGATTGTAATGCAGAAAAGTAAATAATCCGGTGAGGCGGTGACTGTAGCAGTGTGGCTGATCAGTTCGCTGTCAAAGATTCATTTTTTAAGGCAAGTTCCTTTTGGTTCACAGGAAACTTTGGCCAAGCATGCCCACTGGATTGTTTTATGGTGTTCATTGATCATTTCACCTATGGCCCTAGGTGATGTAAGCCTGGCTGTGGACAGATGAACAAGTTGGAGAGTTGCTTCGGATTCAAGAACCCTATTATGGCGAAACGCTTTAAGAGTCAACCAAGCAACCCATGGCTAGCAATGGAGGGTCCAAACCAGTCTCTCGTTTCGAGATAGAGCCAATTAGAGATTCTTATCCTTGAAAGATCTCGTCAAATTTCTCTGAATTGATGGTACCAAATGCAGGTCACTTTTTCATGAAAAAGAAACGCCGCACAACGATAACGACTCAAAACTTCTTTGCCGCAGCTGCTTTTGTAGGAGGATTTGATAATCAATCATTGCAGTGGTTTTCTTGGATAGGCAGATCTTTCACAATACCTGGTCAGTATTGATCAATCCATGTAGTGCACCATTTGATAACTCTCTCTCTCTGTCACACGCATCAGATAATATATCTTCAGATGAAACCATTAGCTGAAATCAGCTGGAAACTGGCAAAGTAAGAATTGGATCAGCTTATTTTGAAAGAGACCTGTTACAATATTCAGCCTTGGGGTCCAACTTATCACCAAATATATACATGTATATACTACACATTTCTCTACTATACAAAATTTCTTCTATTAGCGCCTATAGGCTAAAACCATAAATCACATTGGTGAGAGATGAGGCAATAAAAATACGCCATTGTTATGAGATGAATTATCTTGAATCTGTTGTCTTACTTCATTGACATGGAAATGGTAACAATGTTTGGTACCTTTCCAATATTTACTGCACAGGTACCTCCAGGAATCCCATATAATACTTCATTATTGCATTGCTGCATCTTTCCTGTAGTAGATGGAATGGAACTGCCATGTAATTATAATCCCTGCTACTCCTCTAGTTTGTAGACCTAAATGCCATGCACATTGGTGGGCTGATCTTGGCCAAAGCAAGCAAGGACGCAGGGAAGATCCAAAGACCATCCCCGCATATCAAACCAGATGCAACTGCTGGCACCATTAGTGCTGCTTTGCTTTTGTCAATTATATGCCAGGTGAAGACTATCAGGCTCCCGATACACATGTCGATGGCAAAGCTTGCACCAACCAGGAAAGGAACCCCCATTGCCATCGGTAGGGGAACCCATCTCCCATACTTCGGTGGGCAAAGGTCCCTCATAAGGTTAGCTGCCACTGCAAAGCCAAAAAACCCATAGCAGAGCTGCAAGCAATGCTGGGGCAGAGCAGAGAAGCCCTCAACACCAAGAATCGCCATGTTTCGGTAGACTAGAGCATATGGTGCTTTCCAGTACCCTTCTGGGTTGCCAATGTCAAAGGCATTGTAGAACAAGAAGAACGTTAGTGGTGAAATTACACAACCCATGACAGTTCCAATGGCCTGAGCAATAATCATCGATCTCGGTGATGTTAATGTTAGATGTCCCGTCTTGAAATCATGCATCAGATCAGCAGATATGGACACCAGCGATTTCACCAAACCACAGCCTACTAGGCCAGCAACTACACCAGAGTCTTTCCCAGCCCAGGCTGCAAGAATGAAGAGGGCAATCTTTCCATAATTGTAGGCCATATTGATGTCAGTTAGGCCTGCTCCATAGGCATTGCAGAAACCAAGGGCAGGCGCCAATAAGTATGCTATGACAACATAATACCACTTCATCTCATGGAACATCATCGGAATGGCAATTACTGCAATAAAAGTTAATCCAAGATAACCAGAGAAGGCTAGCCAGGAAGGAATATTGTCTCTTGTAAAAACTTCATTACGATGAAGTTCATCGAGCACTGGCATGTCTTCCCCTGTAAGTGGAATACACCTTATATCAGATCATATATAAACTAGAAAGGTCATATTGAGTTCTGTCAGATTATTTACCCTTCTTTGCATTCTTCAGTTTTGAGCTATCAAACAGATTCTTAATAGTGAGTGCAACTATCTTCACAAAATTGTATAGGCCATCACCTAGGATGAGAGCTACACAGATGAAGGCCTAAAGAATATATATGAGGTGGTAAGAAGCAAAAGATCATACTATACTTGTACACTACCAAAATAAAATGACGAAACTAACCTTGTACCCTTGCAGGCTTTTCATGCTGCTTTCAGGTATATCTGCTGAATACCAATCCCCTTTCAAATCACTGATCAGTGGCCACATTACTCCCCATGAGAGAATGGCGCCGAGTAGGAGAGACAGATTAACAAGGTGGGAGCAAATCATCCCTGCCCCAACATATGTGAGACTGAAATCGAAGAAGAATCTGATAACCCAAAAAGTTTTGAATCAGATGAACTTGTTTTTTGAACAAATCAGGTGACACTATTGTTGGTCAAAATTTATTTAATAGAATAATGAGCTAAGTGATCGTTGTTACGTTTGTTGCCAAGCTTTTAGTCCAAAAGTTGGAAACTGCGAGAACCCACAATTGTCTCCACCAGAGTAAAACCACTGGAAGAAGCTCCAAAAGAAACTCATAGCAAAATATTTGGTGAATCCATTTACTTGCTGCCTGATGTGCCAAAAAACACGTTCAGTTAACTGAAATTTTATAATGAATAGTAGAACTCATTATGAGTTATGTTAGAGAACCACATACTTTGCCATTGCATCCCCGTGAGGTGTGTGGAATCCATTTATAAGCACAGCTGTTGCAGTCCCACTTGGGTAAGTTAATTTGTAGTCAATTATCATGACCTGAAATTTTACCAAGTTTAAGAAACAAATGGAAATTATCAAGATCTGGAATTTTACCAAGTTTGGTAACAAATGAAATCATCCATTTACATGTGGAAAAGCACTGCCAGCTGTTCATTTTTTATGTATTCACAAGATAAATATGTTGTGAAATGAAAAGGAGAATATGTCCAGAATCACGCATAATAAGTCTTTGCATGTGGACTTCAAATTATGCTTTCAATTAAATTCAACTGCAACTCAAGATTCAAATAATAAGTATGCTTTTTTTCAGAATTAAAAAATATTTTATTTATAAAAGTACACCTCAAACCACAAGCAAAATAGCTACATTTTGTTCAGGGGACTAGAGAAGTACCACACGCCATAATGAGTTGGTATTGTTTGTTTGTTTCAGCACAAATCGCTATCAATCGATTAAGCAAATATGTTGGTATGTCTTAACCAATAACCAACTAGGTGGTTTAATAAAGCCAGACTGAAAGAGGTTTCATGACAGAGACAAATTTATTTAATATACCAGAACGATTCATTCAGCACGCCAATTTCAAACAACTAAACAAGACCATACAAGAACAATTCAATCAGCAGTCCAGATTCAACAGGGACCATAAGGCCATCAATCAGATACGTTAAAATACTAGCTGCACTTCAACTCTATCACCTAGCTAAATACAGGCATAATTGTCCCTTTTTTTAGCTTATGTAATCTGTGACATCGTGCAATGAAATTAAAACACCTACGAAATGTTGAAGGGACACAAGATAGAAAAGGCTGAAATGGAGATGATGGTCAGTTTACCACAATTTTGTGAAATTCTCACAAGGGTGAACTGGTGAACGACAAAAACGCCTATGGATTGTAGAATTGCAGTACTAAGGAGTAAGGAGCTACAGCGAACCGTGGTCAAATGGCAGAACTACGGAAGAAAAACAATTTTACGGTACTTGAGGAGGTACCATGAAGTACTATTTTTTCTATTGTAAATTTTGGTATCTCATAGTACCACTAAGATTTTAGTACCTCATGGTATCCTCTCAAGGACCGTAGAATTGCTCATCAAGAAAACAGAGTAAGACTGGAGAGCTCACTGACCTTCCTAAGAGGGACGAGAGCAGAAGCCGACGAAGCTGACGGGAGAAGGAATCCGGTCATCCACGCAATGCCGGGCTCCTTGTAGCTCCCCGGCACGTTGCCTCCGTGTCCTCGCCGCCATCTCGTAAGTCCTCTTGTTGAGCCCAAGCAAGTAAGAACCAAACCCACCTGCACAGAAAGATCCAGAACCAATCAGTCGGGATTTCCATTAGACCATTAGACTAGACGACGAGTGGAGGATGGATGCAATGGGGGGTGGTCCTGGCCTCCAACTGCGATGCTGTAGCAGGCGACGGCGCAGGTCTGGACGACGGTGTTCTCTGCCGCGTGAACGGGCGGGCGGCGAGCCGAGCGGGCGAGCGCCTGCGTCCAGCCGCGGAGGACGACGAAGGCGATGAGCGCGACGGAGACGTTGAGCGTGGGGACGAGGCCCGTGGTGAGGTCAGCTTCATCACGATGACGCTGTACATGGCGCCCACGGCCAGGCTCGCCACCAGCCCGCGCGCCGTCAGCTGCTCCCGCCACGGGGCGGCGCGCCGCCGCGCCGCGGGCATGCGTGGTCCCCTACTCGGCGTCGCCGCTGCCGCCGCCGCCGTCGAGCCCGGCCATCTCCTCCTCCCGCGGGTGCGCTACCACCAGCTCGAGGCGCGGCGGCCCGGGCTGCCGCTTCCTCCGCCTCTCCTGCTTCATGGCGGAAAGAATTTTCCGGCGTCAGATTCACCCCCGTGTCCGAGTTCCAGCGGAGGCATGTGAATGAGAGAATGAAGGGTCGGTGAAACAAAAAGATCTTTTTTTTTTCAGTACGAGGATGAGTTAGCACGAATATGATGCTAGCTAGTGAGCTCCTCACTTGTGTTCTTCTACATCCACTGTGCTAAGCACTTAAGCGGCGAAGCTATGAACAAGTTCGTTCTCTCGCCAAGGATCAGTGCAAGAAATCCATAGGGGCAAAGAAAAAGATGAAATTTTGATGGGTGATTCTCCAAAGAAAATCACTGCCTTTTATCTTCAGTGTGGTATCGAGAATTCCAGAAAGATAATGTAAAAAAGACCCACCTGGATTCTCTCTTGCTCCTGCTCCAACCGAAAAGACAAGAACAGCGAGCCAAACGAAACTGAAGGTGAGAAAGAGAACTGAATAGCACGTCACAAAAGAAAGGGAAAGTGATTGGCAAAGAGAAATAGCGTATACTTGGTTTTGTTTCGTCAGAAAAGGAAGCAAGGAGGTCTATTGGTAATATTTTCATCTACCAATATAATCACTAGTAGAAGTAATAGAATTTATCTCACCTATTTATTTATGAGTTAAATAATTAGTAGAAAAAAATTCTCCTAACATTAGTTGAAGTATTTGAGGTGGTACTATAAAATATATCTATTGAATTATAAAAGAGTTAAACAATTTAGATTGATTACGTTGACTATTACTCGCTCCGTATCAAAATAAATACATCTATTTAAGGAATGGGAGGAGTATAAAACAATTTTTTTTTCAGATAAAATTTGTCGACAAATATATAGCAAAATCGATGGGGAAACCAATGAAAATAAATAACCATGATCAGTGGAAGCCAGTGTACAGGAACTAAACAGCAGACACAAAGGCACAGCATACTGTAAAGAAAATCACTACCATAAACATTCCGTGCAAGAAACACAGGCAGAGTCCCGCCACTCACGCGCAAGCAAACCAGCAGACCCTGAACGCTCACGAAATGACAAAGGTTATAATAAAAACAAAGTCAACAAAGAAGAATCAGCCAATGATCAGACCTCCAAAGCAAGATCGAACGATTTTAAACTAAAATTGAAAGTTTAAAGAAAAAATTAGAAGTTTATGTATGTAGAAAAGTTTTGATGTGATGGAAAAGTTGAAAGTTTGAAGAAAAAGTTAGAATCTAAACTAAGGCTAAGAGCCAACCTGTAATTCTACATGACGCCGATAAAAGATGGAAGAGAAAAGGACCGCGAAGGCGAAGCTGTCAAGAAAGCTTCGTCAAAACTCAAAACGACAGTGAACGAACTCGCGACCTGAACCATTAACAGTCGTCTGTCGGTAATAAACAGCAACAGAAAAACACATTAACTCGCCGGCGTACCAAACAACTAGTATTAAGGCATGTTCACTTTGATGCCATTTTCAACCTTACCAAATTTTGGTAAAGTTGCTAAAAAAGTGGCTACATTTAGTTTGCTGTCAAATTTTGGTAACTATATAAGAAATCCTACCAAAATTTTGGCAACTATACCAAAATTTGTTAATGCTAAAATTTGGTAAGATTTTTTTTGGTACTCCTGCTTTCCTTCGTACCGGTCTCCTCCTCGACGAGACGGCGACGTCGACGACGACGACCTGAGCTGCATGAGCCAAGGCTATAGCGCCGCGGTGGCTAAGGAGCACACGCGACCGTACGTAAGCAAACTGGCCGCGAGCAAGAAGATGCACGCGTGCATCATGCATGCCATGCCATGCCATGCCAAGCGGCGGCATGTATGCGCAAATTTCTCAACCTGGCGCAAGCAAGCAACTGAAGCGAGCGCGAGGTGGGGTTGGGGCGGCAAGCTTCACACCGGCCTTGCCGCTTGGGCTTTTGGCTGCTTCCCCCTTTCGTTTTCTGCGGGCGTGTGTGCTCGCCTCGCCCACACGCCACCAGCCCACCACCGCGATCGCGACACACAGATATCACGACAGAATTCCACGGCCCTCGGCCGCAGCGTGTGCGCGCGCGCGTGCGTCCTCCCGGTGGTTCGGTCCGTATGCTGGGGGCGGCAATGGCTGTGTACATCCAATCGGATGTAGAGACCGGGTTTATCCCATTTTCTAAAAATAATGCTGGGGCGGCAGTGTGACCGTGTGAGTCCGGAAAGACGGAAAGTAGTAACAGTGGCCTCTTTTTTTTTTAGACCAGTAGTAACAGTAACAGTGGCCTCTGATGAAAGCGTGAAACGCATCTCGGCGTCGGCAAGTAGGCGCAGAGATGGATGGATAATCTGTGGATCATATGCAAACGCGAGATAGCCTCGAGACCTCGAGCGGATAGTAAAAGTCAAGCTGTAGCAATAGCAAATATCATGCGAATACTGGATGAAAAGGACTAATCACACGAAGAACCGCACCGCCGCACCGTACTGAATGAAAAGGACTAATCAGTACGTATGGCTGTGTTCTGCAGCGCATTTTGCTTTTACAACTCCGCCGTTTATCACGAGTATACTTTTCAAACTGATATTTTTTATTAAAAAAATCTTTTATATAGATCTTTTTTAAAAAATAAACTAATTTTTAAATTAGTAGGGAGTAATATTCCCTCCGTTATAAAATATTACAAACTAGGATGAGTCAGATTATACCCCATTCTACATCAACAAATCTGGACAGTATTTTAAAAAAAAACTAAACAGGATCATAATATTTTAGGATGAAGCTAGGATACACATAAATAATTTTGTGCTAATATTTTTTACACGATTAACAAGCTAAAGCTAAAGGCACATTCGAACAAAGCCAAATCACTGAACCCTTCGACTGTCCATGCAGTCCCCTTATGTCGTGCCCCCCTCAACACTCCATCAGTTTGTTTTTTTCCTACCAATGTGGGGTACTAATATCTCTTACCCGTCTCTCATCCAGCAATTTTTTTTTTCTGGTGGAATTAAGAGGTTCACTTTCAATTGAAGACAAGGCCTTTCTCTGAAGTTCCCTCAAAAAAAAAAGTTCTGAGAAGACTGTGGTACGGCGGCAAATTTTTACATAGGATATCATGACAGAGAGCGCTCGGGGATGGTCGATTTTAGGTCAAGGGGATGGAGCGACGGCAGATTCGGTGTCGGCGGCTTGGTGCAGTGGCGGAGCTGGAACCATATTGAGGGTGGTGCATTATTTTACTGTATAGATGGCTGCAATTACTCTAAATAATTAATGATAGTTGTTCATTTATATATAACTATTGACACAAAAAATCATTGAGTAGCAAGTAAAAGTGCTTACTGAAATATAAGACGAAAAGAAACCGCGAAGGGAAACATCATAAAATACATAAAAGACGATCAATCTATGCAAAATACATCCTCGGTCTCAAAGCTGTCAATCTCAATATCATCGATAGGTAATCCGTAATAGCCTATAATAAAAGCAGAACAGAAGTTAGAAACATCTAAGTTTTCAACTAAAAATTTATATCCAATGAAGATGTAAAAACATAAAAATAAATGTGTCACAGTATGCTTACAATTTTACTAAGTTATGGTTGATGGACTGATGGCAGCAGGACAGCAGGAGTCCTTGTCCCTTCGACTCCTTTCCGGAGATCAATTGAAACTTTCAGTTCTTCAAACTTTAAACCCTAGCTTATATAAATTTGGATATTGAAAGGGTGCTATCAACAAGTTACAAATCAAATTAATAGGATTAAAAATAAGACTAGAACTAAAAGAGAGGATAAATTGAAAGTTTGGAACTACTCCATCCGTAAGACAATACTCTACCTCTCTTTAGTCTCTTGCTTGTGCACTGCTGAGTGCTTGGCTGCTGGCTGCAGGCTGCCCCTGTAGTCTGGCTGCTCGCTGCCGCAGTGCCGGTGTAATGCTGCCGGTTGCCAGCTAGGGCGACCAGCAGCAGGCCAGGACGGCGAGCAATGGTGAGTCGGCGACCAGCGGCTAAGCGGCAGGAGTAGACGGCGACTCAGCGAGCAGTTGTGAGGGGAGATTGCGTTGGATCATAGACGAACTGCTCGCCGAGTTGTGAGGGGAGATAGCCCAAGAAGGAAGGAGGGGAAGTAGACTTTCTGTAGGGTTTTGAGGGAGAAGGTTTTGATGTTGGAATTGAGCTGGGATGTGTTTCAAGTTTGATATGTGAACCCAAAAATATAAAGGAGTCAACGAAAGAAGTCAAAGTGAGAAATGTGACATTCTTAGAATTGGGAGGAATATTTGGCAAGAATTACGAGGGAGGATCGAATTTCGGAATTTGACTTTTCGAGACTTGATTCGGAATATGAAATTTTGGGGTGTTGATTTTTTTTATTGACGAGAGGGAATAAGGAGAGATTTGAATTAAGATCCATGGTACGACTTGAATTGGTTTTTATTAGTTTAGGTTTTAATGTTTTGCAAAAAGTGGGACGTTACATGATCAGAGTAGTCAAGCTCAGGCCTTACTACCTTGTAGTCCAGTCCTTATCAATTAAAACATGGGCTGGGCCTCATGATATCTCAAAACAGATTTGGGTTTCATGAAAGTGTTAGCATCGGCCTAGCGCATTAGCCCAAGCTATTGAGAATATGAATTTTATAGGTGCTCAATGTTCTTTTCTTTCTTTATATATGGCATCGACTGTAGCACCTTCTTCTTTGATCACGGATTAAACAATCAAAAGCTCTGACCTTGTCGAAGATTTGGAGCACAAATTAAAGCTCTGCCATTCTATTTTGCGTATCATGCTCTGAATGCTAAAAGCAAAATATATGCCTTTGGTGATGGATCAATTTAAAAACAAACAAAAGCTTAGCCTTTTCGAACACCTGATGGACTAATTTAAACAAGCTACTAGCTTCTGGTGGTTTTTGATGCAGAAGTACCAGACAACATCATTCTCAAATCTCAGGTCGTACATGCACCACTTCACCAATAGGTTGTGGCCCTAGTAACTTTCATGGATAGTATACTTCAAGCAATGCCCATGAGAATTTTTCCCTTTCCACACGTTGCTCTTTTGCGTGGGCAGCAGCCATGCAATCGTAAGGAAAGCAGAGCACATTTCATGGCCTGGAATTTTTCCTGGTGGTGTTAGGTGCTTAGTTGGGTCACTTTCCGTTGAGCACAATGCCATTCTCTGAAGTTTTGAGAAGGCTGCTGCAGTACATTCTGTACTGCAAGGAGTAATCAGAGGTATTACCTCCGTCCCAGAATATAACCATTTTTAAAGTTGGACACGGTTATTAAGAAAGTAGATATAAGTGATTGATGTAGGGTTGTGATTAGTTAAGCAGTGAAGATAGATGGAAAAAGTGAACGGTGGAGGGTTGTGATTGGTTGGGAAGAAAATGTTGGTGAAAAAGTTATATTTTAGAATAAATCTTGAGAGCTAAAAGTTGTTATATTTTGGGGCGGAGAGAGTATAATGGTATAGTACATTGTACTACTACTTCAACTTGGACGATCATGTACTATAGTCTTCGTGTGATTACTTTATTAAATTAGCGTACCAGGTGCCTGCAGGTATTCGTAGTTGAAGTTGACAAGCATTACTTGTCAGTAAACGTGGACCTTTGCATAGTCCAAAGTTAGGCTGTGGCCATTACAAATTTACAAGTGCTTGCATATTCTTGGACAGTCGAGTAACCTCACTATGGTTGTGTTTAGTTGGATCCAAAGTTTGAATTTTGGTTGAAATTGGAGATGATGTGACTGAAAAGTTGTGTGTGTGTATGATAGGTTGATGTGATGGAAAAGGACTGAAGTTTGGATCCAAACACAGCCTATGATTGGTATTTTTTTGCCAGTTTTTTAGTACTGAATTGCTTTTGTACTGTCGATTGTACATTTGTACTACGAAGAACCTGAACTCTGGCGTTAACCAACCTGATATTTTCCACAAATGTTCAACAGTCAACAAAGAGATGCCAACCACCAGACCGACCTGAAACCATATCGACCGCGTCAGTGAAGCATCATATCACGATTCTCGCATGCCCTACTGCCCTGCAATGCAAGGAAGAAAGCTTCATGGTTCTTCCAAATTCCAATCCGTAGCAGTCAGATGCAGACGGACGCAAGGGCACGAGCAATGGTGATTATTCGTCAGTAAAGCTGATATCCAACATTCCAACCACGACGACCAGGAAACAGAGCTCTGAACTTTGCTTTGATGCGGACGGAATTGTTTCTTACTGAAGCCCACCGCCTATAGCTGGAGCCCGGAATTGTTAGGGTTTCGGGACAAAGTCGTTCTTGGTACTGTTCGGGTTATTCATGTGCTGACTTTACGCTAACATCTTCATCAAGGGGTCTTCCTAGCTCTGTGTTATTTCCCTTCTAGTTTCATCGGGGTGTTAGAGATATAGTTTTGTATTCTTATCTCCTACCCTTTTTCTCTGATTCTCTCTCGATTCTGTTTCTATAAATAGATTGTAGAGATAGAGATGTACCGGGTCTATGTGTACTTATGTGCATGATTAATCTAATTATCGCAATGACTCCTAGCGCTTTCACGCCGGCCATCGTAGGGGACGCCGCTCGCCTCTAAAGATTGGTCGAATTGGGTGCGTGATTTCCTTGCTCAGGTGCTCACCCCCTCCTCACCGCCGTCGTCGTCCCCGTGACTTTCTCCTCCCTCGACGGAGGAGAGTGTTGGTTCCATCGTCACTACCGCGAGCCTCATTCAACTCATCTACTAATCATTATGCTGTTCTGTTTACAATGGTTTGAAAATCCTAAAAGCGGAAACATTCTTTGGTTCCCGCTAATAAACCCGTTCTTTAGTGGTGGATTAACAAAACCAGACAAAAGATTCAGTCTTTTCGAAGATCTGCAGGACAGATTTAATCAGCTAGTGGTTTCTGCTGCAGAAACAACAGGCGACCATCCTCTTCTGAAGAAAGGGGAAAAAAACAGCAACAGTCAGCAGCGCTCTTCAATCTGTCTGTGGATGGATGCTCTGAACCGAAGCGCCAGTAACCTGAACGCACGTGTTTCTATCGTTTCCATCCGCCACTGTTCGCGTGGGTTGCAGGCGCGAACCAAAGTGGTGCACGACTAATGGCCGAGATTTTTATTCCTTCTCATCATCGTATAATTCATCCATCCAATTATTCAGCGAACCTATCCGGCCTTGGCAACGGAAGAGCCTATCTGACAGAGTGACAGTTACACCCACAAAACCTCTACTGACGAAAAGCTGATGCAAACTTCGCGTTGAAACGCACCATATTGAATCATTGATCTCTCGATGATAAACATCCGCAACCTTTTTCACTGGAGTACTATGCTAGTATGCTTCAGTCTTCGGAGGGATGTAATGAATCAGTGCAGGCCAAGCTCGGAGGTGACATGCAGTGGAACCAAAAAGAGCTAAAAGTCTTAAAAGGTCGTAGCTTCAATGAGTGTCCAGTTCATCGTGTTTGTGTCAGCGAGTTAATCACCCTATTTGTGGAAGCAGTGACGGTGAGATTGCCACGAAAGGGAAAAAGGCAATGTGCCAAACTTCACAAAAAAAGAACTTGTGGTGCGAGCCGGAGAATCTGTTGGTGGTGATAAGTTGAGGGAACCGCAACGGTGGGCAAATGCGATCGAAAAAGGGATCGTCGCTGATGCGGACATGATGGGCTGACGGGAACTGGCACGGCACGCCGAGATGCCAATATTTCTCTCGACAGAGATGGCACGACGACGCTACTGTGCTAGCACTTGTCCTCGACTGTGTTTCAGTATCGTAGCACTTGACAATAAGCACAACTAATTGTTGTGTTTTCATCTAATTTTCTTCTCAACTGATATACACAGTACAGAACCCCAACCCCTATGAACAGCATTTCTGCTTTTGGGGATTTATCCGTCATAGCTACACTCGTTCTTCCTCTCGCTGCGCCTAAATCTAAGTCCAAAACGCTCGAGACACGATATCTTTTTTTAGTGTTTCTGCATTTGACGCTATACGTCTATACGATCTCTTTTTTTTACGATCTTATACGTCTGCATTGACGCTGTGAATTACAGCGATGCATTGGCTAGTTTCCCGGTGTGAACTTCATGCAGATGGGTGGCTTGACCTTGGCCAGCGCGAGCAGCGACGAAGGGAACGTCCAAATCCCGTCGCCGCAGATGAGGCCGGACGCGACGGCCGGCACGAGCAGCGCGGCCCTCTTGCCGTCGAGCCTGTGCCAGAGGAACACCACGAGGCTTCCGACGCACATATCGATGGCGAAGCTGGCGCCGACGAGGAACGGCACGGCCATGGCCATGGGCAGCGGCATGTACCGCCCGTACCTGCGCGGCAGGAAGTCCCGCGCCAGGTTGGCGAGCACCGCGAACGCGAAGAACCCCGCGCACAGCTGCAGGCAGTGCCTCGGCAGCGCCGAGAACCCCTCCACGCCGATGATGGCCATGTTCCGGTAGATGAGCGCGTACGGCGCCTTCCAGTACCCGTTGGGGTCGCCGACGTCGAACGCCTTGTAGAAGAGGAAGAAGGTGAGCGGCGCCACGACGCACCCCATCAGCGTGCCCACCACCTGGCCGACCAGCATCGACCGCGGCGAGGTCAGCGTCAGGTGGCCCGTCTTGAGGTCGTGCATCAGGTCGGCGGAGATGAGCACCAGCTGCTTCACCAGCCCGCACCCGACGAGCCCGGCGACCACGCCGTCGTCCTTCCCGGCCCACGCCGCGAAGATGAAGAGCGCGATCTTGCCGTAGTTGTACCCCATGTTCATGTCGGTGAGCCCCGTGCCGTAGGCGTTGCAGAACCCCAGCGCCGGCGCCAGCAGGTACGCGATGATCACGTAGTACCACTTCACCTGCCGGAACATCACCGGGATGAGGACCACGGCGATGACGCTGAGCAGCGTGTACCCGGTGTACGCCATCCAGGTCGGGATGTTGTCCCGGTTGAACACCTCGTTCCGCTGCATGTCGTCGATCGCCATGGTGTCCGCGTCCGCCACTGCAAATGCGTAATGAACTATTACTGTAAGCTTCAGCCTGAACTGTAAATACGCGAGGCGATCTAAAATCTTTTTTTACGGTGAATTTACCTCTGTTGTTAAGACCCCTGCGCCTTGATCTTTCGCGTACGCTCTTGAGAGTGACAACGATCACTTTGACGAAGTTGTAGAAACCATCTCCAACGAGCAGTGCAATGCAGATGAAGGACTGCACACGTAGCGATGTTGAGTTTTTTTTACAAAAAAAAAAAAAAGCTAGAAAATGTGTATATATTGTGCTGCCTGAACTAGTCTAGTACTACAAATGTACCATTATTGGGACAGGTGAACTGATGAACACACCTTGTAACCGAACAGGCCCGACATGCTACTTTCAGATGCCTTAGCAGAGTACCAATTCCCCTTCTGCTTGCCGATGAGCGGCCACATTATTCCCCAGGAGAGAATCGCGCCGAACAAGAGAGAGAGGTTGACAAGGTGAGAACAGATCATCCCGGCACCAACATACGTGAGACTGAAGTCGAAGAAAAATCTGGTGATGGAAGAAATTAGTCAGCAAAAAAAATTGTTTTTGATGCGTGTTTACCACTGAAGCATACTATGATCAGTGAAAAAGAAACAGTAAAAAAAAATTACGTATGTTTCCAAGCTTTCAGCCCAAAGGTAGGGAACTGGAGGAATCCGCAGACGTCACCGCCGGTGTAGAACCACTGGAAGAAGCTCCACAAGAAGCTGATGCCGAAATACCTGAGGAATCCGCGGACTTGCTTTCTGGCATTGAGGTGAAACCATTGAATCAAGTAAGGGAACCGAACTATTGCTGCAGCGTTTTTGGTCGGCTCAATCATGATTTCATCAGCACTTGGCTGAAATCTGAAATAAAGAGCTTACTTCGCATTCTTATCTCCTTGAGGCGTGTGAAACCCGTTTATGAGAACAGCAGTCGCTGTCCCACTTGGATATGTTAGCTTGTAGTCGATGACCAGCACCTGCAAAATATCGGTTTTTATCAGATTCCTTCATTTTGGGCAAGATTGCGATAATTAGCCCACTTTTTGTTCAGGAAAAAAAAAAAGACTGAAGGACACAATAAACGTGTAGAATAGACTTTATCAGTAGTGTACTGTAGCATTCCCAACCTTAACTGAAAGACACAACACGTCCTTAATAAGTGAGAAAAGGAGAAAATGATGGTTAATGTTTGTTAATCGTGGTCAATGATTGCAACTCTGATGCTGAACGATCGTACAACCAATGCCATTTTTTTCAGAATGTATGACAGTAAAAGATCAATATCGGAAAATTCAGAGAATCTGACAGAAACGGTAAACGCTGAAAGGTACGGCATGGAAAGGGGAAAATCAAAGAAGAGCAAAGGGAGTCAGTAGTGTACCTTTCGGAGAGGGAGCAAGGTGAGGAGCCCCACGAAGCTGGTGGAGAGGAGGAACCCCGTCATCCACCCGATCCCGGGCTCCTTGTAGCTCCCCGGCACGTTCCCCGGCGTGCTCGCGCCGGACAGCTCGTACGTCTTCTTGTTCAGCCCCAGCAAGAACGACCCGAACCCACCTGTGCTCCACGCGAACGCATTGCGGAAGAAGAAAAAGGAAATCGTGAGGGATGTAATTGGTTGGGTTTTTCGGTCTAAGCTTCTTAGTGTTTTGGGGGTGTGACAGGTGGTCTCCGATCACAAGGGCGGAGAGGCGGAGGAGCGCCTGGACCATCGGAATTCGAGGCGGGTGAGTGACGATTGCTGTTTTGTCTGGATGAACATTAATCCAGACCGGATATCTCACCGCTTTTCGGTTTTAGTTAATCTTCTTCTGGTAGTTTGCAGTTAGTGTTATGTTAGTAGGGCGTAGTTAAGTGCTTAATAATTTAAGGGTCCCTTTGAATCAAAAGAATTATGAAGGAATTTCATAGGATTGCAATCCTACAGGAAATTTTTCTATCTAGCCCTTTGATTCAAAGAATTGAAGTTTTCCAAACCCTACAAAATTCCTATAGAATGGCTTGTTGCATATAGGTTTTGGAGGAATCTTAGCAAGAGGTCCAACCTCTTGGTAAAAATCCTTTGAGTCTATCTCTCTCATCCAATTCCTGTGTTTTTCCTGTGGTACAATCAAACGATCATTCCTTTGTTTTTCCTGTGTTTTGCAATCCTCTGTTTTACACTTACATTTCTGTCAGAATCCTATGTTTTTCCTATTCCTCCGTTTTTTCATTCTTACCATTCAAAGGGGCCCTAATTCTCTGGTTGAACTCAGGATGGGAGGCAAGAGAGGAGGGACGATGGGGATTGGGAGAGGGTGGATGGCAGGAAGCAGCATCAGCACAACCAGGTTTTCCATATTTGTGTACACATGTTCTGTAAAAATTGTAAGTGTGCCACTCTGCTTACGTAGCTGGGCTCCATGTCTGTAGTACGAGGAAGAGGACAGGAGGGACAGTAGTAGCCGACGCCCACAGCAGCATGAGCAAGCGCCAGCTTACAGGAGGCAGCAACAGGTTCGATTCAGTTATCTTCTTCCTTTTTCTTTTTGCAATACAGATATGTACATGAATTTGAGCAATTCACATATTATATGTTTGTCGTGTTGTAGCCTTGGTGGTGCTTTGGTGGTTGTGTGTGGCACGTTTTGAGTTTGTTCCTTAGTCACAGAATAGTGATCTAGAGTGTACAGGTCTAGTAGTATATGCGTGTTATGTAGAATGACTCTTGATTTCTTTGATTTTCTTGTTTAAGCTTTTTCCTGAAAAATAAAGAGTTGATCTAATGGTACAGCTCGATTGAAGCTTGTATATCTCAACCTTGGCTCATTAGCTTTCAAAAGGAAAACAAAAGGAGAGGGAAGCTTGGAGTGAATACTGAATAGAGCTTGATAATCTCATTTCCGGATGTGTTTTTCCTATGCTCGTTGCGCTTGACTAATGAGTTGATCAAGTTAATAATGTGCTAATATGTACTGCAAAATACATGCTTATAATCTCATAAACGAAGTTACAATTATTTAACAGTTCTTCCTGCTGCTATTTAGTTTTTTTTTTCTAGCATCAGTTTGAAGATGGGACAGGTATTTTGAGTGTATATTGTGGAGGCTTACCTGTTTGGTTTGGGGTACTCAGGATGGAGATGAGAGAAATGATGGAGAGTGGCAGACTGTTGGTGAGAAAAAGCATCATGGAAGACCACAGCAGGTTTGCTTTTGGTTTTCTAACAATCAGATACAATAGCATCTGCAAATGTTATAACTTACTGAGATTTTTAGGTATCTGTTTTTGAGTCAATTTGAGCCCATGTTTATAGTCAAGGTCAACTGACTACTGTAAATACCCCGTATCACTGTTCTTATTTGGCTGAATAAAGTCAATAAACTTATTACATGTTATTTTCTAAAAGATATTTAACTTCTGCCAGTTGATGCTGTCTTTGAACTGGTTAGCATGCAAAAAGGGGCCCTAAGCTATTCCATTTTGTTCAACCAAACCCCTTTTCTTCAAACTTGTTGATTTGAGCCCCTGAGATATCTACAATGTGTAATCAAGCATTCTATTGCACTCTCTGTTATATGACAAAATGAGCCCCAAGTGTCAGGCACAGCTGACCAATACTCTTTCAGGTTTTGAGCAATACCATTGACCAATACTTTGAAGCTTTATGTATCAGCCCAAGCACTTTGGTTTATTGTACTTTTTGAGAACCTTAGTGTTTGCATCGTTCTACCACTGTCAGAGTCAGTTACCCTTTTATAAATGAACTGATCGTCAGTTTCCATTTCGCAATATGAGATCGCTGTATTAATATATTCTGAGCTTCCTTATCCTGTCTGAATTCTGAGCACCTTCATAATTACTATACTATACAGTCTGAAGCATGGAATGCATACAGAAGGCCACCATCTGAACAACAGTACTGTGAGGATGCTGGTCAGATCCACCATGGCCTAAATGTAGAACCAACCAGGGAGGAGCTCAACAGCTTATCAAGAGCTTGTAGCCGGCTGTGGGAACTCGATATGAACCGCCTAACACCTGGTAAGGACTACAGAATCGAATGTGGCGAAGGGAAGAAGGTATATCAGAAGGGTGATATGGCATCTGAAACTTTGTTCAGCTGGCTAGGCGATGATGTGCTTAGAAAGCCCACCTACTCTCGTTTCTGCGCGCTTCTTGACAATTACAATCCACATCAAGGGTACAAAGAAGTTGTTACTCAGCAGGACAAGCACGAGGAAGTAGCATTTATTGAAGAGATTGCCAGGACAGCGCCAATCAAGTACTTACACCGGTATTTAGTGCTCAAGGGAGTCGCGTCTCAAGACTATGAGGACTTCAAGAGAATGCTGACATCGCTATGGTTCGATTTGTATGGAAGAGGTGGCAGTTCTAGCAGCTCTTCTGCATTTGAGCATGTGTTCGTTGGTGAGATCAAGGGACGAGGACAAGGAGAGAATGAGGTCTCAGGATTCCATAATTGGATTCAGGCAAGTTCTTGTAATGTTTCAACAGTTCTTGTATTCCTTGCATAAAAATTACTCTGATTGGTATTTCGTGAAACAATTGCAGTTTTACCTGGAAGAAGCCAATGGGAATGTGGATTACCAAGGTTACATATTCCCAAGGAGGCGTGGGGAATCGGTAAGTATCTAGTCTTAAAATTGATAGACAAGATGAACTTGATTATGAGTAATGGAGCTAAAATGTGCAATGCTCCTTTTGGCAGCCTGATTCAGAGACACAGCTATTGACTATTCAGTTTGAGTGGCACGGTGTTCTGAAATCGGTATCCAGCACTCTGATTGGTGTCAGCCCTGAGTTTGAGGTTGCACTCTACACGCTCTGCTTCTTTATGGGAGGGGAAGATAACCGCGTTGAGATTGGCCCGTACGGAGTAAACATCAAGTGCTACCGAATGGGAAACAGCAAAATTGGGTCAGCATTTCCAATTGCAGAGAACTGAATTCGTTCCATGCCTGCTTCTGCGCGTATGTGATTCCTTCAGCTTTCAGTTTCACGAAGTTATTAGTGTGCTGTTCGATTTGGTCGTTTACACAAAAGAACCACATTGTTCAATTCGTTGTCACAATGTCTCTACTGAAAATTGTATTGTTTGGATTAACCATGCTGTACAAGTTGTAGTCAAAAAGTCCTGTAATTTGTTTTTCTGAAAACCCGTAACAAAAAAATATCATCTCAGCACAAAAAAAAAAATCCTTCAGAAGTCAATCCTGCATTGTGATTGTCAACTCCGACAAGAGAATGAACAGGTCACGTCGCGGCAGTGGCAGCAGCAGCCGCCCTCATGAGCATGAGCCTTCTCCTCGCGTGAGCGCTCGCGCTCGCGTTCTCCCCGAGCGCAGCAAGGTGGAGCATCCGCCGCCTCGCCGCCGCCGCCGCGGCCACGGCCACGTCGTCCTCCACGCACGGCCGCCGCCGCCGCCCCCACCGCCGCCGGCGAGCTCGAGCTCTCCTCCCCGGCATCATCATACCTTCGCCGTCCAGCTCGGCGTGCCGCGTCGCCCGCCTCAGCCGCTCGACCACCTCCGCCATCGCGGGGCGGTCCTTGCCGTGCTTCGCGAGGCAGCCGGCGGCGAGCTCGGCGACCTCCCTGGCCGCTCTCACGGAGTACCTCCCCTGCAGCCTCCCGTCCATGATCCGGCCGAACCGCGGGCTCCCGGCGGGGTGCCGCCGCACCCACTCGAGGAGCTTCTGCTCGTCCTTGGGCCGGCTCTTGTCGATCGACCGCCGGCCGGCGAGGATCTCGTCAGCACACGCCGAAGCTCCACACGTCGCTCTTGGTCGTGAGTTGCCCGTCCGGACGTAGTCCGGTGCCGCGTACGCGTACGTCCCCATCACCTGAAACACAAAAGCCAAAAATGGATTCATTTCTGAGAATTCAGAAGTGATATGATCCGTGTTGACACATTTTTCGAACTGTATGTTTGCACATACCGCTGTGGAGACATGGGTCTGACCTTCTGATGGCCTTCCTTGCTAATCCGAAGTCTGACAGTTTGGGTCTGAACTCATCATCCAGCAGCACGTTCGCAGCTTTGAAATCACGGTATATGATCTGACAAACAAGGAAAATCAGTGAGAATGGTGTGTTTTTGATGAAGACGGCAGTTTTTCGGAGATTGGATTACCTGAAACTCCAGGCCCTCGTGGAGGTACGTAACCCCTCGGCAGCGCCCAGGCGATCTGCAGCCTGACGCCCCACGGGAGGACGGGGTGGGATCGGTCGAACAGGTGGTCGTCCAGCGTCTTGTTCGGCACGAACTCGTAACCAGCAGCCGCTGCGGGCCTCGCTCCGTCTGCGCCGCGCAGTAGCCGAGGAGCTTGACGAGGTTGGGGTGCTCCACGACGCCCAGCAGCTGCACCTCGGGAGCCACTCCTTGTGCCCCTGCACGAGCCGAACAATGGAGTCGTCACGTCAAATGGCGGAAGCGGTCGAGATCAATCGGGAGTGTGGCGTCATGTGTACCTGGCGGCTGTCGGGGTTGAGCCTCTTGACGGCGACGGGGGTGCCGGCGTGGGGCGGCGCGCCGGGGAGGGGAGGACGCCGCGGTAGACGCACCCGAAGCCGCCCTGGCCGACATGAGCAGCGGGCTGAAGTCGCCCGTGGCGCCGCGGAGCTCGCGGAGGCGAGCTCGCGGGGGGCGCCCTGCCTCGCCTCGTACGGCTCCGGGGTGCTCACGCCGAGGAGCTCGCGCTCGCCGACGGCCTCGTGCTCGCCCACGACGACGTGCACGTGCTGGCGCGGCGGCTGGCACGGACACGTTCGAGCACGCATCGGTGGAAACGGCGGCAGCGGCACTCGGGGAGGGCGGAGCCGGCCGGCGCGCGCGCCACCTCCGGCCGTCTCTTGCTTCTGCGCTTGTCCTGGAAGAGGCACAGCAGCCCATTTCTTGGAGGAAGAAGTCGGCTGCTACCACAATTCCAGGTACTTCAAGAACTCAGAGGTTGCAAGAGAAAAAGATCACGCATGGTGATTAAAACAGAGACATTTTCTATTTCTTCTGTTGCTCGACAATGACTTGTCTGTACTTGTACTGATTAAAATCCAACCAGGAGAAGGCCAAGAGCAAAGAGAACACAGTGCAAGGAAGAACCAATCGATCAGAGAAGAAAAATCCAGCAAACCAGATTTCTGCCAGATGGAAGAGAAATCCAACAGCAGACAGCTGCCTATGAGCCTATCACAAGAAACTCAATGGCAGCAGATGCTCAAGAGGAGACATGCCTCCAAATGGCCGAATCGTTTGATACAACAGTCATGGACCATGAACTGTATAAGAGACAGTGTACTGCTACCGTGATCCGGCTGACCGGCTCCGAAGAATCAAACTGCTCAACCAAGTCAGTTCTCAGTCACCTCCCTGCCAACCTCTTTATCCTTCTCGCTTTGCTTGCAGCAAGCAGAACGCAACACACGGTTTCCTGCAATCTGCATTCTGCAAGCATCATGGTGTTTGAAATGTTCAAACTTCAAACATTACGGCGGCCATTGATCATCAACACTACAGGATGCGGAAAGATATGCGCAGCCACGTCTCTGGCTTTCTCCCAACCACCACCTCCTCTACCTCGGCCCAGGGTTCACAATTTCGACGAAAACGGATCGAATTCAACTAAATTTTGACGTTTGACACGGCTCGGAATTAAGTTTCGATTGAATTTCGAAGGTTAAACAGTAGATTTGGTCGAAATTCAGTCGAAATTTATCGAAAACCGATCAAAATTTTATCGAAAACCGTGATACGATGAGACTCGAAATTTAGTGGTTAACCGGTAATGTAAACCCTGCCTCAGCCGCTGCCTGAACCACGAGAGAGATGACTAGATGATCCCACACGGCACACTACATTGATGTTGCTAATAACATCCTTTTTTTTCTTCCTCTTTGTGCTCATCTAGTCATCTTTCGTTTTCTTTTTCATTCTTGAAAATCTGCACCCGGTTGACAAGAATTATTGACTGCCGAACAGTGATGTACTTCAACGTATGACCCGGATACGTCGTTGTTGGCCTGCTCGGTGAGTTATCTATGTCCTGACTTTTTGCTTCACTCTGTGTCCATCTTGACCTGCATGGCTGACTATCTTGTCGTTCAGTCCAAAAACCGGCGCCTCATGAGCGGAGGACAGGATAAATAATGTCCCAATTATCACAGCAAAACAGATTCCTGCCGCAGGTAAGCTGATCTAGTAGAGTATTTCTTCAGACTCCAAATACTATAGTCAGTAACACGGGTCATATACTTTACTAGTACTATGCATGTCCCATGTGTTACACTTCACTTGCAAGGGGATATACGAATGAATGGTTTATATATGAAAAATCATTTTTTTTTCTATTCTGGTTTCTGGCGGATCTATTCTCACGTGGAAAGATTGAGTGAGGTGTTTTTTTAAAAAAGATTGAGTGGGAAAAAACAAGATGGTTAGGGAGGAGTACGGCTTCGCTTTTACATAATTACTATAATAAAGTTATGTGAATAATTTACTTTGTTAATCTTTCTAAACTGAAAATTAGTAGTTACAACATTTTTATATAAATGTAATACTTTTTTTTGCAACTTTTGAACTACTATCAGTAAAACTCTAAAATTTAAAGTCAATAATACAAGTTGTACAGATACCCCATTTGCTTGCTTTTCTATAGTATGCCTGTTTAAATATTAGCCTAAGAGAGAAAAAAAAAAAAAGGAAACGGAGTTAAAAAAAAATGCAAGCTCTAAGCCTGATGTTAAACTCTCGGGCCTCTTTGGCACAATACGTGAGCATAAGTCCACCCGGGTACATCCCAATTGATTGGAGTTCGGAGTGTAACCACAACCCCACCGGATAGTATGATGGCTATCTGATGCCATTTATTAAGTGTATCATGTGCTACTCTATAAATTTAGAAGAACATGCTAGCATTAGTTTTTTGGAGTAAGCATTATTGCATCAATGAGTTAAGTGAGCCATTGACAAAGCAAGACAAACAAGGCTATCATATTGTCGAGGGAGTATGTCTCGACTACGGTATTTGTATGGTATGGAGATCGTCGGTACTAGGGTAGATACGAGATTGAGATAAAAGATATAGATGACAGCGATTTTTATACAGGTTTAGGCTCCTTAACCGACATGTAATAGCGCTACTCCTGTTGGCGAAACCGGTATTGCCTTTATATATCAATATCTCATGAGTACGATACAGGACTTAAATTACTCATTTTAACAACTCAAATTATCGCAAAACTACATATTTTACTATAGATTTTTAGGACTTAAAAATAAAAATAAAAAACAATCAAGTTCTATCCCTTTTCTTCCTTCAACGCTAATGGTAGGATACCTGAGCTTGAATCCAACGGAGTTGGAAACCAGACGAGCTGCATGAGGTTGAGCCAACACACTATCCCAGAAGGGGCCTCACACATGAGGTTTGGGTATTGGTGTTCATAGAACAATATCAGCCGCACCACGAAAGGAATCCGTTGAAACAGAAGAAGGAAGCCATCTTGCAAGCAAAGTCTCCATTGATGATTGTCATGGTTATGGATACCACATACCTAATAGTAGTTGACTAAATCTCGGCAGGACCCACCACGTACCATGTCCTATACGGAAACAACCTACGGATATAGGAGGAGTTCCGCATAAGGAAAGACAACACAGAGTTCTACATGAATGACAAGGACTACTCGGATTGTATCCATATTGGTTTCTCTAGTTCTACTTGGACAAGGGGACGCTTATGGGTATAAATACAAGACCCCCTAGGAATAGAGAGGGGGACGGAAAAAACACAATCAACATACGCCCACCAGAAGCCACACATATAAGCCAACATACGCCAAGACAAGTCGCCGATATCGACATCAGAGATATGCCTAGATCGACCCTATCCAGTACCTTCAGAGGCCGGCCGTAGGGATCTAGCGCTGTCTCTGATCTCACCTGGCACTAGCTCGAGGAGAAAGACTACCCTGTTGTCGACTAGAGTTAGACATCCAGACCGCCATGTCGACAACAGTTAGATAAGCTACCCAAATATTGTACTGGTGTGATTATGGTGAATAAAGAGCAACATCGGTCCGGCCAACAGGATGTAGGGTTATTACCTGACAATTCAGGGGCCCGAACCTGTATAAAAATCCCTGTCTCCGTCTCTTTTACCTCAGTCTCGCGTATATCCTAGCATCAACGATCCCCATACTGTCCAAAATACCGTAGTCGAGACATCAAACGTCGACAATGATCGATAGAACTACCCCACCAACAAAGATTACAGAGAAAACACAAAGAACTGCAAAAAGCATACCGAGAGACGTACCCGATTGGGGTCCCATGCATATATAGGAGATTAAGACCTCCTCGGTAAATCTTGGATACCACGGACGCCTTGAGCAAGTCTGTTGCCGGAGAACTAGCAGAGAATGACTATCCATGGGGAAACTCACCGGAGAAAGAGATTTTGGTCGGTGCTTCCTATAGACGACTCACTATCTCTGAGGGATCCAAGGTGATGGCGCAGAAGAAGAACTCACAACAAGTGAACCACCTTCGGAGCAGACTCCAGTGATGCTCCCCTTGGCAACAGGACGATGGAGGCCAACGCCGATATCACCTCGCAAACCAAACACAACGAAAAAAACAACAGGAGGATCCTGAACGACCGGGAAAGCCTAACTAAATCTATACATACTAATAGGGAGGAGGGACTAGACCCCTCTTCCAGTCATCCTCCCTCCGTCGTCGTCGGAGAACGAGAGAAGATGATGAAGAGGGGCCGAACAAAAGAAGCCTCCCTCTGCCATCGCCGGAGAATGGGAGAAAATGATGAAGAGGGGCCGAACAAAAGAAGGGATTACTATAGCTTGCATAGGGGAACGGGAGAGCTCTCTCGCTTGTTGGGTCTGGGCTCCAAGGATCAAAATTTAGTAGGGTAGATATACCATCAAATTTGTTTTTATTATTGCAATGCGGGTATTTGCTAGTACCATTAAATTTTAAGTATTATATATTGTTCGTGTTCGATATTTTTTCTCCAAAGAAAGACTCAACTGCCGAGTCTCCGGTCCCACATACATAATTTCATCGACACCGACTTCAATTTACATGGCAAAAACCAAAGTACAGCTCACGAAAAGACCAAAACGCCCTCTATCTCGCAGGAGGCGGTCACGCGCGAGACAAGTCTTGATGGCAAAAGCGTAAATACGCCGAACGCCCAGCGTCATCGCACGATATACGCCTCGAGCCCTCGACCCGGGGATTACCCAGGCAAGGGTTCCGTCCGTGTTGCCTCCCACCGCAATCTCGTTTCGGCTCTCTCCGGCCTCTCCTAGGGTTTCGATTCCTCGCCCCCTCGATCCTCGACGACGCGAGGTGCGTACGCCCATGGATTCTATAGCCTCGCCGTTCCCCCGTCGATTCGATCCTTGGTCCGTCTAAATCCGTCGTCTTTGTTTGGTGATCTGCAGGTGGTTCCTTTTTTTTTTTATTTGGTTTTGGTTTGTGGTAGTGGGGGAGATGCCGCCGAAGGCAGGAGGGGCGCCGCGGCGGCGGGGAGGAAGGGGCCAGGGACGAGGGCAGGCTGGTGAAGGCGCAGGCGGCCGTGGAGGAGCCGGCGCCCGTGGAGGAGGTGCCCGCCGAGGAGGTTAAGGCTGTGGAGGAGGCCCCGAAGGTGGAGGAGCAGAAGCGCCAGCCGTCACCGCCACTGCAGCAGCCGGCCGCGGAGGAGAAGGCCTCGTCCGACGCTGCAGCGAACGGCGCGAGCCACGGTGAAGGTATTGCTTGCTTCTTCTTCTTCTTCTTTCTTTTTTTTGGGTATAGATCGTTTATGTTGGGTTGTACTATGTCAGTTTTTTGGTATATTAAGATGATTGCTGCATAAATATATTTTTATGTGGGGTGCAATGAACGTCCGAAGTAGCATGTCATGGATGTCTTGTTATATTGACTGTTTTCCATTTAATCCTGGTTAGCATTGCTTATGGTCGCATGGTTTGCAGTTGGATATTAGATCTATGAGATCATTTAGTACTGTTCCAACCGTTGGTCTTTGATTCAGTTTGAGTACATGGCATTGCCCTTCAACAAAGAGCAACATTGATCTTTCCTAGTTTTATGCAAGCAAAACATAGTGAGAACCACTCTTAATAAAACATTGAAGATCATATGTTTATGGCAAAACATAAAAGATCGTATGTTTATACTTTATATACTCATGGCTATTTTTTTTGGCTTTATTTTATTGGATAGCAGTTGCCCATGTAGTAAGGTTGAACTTGTTTCATTTTTAGATGAGGGAACTACAAAAGAGACATATGAAGAGGATAAAGGTGAACGATTGGAATTTGAAGATGAACCAGAATATGAAGAGGAGGCTGCTTGTGGACTACGATGAGAAGGACTTGGAGCAATATGAAGAGCAATACGAGGATGGTGATGAAGTGGTGGAATATACTGAAGATGTGATTGAAGAGGAGACGGATATGGTAGACGAGGAATTGGATGGTGGGGACGATGGGGAGGGTGAAGGATATGAAAATGCCGAAGAAGAGCATAATGTGGATGTGGAGGATGAAGAGCATCATGAAATGGTGAAAGAGCATCGCAAGCGGAAGGAGTTTGAAGTTTTTGTTGGTGGGCTTGTAAAGATGCAACAGAAAGCGATCTTAGGAAGGTTTTTTGGTGAAGTTGGCGAGATCACTGAAGTTCGTTTGATGATGAACCCTGTTACAAAGAAAAATAAAGGCTTTGCCTTTCTGCGATATGCGACTGTAGAACAAGCAAGGCGGGCGGTGTCAGAGCTAAAGAATCCTTCGGTTGGTCTAAAGATATGGATATTTTATATTATGGTGCGTTATTATTAAGTAATAATCTCATAATTCATTAAATGCTGTAGGTGAGAGGCAAACAATGTGGTGTTGCTCCTAGTCATGACAACGATACTCTTTTTGTGGCAATATCTGCAAGGCATGGACTAAAGAACATGTAAGATGCTGAAACAGTTTTTCTTTTTTCCTTTTCTGTTGTTACCTGAATAATAACTTATTTGGGCATGTACAGCTGAAGGAGAAACTCAAGAGTTACGGTGTTGAGAATTTTGATGATCTACTATTAGTTGAGGACAGCAATAATCCAGGAATGAATCTGTGGGTATGCTTTACTTGAGTTTTCTACTCGCCCTGAAGCAATGGATGCTTTTAGGCGATTGCAGAAGAGGGATGTAGTTTTTGGAGTTGATCGTAGTGCAAAGGTTTCCTTTGCTGATTCCTACCCCGAAGTTGACGATGAAATAATGGCACAGGTAACCACTTATTTTGGTGCTTTTGTTTGTTGATGTTGCAAATTTGATTAAATCTGTTGAATCCTTATTCTGGTTCTATGGTTCAGGTTAGAACTGTATTTATTGATGGCCTTCCTCCCTCATGGGATGAAGATCGTGTCAAGAAGTACCTTAAAAAATATGGAGCTATTGAGAAAGTTGAACTAGCCCGAAATATGCCAGCAGCTAAGAGAAAGGATTTTGGGTTTGTTACTTTTGATACACATGATAATGCTGTTGCATGTGCTGATGGGATAACTAATTCTGAGATTGGTGAAGGTGACAGCAAGGTCTGTTTCCCCAACTGAGTTTGATGGGTCTTTTTTACTGTCTACTCATTCTGTTGGACATGAACTAATATTACACAACACCTTGCTACTTGATGGTTCAGGCAAAAAGTGAGAGCCAGATTGTCGAGACCATTGCAGAGACCTCCTAGAATGAAGCATGGATTAAGAGGAAATTTTAGGGTTGGGCAGGGTGCTCCTCGAGGTGGACGTTTTGCATATGATCGTCCTCCTCCACTTCGCCGGCCTCCACCTCGTCTTTTAAGACCCGACGTTAGTCGCTTACCACTACCGGTCAGGAGCCGCCCACTGAAGAGGCCAGTAGATATTAGAGATAGGCGCCCTGTTATGTCAATACCAGATAGAGTTAGGCGTTTGCCTCCACCCGAGAGATCATATGACAGAAGGCCCCCAGGTGTGCAGATGTTATGTGCAATCTATTCTCTCTCTCCTCTTCTTTTGCTGTGCAAACCACTGTAGGCCACTTTCTCATACTTCATCTGTTTACAGCTCCTGTGTACCCAAAGAGAAGCCCAAGGAGAGAATATGGAAGGCGTGATGAACTTCCTCCGCCAAGAAGCAGAACTACCTTTGGTGACTATAGTTCAAGAGTTCCAGTGGATAGACGCCCCTATAGGGATGATTATTCACCCCGGGGGTCAGCCTATTCGGACCTAGGTCCTCGTAGTGCTCCCCGCCTTTCTGATAGGCGAGCATATATTGATGATGGTTATGGAGGGAAGATTGACCGTCCTTTACCAACATATAGGGAGGGTCGTGGTCGTGATTATGATACAATGTCTGGTTCAAAACGCTCATATGCTGAGATGGTGAGGGCAGTTAATTATTGTTCTCTTGTGTTTCATGCTTTCTCCTCATATTCCTCAGCCAACTAAGACATTGCTATTGTTATGTCAGGATGATGTGCCACCTCGATCATGACATTAGTGTTCGTCAGTCTAAGGCACGCTTAGACTATGATGTTGGTGGCAGCAGTGCCCGATATGCAGATACATATAGCGAGAGGTTGGTGTACATTTTGAAATGTTCCTTCTCTTTGCTTATATATATATATTTTAATATCTTACCTGTACATTGCTGTTTTGAAGGCTTGGACATCACATGCGGATACAGTGGTGGCAGATCTGTCTCTGGTCATGATCCAGTGTACAGTAGTGGTCGGCATAGCATGAGTTATGGAGGTATATGCTCTTGAACGCTCTGTTGTGTCAGGTACCTGTGCTCATGTGCTCAATATATATTAGATATCTATTCTCACACCATTTGGTGTTTCACCTTTTCAGGTTCCGCAAGCAGTAATGATGCTGGTGGAATGTACTCATCAAATTTCAGTGGTAGCTACATGTCTCGTGGGTCTGATGTGAGTCTTCATCAAAATGTTATCTCCAGCTCATTATCTATATCAATTTTTGTTGGCCCAAGCTTTCTATCATGTTGGTTTCCCCAATTTATTCATATTTCTCTTTGTGCAGGTTGGTGGAAGTTCATATTCATCACTTTACTCAGGGCGTAATGTAGGTAGCAGCAGTGGCTACTATGGCGGTAGTGGTTCTAGTTCATATTACTGAGGTGCGTGTTCAATCTGAATCTGCTCTGTTTCTCCTTGAGTTTAAAATTGTCCTGCATAAAAGTTTTCATTGATGTCTCGCACCACCACCACCACCACCATCGCTGCAATCATCGTCTTATACCTGCTCACTTCAGAGAAGGCAAATGCTTCCCCTTCTATCAAACAAGGAACACCCTCCGTGATAAACCATGAATTGTTTTGATGGTACAGATTTTGCATCATATCGTCTATGGAACACACATGGCACCGTAGGAGGTTGGTGTAGGCCCCGGATTGTATGGAGCTCCTTAATTTAAGGCCTACGAGACCTGGACAGAAGTGGCAATTGTGTGTTGGTGCTCCCGAATAAGACATGATCAAAGAAGTCAGAAACACCAAGTTGGTTAAAGCAATAGTCTTGTGGATGTTCTGGCTAGTTTCTTTAATGTAAGGCTTGCTTTATTTGGTCAAGAATTGTGAACATAATCGCCAGCTATGGTATCTTGGCATGTTTACTTCCAGTGTTTCTAAACATTTTTGGAGAGATATGGAGTGTTTCAGTAAAGTAGTATTATGAGGTAGTTCCCTGAAATACATGGTGCCTTGAAGATCTCTTGTGATGTGCTGGCCGAAGATCAGACTTACAAATGAAGCCTTAGAAGGGGCGCTTTGTGTAAGGCTGTTACTTCTGAAACCTTTGGCATCTGCTCTCTAGTGGTTTGGTAATTTGCTGTGCCAAAAGATGATGGTCAGACTGAAACTCTGGACTAGTTAATTTGGTAACTGCTGAAAAATTGGATTTGTTGGTTGCTGAAATTGGGAGAAACCATATATATGGCTCAAAGTAGTTCTTTCACCAAGCGATTACCTAGCCTTGCCATAATAAGTTTAAGAATAACAGAACCTGCAGTTACAGAACTATGATTATGGTCTTGGATTGCCGCTGTTGATTAGCAGCAGCATAGAATTCAGGGCACCCAGATATATCTAACAAGCAATGCCATCATTGAGCACACATTTCACCTGCTACTCGTTTCTGTAATTTCTGTCAAGTGCTGCATGGAGCATGGATAATAATATCTTGGGAAAGAAGTGGTAATTGGACAATTGCAAACTTTGAAGAATTTTGCAGGAAGCATGAAGCATGATGCACTGACTAATTAAGTTTCAGAAAAAATAATATGGTTTTGCTATGACACCTATGTTTGATTTACCATCATGATAACATGATAGTTATGGTATATTTGGGCCCTTATCCCATTAGATGGAGATATATTTGGGCCAAATTTCTTACAACCAAATTTATTTTGTAACAATTTTTGTAAATAGACAATTTTAACCAAGATATTAACGCATTAGGGAACAAGTTCTCTGTTGATAGCTGTAGGCAGTAGCGGATGCAATGTGTGTTCTAGTGAATTGGTGAAATTGATGGTTAATACTACCAAATACGAATTACACAGTATACAGAGAGCTGCAACAAACCTAGCAACTTGTTAGTGTTAATACAACCATTCTCTGAGGTATAGGAAGGAGTTATACGGTCACTGCATTGCTCTGAAATTTGCTCGATTCATCACATAAGTGATAATAACCATTTTGGATCCTGAGATCAAAGTTTGCATTTACACTTGAAATTTTTATGTGTGTACTACATTTGCCAGCCCTTGCTGCCAGCCCTTGCAGTAACTAGAATTATTTTAATATTTCTATCACTTCCTGTTTAGTGTTTTGTTTGTTGGAGTAGAATCCCATAATTATTTCAGATCTTGGTGAACTGCATTAGTTTATCATTATGGATGGAAGATTGCACTATCCAGCACAGAGAGAAGGTATCGGTGAATTCGGATATTGGATTGAAATCTGAGGGAATCAGCACCATGTTGTTGGATAATTAGGTGCTTGTGTAAATAGAAGGGGAGGACGGGAAGGAAGGGACAGTTGGTTGAATTTAGTGGAATGAAGATAGCCAGAAAACAGCATGATCATAATTTACAAGATAGACTATGGAAGCATTTTTGTTCAAGTAGCAATGCAAACAACATAAACGATTTGTTTGAGGGCCTCGAATTGGTCAACAGAGAACTTAACCATACAGTTTAGTTGATTATTTCAGCTGCTTTAGCTACAAACTATACTGTTTTGAAGTAGAAAAAGAATAGATACACATATTAATCTACTACATATCTATTGAATTATTAATATTTAATACAATGCATCTTTTATACCTTATGGTCACAAAGTTACATTGCATTCATTTAGTTCAGTACTACTTTTTTGGTGATGGTATCTTCTAATTTTGACATCTGAATAGTTTCAGTAGAATCAACTGGCACAGATATTTTTTAGTTCTGAATGCTATAGTGTATTCTGATTTTTGATGTTTATCTCAGTTAAATCATGTCTA
>CM020181.1:18962827-18979947 GCA_009805545.1 Oryza longistaminata
GACGGATCCGGCTTCCGCAATGGTGATTTCTGATTCTTTCATATGTGATTTGTGTGAAACTTCTGTGATTTGCTTTGAGGGATATGTGTTGGATGAATTGATTTGCGATTCTTTCATCTGTGATTTGTGTGAAACTTCTGTGATTTGCTTTGAGGGATATGTGTTGGATGAATTGATTTGCGATTCTTTCATCTGTGATTTGTGTGAAACTTCTGTGATTTGCTTTGAGGGATATGTGTTGGATGAATTGATTTGCGATTCTTTCATCTGTGATTTGTGTGAAACTTCTGTGATTTGCTTTGAGGGATATGTGTTGGATGAATTGATTTGCGATTCTTTCATCTGTGATTTGTGTGAAACTTCTGTGATTTGCTTTGAGGGATATGTGTTGGATGAATTGATTTGCGATTCTTTCATCTGTGATTTGTGTGAAACTTCTGTGATTTGCTTTGAGGGATATGTGTTGGATGAATTGATTTGCGATTCTTTCATCTGTGATTTGTGTGAAACTTCTGTGATTTGCTTTGAGGGATATACTTGGATGAATCGATGGTGACAGTGTGAAACTTCTATGATTTTGTTTTGGATCGATGGTCTCGGGGTGACGGGTATAGGGGTGACGGGGAACAGCTCGATGCATCGGCTCGACGATGCATCGAACCTTTTTTTTGGCTCGCAGAGGTCTCAAAGGTGCCGGTTCTCAAAATGGGATTGGTGCCGGCTCTCTAATCAGTGCTGCTAACATAGTGCCGGTTGGGAAAACCGACACCAAAGGGGGTCTCCCAACCGGCACTGAAATGCTTTTCTGTAGTAGTGGGTAATTATAACTAAATATTACATGATGTAGTATGTCCCCAGGTAGCAGTGGTTGGCCAATGCAACTAACAGAATTACAACTCAAATATATGGCTGTTGACCGGATAGAGCAAGTATTAATAAACAAAATTGAAGGCCACTAAACATTACTGGAAAATGAAAACAATACACCATCAATAAAATTACCCAAAATTATGTACTATGTGTTTATGAACATAGCATGTATGAAAAATAACAGTAGAAAAGCAAGTAAGGTGTCATACTGTTGTCCTCGTTAACTTGATAGCCTTTATTCAGCATGACGTTTTTCCTAGTACCACTTCCCTCGCTGACCCATTTATCACAGTTTTGGAAATTCTGTAGTTAATCTTGCAAATGAATGCCAATCGATTCATGAATAAGGTGCTAGAATATCATATATTATTGTGGTAAGAAATGTTTATTTAACTGGAAGTAGCAATTATTATGCATATCTTATCGTATAAATATGCGATGAACATTAGGAGCGCATTTGTAGTTGCATAGCTGATCACGAATGCAGTCAAGTCATGTAGCAAACCTAGCTGATGAGTGATGACTACTTTACAATTACAAAACTGATAATAACCATAACTGAAACATCAATATTTTATATTTTTAAACATCTACAAATATAGTCCAATTATCACTGATAGCAAGGAAATCATAACTAAGGTGTCAAACTATTATATAATAATGGTAGAAAATTTTCATGCTTGAGTAAGATATGGGAAGTTGGGAAAAGGATTATTACCTCGTATATATAATTAAGTACTCATCCTTGATTAACTCTTTGGACTGATTTTAGCTTTCAGAAAACTCCAAAAATATTTATATCACCAAGCTAATTCAAGAGTGACAAAAGATACTTAAAAACATATCTAGAGTATACATGATCAGAAAATAAAATGAACTTTGAGACGGAAGACAACCTAATCTATTTAAGAGCAAACCTGTGTGTCTGTGTGTGGAGAATCTGACATCATTCTTGATGAGGACCTTATCAAAAGTGAAAAGCACATCAACGGCATAGATGTACCGAGATATATATAGCTTCACCAGTTAAAGACCATAATTAAAATACCAAAAGAAGAAAGCTCCATCCGCTTAGCAGCCCATATGATTGTTACTTAGCTCAATGAGTTCTTAGATCTGATCGGGTGACAAATCTACCAATAGATGCATATTTGCCACGTCTTCAACCACTTAAGAATGAGAAGTGGTCTATAATTCAGGATAAATAAAGAATATGAATCAACTAAATCAGTAACCAAGAACCTGAAACCTGGAAAAAAGAAGAGGATACATCAACAATAAAATTCTCTGTTGGGTATCAGATTTATTGAACATAAGGAAAGGGGAAATCGGTAGGTAACCTGTGTTAGATCATTGAAGTAATTGGAGAGGATCGACCAGGTGAGGGCAGCATATGAATCCAGCAAGCAGAGTGCAAGAACGGTAGTAAAACGCCAGCAGCCTGGTAGAGTGGTAGGTCGACGAATAAGCGAGATGATAAATTGGATAGAGATGCAGAACTGATAAAGGGATAAGAGGAGAAGAAAACGCATTAAGCCATTAATGGATTTATTACTTGTAACAGCCGTGAAGTGTTTTCCTCAGTGGTTGTCGTCGTCGACGGTTTTCATTAATCACGGCAACCTAAAGAGGGGAACAACTTTAGACATGGGAGAGGAAGGGGAAGCAGCGCATGAGCCGCCATGGGGGCGACGGGAGGGGAAGCACCACACCCTCATCCTGCCTCTGTGTGGCACGGGAGGCGGATGACATGCCAGCGCCAGTACGGGCGAGCACGATGCGGGAGATGGAGAGGATCGCGGCGAGATTGATGCGGTGGGGGCGGCGGAGCGAGATGCGGGAGAGGGAGTCGATGCGAGCGTGCGACGGTGCGTGAGGAGAGGAGCGATGCGGGAGAGAGGGGTTGATGCGCGTGGGGCCAGTGAAGCAGCGAGATGCGGGAGAGGAGAGGAGCGATGCGACCGCTTGATTGACATCGAACGGTGGGGAGAAAATGGGGAGACGTGGAAGCACCAGGAAGCAGAGAATTCTAGTAGTGGGGATGATTTGTATAGGTATATAGGATTTGAGAATTTGAGAGCGCAGAAAAATGGTGGAAGTCTGTTTATACAGTGAGAGAAGGAATCAATGTTGAGCGGAGGAGTTATCTAGTGATTCAATTGAAGATAACTAGAAAGAAACACGCGCTACGCTGCGTGCGAAGATGATTGTATTAACTATAACAATGCATAATAAGTATTCTCTTGCACTTTTATGTGTAAAGAGCAGTGCATAGTCAAAATCTCACTGCAAATGTACAAAATGCATACATGACTCATGGCCAAGCAGGCCTTTATATGTTACTGCAACCTAAAAGATAATGCATCAATCTAAGAACTGTGCTATAAAATGACCACGTTATATAAAAACTAAATAAATTGAAAATTGCATCTTTCATGTACATATAAATAATTTTGCATAGCTTAACAATTCAGATATACTGCAGATTTCTCTTGCTTCGCGGAAGAACACGGAGATATCAGTGTAATATCTGGAGTCCAGATGCCCACCAATTCCTGACAAAGCATAAATGTAAAGATAAATCTATTTGTTTGGATTAATTAAATTCAAGATGTGTCAAAATCGACTTAAGAATCAATATAACAAATCATTAACACTGGTCATATGCAATTTGAGATTTGAGGTATACTTGAAATGGGATTTTTTTCATAAAAAAGTATTGGTAGCTATGGTTTGGAAATACTGTAGAATCAGACTGCAAGTAGTAGAGATGAACCATCTGCTGATTTTGAACACCACCTACAACATAAGGAAGCAATCCATGAAAATTGGTCAACGAAGATAATGTCCGTAATAGAAGTTCAAAATGACCACATAAGACGACATAATAAAGATTTGATAGGATCTATATTAGTATAAAGCAAAATGAGTTAACTAAAAAGTTCTCATGTAAACCACAAAGAATGAGTTGAATAAAAGTGTACTAATTATTCTAGTAGCATTCAAGGGGCAGCAAAAAAACCACATTCTGCTAATCAAATATTACCAAACTATTGATGATCCAATACTGAAAATGAAACTATTCCTCAGCTAATAGGTCTTGCAATGCAACCCAAGAAAAACCTAATCCAATAACTCTTAATTAGATAATATGTTTTAAGTTTTACTAATGATGAATTAGATATATTGCTGGACCTTAACATATTTTCACAAACATGATAAATTTATCTCCTAGAGTTGGATGTAAAGATTAAAGTTAGACTTTCTATGCAATAAGATGTATTATACAGTTCATGAACTGAACAATATGACAATCCCGTCATAATTTGAGAATAACAATTTCTTAATGGTTTGTAAACTTACGTATAAGTTTTAATTTATAGAAAGCACGACCTAGGAGGCCATGACCCATGAGGTCTAGAGAACTTTTGGTTATTCATAATATCCAGATCAAGATTCATGGTACTAAATGTGTAATCCTCTCTGTGGAAATTGCAAAATAGTCCTGGCATGTTATATTATCAAAGAACAATTTCGGTAAACTCCTCCTGAAAAAGTAAAAAGCTGAATAATTGCTATTACAGTTGAATACATAACTTGTATGTTTAGATAATAGGTTATTCCGGTGACAGAATATGTGCTCCATATAAAGAGGAGAACATGGGGAGTCCATGTGAACGATTCAACTTAGTACTGCAAGTACTCATGTGTAAACAGGTAAAACTGATCTATATAGACTACCGAGCAGAGAACGAAGAAGCACATCTAGACTTTCCCGCATGACTAAGAAGAAAAAACTGAACACAACTTGCTTCACACTTGTAATTTGGGCATGCAAAAACAATTGGTTTGCTCTAACGTGGAGCAAATCTTCTAGCGGCGAGAATAATTGGGTTGCAAAAACAAAAGGAAGCTCTAACATGGAGCAAATTTTATAGCAGCAAGAACAATTGGTTTGCGGAACTAATTCAGGTAAGAATTACAACAGGTAGGATTTAGCTACCTAAGGTATGCTCATCTCTGACAACATGGCTGCAGAGGCAAATTAGTAAAGAAAATAATTCACATTAGACTCAATAAACAATAATTGGAGAACTTAAAGGGTTTTACCTTGAATCAAAGGTTTGATGTAGGCAAGCGACCTTGAATATATAGAAGCTAAACATTTAATAATCATGTCGAGTGAAATAAGATGTACTGAGATAATAATATAGCTTGTTATCATGTGAAATACTCCATCGTATACATGGGCTGGTAGCAATCGGATGGATGGCCAAGCAAAGCAGTTTAACAGAGCTTGCTGTGGCACTCTGTCGAAGGCTGCATTTGCGCCACACATGCCTCTTGGAGAACATCATATGCGTATGGGCTGCTAAGCAGCTTGTTCTTCTCCATCTGAAAACTTCTTCTCCATATCAAAACATTCATCAAGAGGGCATTCCGGCCAGCAAAATGTAAATGGATATATGCACTCAACTACAGACTTCAAAATTTAAGGGGTTGATTTGGGGAAAACTCACCAGGGTTGGGAGAAGTTTCCTGAGTGGATTAAGATATACGTGCTAACTCCAACTATTTGATTGTAATGAATGTACAAATGATTAGGACAACAATCGGATGAACACGGACATGCCTGAACTAACAAAAACAACTAATAAAATCAGAAACATATGCACATCTTACCTGCATCTGGTAGAAATAAGATCCAAGCAACCTATGTAGTGGAGTACCAGCAGATCTATTGCCATTAGATAGCTTGCTTCCACTGCTGCAAGAAAAATACGGGGATCGAACCAAAAAATTAAATCCAGCCAGATGAGAGAGAAAATTAGATGGGGAAAATTACCTGATGTAAATGTGATGAGATCTAGCATGCATACATTGCTGCAGAAAAAGAAAATGTTTGATGCGAGGGGGAGGGAGTGCACTGCCACAGAGGAAAAAAAAGGTGGAGGGCGTCGTTGGGGGATTCGCGTGCCGGTGCCTTGCCCCCGTCCTCACCAAGATGCAACCGTCCTCACGGGCAGATGAGGATGGTGGCGGCTCATGTTCTTCTTCTCCAGGCGGATGGATCTTTGATTGCAGATGTGGTGGCTTGATTGGAAAGAGTGGCAGTGGCGGAAGCGCTCCGTTGACGGTTAGGAGGGCGAGATTGCGGCGGCAGCACACGTGAGGGAAGAAGCGGGGAGGCCGTGGCGAGGCAGAGATAAAAGAGGAGAAGAGGCGGCAGCGGCTTGCATCCCTCTCCTCCGAGTGGGAAGTTCCATCGCGGAGGAGACCGGGGTCGCCATGGGCAGATGCGATTACGGCGGCGGCGACGTGCGCGAGGAGAGGGGGAGGGCATGGGCGCACGCGATTGCGCAAGCCGCACGTGGGTGGGCGAGACGGCTAGGGTTTGGTGCGGGGTAGCAAAATCCGCACCGTCTATTCCGGACCTGACGATGCCACGGGTGTGGAAGGGCCGGCAGCATGGGACACGTGGACGGTCAGATCAAGCCTATCGTGAGATCGGACGGAGGACGTTAGCAGGAATAGTCCCGTAATTAACCGAAAGCGCAAGGGTTTTTTTTGCAAAAATCGATGACGTGGCGCTCCTAATCTTCCAGCGTTCCCACGGCTTTTAAGTAAACCTACTGGCAAGAATCACGCGCTACGCTGCGTGCATAGGTTTGTTTTAAGGGTAGCTGTGTTATTAAGATCAAAGCAGCACAACATATATATAGCTGTAACTTTTAAGAATTATATATAAATATTGTCTAAAGGAAATATTACCAGGATTTAATGTGAATAAGTCACAAAAAAAGATTTAATGTGAATATAATATGTTTGCTCAGATAATTGTTTGTACAATCATGTACACTTACAGAAAAGTAGCAATGGCAGAGGACAATGGATCTTACATAATGTGGGGTATAGGTTTGAAAAAATAGTGTTACAATAGCAATCATTAGGTGATCAGAGAATTACAACATTTTCTCACAGATTTCTTCATCACGAACTAATTGAATCTTTTTTCATCTATCGCACTGCACCACAAAGAAAAATTTAGTGCTTTAACTTAATAAAAACAACATTTAGCTCAACAAAAACAACAGTACATCACATCATGTACTTACAATAGTTTAGTTGATAAGTGATACCTCCTTTGTTTGGCAAAGAATACTGAGGTATCCCCTACAGAATACAGGGCATGTTTGGATATCATCCATATATTGCCAACACAATGAGTATATGGCAGGTAGGACAAAACTGTGCTGAAATATCTCTGTAGCTTTGGAGAAGGGGCAACCACAACATTTTATGAATTAAAAAGAGTAATAAAATCATATTTCGAAGTCAGCTTATAATGAAAACATTATAAGCATATTTGCAAAGCGAAAATTCAATCAGGAAGGATAGGTCATTAGAAAATTTCTAAACAATGCAGTACTGAGAAAAAAAAATGAAAGCATGAATAATGCTTGTCAAAGAAAAAAATACACCCCAGTGTGCCCCTATTGGAACATATGGCATGTCTCATCTAAAATTGTTTGAAGTGCATGTCACTTCTTCACACGCCAATAAGTTGAAATAAAATTGATGATCAAAGCAGAAAAGAGAATCACACAGCATAACTAAAGATATCAAGGATTGGATTCTTTGGGATGGCACATATGTACTGTCATTCGGTATGAACTACATAGATCAACTGAGGATTGTACTATGCAGGTTAGAACTTAGAAGTACCTGTGGCTTCAATCCTCTCAGGCAACCACGGTTTCAGTGTCACTAAAACGCCCTGCAAACAACGCTAACCTATGGAATCAATGTTCCATTAAATATTAGCAGCAGATATAAAAATGGTTATAGCACAAGAAAATATGTTAGCTTGTTATATATAGGGCCTGAAATGATTTAAAATTTTAGTAATTGCGGTCTAGTAAAGTTCTTACAAATATTGAAATCTTCAATCGAGCCAAATAGATAATTGTTTGCTAGATGTGCAACATATTTTGTGATTACTGCCTTGACTTATAGACCCAGTATTGACCCAACGTAGTCATTACAATATGATTTGTAGAATAATAGAGCTTACTCCAGATATGAGGCTAAAAGACTTGCACGATGAAATCATGTCATTAACTTAAATATCGGCACAATCATATGTCTATACTAAGCCCTAATCACTCTTAGGTTTGTCTCATAGAAAATTAACTGCATGATCGAAATATAAGGGTAATATGCCAATATTGTCAAGGTTACAGAGAATTTCTGATGATTTATGCATCACAATTGCCAATATAAGATTGTCGACAAAGAATATCATCAATGCATATGTGTATTGCATTCTGTGTACAGAATTAGCGCACAATGAATTAACAAATAAACTATGATTTGTTGGATAGGAAGGAAAGTGAGGCAAAACCTTCTCATAGCATAAACATAATATGCTATCATGGAACTAAACCTAAATAATATAATAAGAAATCTGAAGGCTACATATATCACCCAAAGAAGACAATAAGAAAACATCCATATCAACAAATAGAAGCACCGAAAGGTGGCTGCAAGAAGACTCACTGATATGCTCACAAAATATTACCAAGTCTGGTAGTGAGTATTGTATAACGATGGAATCATATCGTACAATGATGGAATAGCGACATTACTTCAGAATTCACTCATTAACATTTACAGGAAAAGGACAGCTAAGCCAAGAACATCAAAACTTGCACTCTCCAACTAACTTTTTATATTCCCAAGTATATATCTTAGGAAAGAAAATCACAGCTGCCATGTAGTACCATGTCATATACATTTATCTACAATCCTAAATGAGTGTAACTGAGAATAATAAAAAATCAGTTTTTTTAAGGAGCTGTTTGCCCATAATAATCTTGTCGGTGAGCACCTTGAAAGATTGGAGGAGGGTGGCTATATGGCTGGTAGTTGGTTGGAGTACCAAACGGATGAAAATTATGTAGAAAATTAGGTCCCAAATATTGGGGAAATTTTGTGGGAAATTGGGGATGAGGGGGGTTTGGGCCATCACTCTCTGCTGCTTGGCTTGTGGGAAATTTTGATTGAGCAGATTTGTAAAAGTTTTGTTGAAAGGATCCATTTAGGGTGTGGTGAAATGGATGAATCAGGTTGTGTTGCTCGTTCACTTGTGGGTTTTCTACCTCTGTTTTATAGGTATCAGCGGCAAGCAAATGAAGCCAACGGCTAGAAGTGTTGCAGCAACGGCCACAACCAAGACTCCAGGTCTAATGGCTAGAAGCTTAGCAGTTGAACTGATATGTATATTTTATTGTTGTGAACAGTGTAACAATTATATTCTATTCTCTTGTGTCACACCTTAATCTTAAGGTTGTTTGTACAAGCATGGAGCTTGTGGTGCAGCTCCACAATGCTTAACGGCATGTACTGTTGCAGCATTAATTGCTTAAGGTTACCTTTTTCACACATTGAGGATGCCCTTAACACTTATCTTGAAGATTCCATAGATAAGATTGCTAACGAGAGTTTAAACGTTGTTGAACTAAGTTTCGCTATATACACACAAAAATTCAATGAAACATGAAAAAATAAGTTCAATACAAGTACTTGGATAAAAATAACTCCGCTAGCTTAACCTATAATAGCTATATATCAATAATAACGGGCTGGTTCGGGTAAACATGTGCGCGCCAAGGTGGTTTTGCAATGAAATTAAGTATAGGGTGGACATTTGTAACAAAATAATTTATGGAGTGAAATGTCAAGACTCCAAATGACTTATGTGATGTGATGGTTTTTGTAATTTTCCATTGTATAAAATTTCTGGGTTTTACGGCGCATAAAAATTTGTGGGCCTAATTTGTTATAAGGAAAACGTGGGCCTGGGCCCTGGTGTGTCAGTAGCGTCGCCTGTCTTCTTCTCCGAGAGAGAGAAAAAGAGAGAGAAATTTCATTATTTGACATCCAATTCGTAGGCCTTTCAGGGCAAGCCACTCAATACACACTCCTTTCAGATTTTGTCACTGAGATAGCAAATTCCTTTATTCCGTGCCACTCCGTCGCCGATCCGTCCGTCCGTCCCCAACGCCAGCTTTTCCGTCGTCTTCTCCACCTCGTCACGCTCGTCACCGGCGCCGGCGTGGGCTGCGCTCTAGAGGGGCTCGAGCTCAGATTCCGGTGTGGATGTCAGGAACCAGTCGTCTTGTAATCTCGCAAAGCAGCAGCCGATCGAAACGGGCGAGCCGAGACGCACGAGGTGGGGCCAGCCGCAGACACCGCGGCCGCCCTCCACACCGCAGAATCGTTGGGCAACTCGGCGAAGAAATTTCCAGCGTCTTCCACCTCGACGTAGCCGGCGAGCGGCCACCTTCGCGAACCCGGGCCACATCGGGAACGAAGGCCATATCTAATCCCGCGGACGTGCGACCTCAGCACCAGGCAGAACTGCAGAGCTAATCTCTTCCATGCCATAATCAGCAAAAAATTGTTAATCTTCCCAAACAAATGCATTGAGAAAACTGACAGAGGAATCTACTGTTTTCATTGATAAACTACCAAGCGTGCTCCTCAGAAGTCAGAACGAAGAAGAAAGAAATCACATTACGCAACTAATTGATGGGAGAGAACGAAGAAACTAGGGAAGAAATTAGCGAGCTGCAATTAACACACAAGCTATATCTATGCACAATCAGTTGCTGCTGCTTCGCAAGATTAGAGACGACTGGTTCCTTCCATCCGTGCCGGAGTCCGAGCTCGAGCCCCTCCAACTCTCCAAGAGTTTGGCCCACGCCGGCGCCGGTGACGAGCGTGACGAGGTGGGGAAGATGACGGAAAAGCTGGCGTTGGGGACGGACGGACGGATCGGCGACGGAGTGGCACGGAATAAAGGAATTTGCTATCTCAGTGACAAAATCTGAAAGAAGTGTGTATTGAGTGGCTTGCCCTGAAAGGCCTACGAATTGGATGTCAAATAATGAAATTTCTCACCATGGGGCATGGGGAACGACGTTGGGGGGCTGGGCGGCGCTAGGGTTTTTGTGTGGGAGGGTCGCAGCATAGATCTGAGCCGTTCATTCCCAAATCACCGATCCGAGGGCTGTGAAACATCCGCCAGCTGAGCCGCGCGGACGGTCAGATCGAGCCTGAAGGCGATCGTACGGTGAACACAAACTCGGACGTGCGCATTATTTTACGAAAGGAGGAGGGCTTTTCTGAAAAAATCGCATGACGTGGTGTTGTAAATTCTCAGCATTCCCATGATGTTTAAGTAATAGAATATATGCGGGGGAATTATTTGGCTCTTGGCTTGCTAACGTATCCTGATTGATGACCCATAGGTGATTAAACTCATAGTGGATGGAGAGAGCAATCAACAGAGGATTAAATGTCAAATGTTTGCATTGATAGGAAGATGTAAAGTCTGGGTGGTTGATTTGCTCTTCATCTCTTTTTTTTCTATAACTGCTGGTGCATGGGATTAAAGCAACAATATTTGGGCTAGGAGCTGGATCGATCCAGGTGTTGGAGAGGAAGAAACAGAAAATATTTTTTCAGTCCAGATGTACGTGAAAAAGAGAGGGAGAAATGAAAAGAAACAATAGGAAGCGAAAAAGGAAGGAAAAGGAAGGCTTTCTGCACAAATGATTTTTTTTTTGAGTGGTTATTTTAGGAAATAAAGGGAGTTAAAATAATTTGAGCTCGCAAACCAAAATCTAATTAAATCCAAATAACTCCAATTAGAATAAACACACGATAAAAATTAACATCATCATTAATTAATTTAATAAAAGTAATTAAGCTTGTTTTAGGAATAAAAGCGAAAGGCGATATTTATTTAAATTTTGGAAATAGGTAAATTTTAAAATTAATAAAAATTGGGATGTGACAGTCACTCTTCACCAAATCCAACTCAAATTCTTTGTTTATAGCAAATTGTCTCATTGCCAACCTAAACTCCTCTATGCTGGGATATACAGTTCCAAGATCCATGCAAGGATTATCAGAGTCATATGACGTCACCCTTTCACCACGGATGTGGAATTGCATCATCCATTGGAATTGCAGCACCATCCATGTCAGCAGCATTATCATCAGGGACTCCTCCAGCAGCATTTCCATATGCATTTAGGGCTGCTTCTACACCAGCAACCTACCTATTCCTATCAGCTTGCTCATCCTCGGCTCTCAAGCCCAACAGCTCATAAAACTTGTCGTCGTCGACTCTTTCTAGCCTCCCCTCTTCCTCATTCCTTGCAAAAATCTCTAAGCTATCCCAATCCACATCAACAGTAACATCAACAGTTGAGCCTTTCTCGGCAACATCATTAGGTGCGACATAGAAAATGGATTCAACTCCGACGTCAACATCTATCGCTCCCGCATCACCAACTACTAGAGCTAAACAACGCTCAGGCTCCTCCTCGAGCCTGGTGAGCTAGAAAAAGGGACGGAAGTTAAACAATGCGCAAACTAGAACAAACTCGGCCACAATCGCAAAATCAACATTCAAATTGCCCCAAGAATTAAGAATGGATTCACTTACCCGACAACGAGATCTGGCCATCGACACTCCATATTCGCCACCCTCTCCCAGGTGATGGGATGCAGTGCGACGGTGCCGCCTACATGCGGTGCGTCGACGGTGAGCTCCGAACGCGGTGAGCCACCTCCACGGCCAAATCGAGTTCGTCGCCGACGAGCAACCAGGCTGGAGAGCGGAGGAAGAGAGAGACGGAGACGCGCCCCCCTCTGGATCTCGATCCCCTTCCTATCTGACCGCAGGGGCAATTTCGTCATATGACCAAGGCAGAGATCCAAAAATCCTTTCCAAAATGATAAAATGGCGAACGTGGCAAAAATGGCCCTCATCGCGCGCTTCATCCTGGTATTTTAACGAATCACGATTTGAAGATGGCATTTTGGCGAAGCCGTGTTTTGAACGTGGCCAAATGGCCATTTTCTCGCTGGAGGGGGGAGGGGGTGGTGGTGTGGGGTAGGGTAGGGTGTGAATTGAGCGTTTTAGTTATAACGCATCCCAGGTGTAGTATAATAGAACTATATATATACACACGTCCGTGTATATATATATATACACACACACACACACACACACACACACACACACACACACACACACACACACACACACACACACACACACACACACACACACACACACACACACACACACACACACACACACACACACACACACACACACACACACACACACACACACACACACACACACACACACACACACACACACACACACACACACACACACACACACACACACACACACACACACACACACACACACACACACACACACACACACACACACACACACACACACACACACACACACACACACACACACACACACACACACACACACACACACACACACACACACACACACACACACACACACACACACACACACACACACACACACACACACACACACACACACACACACACACACACACACACACACACACACACACACACACACACACACACACACACACACACACACACACACACACACACACACACACACACACACACACACACACACACACACACACACACACACACACACACACACACACACCCGAGGTATAGAATAACTATAGAATAGGTGTGTCATGCGCTACTTCCCGAACCTCCGTGTCTAGGTCCTGCCGAAAAAGACTGCAAATGATTTACCATCCATCCCACTCATATAGGTACGTTATCGGATTTTTCGGATCGGGAAATGGGTCGAACCGCGCGAAATGGTCGCCTCGGAATACAGGGCGCAACGGAACCAAGGTTCTTTGTTGGCGTGTTGCGTAACAAGGGCAAGAGGGGGTGGAAGCGTTCGCCGACTTTGATAGGCAACGCATTGCAAGCAAATAGAGCAGAGAGCTGACCCTTTGTTTCTATTAGAGTCGCGAGCTTGTTGTAGCCGGTCCTAAAGGGAAAACCTTGCAGCTTACTTGCTATATCCCCGCGTCCTTGCACGGCTCGTTTTCTTCGAGCCCTGCTTCTCCCTTCCCCCTCTCCCCGGGAACCGACCGTTTGGAGTATAGCCAAGTGGTAAGGCATCGGTTTTTGGTACCGGCATGCAAAGGTTCGAATCCTTTTACTCCAGAGCATACTTATTAAAAAAATATATAAGAAAGTCTCATCCCTAATAAATAAATGAAAGTAGATTTACATTCTTATTCTATTTCTAGGGGGAATGTTGAGGCAAACTTACGATGCTGACAAGCTGGTTAGGTGCCGAGTTGGATTAGACATCGCAGGTTTTAGTTTAAGAATTGGGAAGAGGTTAAGAACCTAGTGGAATCCACTGCGAGGGGAAGTGCTGAAGTGAAGAAAAGCCCCATTCCTTCGATAGGGATTAACCCTGCTGCTTACCTTTAAGATCCTAAGCTACACCACTGCGAAATCTACCAACGTCGGGGATTCTAGCCCAAGATCAGGAAAGAGCTTCATTCTTTTCCAGACAAGAGTAGACACAATAAGGCTCTCGAAATTGCTTTTTCCTTTTCTTATTCTTCCTTTCCTTTCGACCATCTTACTTTGAATCCGGGCTCGCCTACACTATCGTTCCGGGTTGATGAAAGCTCCAACTCCCTATCCTATTTCACCTCGCTTCGGGTTTGCTTTCTGGGCTCGCCTCTCACCCATCAGGAGTAGATCAAGCAGTTCGGGAATTAGTTTTATTTTCAATACAGTGTTTTTCTAGCAAGGGTAGAGATAGACAATGCTCGTGCTATTAGCCATGCCATGGTGGTATGCTAAGTATAATTCATTCAACTAACGAAGGGTCAGCAGATACCAGAGAATAGGGCTCAGCAGATGTGGATGAATTCTTGACTCTACTCAATAGAGGGAAAAGAGTAGAGAGTGCCGACCATTGTGGAAGTTCACCACTTGCTTTGGTTTAGAATTTAGGAAGAGAAGGAACGGATTTCTTTGACGGGGAATCATGCTAATGAATTTATAGGTCTGGCTAATACATACGCCTTGGGAGTGTGCCTTGTACAACTAGCTAAGGTTGGAGACTCACTTATCCGTCTACAGATAAGCTTTCTATCAATCATGCCTAATTCTTAGGTGGTGCATTCTGCCTCAATACACTATTGCGAAAGCGCAACCTACACCTATTTTCCTTCGATTGACATCGTACCCACCACTCCTATCTCGCACGCAGGTGATGCATCCCCTTCTCCTGGTAACCAAAGGCCAAAGAAGGTTCGATTTGTCTATGAAACCCCACTAGGCAAGTAGATTCTTCTTCCTGGTAAAAAGATCTCTCTTCTATAAATACCGAACATAGAAACTAAAAAGAGAAGAGTTCTTCAAGTACAGAGATAAATACTTCGTTCAGAAGCGGATACACTTATTTGAAATATCAAACTATCTCAACTAACATCAAAGAAAGTCCAAACCAATTATGTACGATCAGTCTCACCGTCAAGTCTGGGCGCTTTCTTTCACTATTGATCGAATTCAATGCAGCAGCGATATCAGTACGCATCTTGAAAGAAGCCCTCATTACCACTCTTCCTTCCCGCAGCCTAGGGAGGCAGCGGCCTCGGTATCTCTTGAAAGATGCCCTCATTACCACTCTTCCTTCCCGCAGCCTAGGGAGGCAGCGGCCTCGGTGTCTCTATTTGCTATGAGAAACCTATAAAACCAGTAAATCTACCCTATAGTTCACCAACTACCTCTTACATTCTTCATACTTCATTCATCAAATCCAACGGATGAAAATCATCTAACGTTTCAGATCCAACGAACCATAGCTCCCTCACCTTCCGCCGCGCACCGCTCCATCCACGGAATCGCTGCACGCGCACCACTCCCATCCTTTCTCGCGCACCTCCCTCTCTCCCGCAACCGCCGCACTCGGCCATCACGCATCTTCTCCACCACCCTCTTCGGCTCCACAAATCACGCCGTCGTCGCCGTCCCGCTGGCCGCTGCTCTCGCCCCTCCGCCCATCCTTTCCCCTCCCCCCACCACTGGCGAAACCCTAGAACCACGCCGATCCCTCGCGCACCGCAACCGGGGTCCTCTCCACCGCTTCACAGCGCTGTCAGCCATGACAGAATCGATCCCTCGTGCAACGCCATGGCCGGGCGCGATCTCCGCCCAAACCCCCCGGAAGGCCGCTGTAGACCGCACCATCGGCCGAATCGCCGCCTCCGCTCTGATCCCCATCTCGCGAGTCGTGAGCAGAGCAGGGGAGGTGAGGGGCGTCGTCGTCCCGTTGCGTTGCATCGCCTTATTCGACGCCGCCGAGATCGCCGTTGCCTGAATCCTGCGACGCCGCCGGACCACAACGCTGCCATCTCCTCTGCGGCCGCTGCCGACCGGCACCATCGCCCGAATCGCCGCCTCCGCTCCAATCCCCATCTCGCGAACAGAGTAGGGGAGGGGAGGAGCACCGTCCTCCTGCTCCATCCCGGTAAGCATACACATCCTCTCATTCATCTCTCTATCTCCAACCCATTTTTCTTTCGAATTTTCTTGCCTTAGCCCTAGCTTCTCTTCTAGATCTGGATGATGCTCTTCTCTTAGTTTGTTTGTTCCCCCCAAAAGTCCAAGTTGGATCTGCCTGGTATGGATAAATATGATTCAACTCACCACGAAAAAATAATCTGAAGCACAAGCCCCTTTAATCCCTTATCATTTGTAATCTAAGCAAATAAATAAGCTAAAACAAATAATCTGAAGGACAAGCCCCTTCAATCCCTTATCATTTGTAGTTCTAAGCTAATAAATAAGCTACGTCGTTCTGAGTTCTTGTAATTTATTTGGAGTAATAAGTTTAATTTCAGTCGGTAACTCCTCCGTAGATTCCTCAAACTCTATGTGATACTAGAATGTGTTTTGCCAAATGAAATTTGGTATGAGCTCGAATAGTGTGGTAGCTGGTTAATCACTGATAAAATGTTACGGTGCATCTCATGGGTTGGCATGAACAAAATTTCGGAGCAGAGGACTACTGCAAATCAAATGAGTATATATATTAAATAGTACGACTCTTCAGTGCTTAACTACTGCAGCAAAATATGACTATTGGCTTATTATTTTTCTAAATCTAGGTACAATACACTCCTTCCATGTTTGGTTTCAGTAAAACCAAATTGATGCTTAGAAATCACATGGAAGCATCATTTTTCATAAAAACATTTTACCAAAAAATAATTATGTACTTTTTTTTTGGCTGAATACACCCGATCCCCCCTCCCCCCTTTCTCGCT
>CM020181.1:18992484-19008455 GCA_009805545.1 Oryza longistaminata
ACGACTTCAAATGATCGAGAGACACCTACTCACTGGTTCTCAACCAGTCAATCGTAGCGATCTCTCGTACATTTACTTCTAGTGGTCAAGTTTAGACTACATCTGGTTCTCGACCAGCAGTGTAGCGATTCTCCCACTATTTCTACTTCTAGTGGTCGAGTTGCGACTATCACCTGGTCCTCGACCAGAGGTGTAGTGATTCTTCCATTACCTCTACTCCAACAAAGTTGATATCAGGTACACAAGATCGCCAAGTGTTTTACCCAGAGATCCCTTACCACAAAAGACACCTAGCGTTGAAACATATCCTAATGTCCCTTTACGCCGTCTTGACAAAGCCTCTGAGGAACCTAAGGGAACTTCGGCTGGGGACGCCCAGAGCGGATAAGGCTTTGTCGGATCCTTCAGAGACGAAAGACCATGTAAGATCTAGTCGTGTAAGAGTTCTCGCCGTGCGTATTAACCAAGCCGTGTAATCGGAAATGGATTTTCCAACTTCACGGCTGGGGGCTAGGATCAGTGCTTGTTCAACCGAGGCAGGTCAAAGGTCCAAGAGCCTTATCTTGCGAGAATGATTCTCCGACGACAAGGCTGGGGGCTAGGGAGAGTGTATAACTCAACAAACTGACTGATCGAAGTCGGTAAAAGAGTAGATGCTCATATACAAAATATTAGTCTGTAAGTTTAATTTATTTTCAGTTTTCCATACATTCTATAACATGTTCCCCTTTGAGCGTTCGCTCAGGGGCTATTTTTATCTAATATTCTTTTCTGAGTATTGATTTCAAGAAAATTCTATTCGACATTATCGAAGGCTCCATGTCTCTATGGTTCTACACCAAGATCGACTAAGGTGAGTACGACAAATATTGACAAGGCTCCGTCGCAGACTCTACGCCTACTCGATTACTCGAGAACGGTTGGTGGATCTCGACAAGGAATTCGGAATGAAGAAATGGTGTACCCGCCGAGATAAAATTTCTTGACTTCAATCCAAATTCTCGATTACAGCAAGACGGGAGACTTAGTCGTATGCTCTGTACTTTTTTGGTTGACAACGGAGATTGACTCAGACAAACCCTTTAGGTGCCCGCACGAGGCTGATAAAGGAAGTCTAACATTATCTCTGAACTCACCGAGAATGGTCACGTGAGCTCGATAACAGTTCCTCCAAGGCCTGTGCGCGTTTGAGAATATGAATTCGTTCATTTGCATCGAAGTTGGGGGCTACTGTCAGGGTTATGGATACCACATACCTAATAGTGTTGACTAAATCTCGACGGGACCCACCACTTACCATGTCCTATACGGAAAAAACCTGCGGATATAGGAGGAGTTCCGGATAAGGAAAGACAACCAGAGTTCTATATGGAAACGACAAGGACTAATCGGATTGTATCCATATTGGTTTCCCTAGTTCTACTTGGACAAGGGGACACTTATGGGTATAAATACAAGGCCCCCTAGGAGGAGAGGGGACACAATCAATACCCACCATAGACGACACGGAACAACAGAAGCCATAATATACAAGCCTACATACGCCAAGACAAGCCGCCGGATATCGACATCAGAGATATGCCTGGATCGACCCTATCCGGTACCCACAGAGGCCGGCCGTAGGGATCTAGCGTTCTCTTATCTCGCCGGACACGAACTCGAGGAGGAAGACTGCCCTGTTGTCGACTACGAGTCAGAACTACAGACTGCCATGTCGACAATAGCTAGATAGGCTACCCCAAATATTGTACTGGTGTCATTATGGTGAATAAGAGCAATACCGGCTTCGGCCAACAGGATGTAGGGCTATTACCTGACAATTCAGGGGCCCGAACCTGTATAAAAATCCTCGTCTCCGTCTCTTTTACCTCAGTCTCGCATATATTCTAGTACCAACAATCCCTATACTATGCAAATACCGGAATCGCGACATCAAACGTCGACAATAGTATTACTACTTGTGGAGAGACAAATTACAAAAAAGGTCAAGCTTTGAAGATAATATCTCCCAAGTGATGTAAGGTTTTTTTAATATTTGGCCGGTCGGCCTATGTAATTATTAAGTTGTTATAAGTCTTATGTTTCTTTCATCTTAGTTGTGTTTGCTATGTATAATCATGCTTAAGATAAAAGTGTGGATCTAGTGCACATCCTGGGAACTAGATTCACATGAGTATGAGTTAGGAATAATTGAGAGGTCGTAGATCTGTAGCCATTTTTGTCAAGTCTCCTGAATGTGTAACACATCTGGTCGCCGCCTTCGAGTGGTTTGACGGGCACATCTCAGGCTGAAGTTGACTAGCAGGCTAAAGGCCCAGCAATGTCTCCAATATTTCTCTCTCGAGGCATCGAATGTTTCATTATGCTTGTTTGATGAGTTGAATTATTCACTTCATCTCTCAAATATAATGGAAGGTCCGGAGAGCCTACGACAAAACTATTCTACACCCGGGGTATAGAATAGCTATTCTATACCCCGGGTGTAGAATAGTTTTGTCGTAGGCTCTCCGGACCTTCCATTATATTTGAGAGATGAAGTGAATAATTCAACTCATCAAACAAGCATAATGAAACATTCGATGCCTCGAGAGAGAAATATTGGAGACATTGCTGGGCCTTTAGCCTGCTAGTCAACTTCAGCCTGAGATGTGCCCGTCAAACCACTCGAAGGCGGCGACCAGATGTGTTACACATTCAGGAGACTTGACAAAAATGGCTACAGATCTACGACCTCTCAATTATTCCTAACTCATACTCATGTGAATCTAGTTCCCAGGATGTGCACTAGATCCACACTTTTATCTTAAGCATGATTATACATAGCAAACACAACTAAGATGAAAGAAACATAAGACTTATAACAACTTAATAATTACATAGGCCGACCGGCCAAATAAACAACATATTAGAGAACAGCGGAAGCTTGACTACCCAATCACAAGCATACCGACTAGGGGTATACCCCATTAAGTTCTCATCCTAGAAGAAGCAGTCGGAACCCGCATCACTCAAAGACTAAGTCTAAACCTGCAATCAAAAGGTTATATCAACAGCAAGAGTTAGTACATTTAATGTACTGGCAAGCACAAGTCAATCCTACCATACTACATGTAAGGCATATATTCAACGAAAGGCAATATGTAGTTCAATTTCAGCATAAAGCAAGTTTTGTTTCGCAATTCTTTTGTAAAGGAGTTGATGCTTCAATTAACAAAACAAATTTTAAGTTTCAATATTAAGTTCATTATAATTCCATCATAATCAATCTCTTGTTGTCATCCTTTGACAACGAGTCATAATATATCACCTCACACACACAACTTAACACATTTATCAATTTCAAACCATTGTCACATGATCACATTTTAAAACATAAAGTCTATACTCATGACACTTCACCAAAGCGCTCATGACCGTGAGCACGGCTAATCGATTAGTTTTAGACTTTGCAGAGTTTGTACAGCTTTACCCACATGATATGAACACTCTAGTTTATCTTGTGCCGGCCAAAGCACTACCACACTCTACATGTTGAATGTGGTCTAGAGGTCATAACGAAGCCTTTTCACTACTTAGAGCCTAGCCTTGCACCAGCACGATACGTGTTCCTCCATCTTAGGCATACTTGGAATATACCTAGAACCGTTAAGTGGCGGGCCCACACCTTAAACTTAACGCCGTGGTGGCGGACATGACGGGAATGGACCCGCGGAACCCACCACGTGGCACAAACCGTTTGTAGTTGGACCACGCTTAGACACCTAAACTACCACGTCGGGTGTAAATAGAAGATCTCTGAATTATACGGAACTCATACACACCGCCCTACCAGAATGCAAGGCAGTCCTAAATAGATTACTCAGCTTAGGCCATCCCAATACTAGCACATGTGGATGTCGAATAACTTTAAATGGGTGACAACAAGTTTCGTCCTTATGGAACTGGGCAAAACATCCCTCTATCAGTATGCCAACTAACACCATATGCACACCACCTTGCCGCCAAGATAAAATCACCATTTTACATATTTTAAGTTCGGCAATACCCTCATATTCATTTTTTCCAGCAAATGGTTCAAGTATCAACCAACATTTTATTTTAAATTAAGATGGAATTGAGCATTTGCATATTTCTAAGCATGGCTAAGCAAATAATTGCACATAGAAGCATATATAAACCCATTGAGCACAAAGAGTGTTCTTTAACCATTTCTAGGAGTTCAAAAACAGCACAGAGGATAGATTATTCAAGGTTGGGGTATTGCAGCAAATGTTCATAACTACCTTACCCAATGTCAAATACCGATATAATCTAAGTTCACATGCAACTTTTTGCAAACCAGGATATTTTCTTCCTCAAATCATGGATTGCAATGTGTTCAAGGATGGAGGAGAAAACTGCCTTGATCAGAGAAATGTAGGCAACCAATCCAACTCCATTTACCGATATGCAATTATCTAGATAGGACACGATATGCAATTAAACACCGAAAGAGCTGAAATTCCAAAATGCTCTAAAATGCATGATTTATGCACAGTGGGTTGGTACTGATCTAAAATATATTTAGGTGAAATTAATTCCTTATTTATTCTTATTCCCATTTTGGGAGTTTTATGAATTTTTAGAAGTTGATCGGTTTATAGTAGTATAGTCTTAGGAGTGTTATAAAATACTTTTTGTAAGTGATTTTTATTATATTAGACTTCACAAGGGTGTGGAGATGTGTTTTTCTAAGAGTTAACACATGAGTTTCAAATTTTTGGAGTTATAATGATTTTCTTATAGATTTTACAAGTTACAACGTGTTTTAGGCATATAGTGTTTTATATGTTCATGACTTCAAGTTGTAGGTTAGAACATGCTACTTTCCTGTTTAAGGTTGAAATAAAAGGTATTGGTTAACTAAAACATTTTTAGTTCACATGGTTTATGGTCTTTCTACCATGGTTCAATTTTATAAACTAGAGATGCTCTAATCTAAACTAGCAAATTATATTTATTTACCGTTTAGAAATTATTATCATGTAGCTAAGTTCCTCTAAATTTTTAGTGGATGCGAATGGAACTATATATGGCTTCACTGGTTCAATCAAGTTTTTATTTTAGGTTAATTAGACCTAAAGGTGTATATATACTATACATGTTTATGTATTACTTAAAAACATTTATGTGTTTTCAATTCTCACTAAAGTTAAGTTTTGAACTATGTCTTCTACAAATGGTGCCAAATTTATTTTACTATGTTTGGAAGCTAACTATTTTTCTGGTCTATAGAAACTTTGTTCATTTCATTTGGACTTAAAAATAAATTTTCTACAAGTTTTACAAATTAAAGGTTGCTCTATGTAGTAAATCCTTATATTGAATATTTTAGATGACTTTTACTACACCTAGTAAGTATATTAATCTTTATTTCATAACATGGAAATAACTGTTTTGGTTGATCTACAGACTTAAGTTTACTCATTATTGAAGCTAAATTGGGTTCTACATGAATTTCTAAAGTTTAGCTATCTAAAACTAAATCATTTTAGAGATAATAGTTTTAGAGGCATTTGATGCAAAGTAAGTAATTACTTTTATTTCACCTTAATCAGAGATTGCATGGATGATGAATCTGCATTTTGGAGTTTTGTTTTTTATTTTTCAAAAATGAGTTGAGATGAATTTTCTATGTATTTTATAAGTTTGTAACATGTTTTATGTATACCTATCTTAGATAAATTTTAGAGACATTATTTGTACATTGAGTTCAAGTTTTTATATTCCTGGATAAAGTTCATAACTTCAAGTAATCTACAGCAACTGGAATCATTCAAAATGAGCTATAGTTGATTTTATATAGATTTTCAACCTTTGTGCATTTTTCTGCTAAACATATATATGTTTGGGCATTTTCTTAATTATTCTCAGATTTAAAGTATGGGGGTCCAGTGTCAGTGAGGGAACCAATATGCAAAAAAGACCCTGAGGTTTTCTAGGATTCAAACCCCGCAGTCCAAAGTATGTGATGAAATCATGAACCAAAATTCATTAAGAGTCCTCAGATTCTTTTCATTCATTACTAATTAGTCCTTGGTTTCCACATGTCATTCTTAACATATTTTACATTTAGACCTTGCAAGATTTAAACTCTCTCTAAGCGGAATTCTCAGCGCCAATGATGTGGGGGTCCGCTGGTCAGTGTCTCAGGCTCTCAGCAAGAGGGCACGGGCAGCAGCCGAGCAGCGGCTACTCGGCGAGCTTCCGCCGGCGCGGCGATGGACTGCGGCCGTTCTCGCGTGCCACCAAAAGAAAAAACATTTCCTAAAGCTCCTCGCGCATCTACCCATGGTTAACTCAAGGTCAGAGTTGTTCGGAATAATCGTGGACAGTGGTGTGAGCGGCGGTGGTTCTTGGGGTGAAAAGTGCATGTGTGCATTGGAAGTCGATTCCGAACGAAAAGGATGCATGCATGTGGTCTTTCTAGCCTTTAGGGATGCTCACCGTGCGGGTCAGAGGTAGGGTGTCGAGGTCTGGCGCAGCTGGGTGACTTGTGGAATGGCTCCGGGCGACGGCGCTCCTCTCGGCGTGAACGACGACGGCTCGAACGGGACGGATGAGCTGCTACAAGGCAAGCATGCAGCGAGGGTTGTGAGGTTCAAGGAGATGGTATGTATGCGTGAGGAATCGAACAATGGCTCCACCGAGCTACGGGTAATCGATGATGACCGGCTGAGGCGATTCTAGATTGGCGCCGGTGAAAGAAAAGATGCGTTCTCCGAGTCCTTCAACATCTCCGGCTGGGTTCTGAGGCGTATTGAAGAGGGAGTGAGGCGATGACGATGGCGGCAGCGGCTTGCTCCGAGGTGGCACGAGGTATGGACCGGACGGACGACGAATGGTTGAAGCGGCGGTGCTCCGGGTGTGTCCAGGGCTGTTGTCGGCGTGGCTTGCGTTCCCGGCGATGCCACTACACGAGAGGGGTTTAGGTCAAAAAGAGGAAAATGCTCGGCATTGTGTGGAGACGATGGGAACGCGAAAGAGATGGAGTGACCTTGACTCAAACGGAGATGGCGATGGTCGTCACCTCCATGGCCCGGTGGTGGAGCGTCGCGGTTGACGGAGAGGCAGAGGACCTGCTCCCCTCGGCTTCTGTTCGGCACTGGTGCTGTTAATGGAGAATGGCCGACGCGTTCTAGGAGGAGTAGAGAGCGAGAAAAAGGAAACCGAGATCGACGACACGTAGTGGCACGCGTCGGCTCGTCGATCTCCCCTCTCTCGGCCTGGACGGTGGAGGAAGTGATGGACAGGGCTGAGCTAGCTAAGGCACTGACAAGTGGGGCCAATCGGATGGAAACTAGGCTAGGAGAGAGAATAGGTAGAAGACTGGGGTAAACTTGATTTTTAGATTAATTTTCGGAATTATTTCTTCTCTAACTTCTGTAACTCCATAATTTTAATGGTGATAGACCAAATTAATTAGGTGTTGATTTTACTGGAGGTAAATGATTACACCTAGATTCCATTTTCTTTGGTTGCACTCCAAAAATAATGGGGTAGACTGCTCCTAAATTAACCAAAGATGGGCTTATTAAAAGGTTTAGATTGAATTTTTAAAGCCTACAACGAGAGGAAATTCTAGAAAAAATATATTAGGCATGATAAAATAATCTAGTATTTGAATAAATTATTTTCATGTTTACTTATGTGCAGTTAAATGAACTTTTGGCATGAAGTATGGCTTTTAGCCGATTAAAATTTATTGATTTTCTTTTAGTTTCTTGCTTTGGACTGATTAATTTGTGTATTAAACTTAGTTATTTTAACTTGTACAATATGTAATAGTGAATTGGCTATGCTAAAACATTAGTTTACATAAATTTTTTCCCCATGATTTTCATCTGCATAAGATTATTTTAAAGAATTTAGAATAACCTTTCTTTGTATATGTGTTCCTACTTCATAATTGCACCTAAATTATTATAGGGATTACATAAACTTCTTTGGCTGAGAAGAAAATGATATTAGAATTTTAATATTAAATCCACATGTTTATCACCCAAGATTATCGTATATTTTTGTTTTAGATATTTTAAAACCCTTTTAGTTTATGCTCATGAGACCTATTATGAAAGCAGATACCAAAATCCAATATACACAATGGACTCAAGTCTAGGCATGCATTATGCACATGTATGCTCAAATGCTTGATGACATTCTGTCTAATGTTCGGAATGAAAAAGGTTTTAATTTTGTTCTCAATTTTAATCTGCCAATTGGCTTAGGTGATCATTCACCTAAGTTTAAAACGGAAATTTTTTGCTCTCAAAATTGGCAGAAGTTTAACCTACCTTCTAACTATTTTGACAAGAAATTGTAAGTCCTGAAATTTCGGGTATTGTTAAGTTTTACATTGATGGAATTGTTCGCAAAAATGCCCGCAACCGCCATTGGGGAAAGTGATCAGGAGCGTACACATGGAAGATTGGCGATGAACGAAAGACCCAAAACCGGTTCGGCCGAACTGGTGGTTTGGCCGAACCCAGGACGGCCCGTTCGGCCCGTTTTGGCCTCGTGAACATTTTTTGAGGCCCTCAACCCCATTGGGCATGGTGGATTGGGGCCATTTGGAGCGTGTTAATTGGGTTTGGTCCAAAACTCCGTAAGTTCGACACGAGTTTGATTCGTCCTCCTCCTTCATGTATATTTCCTCTCAACTTTGGTAGTTTGTCACCTTGCATGTGGAATATACACCAACACTCGTGGAAAATTGTTAGAAATAAGCCCCCCATACCACTATGTTGGATACCATATTTTATTTCATTATATGCAGGTATTGACGGCTTAGATATTATGATTTAAGGGACCGTCAACAGCCCGCGCCCCTCCCTCGTCTCTCCTGGACACTGACAGGTGGGCCCTACCTGTCGGACCTGTCCCCTTCTCAGCGATAGCGCAACCGCCGTCCCAACCGCCGCGTCCAAGCCCACCCGCTTTCCCCAGCTGCTCCCGCGCCCACTTCGCACCCCGCACCCGGCCCCACGTCGCCGCCACTTCCCCCGTCTTCCCTGCCCGCGCGCGCATGTCCGCATGGGCGGGATTTAATTTGAATCCCTTCACTCTCTCTCTCCACCGTCCCCCACGTCGTCGCCGCCGAGAGAGGGGCCGTTCTCCCCTCGCCTTATTAAAAACACTCCCCCGAGCCTCCTGTCTCTTTTCCGTCCCCCCGCTCCTCCAGTGCCCTCTACCGCCAACCGCCACACTGTGCAACCACTCCGTTAGGCTTCGCCGCCGCAAGAGCTACCTTGGCCACCACCTCGCGTTTGCCGGGAATTTCCCACCAAAAACCATTCCCTTGGTTCCTCCGGTGAGCATCTCCATTTTTCTCCATCTCGGCCAGCCACGATAGCCGTCTGGTTGTCCTACTCCACCCCTAATTCCCTCTCCCACCTTCCTCTAACATGTCACCGCCCCCGTCCGCCCCTTCGCCGTCGCAGGTCATCGCCACCGCTTTCATCTCCTGCTCCGGCGCCGTGCTCGCGGGTGAGAATTCCCTCCCCCTCCTTTTCTCTCCCTCCTTAAGCGACGAGCCGCCGGTGACCGCGCGCCGCCGCCGGCTCACCATGGATTGGTCGGCCGGCTGAAGTCGAGCCGAGCCCAGCAGCCGCTTCCCCGCGCCGTCCGATCGGGTCCTCGGCCGATCTGGGCGTTGGTCCCGTGGACTGCGGTGGACCACCCGCGTATCCCCGGTCCACGGGTTGACTGACCTCTTGAGCCGCTGCCCAATGGGGCCCACCAGCCGGCGCCCCAGCCCTCCCCCTTGAAAGCCGTGACATGCAGGGCCCGCTTGCCGGCACCGCCCCCCTTGCTGACGTCAGTCCTGGGGCTTTATTGCGCCATAAAATATTTAAGACCTTTCCTGTTATAGTAAAAAACAAAAATAATCTTCTAAAAATGCATACTAATTCATCCCGTGCTCCGTTTTAAGTCTATTCAGTCTTAGTAAATCGGTTTAAGTCTATCAAGTCTTAGTATATTTCATAAAATCCCCTAGAATCCATTAAAATGGTTTTGGTTCCTGTTTCAGTAGATTATAGCATGTTTTGCTTTGGTTTGTTCGCGTTGATTTTGGCCATTCGTCGCTCCGCAATACCTTGAGGTCATTGCAGAGATCTCATCAGTACGAGAACAACAGTCTGCCATTACCAATTATCATATTGTACCCAATTTACAATGCCCCGCTGCTTATTAAATGTGTTGCTTATTTTACAATATCAGTGTGCGGATTGGGTCCTATTACTCAGCCATATATTATTTCCCTTATGCCATGATAACTCGGGTATCAATTTTGACTAGATGTGGTTTGTTAGGAAATGGTTAGCCATGCTTTAGATCCACTTAGTTCACCAATTAATGCGGATAATTTACATTATTTAGACACTTAGTATCTTGATGACGCTGCTCGAGACATTCAGCCATGTTTCGTTTTGTCATAATTATCAAATGAAATGCGACTGAATTGGTTGGGCTGTGGGGTGCATTTTTGGTTTGCTGGTCGCGCCCATGGCATTTTAAGGCCCCGGTTCACGGAAACCCTGGAGACTTTACCGTGGCCCTACCACAAGCGGGAATGGGTAACTACTTGACTTGTTAGTATAGCTCAACCCTTTCCTAGGCACCGATGCCCAAGGGTGAAGTGTGATGGAGTTGGTCGGCGGGTGTCCATGTTGGTCCATCTTCCGGATTCACCGCAGCCACACGGGGACTGCCCACTCTGGGTTAGGGGTGGGGGTTGAAAACCTCAGCATGGTGTGGATGGTTAAGGGAGAGTTATGTGATGGTCTTGTCACAATTTCCCCCTTTACAGTACATTGGTTGGTATTTGGGGCATGGCACATGGTGAAACGTGTCTTGTGGGTACAGTGTACACCTCTGGCTAGAGTAACCTATTCGAATAACCGTTGCCCACGGTTATGGGCGATCAACCAGATTCACCGTGATTATCAAATCCTTAATAATTGGCTTAATGAACTGGTTTGTAGTTCAGGTGGATTGGTTGGGCCTGTTGCAATGTGGTTTGTAGCGTTTGGACGTGATGGTAATATTGCTTAATTCACACTACAGTTTTACTGCTTTTCAACTACTGTTTTTGAATGCTTACTTCTATGCGAATGAACCTTTAGCCTCCTTTTGGATATATATATTGCATCATTACCTTCTCTTCCGGTAATGATTTGCTGAGTATAGTAGGTAGTACTCAGTTCTTGCTCTCTCTTCCCACACCAAGTTGGAGTTGCTGCTCAGGTTGGAGGTCTCTTCAGGAGGAGTCGGTTTCGTCGCTGCCGTCCAAGGATGCCTGTGGAGTGGGTCGGGCCCCCCCTGCTGCAGGAGTCAAAGCTTTCAAGTTTAGCTTGTTTTTTATCTTTCCGTTGCATTTGTAATATTTTATATGTTGTAAAACGTGGATTCTGTATATCAACAATTGTTGTTTGTATACCCTGACGGTCCTAGATAGGGGTTTTAATGCACATTTCAGCTTAGAAATTCTGGTTCATCGATTTTCTGGGCATTGACATCATTGAGATTTACGAATACGGTAGGATTACATGTAAAATAAGAAACCATGGAATCGTGTGGGAAATATCCTTCCGAGAGGACGTTATTCAAATATCCTACTCGGAGAAGGGAAGGACTGTATTGTATCGTGTGGGGTTCGATGTCTTCGAGTTTCTACTTGAGGACAGATGCATCCTGATAACAAATACATACCCCCTTGAGGGGTACAGGGCCGGATTCCTGAGTGCAAAAACACCCGCCACCACAGAAGCAATCCGGAGGACTTGAAGGCCTATTCGCCGATAGATCTCGTCGAGCTCCTTTCGACAAGGATTCGCATCAGAATCTCGGAGTCAATTGTTCTCTTTTTGTACTTTTGTGGTTTCTTCTATAATCCCTTATAAACTGGATTAGGGTATTACCTTACGGGGGTTTGATCCAAATATAATTCTTGTCTTTGTATGCTTGATTGTCAATCATGTTAGATCATCATACGAACGTACCCCAGACCCCAGAATACGGTCTACGGGTATCCCCCGTCGACAGTTGACGCGCCAGGGAGGGGAACTTGGTGGCTCAAGGTTTCGCCAAGGATGACTTCAAGCTACTCCGACAACTACATTTGGCACCAACTTTGGCTCAGGAGATCCAACTCGGCCTGTTGGTATGGGACCCAAGTCGGATCCATCGTCTTTCCGGGTCTTGCTGCACGCGATCTCATCCATCCAGTACCTGTCAAGGTGATCGAGAACATCGCAAGAAGAGATTCAACAAGGCTGGTCTTGCATACATCAAGACTGTCTGGGACGTGAGCATTAAAGCAGGAGATCTTTGCAAAGTTTGCTCTCCACTAAAGGCAGACCACTTTCAGGATTCTCTTCTCCTTCTCGGTTGTCCCGTCATTTCTTTGTCATTCTGATTCTCGAGAGTGCTCTGATGCTGCTTTCATGTTTCCATTGTAGAGTGCCATATCCTCTCGCGTACTTGCAACGAATATCAGACATGCAGCACCATGGCCCGCTACCAGTTGGACACTGATGCGATTACTACCCCATTCCGACGAAAGGGAGTGATGGGTTGACGCGGCAGATCGCCATTGTACCAGTACACCAAGAGAGGGGCATCGACAGAGCCGACACACATATACCTAAACCACGCGGTGTACATGGATACCCATGATGGAGTCGTTGAGGGAGAGGATGTTCGATTCGGGTTGGGATGCGATCAGCCTCCCTGATGACAACCACCCGGATGCACAATCCACATTGGCAAATAGAGCAGCTTTGGTACGGACCATTGACAAGCTGAGGGACGTGCATGATGGTGCGGCCAAGCAGCGGCCAGCGACGACATGGATGCGTGCACGCTGGAGCGGACACCTTGCCGGCGGGTGGAGGCATAGTTGTGCCGAAGCAGGACGCGTATTGAAGAACATGTTCAAGGTGCAGCCCGCACTGTGACTAGGATGTTGGTGTGGTTCCGGCCGTTGTCGCCACTACTCGTACCCAATACCTCACATCGTCCGGAGAACCCTAAGGTCAGCACGCCGAGGTGGGAATTCCTGATCCACCGGCACGCTACCTCGCGATGACACTGTACTAGTCTCACGGATCCGTAGGCTCTACACACATCCACCAACGCAGATTAGTCTCATCACATCCCAATACAATATACATGCACATAAAGTAGAAAATGGTGGCTCTTATATATAACCTTAGCCCTACCAGGATGCTGTCCTGTCACAAGAATCAATGGAGCAAAGAATAGTATAGAGAAGACACAAGCCAACCGGTAAACAGAAGTAGATAACGTCAAAAAACTGTCAACAAGACGGTGGCACCAACCGGGCAGTGCCACACGACTGCAGAGCAAGAAAGCGCCCGAATGGGAATGCAAGGACCCCCTGCAGAGCAGCCAGCGGGGCAAGCGCCGAGGCTGCAGGGCCCGGCACGTGAAAGAGAAGCGGAAACAACGCGAACAGGGGGCGACTAAGGAAAACGGAGAGTGGATACAACCTATCTTATCCGCGCTGTGTGCGCACGCCGTTCACCAGGGAAGTAGCCACATAAGTGCGAAGGTGCGAGCCGTGGACGACTAAGCAATCAGTCCTAAAAAGTAGACTGGCGTAATAGTCGCAGAAAACATACACGAGTAAACCGTACGAACCACCCACGCGGTGCTCTTCACATGCAAGAAGAGACAAAACTAAACACACATCCAACAACACAGGAAAGACTAGAGAATTAATAGACGTCAATACACGAAGCCTATTAGTGTGTCAGTATAACGGGCTTCAAAATTTAGCTTAAGATTACTTTAGTCGGCACATTATCTTCAAGAAAGAGAAGGGTCGAATGACCGAATGGAAACCTAGTCCAGATCAGTATAAACAAGACTCAGAGAAAGAATCGTGAAGACCACGATCCACTAGGCAGTTTTAGAATCTCGATTACTATCATAGTTATCATACATTAATTAATTTGAGTCAGACCAGCTCACACAGCTCTAGAGTTCTTTTATTGTGTTAGGAAAGACTGTTGAGAGTCCCGGATTATGACTGGTGTATCATGTCTTATTCGACTCTAGCCAAGTTAACATGTCTGCTCCCAATTAAGGACGATAGGTAGTCTCAACCAATGAGTATAAATATGTACACTCGTGGCCCTTGTAAAATATCTCTCTATTCAATTACAACTTTGGCGTATCACCCCCTTTTTATTTTCGTCTCTCGACGAGTTATTGTTTCGAGTTGGCTGCATCGGCTTCGATCTCCGATGAGGAGTAAGGCTTGTTATGGTTGGTTTTATCCACGGGCAGGGCTTCGACACTCTAATCTTGTCGATGTAAACACATATTTATCATATACTTAGTTAATTTTAAGTCGATGGTCTCAATTTAATTCTTCGTGTGATGGACGCATGAGCGAAGCGCAACCGGATTCAATGCCTATATATGATTTCTAACTATTGCTTTGCATATTATTTTGTTTGACTTGTTTTTGGTTGTCATTTAAATGGCAGAGGTTTTTATTCAATCGAAAAGTGTCTTCACCTGTTGCAATGCACCGACATTTTTGCTAGTACTTCTTCCGTTTCATATTATAAGTCGTTTGATTTTTTTCCTAGTAAACTTTATTAAGTTTGATCAAATTTATAGAAAAATTTAGCAACATCTAAAATATCAAACTAGTTTTATTAAATTTATCATTGAAACATATTTTAAACTCCCTTCATTTTATATTGTAAGATTTTTTGGTCTTATCTAGAATTCATCCATTTGATCAATGTATATGTTTGTATTGTTGTCTAATTTATTTAACTCTCTGAATTTGGGGAATGCTAGAAAGTCTTACATAATGTAACGGAGGGAAATAATACGTTGTTTGGGTTGAAAATACTATTATATTTTTCATATTTTGGTTTAAAACTTAAAGAAATTTAAACTAGGAAAAAGTCAAACCTTATAATGTTAAAACGGAGTAAGTAAACTCATATATAACCAAGCTCGTGTTCATAATTTTTTCTGTATTATACACCAAATAATCCTTTTTTATGATTCCACGACAGTACTCTATTTTTGCCACCATTTCAGAGTTCCTTTAGTGGCCAGATAACACCGCAGATTAGACTACTTTATTTTTCCACCAAACCAAAACAAAATAATACGTCATATTAATACGGCGCAACACTGCAAAGTTAGTCTCCAACCGATTTCTGACCTTATTTAAAGTGGTACTTTAGTAAGTAGACCGGTTTTTTATACTCCATAAGCCGATGGAAGCAGCTCTTTGGCACGGGGCCTGGACCCATAGTTCAACGGCACGGCACCTCGCCTGCAAGGTGGAGTCCGCTACTCCCCCCTCCTTCCATACGGTTGCACGCGCTTGTTCCGGAGTCGCGCCGTTAGCCAAGGTTCGCAGATCGAACCCGCAGCACCCCTGACGCGTAATGTGACAGTCATCAGCCATAGTTAGAAGTAGCATGCAACGGGGTCAATTGCTGGACCATCCGCCACATTAGACCACCTCAGCATAAATAGGCAGCAAGCGATCTATCCTCCCATTTTGCTCCGTCTTTGCGTGGCCTCCCGAATGGTATCGCCGAAATCAAGCAGCGCCTTAGATAATCACGTCTGCATGCATCCTGCCGGGGAGGAACGAGGCGAATAGCGGGCTGAGTCTCCTGGTACTGGTAGCGTCGGCCTACCATGTGGGGGTCGGGTCCACCCACGCGGCTTATAGCCCCAGACGTTGACTAGTGTTAACGAAGTCGGTAGCGCCTCGTTTTTGAGGGGAGTGACCCCCGAGATAAGGCGCGGTCTCACGCCTCAGCACTGCCTCCTGCATGCCCTCCCGCCGGGCTATTGCTGACTCTCAGGACTCAGTTATGAGCTGTGTCGTGCTATGAGGGTGAAAGCCGAATGAGTGTGCTTGG
>CM020181.1:19008480-19032853 GCA_009805545.1 Oryza longistaminata
TCCTACAGAACTTAAGTTTACTCAAATTGAAGCTAAATTGGGTTCTACATGAATTTCTAAACTCTAGCTTATCAAAACTAATCATTCTAGATATAATAGTTTTAGAGGCATTTGATGCAAAGTTAGTAATTACTTTTATTTCACCTAATCAGAGAGTGCATGATGATGAATCTGTAGAATTTGATTTTGTTTCAAAATGAGTTGAGATGAATTTTCTATGTATTTTATAAGTTTGTACATGTCTTATGTATGACCTATCTTAGATAAATTTTAGAGACATTATTTGTACAGTGAGTGTCAAGTTTTATATTTCTAAAATAGAGTTCATATCTTAAAGAATCTACAGCAACTGGAATCATTTCAAAATGAGTTACATTTGATTTTATATGGATTTTTCAAGTTTGGGTGTTTTCCTGTTAAACATTTAATGTTTTAGTTATTTTTCCTTTGCATTTTCAGATATTTATACACATGGGTCCACCGATGGGTGGCTGAACCAATATACAAAACGGTCCCTGGGCTTTATATGAACTGCATTTAGATCCATGGGTCCACATGTAAATGGCTGAAGTTTGAACCCTATGTTTTTGATCATTTACAGGACAGTCCTCATCTTCAACCTCCAGCAGCCCGATGGACCGGGAGCTTGGCCATGGCTTTGGCGAGCTCGCCGGCGGCTCGATTGGGAATGAGGTCAAAAGATAAAATGAAGATAACGCTCTCACGATTCCATTCCTCTACTTTGTTCGGTTAGCGGACATCGGAAATGGCGCCGGCGGTGGGTCTGAGCGACGGCTGTGCTTAGGCTGCTACTGCATGCTGCTTTGGGGCCTCGTTTTCGCTAGATACATGCATGCATGTGCTTCATAAGGAGTCCAGGATGCTCACCGAGATGCTAGACAACGCTGGCAAAGCTTGGTGGGTGACGGCGACTCGTGCAACTGCTCGGCGGCGGCAATCTCCTCTAGGTCGACGATGATAGCTTGAACAGCTCCAAGAACTGGCATGCATGCAGTCATCAAGTGTTAGTGAGGTCCCTATGGTGGCGTATGTGCGAGGAATCGAGCAATGGCTCACCGGAGAGGATGGATTCGGCAGTAGCGACGGTGGCAGGTTCAGATCGGCGCCGAGGAAAAAGGGGCGTGTTCTCCGTGCTCCTAGTGTCTCCGATGGTGATTCTTGAGGCGTTACAACTTTGTGCATTTTTCTGCTAAACATATATATGTTTGGGCATTTTCTTAATTATTCTTCAGATTTTAAAGGATGGGGTCCACGTGTCAGTGAGGGACCAATATGCAAAAAGACCCTTGAGGTTTCTAGGAATCAACCCGCAGTCCAAAGTATGTGATGAATCATGAACCAAAATCATTAAGAGTCCTCAGATTCTTTTCATTCATTACTAATTAGTCCTTGGTTCCACATGTCATTCTAACATATTTTACAATTTAGACCTTGCAAGATTTAAACTCTCTCTAAGCGGAATCCTCAGCGCCTAATGATGTGGGGTCCGCTGGTCAGTGTCTCAGGCTCTCAGCAAGAGGGCAAGGGCAGCAGCAGAGCAGCGGCTACTCGGCGAGCTTCTCGCCGGCGCCGGCGATGGACGGCGGCCGTTCTCGCGGTGCCACCAAAAGAAAAAACATTCCTAAGCTCCTCGCGCATCTACCCATGGTTAACTCAAGGTCAGAGGTTGTCGGAAATAATCGTGACAGTGGTGTGAGCGGCGGTGGTTCTTGGGGTGAAAGTGCATGTGTGCATGGAAGTCGATTCCGAACGAAAAGGATGCATGCATGTGGTCTTCTAGCCTTCAGGATGCTCACCGTGGGTCGAGGTAGGGTTGTCGAGGTCTTGGCGGCAGCGGTGACTTGTGGAACGGCTCGGCGACGGCGCTCCTCCTCGGGTGAACGACGACGGCTCGAACGGGACGATGAGCTGCTACAAGCAAGCATGCACGAGGGTTGTGAGGTCAAGGAGATGGTGTATGCGTGAGGAATCGAACAATGGCTCACCGAGGCAGCGGTAATCGATGATGACGGCGGAGGCGATTCTAGATTGGCGCCGGTGAAGAAAAGATGCGTTCTCCGAGTCCTTCACATCTCCGGCTGGGGTTCTTGAGGCGTATTGAAGAGGAGGTTGAGGCGATGACGATGGCGCAGCGGCTTGCTCCGAGGTGGACGAGAATGGCCGGACGACGACGATGGTTGAAGCGGCGGCGCTCCGGTGCGTGCTCCAGGGCGTTGTCGGCGTGGCTTGCGTTCCCGGCGATGCACTACACGAGAGGGGTTTAGGTCAAAAGAGGAAATGCTCGGCATTGTGTGGAGAGATGGGAACGCGAAAGAGATGGAGGTGACCTTGACTCAAACGGAGATGGCGATGGTCGTCACCTCCATGGCTGGTGGTGAGGTCGCTGGTGACGGAGAGGCAGAGGACCTGCTCCCCTCGGCTTCTTCGGCACTGAGTGTTGAATGGAGAATGGCGACGCGTCTAGGAGGAGTAGAGAGCGAGAAAAAGGAAACCGAGATCGACGACACGTAGTGGCCACGCGTCGGCTCGCTCGATCTCTCCCTCTCTCGGCTGGACGGTGGAGGAAGTGATGGACAGGGCTGAAGCTAGCCTAAGGCACTGACAAATGGGGCCAACTCGATGGAAACTGGGCTAGGGAGAGAGATATAGGTAGAAGACTGGGTAAACTTGATTTTTAGATTAATTTTCGGAATTATTTTCTTCTCTAACTTTGTAACTCCATAATTTAATGTGTAGACCAAATTAATTAGTGTTGATTTTACTGGAGGTAAATGATTACACCTAGATTCCATTTTCTTTGGTTGCACTAAAAAATAATGGGTAGACTGCTCACAGAAATTAAACAAAGATGGGCTATTAGAAAGGTAGATTGAATTTTTAAGCCTAAACAGAGGAGGAAAATTCTAGAAAAAATATATTTAGGCATGATAAATAATCTAGTATTTGAATAAATTATTTTCCATGTTTACTTATGTGCAGTTAAATGTACTTTTGGATGAAGTATGGCTTTAGCCGATTAAAATTTAATTTGATTTCTTTTAGTTTTCTGCTTTGACTGATTAATTTGTTGTATTAAACTTAGTTATTAACTTGTACCAATATTATAGTGAATTGCTTATGCTAAACATAGTTTACATAAATTTTTCCATGATTTCATCTTGCATAGATTATTTTAAAGAATTAGAATAACCTTTCTTTGTATATGTGTTCCTACTTCATAATTGCACCTAATATTATTATAGGGATTACATTAAACTTCTTTTGGGCTGAGAAAATGATATTAGAATTTAATATTAAATCCACATGTTATCACCCAAGATTAACTATATTTTTGTTTAGATATTTTAAACCCTTTTAGTTTATGCTCATGAGACCTATTATGAAAAGCGATACCAAAATCCAAATACACAATGGACTCAAGTCTAGGCATGCATTATGCACATGTATGCTCAAATGCTTGATGACATTTCTAGTCTAATGTTCGGAATGAAAAGGTTTTATTTTGTTCTCAAATTTTAATCATGCAATGGCTTAGGTTGATCATCACCTAAGTTAAAACGGAAATTTTTGGCTCTCAAAATTGGAGAAGTTAACCTACCTCTAACTATTTTGACAAGAAATTTTAAGTCCTGAAATTTCGGGTATGTTACAGTTACATTGATGGGAATTGTCGAAAATGCCCCGCAACCGCCATTGGGAAGTGATCAGGAGCGTACACATGGAAGATGGCGATGAACGAAGACCAAACCGGTTCGGCCGAACTGGTGGTTTGGCCGAACCCAGGACGGCTCCATTCGGCCCGTTTTGCCTCGTGAACACTAATTTTGAGGCCCTCAACCCATTGGCATGGTGGATTGGGCCATTTGGAGGTGTTTAATTGGGTTTTTGGGTCCAAAACGTAAGTTCAGACACGAGTTTGATTCTCCTCCTCCTTCATGTATATTTCCTCTCAACTTTGGTAGTTTGTCACCTGCATGTGAATATACACCAACACTCGTGGAAATTGTTAGAAATAAGCCCTACCACTATGTTGGATACCATATTTTATTTCATTATATGCAGGTATTGACGGTTAGATATTATGATTTAAGGACCGTCAACAGCCCGCGCCCCCTCCCTCGTCTCTCCTGGACACTGACAGGTGGGCCCTACCTGTCGGACCTGTCCCCTCCCTCCAGCCGATAGCGGCAACCGCCGTCCCAACCGCCGCGTCCAAGCCACCCGCTTTCCCCGCTCCTCCCGCGCCCACTTCGCGCCCCGCACCCGGCGCCACGTCGCCGCCACTCCCCCGTCTTCCTGCCCGCGCGCGCATGCCCGCATGGGGCGGGATTTAATTTGAATCCCTCTCACTCTCTCTCTCCACCTCCCCCACGTCGTCGCCGCCGAGATAGGGGCCTCCCCCTCGCCTATAAAAACACTCCCCCGGGCCTCCTGTCTCTTTTTCCTCCCTCACCGCCTCCTCCAGTGCCCTCTACCGCCACCGCCACACTGTGCAACCACCTCCGTTAGCTTCGCCGCCGCAAGAGCTACCTTGGCCACCACCTCGCGTTGCCGGAATCCCACCAAAACACCATTCCCTTGGTCCTCCGGTGAGCATCTCCATTTTTCTCCATCTCCGGCCAGCCACGATAGCCGTCGTGGTTGTCCTCTCCACCCCTAATCCCTCTCCTCACTTCCTCTACATGTCACCGCCGCCCGTCCGCCCCTTCGCGTCGCCAGGTCATCGCCACCGCTTTCATCTCCTGCTCCGGCCGCCGTGCTCGCGGGTGAGAATTCCCTCCCCCTCCTTTTCTCTCCCTCTAGCGCCGAGCCGCCGGTGACCGCGCGCCGCCGCCGCATCACCATGGATGGTCGGCCGGCTTGAAGTCGAGGCCGAGCCCAGCAGCCGCTTCCCCGCGCCCGTCCGATCGGTCCTCGGCCGATCTGGGCCGTTGGTCCCGTGGACTGGCGGTGGACCACCCGCGTGATCTCGGTCCACGGTGGACTGACCTCTTGAGCCGCTGCCCAATGGGGCCCACCAGCCGGCGCCCCAGCCCTCCCCCTTGAGCCGCTGACATGCAGGGCCCGCTTGCCGGCACCGCCCCCCTTGCTGACGTCAGTCCTGGGCTTTATTGCGCCATAAAATATTAAGGACTTTCCTGTTTATAGTAAAAACAAAAATAATCTTCTAAAAATCATAACTAATTCATCCGTGCTCCGTTTAAGTCTATTCAAGTCTTAGTAAATCCGTTTAAGTCTATTCAAGTCTTAGTATATTCATAAAAATCCCTAGAATCCATTAAAAATGGTTTTGTTTCCTGTTTCAGTAGACTTATAGCATGTTTTGCTTGGTTTGTCGCGTTGATTTTGGCCATTTCGTCGCTCCGCAATACCTTGAGGTCATTGCAGAGATCTCATCAGTACGAGAACAAGGCAAGTCATGCATTACAATTGATCATATTGTACCCAATTTACAAATGTCCCGCTTGCTATTAAATGTTGCATTATTTTACAATATCATGTGCGGATGGGTCCTATTACTCAGCCATATATTATTTCCCTTATGCCATTGATAACTCGGGTATCAATTTGACTAGATGTTGGTTTAGGAAATGGTTAGCCATGCTTAGATCCACTAGTTCAAATAATGGGATAATTACATTATTAGACACTTAGTATCATAATGAGCAGCGTGCTCGAGACATTCAGCCATGTTTCGTTTGTCATAATTATCAAATTAAAATGCGACTGAATGGTGGGCTGTGGGTGCATGGTTTTGCTGGTCGCGCCCATGGCATTTAAGGCCCGGTTCGCGGGAAACCCTAGAAGACTTACCGTGCCTACCACAAGCGGGAATGGGTAACTACTTGACTTGTAGTATAGCTCAACCCTTTCCTAGGCACCGATGGCAAGGGTGGGTGTGATGGAGTTGGGTCGGCCGGGGTGTCCAGTTGTCCATCTTCCGGATTCACCGCGGCACACGGGGGGACTGCCCACTCTGGGTTAGGGGTGGGGGTGAAACCTCAGCATGGTGTGGATGGTTAGGGGAGAGTTATGTGATGGGTCTTGTCACAATTTCCCCCTTTACAGTACCATGGTGGTATTTTGGGGCATGGCAACATGTGTGGAAACGTGTCTTGTGAGTACAATTGTACACCTCTGGCTAGAGTAAAACTATTCGAATAACCGTGCCCACGGTTATGGGCGATCAACCAGATTCACCGTGATTAGTCAAATCCTTAATAATTGGCTTAATGAACTGGTGTAGTTCAGGTGGCTGAATTTTTCACATTTTGGTCCTTTTGAAAAACTTATTTCGCAAGTAGACCCCTGAAAAAACTTATCCCAGAAATGGTCCTTTTTGGGAGTTGGACGACGGCGCCAGCCACTCTAGCGCCCCAAAAAGGACCATTTCTGGGATAAGTTTTTTCAGGGGTCTATTTGCGAAATAAGTTTTTCAAAAGGACCAAAATGTGAAAAATCCAGGTTCAGGTGGTTGGTTGGGCCTGTTGCAATGTGGTGTAGCGTTGGACAGTGATGGTTAATATTGCTTAATTCACTACTACAGTTTTACTGCTTTCAACTACTGTTTTTGAATGCTTACTCTATGCGAATGAACCTTTAGCCTCCTTTGGATATATATATTGCATCATACCTTCTCTTCCGGTATGATTTGCTGAGTATAGTAGGTAGTACTCAGTCTTGCTCTCTCTTCCCCACACCAGAGTTGGAGTGCTGCTCAGTTGGAGGTCTCTCAGAGGAGTCGGTTTCGTCGCTGCCGTCAAGGATGCCTGTGGAGTGGGGTCGCCTTGCTGCAGGAGTCAAGCTTTCAAGTTTAGCTTGTTTTTATCTTTCCGTTGCATTTGTAATATTTTATATGTTTGTAAAACGTGGATCTGTATATCAACAATTGTTGTTTGTATACCCTGACTGGTCCTAGATAGGGGTTTTAATGCACATTCAGCTTAGAAATTCTGGTTCATCGATTTCTGGGCATGACATCATGAGATATACGAATACGGTAGGATACATGTAAAATAAGGAAACCAATGAATTCGTGTGGGAAATATCCTTCACGAGTAGGACCGTATCAATATCCTACTCGGAGAAGGGAAGGACTGTATTGTATCGTGTGGGGTTCGATGTCTTCGAGTTCTACTTGGAGACCAAGATGATCCTTGATACAAATACATACCCCCTGAGGGGTACAGGGCATCGGATCCTGAGTGCAAAACACCCGCCACCACAGAAGCAATCCGGAGGACTTGAAGCCTATTCGCCGATAGATCTCGTCGAGCTCCTTTCGACAAGGATCGCATCAGTAATCTCGGAGTTCAATTGTTCTCTTTTGTACTTTGTGGTTTCTTCTATAATCCCTTATAAACTGGATTAGGGTATTACCTTACGAGGGGTTTGATCCAATATAATTCTTGTCTTTTGTATGCTTGATGTCATATCATGTAGATCATCGTACGAACGTACCCCAGTACCCTCAGAATACGGTCTACGGGTATCCCCCGTCGACAGTGACGCGCCAGGGAGGGGAACTTGGTGCTCAAGGTTTCGCCAAGATGACTTCAAGCTACTCCGACAACTACATTTGCACCAACTTTGGCTCAGGAGATCCAACTCGGACACCGTTGGTATGGACCCAAGTCGGATCCATCGTCTTTCCGGTCTATGCTGCAACGCCGATCTCATCCATCCCAGTACCTGTCGGGATCGAGAACATCGCAAGAGAGGATTCATCCAAGGTGGTCTTGCATACATCAAACTGTTCTGGGAGTGAGCATAAAGCAGGAGATCTTTGCAAGTTTGCTCTCCACTAAAGGCAGACACTTCAGGATTCTCTTCTTCCTTCTCGTTGTCGTCATCATTGTCATTCTGATTCTCGAGAGTGCTCTGGATGCTGCTCATGTTTCCATTGTAGAGTGCCCATATCCTCTCCGCGTACTTGGCAACGAATATCAGACATGCAGCACACGGCCCGCTACCAGTGACACTGATTGCGCATTACTACCCCATTCCGACGAAAGGGAGGTGATGGTGACGCGGCAGATCGCCATGTACCAGTACACCAAGAGAGGCATCGACGAGCCGACACACATATACCTAAACACGCGGTTGTACATGGATCCCATGATGGAGTCGTTGAGGGAGAGGATGTCGATGGTGTGGGATGCGATCAGCCTCCCTGATGACAACCACCCGATGCACATCCACATGGCAATAGAGCAGCTTGGTACGGGACATTGACAAGCTGAGGGAGTGCATGATGGTGCGGAGCAGCGGCAGCGACGACATGGATGCGTGCACGCTGGAGCGACACCTTGCCGGCGGGTGGAGGCATGTTGTGCCGAAGCAGGAGCGCGTATGGAAGAACATGTTCAAGGTGCAGCCCGACACTGTGACTAGGATGTTGGTGTGGTTCCGGCCGTTGTCGCCACTACATCGTACCAATCTCAATCGTCGGAGAACTAAGATTGTCAGCACCCGAGGTTGGAATTCCTGAATACCTGGAGCATACACTGTACTAGTCTCATGATCCGTGGCTAGTACACACATCCACAACATTGTTATCACATCCATACAATATACATGGCACATAAGTAGAAAATGTGGCTCTTATATATAACTTAGCGGTACAAGAATCATACAAGATAGTTGGCCCAAGTAGCCAAACAAAGAGTATTTCAAATGCAACGGAACAAATATACAAGTTCTTCGGTATGCCCACCTACCAAAACCACATAGGCAACCGACTAGGAATCATCCTAAAAAGAACTATCCTTAGAAACTCCGGTAACCGGCTCAAACACCTGCTTCCTGCAAACAAGACTAAAAACAACAACAAGAGGTAGGTCAATACACGAGGTATTGGTGTTAACGTCAAAATTTAGTAAGATTCTTTAGTGGATTCAGTTAAGAAAAGAAGTCAATTAGCCGATGGAAACCTATCCAGAACAAACCAAGTTCAAGGAGGAATCGTGAAGACCACGACATGGCAGTTTAATTCTATCTATTAATTATATTAATTATGCAGAGTCAGTTAGTTTCCTTTTATTTTTAGGAAAGATTGTTTAGAGTCCGATTATGACTTGTATATTTTATTTTATCTTTAGGAAAGTTTGTATCTTGCCCAATAAGGACTAGTATCTACCCATGAGTATAAATATGTACACTCGGGGCCCTTGTAAAATATCTCTCTATCAATACAACTTTGGCGTATCACCACCCTTTTTATTTTCGTCTTTCTCGACGAGTTATTGTTTCGAGTTGGGCTGCATCGGCTTCGATCTCCGATGAGGAGTAAGGCTTGTTATGGTTGGTTTTATCCACGGGGCTAGGGCTTCGACACTCTAATCTTGTCGATGTAAACACATATTTATCATATATCTTAGTTAATTTAAGTCGATGTCTCAATTTAATTCTTCGTGTGATGACGCATGAAGCGACCGCAACCGGATTCAATGCTATATATGATTTCTAACTTTGCTTTGCCATATTATTTTGTTTGACTTGTTTTTGGTTTGTCATTTAAAATGGCAGAGTTTTTATCAATCGAAAAGTGTCTTCACCTGTTGCAATGCACCGACATTTTTGCTAGTACTTCTTCCGTTTCATATTATAAGTCGTTTGATTTTTTTCCTAGTAAAACTTTATTAAGTTTGATCAAATTTATAGAAAAATTTAGCAACATCTAAAATATCAAACTAGTTTTATTAAATTTATCATTGAACATATTTTAATACTCCCTTCATTTTATATTGTAAGATTTTTTGGTCTTATCTAGATTCATCCATTGATCAATGTATATGTTTTGTATATGTGTCTAATTTATTAACATCTCTATGAATTTGGGGAATGCTAGAAAGTCTTACATAATGTAACGGAGGAAATAATACGTTTGTTTTGGGTTGAAAATACTATTATATTTTTCTATATACTTGGTTAAACTTAAAGAAATTTAACTAGGAAAAAAGTCAAACGCCTTATAATGTAAAACGGAGTAAGTAACTCATATATACCAGCGTGTTCATAATTTTTTCTGTATTATACACCAAATAATCCTTTTTATGATTCCACGATAGTACTCTATTTTGCCACCATTTCTAGAGTTCCTTTAGTGCCAGATAACACCGAGATAGACTACTTTATTTTTCCACCAACAAACAAAACAAAATAATACGTCATATAATACGGCCAACACTGCAAGTAGTCTCCACCGATGTAACGGAGGAAATAATACGTTTGTTTTGGGTTGAAAATACTATTATATTTTTCTATATACTTGGTTAAACTTAAAGAAATTTAACTAGGAAAAAAGTCAAACGCCTTATAATGTAAAACGGAGTAAGTAACTCATATATACCAGCGTGTTCATAATTTTTTCTGTATTATACACCAAATAATCCTTTTTATGATTCCACGATAGTACTCTATTTTGCCACCATTTCTAGAGTTCCTTTAGTGCCAGATAACACCGAGATAGACTACTTTATTTTTCCACCAACAAACAAAACAAAATAATACGTCATATAATACGGCCAACACTGCAAGTAGTCTCCACCGATTTCTGACCTTAATTTAAAGTGGTACTAGTAAGTAGACCGGTTTTATACTCCATAAGCCGATGGAAGCAGCCTTGGCACGGGCTGGACCATCAACGGCACGGCCCTCTGCAAGGTGAGCCCATAGGCCTCCTCCATGTTGAGCTTGTCCGGAGTCGCGCCGTTAGCCAAGGTCCAGTCGAACCCGTGCACTAGCGTGGCAGTCATCAGTGTGACCATCCGCAAGCCCCAACTAAGGCCAGCGCATATTCTCCGTCCTGCTCCGAATGGTATCAGGCCGAAATCAGCACCCTTGACATCCACGTCTGCATGCATCCTGCCGGGGAGAAACCGAGAAGGCTGGTACTGTAGCGGGTCGGGCCATTGGGTCGGGTCACGGGCTATAGCCCAGACGTTGACTAGGAGGGTAGCGCCCTTGGGGATACGGTAGCCGTCCACCTCACACTCCTCTGCAGCCTCCCGAGGCAGTGAGAGCGGCGTTGACGGGTGAAGCCGAAACGTCTCCTTGATCACCGCGGTGAGGTAGGGGAGGCGTGGAAGGTCAGACTCGGACACGAGACGACCCCTACCGACGACGGTGTCAAGCTCATGCTGGGCCTCCTTGAGGACGTCCGGGTGCCGGATCAGCTCCGCCAGTGCCCACTCCACCGTGCTCGATGTCGTATCCGTCCCCGCAGTGAATAGGTTCTATCACGATCCACAAAAAGAAAGAAGAAAGATCATGTCAACAAGGAAGTGGTGTTGCGATAATCTGAAAAGGCACGGTCATCAGGAACTTACCAGGAGCAGAGCTTTGATGTCAGTCTCGGTGATCTTTTCGCCGTCGCCGTCCAGCTTCTGCTCCTCCTGCATCCTCGCCAGCAGCACGCTTAGAAGGTCGTTGCCGTGCTCGCCAGCGGCGACCCCGTCGGGCTGCGCCCCGGCCTTCCTTTCGTTGATGAATCCGTTCATCATGTTGTCGTACCGACGGTGCAGCCTCTTCATCTTTGCCACGACGCCCTGCGGGTCGAGCCACCGGAGCGCCGGCACGAAGTCCCCGACGTTGAAAACGCCGGCGAGCTGCATCAGCTCCACAACCATCTCCTTGAACTCCCTTGCGCCTTCCCCGCCGTCGACGGCGAACACCCGGTGACCGATGGTGGCGCGGGCCAGCGTGTTCGTGGCGCAGACGTTCGCTTCCTGCCCCAGCGCCACTGACGCCGCCTGCTGCCGAGCGAGGTTCCTCACCATGAGCGCGACCTCGCCCTCCCGGACGGCTCGGAGGTCGTCGAGCGCCTTGGCCGAGAAGAGGTGGAGCGCGCACAGCTTCCGCAGGGCGCGCCAGCGCGCACCGTAGGGCGCGAAGACGAGGTCCTGGTAGTTGTACGCGACGTGCTCGGCGCCCGAGTTGGGCGGGCGGTTGCTGAAGTTGGCATCGTGCCCGCGCAGGAACTGCGCAGCCACGGGCGCCGACGCGGCCACCACCACCTCGGCGCAGCCGAACCGGAGCCGGAACAGCGGGCCGTACTGCCGTGCCAGGGCGCACATGGTGTGGTGCGGCTTGTCGCCGAGCTGCGGCAGGTTGCCCAGCACGGGCCACCCGCGTGGCCCGGGTGGCAAAGGCCGCCGCTTCCTCGCCGCGTCGCCGCCGCTGCCGCCGCGGAGGAAGTACACAAGGTACCACACGGCGGCGGACACGGCCAGGGAGCCGAGCAGCAGCGGGAGAGGCACAACGTCCATGACCGTATGATCCGCTCGCTCGTTGTACGATGGGAAATGCGGGTTTAGAGAGGAAAACGCGGACTGGGTAGTTGATATATACACGGTACCCCCGCGTGCTGTGCAGCTAACGAACTACCCTTCGTACCTACCACCGAACAGGTACCAAAGGTTGTTTGCTTGATTCCTTTTCTCCTCATGTCATGTGTGGCTGTGTACTGGTCAAATGACGCAAAACCAGCCCACCTGTTGCAATCACTAATAATTTTATTTTATTTGGCTCTCGACTACTTGGCACATATCATAGAAATCAGCTTGTTTCAAATGAGTAAAGAAAATATGTCACAGCATGTAGTGGTGCAACTTGCACCTTTTTTATCAAAGAAAATTTCATCATTGACACGAGATTGTCCCGGATATCAACAAATTTAATACTCCATCCGTTTTTACCCTTTCTAAATAAATCATGATGTTATTCTTTTTATGTATACTAGTAATTTGCCCGCGCTAACGCTACGGTAATATTTAAGTAAATCTATGTTATTAAAAAACTTATCCATTTCATTAAAAAAATTAAGTTATTTCCTTTGATTTTGTTTTTTTAGCAACATTGACATATTGATTAGTCAGTTATAGTTAATCTTGATTTTTTTCCCTAAACTAAAGCATCAGATGTCAAAGGACCAAAGAGCTGAAATATATAGGAGCTACCTTATGATTCGATACAAAATATGCATTATTAACTGTCTTCATATATCAAATGTTATCTTACGTGGCAATGTGACCAAAGTTACGGATCACATCAATTACCATATTTAGCATTACAAAACAAAGCTAGAAATGATTTGGTTTTACATAATCATTCGGTATGATTTTTGGGCTAATAAAAAACTATTGCTAACAGAATATGACAACACCAAGTCAACAGCCCGTAGGATGTTAGTTAAATTTTCACAGTTGCAGCTTGAGGCCAATCTCGCCAATGAATACACGGTAGATCACTTGGAGCTCAGCCTCGGTGGCAGTTCCAACACCGTCACTCCTCAACAGTGCCCCAAGTAACAATAGGATTCAAAATAAATTAGAGTATTAGATCGAAATTTCTAAAGAAAGTGCAGGATAAAACAAGGAACCTAAAAACAACTCAGATTCAAGACGAATGTACAGTAGACAATGCAAGAAAGAAATTTACAAGAGACCATCAGAGAGTATATATGCACTTCCCTTGCACTATCAGGGTGCTTGACCGCTCGATCTGGTGGTGGTGGCTATCGCACAACGGTTGTGGGAAGGATGACGACATCAGTTGCGAACCGGCGGCACCCTCAGCCTCCACTGCTTATGCCCAGGATTCTCAAATCTCAAAGCGTTGCGAGCTGAGGCTGGGGAAGACCCGGTTTCCGCTGCCTGGGACATCTAACTGCCTAAATAATCAGAAATTTCGGACTGTAGTATGTAACGACAAATGAAATAAGGTGTACCATCAGAACAGTAAAAACAAACTTGCTTGGATTCAAAACCTCAAACTGCTTTTCATCTTGCAAAATAGTTGGAATATTCATAAAATAAAGAACAATAAATTGAATGTCATGATCTTAGAGGGCACAATTGATGTAGGCATAAAGTATTCGGTTAATATATTAAGCCGAAAGGTTAAAGTGTTTTTTTGGGAACATTTCAGAGCAGCACGTGATTGTAAGATTCACCGCAAATGGCTTCCTATTAGTTCATATGGTTTAAACTGTGATAGTGGCCTTAATTAATTTATATGGTTTAAACTGTGATAGTGGCTTTAATTAAAGTATCCAGGAGATCATCTGCTTCTAACACATGGTACTGATTCTGACTGCAATTTAAGCCTAGTTCCTGCACCAGTCATTTTAGGCATCCCATGAAGGCATTTGTTTCTACTTTTAGCCTTCTACTGATTCAGTTTGAAGGAGCTGAATGACTCTGGATCAGCAACAATTACTTAAGCATAAGGACCAAATCTTGATCAGCATGAGTACCGAATGAAAATGATAATCATGAGTACTATTGGGATATTCAAGGTGAAATATAATTCCATAATCGAAATGAACAATTATAGTCTAATGATCTCTTACCATCGCTCATTCTGTCAGGTACTGCCAAATATGTACAATCCTAGAGACAGAACTAACATTTGATGATTAGGCACAATGAAAAGGTTGATGATTAGCCATGGCATGAGAAAGTTCATAACTGGTACTGACTTGCAGTTGACGGCGCCTCTGGATCGGCGTCACTGGTGGAGGTTGGATCTGATGAGATGTTTTTTCTTTTTGAACGAATGATCTGAAGAGATGTAGGCATGCAGCAAACACCATATATGATCGAGAAAGGAAGAGCCACCAACTGCAAGCAAAAGCAGCACCAACTGATTACTACATGCTTGCTTACTGATCATATATGTGCTTTGAAGGAGAAATTAATCTCCTGACCTAGTAGTAATAAATAAATAAAGTACGGAAAGATTAAACCAAAATATACATCCATACATGCAAAAAGAAAATCAACTGTAAAGATTCCTAGGCTCGTAGCATCTTATCAGTAATGACTTTGCAAAAAGAATCCCCAAGAAAGACGAGCAGCAGTACATTATATTCCCATTTAATATTTTTCTGGTCATGTTTCCCACACAATTAAATAATGTTATAGTGCTTCTGGCCATTAGACAAACTGACTCAACTAAAGGAAGTACATATTCGTAATACATAGTGCACTGCATTTTAAAGCAATTAACTAACATTTTGTTCCAACCCAACCAAATCTCCAAGTAGCAAACACACAAGCATATCTAAAAGGACACAGATCAGATGACATTTATTAGTGATTCCACTAAGAGCAGAAGCAGAAGTAAGCAACGGCGGACATAATATGAAGAGTAAAGTCCATCATCGGTCCCTAAACTTATACCACTGTGTCATTCCGGTCCCTAAACTCGCAAATCGATCGTTCAAATCCTCAAACTTGTTCGACTGTGTCATCCCGGTCCTTAAACTTGCAGATCACTCGTTTAGGTCTTCCAACTTGTTCAGTTGTGTCATCCCGGTCCCTAAACTTGGATTTGAATATCATCTGGGTCAAATAGGACGTTCTAAAGACTTTATATTTAAAAATAATTCATAACTTTTTCATGTGAACTCTAATGAAGACAAACTTTATATCAAACTTGTAGCCCTCGACACGATCAACAACTTTGTAGTTGATTTTTTTTTTATTCTAAGTCATTTTTTGTCCCAAGATGTAATGTTAAAATCAAAATTTCAAAAGCTATAAACATGCAACAATATTTTGGGATCCTAAACAGTTTTAATTCAAAAATTTTTCAACTACAAAGTTGTAGGTCGCGTCGAGGGCTATAATTTTGATATAAAGTTTGTCTTCATTAGAGTTCACATGAAAAAGTTATGAATTGTTTTTTGATATAAAGTTTTTAGACCATCCTGTTTAGGGACCGGGATGACACAACTGAACAAGTTGGAGGACCTAAACGAGTGATCTGCAAGTTTAGGGACCGAGATGACACAGTCAAACAAGTTTGAGGACCTGAACGGTCGATTTGCGAGTTTATGGACTGGGATGACACAGCGGTACAAGTTTAGGGACCGGTGATGGACTTTACTCTAATATGAACATTGCACAATTTGGGCTAAGTTACGGCAAAGGAAAGTTTAGCTATGCTGCTCCATAATCCATGAAGATTTCAAAATGCATCTATCACTCAAAAATTATTACCTATATCAATCCTCCTGAACTACTATGGTATAATTCCACATCTCAACTCGCCAAACTGCTCGATCAAAATAGACATAAACCACCTTAAGATGCCGCAGAAATGTCTGGCAAACTTGTGTTACAACAAAATAACCCAAGAAATCCATGTGCTTCTATGCTCTTCCCATCAAATTTTAAGTTTAGTTAAAGGATAGAAGATCACTAATTTCAAGTTTGATTTTCTTTAATAAAGCCATTATCAGTTGTTAAAAACCATTGACTTTGTTGTTAACAGGTAAAGAAGTGTATTTTGTTTTCGGAGAGCCTGTTTTAATCTATTTTCATGCAAGCATTACTCAAGAGTTTTTTTTTCCTTCAATAAATGCAATGTTTTTGGATTGGTTTCAAATATTATGCTTTGTCCTTAGCTAAGATTATGCATATTAAAATTGTCTTCTTCTAAGATGAAACGCTAAGGCCTGGTTTAGTTCCTAACTTTTTCTTCAAACTTCTAACTTTTCCATCACATCAAAACTTTTCTACACACACAAACTTCCAACTTTTCCGTCACATCGTTCCAATTTCATCAAACTTCCAATTTTAGCGTGAACTAAGGGTGTGTTTAGTTCACGCTAAAATTGAAACGATGTGATGGAAAAGTTAAAAATTTATGTGTAGAAAAGTTTTGATGTGATGGAAAAGTTGGAAGTTCGAAGAAAAAGATTGGAACTAAACCAGGCCTAAACACACCCTAAGAATTTCTCTTTGGTACCTTGAATAGTCTTTTCAGTTTGCACAGATTTGGAAGCAGAGAAAACGTACTATCAGTCTTACTATTTTAAATTAAATAGAAGGATCATAGTGAACCGAGCACCGAAAGTACTACGTACCCAAAAAATTCATATAATGTATGTTCAATGGTCAGACCTAACTAAAAATGCACTGCATAATACATCGCATGTTTGCGTATCAGATTATACAGTGAGAGGAAATGCAATGATTTGAAACAGTTAATGTGAAGGAAGTAATAAGGAGAAGACACAGATAATCGATGCTTCATATCGACTAGGAAAGAGAGAAGGGGAAGCGGTGGGGGAGTAGGGTTTCTGTACCTCTTGGCGGCGGATGGGATATGGGTTGGAGCAGATCGGCGAGGCAGGCGACGGAGCTCTGGTGGCACGAAGGAGATCGGCGAGGTTCGTGCACGGAGTTATGGTGGTGCAGAGGAGATCGACGAGGCGGGCGACGACAACTCAGGGCGACGGTGATCTGGGGCGGCACGGACGAGGGTGGGGGGATAGCGAGGGGCACGGGTGTTCCGGCGGCGCAGATCGGTGGTGCCGCGGGCTTGGGTGAGGGGAGCGCGGCGGGCGTTGGTGTTCGGTGTTCCGCGGAGCGAATCAGTGGCGGTGCGGCGGCGATTAGGGTTAGGGGAGGAGCACGGGTCACGTGGGAGGGGGCGCGGGTCAGGGGTGAGGTGGCGTGGATCACGGGAGGGGGAGGTGGAGGTAATTGCTACCGTCCGATTACCGCAGATGTATATGGGACGTCGGATTTGAGTAACGAGTAACTTAGGCGTAAGGGCATCACCAATGTATATGGACCAAGTAGTCCATATAGGTGGGACCCACATAAGTGGTCTTTTGTTATTTCTATTTTCACAATGTATATAGATAGCAATTGACATTAAGATGGGACCCACACTCTAAAAAAATTACTTCCAAATGCTATAGTTCTCTCATGAAAGAAGCAAAAGGAGAGTATATTTTAATCTATATGGGTGGTCTTTATAGCTATGAGTAGCTTATCATATGACTCTTTCTAATGCCACCTCCCACAATGGTAAAGGTACCCATATAGAGTTATAAGGACTGCTTTTTGGTCACATTGTGGATGCCCTAATAACGCTTGGGTGCTTCAAAAGCAAGGAAGTGTAGATAGCCCAGTGGTGGTGTCGCAATCCAAGGCACAGGAGTTCTTTTTATGTGTTCTTCTGAATGTTCACGTGCCTTTTACAACTCATTTTATTTTTAGACTTAGAGGGAACAAATACAAGAACCAAAATTATACGATTCATGATCAAACTTAACAATACTACCACCAGGCTAGCTTCACTTGTTCATCTAACGTGGGCTGTGCACGGTTTTAACACTCATATCAGCGCCAATCCATTTGGCGCTGAGCTCGTGTCATGGTGGACAAAAATCTCAGCGCCAACGGCGGTGGCGCTGGGACGTTTTAGCTCAGCGCCAATCCTGATAGCGCTGAGGTCACGGCCTATTCTTGAAATTAGTTTTTGGCACGGTTTATTTTTAAAATAAGTTTTTTGAAAGGGTCAATTTGTCAAAATTACGGGATTTTAATTTCGTGGGTGGTTTAAGAAAGTCGGCCTTGAAATTAAATGCAGAGCTGTAACCAATCCATCGATCGGGGTCGTAGTCCATCGACAGAAATTATTTAATTTCTCGGTGGCTCGCATTTCCACTCTCTCTATATCTTGTGTGGCGCACTTGAAGCTTAGCTTTCAAACTCTCCATTAATTCATGCAACAAAGCCCTACAAATATGTGTTAACGCAGGCACAACATTATTCAGTATACATACTCGCTCGATCTCGTAGTAGACATCGCTACACACACATATATATACATACATTAATAACTAATCATCCGTCGATCGACGCCGGCCGGCGGCGACCGATCGATCGAGATGGCGAGAAGAGCGACCGCGCGCGGGGCTGGGCTGCCGGCGCCGTTCATCGTCGTCGTCTCTGTGCTGCTGCTGGGATCGCTGCCGCTCCACGAGGTCGCGGCGGCGGAAGACGAAGATGAGATTGGTGGCGGTGGTGGTGGTGCGCGCGGCCCCCTTTGGCGGGGGTGCTGCAACCAGTATAAAGAGCGAGGGGAGCCAGGGGGTAGCTACACAGGGAGAGGGAGGTTTGGACCTTGCATTCCTACGCAGCCATGCCCCAAACCAATACCATAGATGCCAGGCACCAGTGGTGATCAGTGTATATAGTGGGCGTGGCACTGATCGATACGCACACGTACTATACGTATATATACGGTTATATATATACGTAGGTACTCGATCGCTCTCCCTCTCCTAAATAATATATCCCTCCGTTAAGTTGTCCTTCCGTAACTCATTGTTAATGGCAATATTAAGTACTCCCTCCGTATTTTAATATATGACGCCGTTGACTTTTTAAGACTATTCGTCTTATTCAATTCTTTTATGCAAATATAAAAATACTTATGTCATGCTTAAAGAATATTTGATGATAAATGAAGTCATAATAAAATAAATGATAATTACACAAATTTTTTGAATAAAACGAATGGTCAAACGTTTGATAAAAAGTCAATGGCGTCATACATTAAAAATATGGAGGGAGTATATATTACCAAGTACGCCAATAGCACTACGATTAATTGGAGAGTTACGTTTGTTAGATGACGAACTTTATATCAAAAAATAATTCATAACTTTTTCATGTGAACTCTAATGAAGACAAACTTTATATCAAAATTGTAGCCCTTGACGAGACCTACAACTTTGTAGTTGAAAAGTTTTTGAATTAAAACTGTTTAGGGTCCTAAAATATTGTTGCATGTTTATAGATTTTGAAATTTTAATTTTAAAATTACATTTTGGGACAAAAAATGACTTAGAATAAAAAAAAATCAACTAAAAAGTTGTAGATCGCGTTGAGGGCTACAAGTTTGATATAAAGTTTGTCTTCAATAGAGTTCACATGAAAAAGTTATGAATTATTTTTAAATATAAAGTCTTTAGACCGTCCTATTTGATCCAGATGATATTCAAATCCAAGTTTAGAGACCGGGGTGACATAACTGAACAAGTTGGAGGAACTAAACGAGTGATCTGCAAGTTTAGGGACCGAAATGACACAGTCGAACAAGTTTAAGGACCTGAACGGTCGATTTGCGAGTTTAGAGACCGGGATGACACAGCGGTACAAGTTTAGGGACCGGTGATGGACTTTACTCTTTATAATAAGTAAAGAAGTGTCATTATGCAAAACGAGAAAGTCATCAGTGTAGGATTAATTGAGTTTTAATTATTTCAAACTTGCAAAATAGATTTATTTGATATTTTTAAAGCATCTTATGTATAGAAAGTTTTCGCACGAAATGTACCGTTTAGCAGTTTCAAAAGCATGCTAACGAAAACCAAAGTAGAATTTGTATCTAGGCCAAACTTTTTAAAGTTTAACCCAGTTTATAGAAAAATGTAGCAACATATATTAATTTTATTAAAACCACCATCAAATGTATTTTTGTAGTATATTTATTTTATGTTGGAAATGTTGCTACACTTTTATACAAACTTGGTTAAGCTTGAATAAGTTTAACATAGCACGGACCCAAAATGACTTATAATATATAACTGGGAAATGAGGGTATTAATTAGTACTCCCTTTGTCCCACAAATAATCAAACCCTATATTCCCAAGGTGAGTTTAAGGAAAGATGCAAATGACCAAAATGCCCCTAATTAATTGTGAAGTTATATTGGTGAATGGGTAAGTAAGGGGTATTGAAGGAATAAAATTTCTATAGGAGCTACATGTCCTAAGGCATGACGTAAATTATGTTGGATCATGGCAATTTTCAAGAGTTGCATGTCTTTTCAGACCGGAATAATAAACTTGAACATATTCTGGACCCTACATCTATTATATGCGTAATTGTTGAAACACATGTTTTTTAGTCTGATTTGCATTACCAAAAAGGAGTAACATTAAATATAGTCGTAGCGTAGCACGTGCATATTACTAGTGTCCTAAGTGTATCCCCTGAGCATGAAGCTTAAAACAGCAATCTAGGTAACTTAACTACTAGGAGAGACCCATTCAACAGCAAAGTGAACAACAAACAGAAACCTCATTTGCCAGATCTGTCTGAAATAGGAGTAGCTTGCAGCTTAGCAGCCCTGCATAATGCTTTGGTATAAATCATCATTTGCCTTATATAGTGGATAACTGGATATTTGCGCTACAAGTATGCCTGGGGCTTCATATGCAATGCTTAATGGTCAGTGGCTTGGCATACCATTTTATTCATAAGGAAAAAATGTTGATAGAAGAACAAACCACTAGCTAGGATGCAGGTAGTATGGCCTAGTTTAGTTCCTAACTTTTTCTTCAAACTTCCAACTTTTCCATCACATCAAAACTTACCTACACACACAAACTTCCAACTTTTCCGTCACATCGTTCCAATTTCAATCAATCTTCCAATTTTGGCGTGAACTAAACACACCCTATGTTCATCAACTGCATTGCACACAATGTGATGCAAGTGGCTATCACAGTAAGAGACCCAACCCAAGCAAAACAAAGATATTATGCCTAATGTTAACCGATGTTCCAAATTGCTAGGCAATTCAATGAATGGATAATCTAGCACACCATTGTAGAACAATTTGAGCAAAGGAGCCATTTCCAGTTGATGACACGATCTGCAAGCAGTATCATCTAGCACAGATATAAAAAAACAGCACTAAAAACGCATAAAGGATCAGCACTGGAAATTTCATTAACCATAGTCTAGATCAGAAGATCGGCACAACGTTTTTTCATCCGATTCTTCAATTTCTTCAGTACCAAGCATAAAACCCATAGCACCTCAAATCTGATAAACCCTTGCCTAACATCACGAGAGAGTAAGAGAAAAATGCAGCAACAACTGTATCTAGGTAGGCGAACATTACGAGAGAGCAGTAGCGAAATGCAGCAGCAACTGAATCTAATCTAAGGTAGAATTAGGCAGAGAGGATGCGAGCAATTGCGGTACGTGCCACGGCGACCGCCTCGATCGACGATCCATCAGGTGCAGAGCAGCCTCCGGCCGACCTCGAAGGAGACGTAGGCGTCGATGCAGGCGTACCGGATCTGCTCGTTGGAGAGGCAGGAGGCGTCCCAGCGGCTCATGGTCACCCTCTGCGGCTTGACGAGATCGGCTCCCATGACGGCGCGCACCACGGCCTGCAGGCCGGCCTGGCGGAGCTCCGGGCGGCCCAGCCTCTGCGCCGCGAGGGGGCGCAGGTCGATGGTGTTCGCCACGGTGAGGCCGTGGTCGTCGCTCAGCCGCTCGGCGTCCTTGTCCACCCCGACGCCGACGAAGGAGTCCTCGGCGCCGGCGAGGAAGCGGTGGAGGGAGCGCGGGACGTAGTCGGCGTAGAGGAGCTGGAAGATGAGGCACCTGCGGTCGACGCAGATCTGCAGCAGCGCGACGGGGTTCTGCGCGGGGCCGTAGCTGGGGCGCCACTCGGAGCATAATAGTAGGCTATAAGCCGGCTAAATGCTGAGTTGTGGAAAGAAGAGAGGAGAGAGAGAAGAAGCGGGTTGTAAACTAACAGCCGGCTTGGACACAAGAACCAAGAAACTCTGTGAGAGAGACAAGTGAACTCTGTATTAATTGTGAAGAGCTAACTATTAGAGCACCCGCAATGGTAAAGTAAGGTGCTCTCTATAAAACATGTATATCTCAGCAATAGACTAGATTAATAGTAAACCACATCAATAGTATGTCTACATGGGTATCTATAGCTCTCTCATGCATTGCCTCGTTTTTCTCTATAGACTATGTCTAAGTTAGTAGATAGCTTTGCTCTCTCTCTTCATTTAATATTTTCCAAGTAGGAAAATATGCTGACATAGATTTCTTGTAGAGAGGTTATAGATAACTATTGTGGGTGATAGACTAAGAGAAGGCTATAAAGAACCTTATAGCCAACAGGTCACCTGTATTATTAGCGTTGCTCTTACACGCGAGCGGTGGTAGCGCGTGGAAACAGCTGCTAATTAATGCCCGGTGCAAAAACAAGCGCTCGCTCGTTTCTCTCTCTTCGATTCTCTTCCCTTAATCTTTTTTTTTTTTACTGGATTCTCTTCCCTTAATCTTGAATTCGGATGATGTGAGAAATTTTAGAACCTGCTTAATCATCTTATTTTACCTCCTAAAATATGTCCAATGTTCTCAAGCCGGTGTTATAGAGCCCAGCCTAGCATGACCCGGGCACGACCCATAAGACTCGGGTCATGCCGGGCTGGTCCAAAGGCCCGACAGTCCATCATGCTTCTCTATGGAATAAGTATGCTTTTCCTCCCTCATCTCCTCCGGCTATGTTTTATATGGCTGGAATAAGTTTATTTTGTATAGCTCTTCTCTTTAGACCGTGTCTTATATGACTGAACTAAGTCTATTTTGGGTCCCTCAACTATTTTTCTCCCCTACTCATTGGACCGTGCCATAACGAGCCGGCCCACCATGCCAAGGCGTCGGCCCAGACACAACCCGACTATCGGACCAGCTTGGCACGGACCCGACACCAGTCATGCTTGGACCGAGCCAAATGGTCATGCCGTGGATCAGGTCGTCAGGCCTTATGTCTATAGCCGGCGCTACCTAGTAGGTGAGATTGGGACTTCTCTGATTTGATATGCCAAATTAGAAGGACCTTTTTTATAGATGGCCACAACGCCCGTGGTCTGACGACTCGGCCCAAGCACGACATGGCACGACTAGTGTCAAGCCTGCGCCAACCCGGTTCAACAGTTGGACCGTATTCGGACCGATGCCTTGTCACGGTGGGCCAGCCCGGCACGACACGGTCTAAGAAAATAGTTGACGGATTCAAAATAGACTTAATTCAGCCATAAAAGGTATGGCCCGAAGAAAAGAGGGATGTAAAATAGACTTATTCTTGCCATATAAGACACAGCCGAAGAGTTGAGAGAGGGAAAATATACTTACTCTATGAAGAAGCACAATAGACTATCCTGTCTTCAGGTCGGCCCAACATGACCCGAGTCTTATTGGACCGTGCCTGGACCGTTAGTACAGCCTGTGGGCGGGCACGGCCCGGTCCGACGGGCCGTGCCCACCCGACTGATCTCAGCTCACGGTCGTATCTGGGCCGGAGACCAGATTTGGCCATCTATAGGCCTTTTCTATCCCAGAGCACACTCATAAGTTTTCTAGTCCCAGAGCACGCTCATAAGTCAAACAAATACTCCCATCCTTCTTACCATTTCTCTGGTTTGCTCATAAGTCAAACAAATACTCCCGTCCTTCTGACCATTTCTCTGGTTTAAAAATTTATTTGTCTTATTTAAATATTTTATATAATTAGACTATGTTTAGATTTTAAAAACTTTTCGCAAAAACATCCCATTGAATCTTTAGGTACATATATAAAGCATTAAATATAGATAAAAAGAAAAACTAATTGCACAGTTTATATGTGAATCGCGAGACGAATCTTTTAAGACTAATTAGTTCATGATTAGCCATAAGTGCTACAGTAACCCACATGTGCTAATGACGGATTAATTAG
>CM020181.1:19043542-19062694 GCA_009805545.1 Oryza longistaminata
AAATATTAATATATCTATTTATAAATATTTAATATTATAAATATTAATATATGACTTTGATCAAAGTCAAAATGACTTATAACTTGAAATGGAGGGAGTATTTCTTTTACACCAAGATCAAAGTGCAGTTAACTCGTTTATCATGTGACAAAACCAACGAATATGCAACTAATAAGTACTAAAATAATTTCTTAGGGTTCTGATTAAAAATTTAATATAGATTTAGATTTTTGAGAGGACGGCGCCCCCAGTCCAAGCTCTACATCCATACAGTAGGCCGACCGCTCCACCTATTTCTTAAAACCTATGAAAATATTGTATTTTTGCAACGGGTAACCGACTGTCATAAGCTAATCACTTCGTAATAATCGATCTTCTTAGGTCATCGGACCCTGCCCATCAGTCATCACTACTTAGGCAGTCCGTCGAGGCTGAAATACGCAAATTGCATTCAATTGGGAACGTCAAAACATCGTATGCACAAATTTTTAAGACATTTTAAAGTATCTCACATGTATGGCAAGGAATCATATTGAACAGCTAAAAAATATATTAAAGATCAAACTCGATTTCAGGGAAGAGCCTAAGGTTGCAGGCTTGCAGCCAGCAGCTTTAATTTGGCCGGTCAACGGTGAGTTCACTAGCAGAGAACTCATTTTTTATACAGTATAGGTTGGAAACTCTATGAATCCTGGTTATAACAACTATGATTAATAAATTGAGACACCGGTTAAAATAACCTGTACTAAATATATACTTTCTCCGTTTCATAAGGTAAGTCATTCTAATATTTCTCACATTATTACATTGTGAAACGGAGAGAGTAATAAATAAAAAGTATATATGGGATGACTAAAGAGAGAAGATGGCTTAAGGGAGAAGATGGCTTAGATAATGGTTATGATGTGATCCACGAGAAAACGATGCGTCGCTAGAACTTCTCGTCTGGATGGGTGTGAGCTTGGTGGGCCTGCTCGATTGTTCGGCCGTACGTGGCGTTTATGCGTACATCTTTGCTGATCCAACGTGTCGTCCAACGGGCGGAGAGACGTCCTGCTTACGAGAACCTTACCCCAACACACACTGTTGCATAATATGTCATATGTGCTGGTTTAGGTTTATAGGTGCTGGATTTTCATCCGGCACCAATTTATCAGAATCATCAATAGAAGATACCGGCACCTATAAGAAAAAATAAGGCTCGCACAGGCTTTTAAAAAAAGAGAGCTAGCTCGAATCGAGTTAAACTCACCACCGTGTCATGCCCCACATCGAGTTGCTCTCATTGTGCCTCAAATCTAAATTGAAATCCGCAAATCAAAATTAGATCATCAAGATCGATTGACATCACAGAATGAATTAACATATTCAACAACAAAAATCATCCAAAAATCCAAAAAACATTCCCAACAGAGACTGGGGAGGGCTTCTCTGCTTTACCAGGGCGTCGCGCCCTAGCCACTGCCTCCCTTGCCGTTGCCTCCCCTCTCGCCGGACATGGCGGAGGGGAGGACATCGCCGCCGCCCACCACCACCCCTTCCGCCGGATCTGGTGGAGGAGAGAGCGCCGCTCGCTACCGACGTCGCCTCGCCTGCCACCGTTGCCGTATCCGCCATGGGAGAAGTTGTCGCCGCCGCCGCCGAATGCGGGGAGGAGTACGGGGTGAGAGAAAGAGACAGGTGAGAGTGGATAAGGATAAGGGTGACAGAGGAGACGGATAAGGATAAGGGCATGCGATCAGCTTGGCCAGTTCGGCTCGGTTTGGGATGGATGCCGGCAACTATAATAATATATTATGGGTGTCAGTTTTTAATTAACTGTATAATACATTAAATGTGTAGTTTTTTAAGAAAAAATAGGCACAAATAGCATAAGTGCCGGTTAGAACTGACACCTATAGTTGCTTAAAGGTGCTAGTTTTGAATGTTTTCAGCCTGCTAGAGAGGTGGAGCTAGGCTCAGTCTGCTACATAGCTGCACTCCAGATCCAACTCTTGAAGCTACATTTTAGAGTTGGAGCTCTACCAAATATGCTCTTAGTATAGTGATAGATAGATAGATATATCCAATGGTCTAAAATAATTAGTTCTAAGAAAATTAATTGGTAGATATGTTGCTATCATTTTCAGAATTATTAGGTTGGTTTTTCTAATTTATTAGAGTGTCACGTGATAGTTTTGGTGCTATTTAAGAGCCCTATGTGATGGCTGGAGAGCATTTGTATAAAATTTAATGGATTTTTATTATATAATAGATAAATATATATATTTTTATTGAAATGGTATGTAGCTTAGTGGTTGTAGTGACCTGAGTAGCATCCTAAGGTTCTGAGTTCAAATCTCCATAGGATCCTAATTTAAAAAGACTGTATGTTGGTTGGATATAGAGGCCAGATAAAAATACTCTTCTCTGAAAAAATAGATAATAGGGACATTAAATGTAGAATGTTGAGGGGAGTAGGGGTGGGTTTTTGTTTTTATCAGGTTAATTGGTTCGGTTTGCTTGTTTTCTTCATAGATCAGTTTTTTTAAAATATTAGCCGAGAAAAAAAATACAAACCGAGCCAAAAAAAAAAACGGCTCTGCTAAATTTGTGGCGCCGCAATTTTACCTCGATTTCAGTCGATTCTTTGACCCACACGATTGACGCCGAGATTCGTGCTCTTGTACATAACCACTAGAAATACGATAACTTCACCGAGCAGATGTGTTACGTTGGGGACTGCTACATGCTCGTACACATTTACACATTGGTCAAAGTAAGAGACCATACACATGAGAACACGTAACGAGAGAGCGATAGTTAGTGTTATATAATTGGTTCCTACTTACACTATAATTACATACTATTTACATATGTAATTTTAGAACTTACATATGTAATTTTGAGACTTACAGTATAAATACATTAAAATTACATATGTAATTTTAGAGACTTACAGTGTAAATATATTTTGACTATTTTTTTATGAAAAATATGTCACCATATAGATAGATAGTCAAAAAAAAAAAAGGACGAACAAAATGGTTTCCTTTTTTCGGGGTTTGGATTTTACGGAAGTACTCGGGTGAGAGAGAAGGCACAGCTACTCTCGGAGGATCGCGACTCGCAAAAGAAATCCCAGAAAAACGTGTGGTGTGGCTGCAGCCTGCAGGTTCTTGTTTGCCTCCTCATCTCCTATGTGTGGGCTTTTCTGTTTAGTTCCGCAAAAACTTTTCCCAAAAAACATCGCATTAAATCTTTGAACAAATATATGGAGCATTAAATATAGATAAAAAGAAATTAATTGCACAGTTTGCATGTAAATCATGAGACGGATATTTTGAGCCTAATTAATCCATGATTAGCTATAAATACTACAGTAACCCACATGTGCTAATGACGACTTAATTAGACTCAAAAGATTCGTCTCACGATTTCTAGGCGAGTTATGAAATTAGTTTTTTCATTCGTGTCCGAAAACCCCTTCCGATATCCGGTTAAACGTTCAGTGTGACACCCAAAAATTTTTATTTCACCAACCAAATAGACCCTTAGACTTTAAAGTAACGAGATCACAAGGGACTTTACAAGCAGATCGGTTTATACGGTGTCCTCGGTTTTTTCCCTCTCGCAACCGAGAAAGACGGTGAACACCGAAGTAGAGTACTAAGACCAACTCTAATAGAATGGCCAAATGGCTGGCCAAGCTAAATTTTAGCAAGTACAGAGAAAAAATGCCCTCCAACAGTCTCTCCATCTAGTTAACCAAGCCATCTGGATGGCCAAATCCCACCTCTCACTGGCTAAACTTAGAGAGTCGCTCTGCCTGGCTATTCGTGGGCCCCACCACTCCCCCCTCCCACCCCATCTATCTCTCCCCCGGCGAGCAAGAAGGCGGAAATGGCGCCGCTCGGTGCCGCTCGTGAACGGCGACGAAGGCATGGAGGAGAGGGAGACGGAGCCAGCTGCCGTCCCCGGCTGCGACCGCGACCGCCGCCGCCGTCCGCGTCGTCCCCGGCCGCGAGCGCCACCCGCCGTCCGCGTTCTCCCGTCCGCGAGCGCCGCCGCCGCAGCCGTCCGCGTTGTCCCCGTCCGCGAGCGCCGCCGCAGCCGTCTGCGTCATCCCCTCGGCCGCGACCGTCCCGCCGTCCGCTGCCATCTCCAGCGCCGACCGCCGCCGGTCCGTCCCGCGCCATCTCCAGCCGCGGCCGTCGCCGTACCCAGTCGCGACCGCCACCGCCGGCTCCAGCCGCGACCGTCCCGCCGTGCGCTGCCGTCTCCAGTCGTGACGCCCTTTGCTCAATCGCCGTCTCCTCGTGGAATGCTAAGAGAAGAGGAAGAGGAGAAAGAATGGGTATAGAGGCTAACGCATGGGTCTCGCTGTCATACACTTAAAATAGAGAAGATGGATAAAGAGACTGCTGAAGTAAACAACGAATTTGACTTGACAAATGAAATGTTGAGTTCCAAATAGATATTTAGAACGTCGAATTTAGAGAGACTGCTAGAGATGCTCTAATAGGAACCAAACGTTCCACCGAAGAAAAAAAAATAGTTCGGTTCGGTTCGGTGGTCGGTCTTGGGGAATTTTTTTGCCCACCCCTAGAAGGGAGCAACACGACCCAAGCTATAAATGTTGACTACAGTTGTGCTGGTGATCACCATCATTGAAATGGACTGTTCACTGCGATCACGCACCATACCGCATTAATTAAACTCACCGATATTTTTGCATCGATCGTGTCAGAGAGCTGAGGGAGCCATGGCCATGGAGAAGAGCCGGGTCCTCGTCGTCGGCGGCACCGGCTTCGTCGGCCGGCGGATCGTGGCGGCGAGCTTGGCGGCGGGCCACCCGACCTACGTCCTGCTCCGGCCGGAGATCGGCCTCGACATCGACAAGCTCCAGATGCTGCTGGCCTTCAAGGCGCGGGGCGCGCGGCTCCTCGAGGCGTCGCTCGACGACCACGAGGGCCTCGTCGCCGCCGTCCGGCAGGCGGACGTCGTCGTCTCCGCCATGTCCGGCGTCCACTTCCGCAGCCACAACCTCATGCTCCAGCTCAAGCTCGTCGAGGCCATCAAAGATGCTGGAAATGTCAAGGTGATAAATTTATTTTTTATGGCAACTCAACTAGAAGTAGTACATATCTAGAGGAACATGATAAATCATATAGTTAGTAAACCTGTGGCGATTTTTGTTGACAGGATTTTTTTTACTGAAATTAGTTTGTGTTGTTTTACTGACAATAATTTGTGCACGTACGTCATAAGTAAAAAGTTTTGTCATATATAGTAAATTTACAAGATACTCCTATAAAGTACTAGGATAGAGCCTATTTTTTCCATTGAATTTTGCTTGGATTCTTTTTTCACTCCAAATTACAAAACCGGTTGTTTTTCATATTCAACTTTCAAAACGGGAGAAATAACTCTTCAACTCATATTTTACAGTGGTTAATTGATATGATAGTCTTCCAGTGGAAGCAATCTCATCCGCATATGCTTTCATCTTTCCAATGTACTCAGAAATTGACATAGTAGTACCTTTTTGAGTGTTGGTGAGAGCGAGCCTGATGTTGATGGAGCGTGCACGTGTTTGGGACCCAAACAAGTCACCAATCACTTGCCATGCCTGCGCTGAAGATTTTGCACCGGCGACCTGGCCCAGCATGTCACGAGGCAGGGACGAGAGCAGGAACCCAAGAACTTGTTTTTCATATTCAACTTTCAAAAGGGAGAAATAACTCTCTGTGTCATATTTTACAGTGCTTAATTGATATGACAGTTATTTTCCGCCAACATGAATTTCAGTTAGGTATATTTTAGGATTTTATACCAAATTATGTGACATCTACATTAGTAAAATATGAAAATTAAGAGACCGAAATACCAAAACCATCTCCATTTGAAACAAAAACATAAAAGATATATCCCAAGGTGGTACTCATCCATTTCTTAAAGTTGAGAGTGAGAATATAACTGGTTTGGTATTTCAGGATGAAAGGAGCAATGTTCAACAGTCCAGAAAGGACTTTGCCCATTCAAGAGCAACACACTATTTCCTCTACCCCATATATAGATACATAGAACTTATGCATATACACTACATGATTTTTGCAAAATGCTCATGATTAACATATATTTACTGTGCATAATTCTACGCGACCAGCGATTCCTGCCATCTGAATTCGGCATGGATCCATCAAGGATGGGAGACGCTCTAGAACCTGGGAGGGTTTCATTTGATGAGAAGATGGTGATAAGGAGAGCAATTGAGGATGCAAACATCCCCCACACATATATTTCTGCCAATTGCTTTGCAGCTTACTTCTGTCCTAACCTCTGTCAGATGAAAACTCTCCTCCCTCCCAAAGAGAGAGTTGGTGTGTATGGAGATGGCAACGTCAAGGGTAAATTAACACTAGCTAAGCTGTTGTTTCATTGCATTAATTTCCAGGTGTTGTTTTGTATTTTTCTGCCGGGAACAGTTAAGATTTGCACCCTTTTCCTGTTGAAAAGTTCAGACTTGTCTTTGAAACCAAACATCGAATCGATCAATTGTTTTAAGACTTTGTGTGACCAAGACTCTGGTGCTTATGATTAGCAATTACCTGTTTTGGTAACTGGTACAATTATATATTTTTCAGTCTTGCTCTGTTTCAACTTCCAAGTTTGTTGGCCCTCCGAAACCTTCATTTCATCTACACTGTATTCACCTTACAAATATTTTCTGCCTACGTTCCATTGCATCTACTAGTATTTAACAGAGCATAACAGGATTGCTGCACTCTTTTTCTCTCCACTGTTTACCACCTTTTCCGCCTGAAACTTTTCCCGTTGTAAATAATGATGATTTCTTCTCTAGTTAGTTCAAAATAGTATGTCCTATTAAGATATTTGTATTATAGTAAAAATGATCAAACACCAATTTGTGTTGCTTCGTTTACACTCGACAAGATTTTGGTCAAACTATAGGAATTTTCTCGAAAACAAAACTATAGGAATTAAGGCCTACTGAAAACTATTCTTCAGTAATAGTACAACCAGAAATATATGAAGTAAATATAAGTGCACTACAGAATAATGCAGAGCATTTGTTTGAAATTTCTACTACTAACCAAGCTGCAATATTGCTCTATACAGTGTTTTTCGTGGACGAAAATGATGTGGGAACATATGCAATAAAATCAATCGATGATCCTCGCACCTTGAACAAGACAATATACATAAGGCCTCAAGATAACTGTCTCACTCAGAACGAGTTGATCTCAAAGTGGGAAACACTCACTGGGAAAAGTCTTGAGAAATTCCACATACCTGGTGATGAATTTTTGGCTTCTATGAAAGGTACCTGGTCAAACTAGAATATGTGTTTGGCTTTTTACTGTTTTCGATGTACAATTTTGACAACAATTTCTATTATAAAAGGTTTATAAAATCTAATAACTTTACGGGATACATAAGTCCATCTAAAGAAGATATACATATACTATTTTTAAGTTTAAAACTAAGCATTTTAAAATTTATCAGTAGTTAAAGTTCTAAAAGTTTGAAAAAAAAAACTAAGCATCCTATATCCGGGTTTTTTCAATACCATTACTCCAGGGATGAAATTTCAAAACATATGTGGTAGTAAAAAAAAAAAAAATCAAATTTACAACTGATACGCAATTGTCGATGCGTGCAGATTTGGATTTTGCTAGTCAAGTAGGAGTAGGACATTATTACCACATCTTTTACGAGGGCTGCCTGGCAAACTTCGAGATTGGTGACAATGGTGCCGAGGCAACTCAGCTCTACCCAGAGGTTCAGTACACCCGCATGGATGAGTACCTGAAACGCTATATCTAACCGGTTCAAATTTATAGCATCTGCTTGTCAAATTTAAAGATTGTAATCCGCATATAAGCATCCCTGGTCGATCTTCCCCTACCAGAATTGTTCAACGACAACATGCCTGCTCGAATTTATGGTACTAGTACATCCCCTCTTGTTTGTTGACTATGTTGTACTATCAAGTTGGATGGGTGGAAAGTTCACGATGGTTAGCATGTTCATGTTCAGACCTGTATTTTAGAACATTGAATTCTCTCATATTCCTGCTTTACATGTATTATTCCTTGCTTTAGTGCAAGGAATAATCATATTCCTGATTGATGTGTATGTGCCGCTTCCATGCTTCTTTCTTGAACTGCTTATGTGCCGCTTCCATGCTTCTTTCTTGAACTGCCAACACTTTAATTAGTAACATTGGCAAGAGGTCCTAACTCCTGTGGAATGCTGACGAAATTAGCATGCAGGAACATCTTAATTGACTGAATAATATGCACAGCCGCGGCCGCATCATCTCGGAGGCGGACATCCCGAACCTGCCCTATCTGCAGGCTGTCGTGAAGAAGTCGTTCCAGCCGGACCAGCTGATGCTACTGCACAAGGCCAGCGCCGTTGTCAAGATCGCCGGCTACGATATCCCCAACGGCGCCAACATTATTGTCCACTGCAGAGGAGTATAACCAGAAACTGAGTTTGAACTCCCGAGAGAAATATGAACATGTCATGAAATAGAGAAGAAAGCAGTAAAAATCTACTTGTCATGTCCAAACTTCTCAAGCACAACTGAGTGGAAAATATCCCGGAAAATATATGTTGGTGTCCCGCATGGCTACAGGAGATGACCGAACATAAAGACATGTAAAACCACTCTGAATAATACGACGCAGGGGATATGATTACTACTGGCTTTGTCCGCGGTGTGGAGGCAGTGAGCTTGCGCGGAGGCAATCACTAAGCTAACGTTACGACGAAGAGAGAACGTGTGGGTACAGACTACGTACAGAGGGATGAGAAAGAGGATGCGCTTACTGCTCATCGGCAACGATGGCGGCGTGAGGAAGCAGCAGGACGCTAGTGCCAATGTGCCATTGCTCGGTGCAGGAGGTGCGGCGGCCGAACTCGCGAGGAGATGGGTTCACCGAGGGGAAGCGGAGGGAGATCGAGTTCTTTCTGCCTGGTCATGTCGGTGCGGGAGGAGAGAGGAAGGGGGATTGTTGGGTGCGGTGTAGTTGAAAGCGGAGAGGCACGGTTGAGGGGGAGGCCGGTGGTGGTTAAGTGGATTCGGCGGTGGCGTGTGGAGGGGGAAAGACAGCGAAGAGTAGCGCAGCCGCAACGTGGGATTATATTACTTTCATCCATTGCATCATGCTCACGTATGTTAGGGATCCAGGCGAGCGCGAGGGGATCGTGGTGGGCGGCGGTTGGATCGGCACCTGAGGCGGTCTCGCCTTTGCCTTGGTGGTTGTAGCGCCGGAGGGACGGATGCTGGTTGAGGAGGGTGGAAGCGGCACGGGGCGCACGGCGGTGCATGGAGGGACCGCCCTGTACGCAACGGGAGCGGAGGCGGCGCAATGCGGAGGGGATGGAGGGCATAGGCGGCGCGGCGTTGAGATCGGGCAGGAGACGCTGGGAGTTGGCGTGCGATGTGGAGGAGGAGGTTACAACTTCGGAGGAGTGATCTGAGCTGTTGGATCTGGCTGATCGGACGGTTCACAATCGACGTGTCTGTCATGGTTGCAGTCACCGTCACCACTATGATTTTTTAAAGTAGTATATATATAGAATAGATAGATATAGATAATGAAAAGTGATGGTCAAAGTTGTTTTTTTAGGCCATACTTTTGTCCAAAACGATAAGTATTATCAACCCGAAGAGAGTATGCATTTTGGAGACGGTGTAGTTGATCTAAAAAGGTCAGGAATTATGAAGTAGTGGATGATGCATCCAAGCCACCGATCGATTTGAAGGATGTACACACACATACATACATACATACATACATACATACATACATACATACATACATACATATATATATATATACATACATATATATACCCACCTCCCACTTTAGTCAAAGGTCAGTCAAAGCACCCCCACGTCGGTCAAACCGCCTACCAACTCTCCCCACCATCCACCTCTTCTCAACTCTCGTCTCGCGGAACGGTGCAGTAACGCGATAACTATTGTGCAGTAACGCTGTGTCTTACGTGCAGTAATAACATTCAAATATAGTTGAAATATAGTTGTTGTGGAATGGACAACTGCAGCACGTCAAAGGACGTGGTTCTCTTAACAGTGGTTGGAAGGAAAAAAACAATTGTATTGCATTATGAAAATTTTTTGGGGATCCCCCTATTACATGGCCCTAGGGGGCTATTTATAGCCCCATTACAGGTTCCCTCTCTTAGGGTCTAGGCCTTACAGGGGAATTTACATGGTTACCCTTGTGATAGGGACATTATTAAGGGTATACAGTGTCCTTTACATGTTTGGGCCCTTATTGGGCTAGGTAGCTAGGCCCGTTCGTCTACCGAAGTCCTCCGAGAGTGCGACGGCCCGCTGGGCCTCCTCAAGGAGTAGTTTGATGCTTGACGAAGTCCATGTCTTCGCCCCAGAGCCTTCGCCCATACCACCTTTCGCCCGAGTGACCATCGGACAAGGTCTCTTCCTGGTGAAGCCCGCGTATTTCGAGCCACGGCTTTCGCCATGTGGCTTTCACCCATACAGTTCTTCTTCTCGACCTTCGCCGCTTCTCTCCGGTCTGAGCTTGTCGCCTAAGCTTTTGGTTTCGGTAGTTCCGGCCGAAGGCCCTTCGTGGTGTACCTCCAACAAGCCCCTCACGGGCAAGGCTGAGTAGGGAGCTTCGGCCGAGACCGTGCAAGTCATATGGTAATGGTATACCATGAGGCGCCCCCTTTCGGTTGATGTTCCTGCCGAAACCTACTCCGCGTGCCTGCAAAGTGAATAACTTGCTCTTGTGTTAATAGAAAATTTTTTGAGAGAAAAAAGTTTCTTCTGTGTTCGCCAATGAGTGGCGAATGGTTAGGCTTTTCCTTATATTACTATGAATAGTAATGGCCCCCATGGGCCTTGCATTCTCTTTTGGCCTTTTATTGTTTTCCCTTGGCCCGATAGGAAATTACCGTTCCGTCTACCCTTGGACACGTGTCGGGCTTTGATTGGGCGAAAGTCAAACTGTCGGGGAGGGGTTTATATAACCATGCCCCGAGTTACCGCTTTCCCCCCCTCTCGCTTTTTACTCTTACTGCTGCCACGCACTCGCGCTCTTAGTACTTCGAACTCTTCGCCGTTCCGTGCTCTTACGCTTGTTGTATCGGCTTTGCCTCACTTTTTCGACCACTCTCCCTTTTTCACCACGGATTCGATGGCTCCTCGCAAACCCGCCAAGGCCGGGTCAACTAGCGAAGATCCCGACGGTCTCGGCGAAGGATGGTCGTGCTATCTTGGAAAGTCTCTTGTCAAGGAGGCCGACTTGGTCGAGCTCGTCCTATCTGGCGTTCTTACGGAAGGCCAGGAGTTTTGTGGGGGCGAAGCCATCATACCTTCGCCTGGCGACGGGCGAACAGTCATCTTTGTTGCTTTCCTTGCCGCCGGGCTTCGCCTTCCGTGCGACGACTTCCTGGCGTCCGTGTTGGTGATGTACGAGGTTAGGCTTCCGCAGCTTAGCCCGTCGGCTTTTCCCAAATTAGCCGTTATTGCCTGGATGTGCCAGACATGCGGTTTCGATCCAACCGTCGAATTGTTCGCCATCCTATTTACGGCGTCCGCTACGACCAAAGACGTGCACACGCCAGCTGGGCCAAGGAAGACAATCTTTGGCTGCGTCAACTTTATGCCTGGCCGGTGCCTGCATCTATGGCGAAGTGGGAGCGAAATTTGATGCTGAAGTGGCTCTACATCAACAATCCCTACCCCGCCGAGGACGACAAGGCGAATTGGCTTCGTTTTCGGCGTCTTGCCGTCTCCATTGTCACGAAGCCTACCGTGGAGGTTGACGGCACCCTCGAGTCCCAGCTCATACTCCTTCGCAAGGTTGTGCGGCGGCTGAGTACCCGCGACCTTTGTGAGGAGTTTTGCCTTCTTCAGATTTCCCCCCTTGCTCACGACTGGGGGGTTTCTGTTAGTGAGGGCGAAGAGGTACTCAGCCTTCCCCGCTTTGTTCTCCCTGCCGGGACCGAAAGTAAGTCTCGCTTTCGCCTTCTGACGTCTGTTTTCTTTATGGAGATGCACTTCGGCCTAATTTGCCGTTTTCCTTTTCGTTTCCTTTTTTAGTTCGCACCCTAGATGACGCCGAAACGGAGACGTCGAAGATGGTTGGGGTTCTGACCACAGCTGAGTTCGCTCGCCTGCTTCAGCGCCAGACTGACAGCCGGGTGAACCGGGTTTATGCTGGCGAACTGCCGAACCGGTCGATCCCTTCCAAGACCGGCGACGATGATGTCGGGACGTCGAGGAAGCGCAAGCGGGCCGTCGCGAAGGGCGGTCAGGTGCGAACTCATTGTGCCGCCAAGGACGCGGCCGAAACCGATGGTGATGGGGAAGAGGAAGACGATAGGGAGGCCGGATCTGAGGAGGATGACGATTCCCATGGCTACACTCCCAGTCTGACTCGGCCAAAATCCGGGGCAGGCTCGTGTGTTTCTCTCATGTGCCCGCAAGAAGTTGCTGGCACGAACGCTCTTTTGGCGATCTCCAGCACTACGGCGAAGCCGGTGGTGATCGCTAGGAAGAAGAAGAAGAAAGGGAATGTGGTGCAGGTTGGCCGTGTCTTTTCAGATAGTGAGGGATCCGACGAAACGCCCACCTCGCCGGTCCTGCGACGCGCCTCTCCTCAGGGGAGGCGTATGTCTCCGCCGCCTGCCAGCGACACCGAAGCACCGACGGGTGGGAATGCTTCTGCACCGGCCGTTGGGGCAAACGCCTCTGGGGACGAGCGGGTTGAGGCGGTTCCTTCGCCGGCCCGTCATCGGGAAGGGAAGGCCCCTATGGTCGAAATGACCATGTCTGACGTGACGCTCACCGCCCCGCATTTCGTTCCCGCGGATTTCGCCACGCGGCAGGAAATCACCCCATTTGTGGATGGGGTGTGCCAAATCATTGCACCATCCGACGGTCTTGGGCTTTTTACCGAACTTAACGAGTTCGGCGAGGGTTGCGCGGCTGCGGAGAGCCTATTCATGCGGGTGTGAACTTTTTCTTTCGCCAGCAATAATTTTTCTCTCGTTTCTGCCGCATCATAATTGACTCGGCTTTTCTTCTCTAGGGTCTTGCGGCGCACTTAAGTGCGAAAAAGTCCACCTCGGAGAGGCCGGATGGGTATCGGCTTCGTCTGCGGAAAACTGGGGAAGATCTTCGCCACAAAGAGGACGAAAGACGTGTCGTGGCGGACACCTTAAAGAAGGCAAATGTAGAGAATAAGTCTCTCACGGGCGAAAGCAAGTCTCTCCACGCCGAGCTGGAGGCGGCGAACGAGCGGGACGCCGAAAGAGGTCGTCAGCTTATTGCGGTCGAAGAGAAGATCAAGTCCCTTGAGGCTCGTCTTGTCTTGGCCGAAACTGCTGCTACAACTCTTGGCCAGGCGACGGAGTCCGCCAAACAAGCCTGTTACACCCTCAGGCTGGCACTGAACGATCTCAGTGCGGGTGAGGAAGGCGTTCCGGGTGACGACGGGACGGCATTCTACTTTTCTGAATTTACGCAGGAGGCGGCCGGCTCAGTCGTCGAAGTGGCTGGTGCCTATGGAGACTGCTACGCACGGGTTTCGGCGGCCTTCGTTCTTAGCCTCCTTCACACGCACGGTTGTGACCATATCAAGAATTTTCCTGACCTCATGAAAGAGGATTGGCCCGATAATTCACAGTGCTCCGGGGCGGCCTTGAGGGCCTTCCGAAAGTGTTTCTGGGAGGATGGCGGCCGGGATTGTGCGAAGACTCGGCTTCGCGAGAATCTTGAAAAGATCGCGAAGGACGAAGAAGCCGCTGCTGCCAACACCGGAGGGGACCCTGGGCCGTCGGAGCCGGCTGCCGGACACGGGGGCGAAGGCTACGGAGGCCAAGACCACCCTGAGGTGTGAGGCCCTTCGCCCTCGTGTGTCTTTTTCTCTTTGGCCTTTTAGGCTTTTTGGTAGTCCTGCTATGTATATAGGTGCTTTGCATGTTCGGCCTTGAGCCGTTTTCATCTTGTAGCCACCAAGACTTTTATTTTATTAATGAAAAAATTAATGTCTTCGCCAACCTTATGATTTTGTTGGAAAGTGGGATTGATTTCATCCGTATTTTCCTTTTGTACTTTGTTCCTTTTTGCCCTGTTGGCAGGTTAGTGGCCGAAAAATATGCGTTCGGTTTCCCGTTGGAGATTGGCGAAATAGGAACGAGAAGTTCGTGGCGGTGAAGGGCTTGCCGAAGACCAAGTGTCCATTTCGGCCCGTTTACCGTGAAATGTTAATAAACGGCAACAGCTACAAGGTTATACATGTTGCCGGATGGATGCGCGCGCACCCAGGTCGAGTTTTGCAGGACTATGACCGTTATTGTGTAGCGTGCCGCGAAGGTAGGGCAGTTTTTTGGCGAGACTTTAAGAGGTCGTTTCGCCAAGAGGCGATCGCCCGTCACCGTTATAGCTTAGCTTGCGCTCGGACACCGTCCCCTTTAAGGGTTGTGTACAATATCAGCAGCGACGACGAACCCAGTTCGCCGGCTTGGAATGTAAATGAGGGCGAACATGTAAATGGTGATGTAATTTTCTTATGATTTTTTCCTCACGTAAATACAAGACATTTGTGATTTTGCCTACTCGATACTTTGTGAATTATTGGACATATATTCATGCTATTGTTCGCATAGTCACTGTCGTGCTTTCGTTGGGTTGAAACATGCTGGCCCCTCTGCGTGCTATGGCGAAAAGATATGTTTTTTTTCTCAGCTCTGTTCTTTCGTTTTCGGCTCGTGGCAGGCGTGCTACTAGGCATCGTGGCCCGTGCGTAAGCCGAGTATAACGGTGTTTTGATATGTGTTTTCAAAATTCGAGCTGTCGCGGTTTCAACGTTCGGTGAGCTATGCTTCGACCGATTCGTTTCGCCCCCCTGGCGTGTTCGCTGATCAGGCGTTTGCGTTGGGGTTTTTTTGGCGAAAACATCATTCACGGAGAAATAAAAAAGCGAAAAGAACACAAAAATATTTATGCTGGTTCGGGCCTCCAGGGTGGATAATAACCCTACATCCAGTTTTTTTTTCTTTTTTCATTTTCCTCTTTTTTTTTGTGCCGAACGGCTTACATAATATGCACATATTTACAATTGGCGAATCGGGTGCCACCCATATTATACATAGAACCGCCTAAGGGAAGCGGCGTTCCAGGAGTGGTCGAACTCTTCGCCCTCCAATGTTGTCAGCCAAAAAGAACCCGTTCGAGATATGTGCTTGATCAAATATGGTCCTTCCCACTTAGAATCCAGCTTCATGACTGCTACCGGGTTCGCCTTCTTCCTTAGTACGAGATGGCTAGGCTGAAGTTCTGTCGGTCGAACCTTTCTGTTATAGGTTGCCGAAGTCCCTTCTGCTTACTTGCGCATGTGCTCTAGTGCTTCGACTCTCACCCCCTCCAGGTGTTCGAGTGACACTTCACGTCCGTCTTTGCCCCCGGAAAACATCACCCTTGGTGGGTTAGCCCCTAGCTCTGCCGGCGTCATTGCCTCATCTCCGTAAAGGAGCATGAAGGGGCTGAACTTTGTTGGCCTCGTGGGGGTCATCCGAAGGGCGCAGAGAACAGATATCATTTCGTCTGGCCATTTTCCCTTCGGCGCCCCCTCAAGCCTCTTTTTGAGTGCCTCGAGGATTTTTCCATTCGCTCACTCGGCCGCCTTGTTCGACTGCGGGTGTGCGACCGAGGCGAACTTGATTTCCAGGTTTAGCCCCTCGCACATTTCCTTGATTTTTTCAGAATCGAATTGCTTGCCATTGTTGGTGATGAACTCCTTCGGCTCCCCAAACCGGCAGATGATGTTTTTTCAAACAAACTTCTGAACTGCGGCTGTGGTTATGGTGCCAAGGGGTTCGGACTCGATCCATCGGGAGAAGTACTCGATGGCTATGATGGCGAACTTGTAGCCATTTCGCGCCATCAGGAATGGGCCAATGATGTCTAAGACCCATCTTGCGAATGGCCATATTGGCGCAATTGGCTGCAGGTCGTACTGCGGTGCAGTTTGGCTTCGGCCATGCCGCTGATAGTTTTCGCATTTTTTGATTTGCTTAACACATACTTTGAGTACAGTTGGCCAATATATGCCCTAGCGAAACACCTTTGAAGCGACGGTCCTTGCCGCCTGGTGCGCTCCGCACACTACCTGGTGTATTTCCTTTACCATTTCTTCACCTTCGGGGAGAGAGACACATCGAAGCATGGGTTGTAGCATCCCGGTTCGGTACTATTACCCAGAGATTAGCCCGTACTTCGTAGCTCTGATTTGCAACTGCTTCGCCCTTGCTTCGTCATCTGGCAGCCATCCCTCTTTGAGGTATTTGACGAAAGGCGTTCGCCAGTTGTCTGGGTGTTCGCCCAGCTCAACTTGATCAAGATTGATAGATTAAATAGACCCCGGGTGTACATATTTATACCCATGGGTTGATACAAGTCCTTGTCGGACAAGAAAGAAACTATCCTAAAGATAAAAGGAAAACATAAAGTCCTTATCGGACACTAAACACACTTTCCTAAAGATAAAAGAAAACTAACAAACTATTCCTAATTAATAGATAAACTGCCATGCCGCATCCTCATTGAACTCGGTTGCTTATGGATAAACTTCCTTTAGTAGATTGATTTCCTTAACCAAATATAGCAGGAATCCGACTATTGGCAACTTGATAACTCCCATCGGCTGATTCCAAGATGCTGCAGCCGATAGTGATTTTCAGCCGATGATGACTTTAGGGCTTACCGAATTTCACTGTTAACAGGTGTCCAGCTGAACTTTCCAGCCCCTTGGAGGGTTTTGAAGAAAGGCAAGCCTCTTTCGGCTTCTTTTGACAAAAATCGACATAGTGCCGCAATTCGCCCCGCGAGCTTTTGTACTTGTCATACGCTCGTTGGTGGCTTCATTTGCTGAATGGCATCGATTTTTTCGGGGTTCACTTTGATGCCCCGTTCGGACACCAGGAAACCCAACAACTTACCAGTGCGAACACCGAACACACATTTCTCTGGATTCAGTTTCATGCTAGCTGCTTGGAGGTTGTTGAAAGTTTCTTGCAAATCTGATGCGTGGTCGAAGCCCTTGCGGCTTTTTACAACGATATCATCAACATGGGCTTCGACATTTTGCCCCAACTGCGACCCCAAGACTTTGTATACTACCCTGGCGAATGTAGCTCCAGCATTTCTCAGGCCGAAAGGCATTCTGAGGTGACAAAAAGTGCCGAAAGGCATGATGAAATCTGTCTTGGGAATATCTGCTGGGTTCATGTGAATTTGATGATACCCTGAGTATGCGTCCAAGAAACTCATGAGCTCACACCCCGCAGTCGAATCAACTAACTGGTCGATCCGTGGCAGAGGGAAGTTGTCCTTCGGGCACACCTTGTTGAGATCCGTGAAGTCAACGCACATTCGCCACTTGCCGTTCGACTTCTTCACCAACACTGGGTTGGCTAACCACTCTGGGTGGTCAATCTCTTGTATCACTCCTGCTTTCAGCACCTTGTTCACCTCTGCTTTCGCTGCCTCTTAGCAGTCTACCGACATTTTCCTTAGTTTTTCTTCTTTGGCTTTGCTTCCGGCTTGACAGCAAGGTGGTGCGTGATGAGATCTGGCGAAACACCCCCCCACTTCATCTGGTCCCCAAGCGAAGATATCAATGTTCTTCTTGAGCACGACCAGAATACTATCAACTTCTTGCTCGATTAGGTCTCCGCCAAGCGATATGATTTTCGTGGGTTCGGAATCATCTATGTGTCGCTGGACAACCTTGTCGTGGGGGGCGGGTTTCGCTATTTGCTTCGCTTTTTCTTGCCCTTCAACTTCCAGGGTATGGACTTCCCTACCGAAGGGGGCCACTGCCGCGGCCGAAGGCTGAGAACCCTTCACGACTATCACACCGGCTGGGCCGGGCATCTTGAGCTTGAGGTAGTTGTGATGAGAGACTGCTTCGAACTTTGTCAAGGTGCCCCTGCCGAAGATGGCATTGTAGTTGTAGGGGATATCGACAATGTCAAAGAGTATTTCTTCTTCCCTTTTGTTCTCTTGCAAGCCGAAGGCAACTTTGATTAGGGCTTGTCCCAGAACATGCACCGCGTCGCGCTCCAAAGCCTCTGAGTGAAGTCGGTGCTTGAGATAATGCCGAAGTTGGCAAATCCATCTTGGCATATGTTCCAGCGAACATGACGTTAGTTGAACTCCCTCCATCAATCAAGATGCGCTGGACTTCAAAACCAGCCATCTCTGCCGAAATGACTAACGGGTCCAGATGTGGGAAAAGGACTCCTTCGGCATCTTCTGGCCCGAAGGATATTGGCTGCGACAAGTATCTTGGGGCCCCGTCACCTGCTGAGACAATGTTGTGCACGGCTCGAAGCCGCATCTTTTTTTGACGTTTCGACACTTGTGAGGGGGGATCCGATCTTGTAATGACCTGAATCACTCTTCGCTGCACGTCTTGGCGCTGTTCTGCCTGAGGTGCCTGGTTTTTGGCCGCTTCACGCGGTACTTCTTCGACCCTCGGCTGCTGCTGCCTTGGCGCTTGAGCATTGCCTTGCTGCCGAATGTTTCGGCATTGCTCGGTCGTGTGCGAAGAGCGTCCATGAAAGGCACAGTACAGGTCCTTCTTGATCTTCTTGCGAAGGGGTTGTTGTTGTACGCCCACCTGCTGGGTGTCGAATTCTTTACAGAGGGCCTGTACCTCTTTGACCGCCATCACCGCTTTGCCAGCTCGCTCGGTCCTGAATTTCTTCCATGTCATGGGTCCTTGGTTCGGCCTCGGATGCTATACTTGGTTCGCCAGGTGTCACACCCTGAAAATCGCTAAATTATAAAACATTGTGAAAAAGGAATTTTTAGAAATTATTTAATGATTAAAGCAAGTGTGTGAATAAAATCTATGAAAATTTTGAACATTAAGTTGATATAGATAAAATTGTATTAAATATTTTTAGTGTCCAAGTATTTTCTGGATTTTTCCCAGAATTATTTGAGCATTGGAAGTATTTTAATAAATGAAAGATCATTCAGTGATTAATTTAATTGGAAAAGTAATTAATAATTCTTTCTTTTCCTCCTTTGGTTGTGAATCATTCCCGGTTCACTCTCCCTGTCTGCGGTTC
>CM020181.1:19063728-19075890 GCA_009805545.1 Oryza longistaminata
GTGGAGCGGCGGCTTCGCGACATCGGCGCCCTCTTCACCTCGCTCCCGGACGCCGACGACGAGCTGCTCAGATTAATCGAGGTGAGCGCCCCTGACCCTGCTTTTTTTTTTTCTTCTTATTATTTTCTCTCGCGTTGTTCGTTTCTAGGTTGCTGTGGAGATTGGAGCCTGGCATGATAGGATGTACTGGTTGTTATATTGATGTGAAGTTTAATCCTCGCTGTTTGGATTTGTATAAATATTTTGTGTTATTCATTTATTAATTGGGTAGAAACTTAGAACTGCTCTTTCGTTTATGCAGGAGGCAGAAACCTGGTTGGCCAGGGTTGACCAGTCGCCGCCGGAGAGCATGCACAAGGCTCTCCGGCCAACAATGAGTGCTCTGATTAAGAAGGAGTTACTGGATCACAGTGTCCCTGACATAAAGCTTGCTGTTGCCTCCTGTTTAACGGAGGTTACCAGGATCACTGCCCCGGAGGCCCCCTATGACGATGATGTCATGAAGGTAAATGTCTTCTTGTCGTCACGGAATTGTTGTGCTTGCTTGTAGTGACCCTTGTCACTGGCTCTGCTGCAAGATTTATCGCTACGGAATTGTTGTGCCTGCTCATACTGACCATTGTCACTTGCTTTGTTGCAGGATGTATTTACCAGAGTTGTTGAGGCCTTTGAGAAGTTGGATGATATGGAAAGCCCCTCCTATGCAAGGAGGGTTGCGATGCTTGAAACCGTTGCGAAGGTCCGGAGCTGTGTCTTGATGCTAGATCTTGACTGCGACGATCTGATACGGGACATGTTTCACCACTTCTTCAGAACCATATCGTGCGTAACTTCTTTTGCTGGTTCATTTTGTATTTTCTTCACCTTGAGTATGCCGATTCTTTCAGGTTCTTAAATTGACTAGGGATATGTTGTGGGCAATGTATCCTATGCACACACCTATCTTGGTGCACTCATGCACTCTGTCGGCCCTTCGATTCTAATCCAAAGGCTAAAAACGCAGGTGCGGCATTTTTGCAGAAAGCCACCCGCAACACCTGTGTATGTTTGCAGAAAACCCCTCACTTCCTTCGTCTTCTCTCGTCCAAACCTCCTCGATCCAGGTCGATCCCCAAATCTGCTCTATCACCTTCGGTCGGGGCCGGCAGGACTCGTCGTCGGCGCCTGCAGCATGGCTGTTGGTGATTTTGTGTCCATCTACACGCAGCTGAACATCGAGCTGGCCGAGCAAGCAGCACAGTGGCCCGTTTGGCCGGCAAGCAGCGACATGACTGGGGAGCATCGTGGTGTTCAATCGAGGAAAAATGGCAGCGAGGCTGCCATATCAATAATTAAAATAGGCCATGTCCAACCAGGAGAAAAACAAGAAGAGAAATCAACAAATAAACATGGACATTATAGCTGAAGAATCGAGAGAAAAAACACGAAGAGACTCGCCGGAACGACGGCCTCCATGGCTCCATGCGGACACTATAGATGGAGACGAACCATTCAGCGAGCAGCTGGACAGCCACGCCGGCTGTGAAGGACAGCGCCGAGGCAGCCGCAGCCTGGCGTGTCGGCCGATGCTAGCCCTAGCAGCAGGATTCAATGAAAATCGAGATGAATCGTCGTTCTGTTCAGCCCCATCGCACGGAGATGAGATCTGGATCGAGGAGGTTTGGACGAGAGAAGACGAAGGGAAGTGAGGGGTTTTCTGCAAACATACACAGGTGTTGTGGACAGCTTTCTGCAAAAATGCCGCACCTGCGTTTTTAGCCTTTGGATTAGAATCGAAGGGCCGACGGTGGCCGAGTGCATAAGTGCACCAAGATAGGTGTGTGCATAGGATACGCTGCCAATTAACAGTATGCTTTCCTTTATTTTTTTTTAACAAAAGGAATAAAAGACAAAGTACAGAGATCTGACCTTACTCCTGGACAATCTTGGTTGAACGACTCTATTGTTTCTCTGATATAAGGGATGTTCTTTAGTTCATTGTAATCCAGAACTATCTGTGAAAAGTACAAACAAGGTATAAATACATTATCCCTAAAAAAGAACAGATACAGTTTTATATTCCACTGAGCACCGATCATAAATTCCACATCATAAGAAAGCATATATGCTATTTGGAAACCATATTATTTCAGATGATTCACTGTTAAAAGCCAGAGCAAACTACCTCTAACATGTCATCTTCTCCTACACAACCGAATGGTATGACAGTAACTCCAAACTGTGCTGCCATTCTTACAAATTCTGGTTGATCTGGCCAAAACAACTGGTAGTCTTCATCCTGCCCAATTCAGCAGAACAAATATATTGAGAAGGAAAAGACATCACAAAAGTGTAGTTGATAAATGTAAAGTTTCAAGCAAACCTTTCTATGTAGAGCTTCTCGAATACCACCAGGATAGAGGAGAACAAATTCATCTCTCTCAAATAACCTATATGTATTGATCGGACTGACTTGTACTCCCCCATACAATGGGACTACGTCAAAAAAAGATAGCTCCTGGCGCAAAATCTCATAATTCCCCACAAAAAACACTGGATGAGCCAAAGTTCGCAGAACTGCTTTCTTCTCCCTCAAGAACTCTTCAGCCATTGAAGTGATCTCCATTGCCAACAGCTGATGGTAACCCACCAACAGGACGGGGCCTTTGTCAGGAACACCGGCGAGGCCGCGGACGATTTTGCCGTTTCTCAGAGTAGATAGCATGACTGGGCTCAGCAAATGGTGAAGCAGCCTGCAGAAATTCCCATCTTTCTTTTGATCAATTCAATCTGTTTAACGAAAGTACAATTGAGATTTGAGAATCTGAATGCATACTTGAAATCTTCACCAAATGTTCTCTTGAATTCACTTATTGTAGGTGGGAGGAAATCAGTGATAGTGTCCCTTTGTTTGCCCTGGCGGTACATGCTGGCTCCTTTTATGACAGTTAGCAGATTAAAGCTGCTCTCCTGTGGAAATGTTCTATTGCTGAGATTTTCTAATGGACAACACAACAGATAAATAATAGTACATATATAATTTCTTATACATAATTAAGCACTGGAAATGACCAATCAAGTGGAGAAATAGAAGCAATTGTGAGAAAATTATCAAAAGTATGTACCATGAGTAATCTATCGCTGGAAGTCCTGAAGTATCGAACTTTGCAACTTTTCAGTGCCTTAAACAGTCGATCTGCTTCTCCACTTGGAGGAAGATTGTCATTGCCACTGTAAACCCAGATATATATCATATATTTATAGTTCAAGAATAAATACGTAAATATCTAAATACAACAAAGAGTAGAAATTTGCCAAATATGAGATATTTTTATAGGAAGGGCACCTGGCAAGAAGCAGAATTTCTGCTTGTACTGCATTAAGACGAGAGTTGGTATAGTCTACACCTGACATAAGAAGCTTGAGCTTCCACACAAGAGTATCCATTTGCACGATATGTCCAAATTCCTGAGAATTATCAACCATGAAGTTCGAAAGACTAATATGACGATCTGTGTTTTCGCTGATTTATTTCATTCAGTAGGATATCAAAACAAGGATGGGATGCTTCTTCCTACTTTTTATGCAAAGATTATTTGCACATTTGATAAAAATATTTAAGACCTATATATCATATTTATAGAACAAAATGAATTGCTATGTTACACAAATTCCAATGCTTATTGTGCAAATGAAAACATATATAAAATGAAAAAGGAGAAGGAAATTATAGCTTACTGAAAGTAAAGGTAGCATTGAAGAAAGACTGTCTGAGAAACTTTGCAGAGTATCTTGAGGAGAGGTATTGTTCTGAATGCTAACCAGTGCCATCTTAAGAGGATCACCTATTTCACAACAAGAACATCTTAAAAAGGTTTTGATTTCTCAAGTTAACTAAACCAGCTAGGCAGATTCAGAGTCATCCATTGATTAACATTTTAGCAACAAAAAAAAAAAGAAAAGAAAAGAAACTATACTTCAGGAGTTGAGCTAGAGTGGTTCACACCTGGATGGAAAAAATAAAAACTTAAAGAATTAGAAAATGCTGTTTGTTGAGACTATTTTCATTTATATTCTACTTCTATTACGCTAAACTAGATTGTATGGAAGATGTTTATTTTACATATTGATGACCCTTGCAACTCGGGATAATTGTAGAAAATGCAGAAGAAAGGTAACTTTGAGTATAAAAAAGGTACTTTTGTCTGTAACTAAACATGGACGTTTTACAGTATGAAATAAGTTTGAGCATGAACTGTTAACAAAATAATTGAAATATTATGTCTTCAACAGTTTACTTTGAACATAAATCTATCAATATCATTATTAAAACACATAGCTGGAGTTAAAAGGTAAAAGTTCTGCCATCGATTTATAGGGACTGGGTATTCCAAAAGAGGGACAAAATTAGGAAGAGAAGAAAATATACCGATCAAATATCTGAGAAGGTGAGGGAGAGTGACAGGAAGGTTGCTTGGCACCATTTCCAAAAGAGGCAATATTGCCTGCAACGGAGTTTTCGCAAATGATGTTGCTGTAGAAAACAGATTAATATATTCTAAAATCTATAGTGTAAGAACCATATTATTTTTGGATTGCTAGATGACACTGCAATTTAATGTAGAGACGAAAAAGGTTTCACCTGCCTGGATTCACTAGTATAAGAACCAAATCAATTTCTGGATTTCGTGCTGCCAAAGAAAGAGCCAAACATCCACCAAAGGAATCTCCAATGATATATATTGGTCTGTTTGGTGACAAATTGTGCTCATATTTGACAGATTCCTCCGTAATTTGTAGCAACCCTGTATGAATTTTACTTCAAAACATGTTAGTGAAGGGAACCTTGATTAGTGCTCGTATTTCCTTTCTTCATACCTGAACCAGAGAATGCTAAATTTTACGGTGCTTTTTAATCACAAATATGTTCTCTATTTTTTTAAAAAAAGATGAACTGCAGATCTCTGACTTCAAGAAGAATGAGAACTTGCACCCACAAGACCATGACAATGACCACAAGCACCATGGAGTCCACACCATATATGGCATACCACTTGGCAACATTATGCTCTGCTCCCCTATTTAGGGTAAGTGCTAGTTGTAGCAAATACATATAGTCAAGTACTTGTCAGGACATGGACATGTTAATCTGACGCTGACAACACATCTAAAACAAGATGTCTATTGTTACCTTCATATGGTGTACGATCATTGATCGGTATATGCAAGCAGCGGACCTCAAACACTCTGTTGATAAAAGGAGAATATGAAATTAAATTATTTACACTTAACTTATTTCCCTAAGAGCCAAAAAAGTTGGATATAAGACACAGTTGTCATACGTGAACTATGTATTATAATTTAATTTCAGTGAAACTAGTTAAAGCTTGATTGTCAGTTATTTAGTACTACTTAGCTACACGTTCTTAACATCTAATTGAACTTGTCTGAAACTTAGGAGTAATTTATTAATATACGAAGACTACCTATATGACCAAAAAAAAAGGAACGGACATGCAAATGTATGTGTTTTCACCCTATTATATTTTGCAGATATTCAATGATGTATCATAGTATTTTAGTAAAATAAATTACAATATTATATTTTGGCATATCCTTTAGCAATATCATTCGAACAAAAAAATGCAGCTAAAGTTTATCTTGAATGAAAAAAAAATGTCTTAATCGAAATGTGCACAATGAAAAGTTAAAATGGGTATATCTTACACAAGAAGGGAAGGCACTTACTTGCCCAAAGATTTGTGCTGCATGATAAGCTCCATTCCAACACCGTCGATTCCTGCAGTCCAGTCAATTCGAATAACAGCGTTAGTACAAACACATTCATGCATATGACAAAACCTTTTAATTTTGTCTATGAATTTCTAGCAATCCTAAAACCCTGAAGAAGAGTGCAGCACAGGCCAGCCACACTTTAAAACTGTTAAAATCAGTTTGGAACACGAACTTGTCGCATCGCGGAAATTCGGAATTCACAAGATGAACATGAACTGCCACTGTTAAGTTACTTCCAGTGAAATGGTTATTCTGTGTGCGCGTGTGTGTTGCACACAAAGTGTTTGTTAGATTGTGTCACCGAGCGAATCAGCGAAAGCAAGGAGAGCGGCCGTGACCGAGACCGAGACTGGCAGAAGAGCAGCAGCGGCGCCGCGTGGACCGCCGGCGGGCCGCACTCGACGGGGCAGAACCACCGCGGGGGCCCGCCGCCGTCCGAGCGGCGTGGCCCTCAGCGCGTCGAAGTAGTCCCTGACGGTGGCCTCCCGAAGCCGTCGTCGTAGAGGCCTCCAGCCCACCTCCTGCACCTTCCTCGCCCTCCTCCTCGTCCTCCTCCTCATCCCCTCTTCTTGTCCGCGTCCTCTTGCCCCTTCTCCCCGCTCGCTGGCGCCTCCGTCGAGCTCGCACGGAGGCGGGTGGGCCGCCGACGGAGCGCTGCGGCTGCGGGGGGAGGACGGCGTGGAGCGCGATGGACATGGACATGGTCAGCAGCGTACTACGGACATTCGGTGAGAAGAAACAGGGTGAGTTGGAGAAGAAAGAGAGGAAACAGGGAAGAGGAAGCAGAGCCACGTATATTTGGGTGGATCGATGGAGAGGGGAGGAGCGTGATTTGAATTGTGGTGGGAACGGAACGAGAGGGGGTGACACCTCATATATAGATGTGGTACTCTGCTCCATTCATTCCAAAATAAATCGACAAAGTTAAAGATTATATTTTAATTTAGTCTTTGATTTTTTTTTTGAAACGAAAAGAGAGTACCGTGGCATTTCTTTTTTTTTTATTGCTGTGGGTTATATGAGAAATACGGATCGTCACCCTAAAGATTTTCTACATATGTATGGCTGGATGGTAAATCTGATTAAAAGTAGTGTCGATGCTATTTGTCCATGTTTTGCATAAGCATTATTCTTGATAAATGATAATTATCGACTTTTGATGTCGCGATTCCGGTATTTGCATAGTATGGGGTTCGTTGATACCAGGATATATGCGAGACTTAGGTAAAAGAGACAAAGACGATGATTTGTATACAGGTTCGGACCCCTGAATTGTTAGGTAATAACCCTACTCCTGTTGACCAAAGCCGGTCGTTGCTCTTATTCACCATAATCACACCAGTACAATATTTGGGGTAGTCTATCTATCTGTTGTCAACTTGGACGGCCATAAAACCATCCCGTAGTCGACAACAGAGTAGTCTTCCTCCTCGAATCCATGTCCGGCGAGATCAAAGACAGTGCTATGTCTCTCCTATCAGTATCCGTAGACACTGTAGGGGACTAGCCAGCTTATCTCTGAAGTCGATATCCGGCGTCTTGTCTTGGCGTATGTTGGTTTGTATGTTGATCTTGTGCCTTGATCTATTGTTCCGTGTCCCCTCTCCTTCCAGGGGGCTTTGTATTTATATCCATAGGTGTCCCTTGTCCAAGTAGATCTAGGGAAACCAATATGGATATAATCCGAGTAGTCTTTGTCGTTTCTATGTAGAACTCTATTCATCCTTCCTTATGCGGAACTCCTCCTATATCCGAAGATTGTTTCCGTATAGACATGATATGTGGTGGGTCCTACCGAGATTTAGTCAACTACTATTAGATATATGGTATCCATAACCCTGACAAATAATATTGTCTATTCTGATTGGTTTAGGTTCAATCTCTTTGTTACCGAGCTTTAAATATTCTTTTCCTTATAATACTCCTCTGTTTTGTATTATGAAACATTTTGATTTTTTCTTAGTCAATTTATTAAATTTATAGGAAAACAAAACAATATTTTCAACAACAAACGGAAATACTATTCAAATATATTTAACATTTTGATTTGATGATATTAATTTGGTATTGTATGATGAAATGACTACAGTTCAACTATGCAGCAAGCAGGATGAGTGAAATACACAATGACGCACAAACCTGGGTATAATTCCTCGTCCATATATGTGTGTATTTCACGTAATGAGAGTAAAATATTAAACAGTATATCCCATACTGACATACAGTGCGTGTGGTCATGGAAAGCAACGGATTTGGTTGGATAGTCATACAAGTAAAATGATTTTGATTTGCGCACACCGTATTCATATCATTATCATCAAAAAGAATAAAATATGCAGGTATCATATGCTTATCTCTTACTGCTGGGCTACGTATATGGAACTGGACTTCTGAACTTCCTTTCAGAGTGATCTATCGATCTCTGCCACGCCCACATGCGTGCGGTACTGCGGTATGCATTTCGTTTTTGGGTCGAAACCTCTTGAGGCCGACGTGCACGCGATCCTGACCGTCTCGTGTGGTCCGCATTTTACAGTCGACGACAGCCAGAACGTACGAGGAGTCCTGTAGAGTAACGCTCCAGAATTCTGCACATGCATGGCCGGTTCCACTCCCCAACAAAATTGGAGCCTGTATGGCTACGAGATTTCAACGCTACCCATCAAGAACATCGTATATCTACATTGGGCTGGACAATCATCGGTCCTGACTGAAAGTTTGTGTCGGGTAGTTCGGTTTTTTTAAAGATCAGTTTTTAACTAATTGATGACTGAAGTTGCCATATTGTAACTTAGGAGCAAGAATTGCTCTATCAATCACCATCCGTACTTTTTTTAGATCCAAAAGTGATCCGCAAAAGTATCTTAGGCTAGTAATTTTACAGTTCTTTAGGAGGTACATGAGATGTATAAAAAAAATTAATGTAAATTTTGGTACCTTATAGTACCTAGGTACCAAATTTATAATAGAAAAGTGGTACCTCATGTTATCTTTTCAACGACTATAAAATTGCTCTTAACCGAACATCGCAGCGGCTCCCTAGAGCCTAGGAAGCCAACGGCAGGCAGCAGTTCGGAGGTACACACCGAAGTTGAACAGGCAGGAATCCTCCCTTCGACTGGATGACGAGAGCGTCGGCGGGGAAGACGACAACAATTGGTCGAGGAGGAGAGGATAGAGGCACCAATGCTACCTCCCGGAGGCCGGAACGAGGCCCCGTACGCAGGGAGGCTGGGTAGCCATTTGCCGTCTTGGAGGATGGCGGCGTGGTCGGACACTCGGATTTGATTTCAGTCGTATCTCGCCACAATTGTCACCATTAGCAACGCCGCCCAACACCTACCCCGCCGCGATGGGCCCTCGATGGGATTCCCCTGTTCTCGAGCCGAAGCCGTTCACTCTATGATGCAAAGATGTCGTGGTCAACGAGTGACGGAATGAGGAGCAAAGGAGCTGCCAGGGGATAAGATCTTGGGGAATATAACTATTTGACAATTATTCAAATGCCTTTCTTAAAATTGCTCTTGTTTTTCCTCTAAGGTGGTGGCTTGTTGACTATTCATCATTTTTGCTCGCATGGCATGCCAACGTGGCTACCTAGGGTAGAAAACAGTGCGGGACCCAATAGTCAGCCTCTCACACACCCTTCATCTCCTCCTCCGGGCCTAAATATTATCTTTATCAGGCCTAAATTAGAGACCGTCACCGATGAGACGTATCGGTGGTGGGCTTAAGATAATTTTTGTTGGGCCTAATCATACGCGCCGTCACCGGTAGGTCTCATCGGTGACGGGCTCGAAATGCATGCATATGGATAATGTTTGTACTAGTATACCTTTGTCAATGTTTATTTCGGTCCGTTAGAGACGACGATGGTGTGACGGTCCACAGGCCCCGACACGGGAAATGTCATTACAGATAAGTAGTTTCTGTACTGGTGCACGGTAGGAATATAATTTATAAATAACTGAAGTTCGGAATAAATAAAACAAGACATCTGCATACGAGATCAATTTAAATTCAAAATAGAAAATAAAATAAATTCTAAGGTTAGAAAAATATGAGAGTACAAGGAGGAATACAATTTAGAATTTATTAAATTAGGAATAAAAAATATTGAAAGAACAGTACCGTAGAAAAAAACAAGATTAAATAAAATTAATAATAAAATATAAATACATTCCAAAATTAAAGAAAATGAGAGTTCAAATATGAATACAATTTAAAATAACAAAATTCTAGAATAAAAAATGAAGAATATTGAAAAAAACCGTCGCGTGTTGAACATAACAGTGACAACTTCTATCTATTATTATATTATTAAAGGAATAGAAAAGGGAGCCTTCACCGATTCGCTTCATGGCCTAGAAATTCTCACATTAACCGGAAAAAAGAAAAAGCAGAGTCCATATAGAAATACAATTTAGAAATAGCTGAAATTCGAATTAAAAAATAAGTAATATTAGAAGAGGTAGAGTCCATATAGAAATACAATTTAGAAATAGTTGCAATTCGGAATTAAAAAATAAGAATATTAGAATAGAAGATTAGAGTCCATATAGAAATACAATAGGAAATAACTGAAATTCGATTAAAAATAAGGAATATTAGAAGTAGAGTATAGAGTCCATATAGAATACAATTAGGGAATAACTGAAATTCGAAATTAAAAATAATGAATATTAGAAGTAGAGTATAGAGTCCATATAGAAATACAATTAAGGAAAAAATAAAAATTCGAAATAAAAAATAAGGAATATTAGAAGTAGAGTATAGAGTCCATATAGGAATTTAAAACTAGCTAAAATTTGGAAATAAACATAATAAAATTAAAAGTATAGTTTAGAGTCCGTATAAAATACAATTTACAAATAACTAAAAATTCGAAATTAAAGAAAAACATGGGAAGAAGAGTTTAAAGTCAATATAGGAATACAATTTAGAAGTAACTGAAATTCAAATTAAAAATTAAAAAATATTGAAAGATGAGTTTAGAGTCCACACATAAATACAATTATAAATAATAAAAATTCAGAATAAAAATAAATAATATTGGAAGAAGAGCATAGAGTCTATATAGAAATACAATTTACAGAAAATTCGGAATTAAAAAAAGAAATATTAAAAGACGAGTCTAGAGTCCATATAGGAATATATATAATTTACAAAATAACTAAAATTTGATATTAAAAGTAATTAATAACTAACACGTATATAAAATATAATATGAATATTACACATTAGTAGTTTTGTAAAGTTATTGCAAAATTTAAAATTATGTTATCATTTTAATATATTTGAAATATATAATGAGAAAACATATATGCTATTATATGAGAGAAAATATAATGATGCTAGCCGCGCAATCTGCGCGGGCCACCATGCTAGTTGACAATAAAGAGAGCAGTAGCAATGGGCAAGCCATAAAAAAATAAGTGGTGGAAGTTGATGTGGACATATAAAACTATATAAACAAAATTCCAACAATGATTAAGTTTGATTTTCACAATCCCAATGATAATTAAAAAGGGGCAGCAGGCAGCTCGTTAAACAACATGGTCACGACGGTTGCGGAACTTCAAAGTAAAAAATAACCAACGATAATCAGGTTTGATTTTTAAATCCCAATAACATAAAGAGGAGAGGGTTCACGAGCGTTTGACGAGACTTCTAAGACTATAAAAAGGAACCCGACAAGACAATAAGCTCTAAAACTATAAGCTCTGATTTTTAAAGGTGTCAAGAAGGATAAATAGAAACCGTGGTAGGTTAGACAAGAAAATAAAGAGATGACAAAGAAGCAAGGGGTGGCAGCTAGTGTAAATTTTAAAAAACTATAAAATTAAAAACACGATGATGGTAAGATTTCAATGTTTTTAAGTCTAAAACAACGATATGGCTATTTAACTTTTTTCAAAAAACATAATGTCTAAAATATTGATAATTTTGTATAAGGAATAGCCGCGCAATTGACGGGTCACCCAGCTAATTTGGATAAGTATCAAATTTAAAAAGTGACAAATAGTTAAATTGCCATAAGATCTGGGTCATGTCCTGACTCCTGATGTATGGTGGGCCCAACGGGGGGCTGGAGGCCTGGAGCAACGTGGTTTTTTCGGTTCTTCGGTTAGCTGGTAGTAACAACCGAACTTAGTTCGGTTTTTCAGGTTCATTCTTTGGTCCTCGACTCCCTCGCGTTCCTAATCTACATGTTGTTTAGTATTATGATCTGTGAGATCATGATCAGTTTAATGAAATAGTACTCTCTTTGTTTCATATTACTTGTTATTTTAGATTTGAATTTTATGTTAAAATACCTATTGTTCTCACATTTCAAAGTATCTTTAGGGTAATCTTTCCTTCCTACCATTCATCAATGTAGACATG
>CM020181.1:19075990-19124453 GCA_009805545.1 Oryza longistaminata
ATGACGAGTACCCCGTCACCACCCGAGCTCAGGCAAGCAGCCAAGCATCCACTCTGAGAAAAATATCAGATTCGAATTCAACATTATTTAATCATGGTCAGCTCAAGTAAAAAAAAAAAATCAACAAAATAGATTAATATATAATAGACAACTCTATACACTGTAAGGTTAATTTTAAACTTGTACACATGTTGTAAAAAACAAATTTAACTGTAGATATTTACAATTACTAGCTATAAATTATTTTTTGCGGTTTTATAGGAATTGAATTATTGACTTCTATTTGTAAAATAATATATCACCATATATTTTTTTTTATTTTCTTAAATATTTTTATAAACATGCTAAATATCGCAGGCATTCTCCACTCTTTCATCTCCTTTCATTGCTTTGTGGTGCGACACGATGGCTGCACACTGCAGAAACCGTTGCCGTGAACATCATAGCCGTAGCCAACGCGCCGGTGGGCGACGGCGAGAAGTCTTCGGGGGGCACGGTGGGGGTCGTCGCAGAGGCCATATATCTTGGCCGGGCTGGCGTTCAGCGGCGGTGGCAGGAACCGGCGGGAAGGCGGCGGGGAAGCCCACGACAAGCCCAAACATCGTGACGGGGGCCAACGTGCAGGTTGGTGCTGGAAGAAGGTTCTGCGCGCTACTTCGAGGGTTGGCGAGCTCAGGAGGTGAAGCTGAGCGGAGGCTGCTTACGTGTTGACCCCGCCAAGCCGTGGGACATGCGTCGACGAGAAACCACCATCTGCGCGCGCTGACCCGGCTCCACCCTCGACCGGCAGAGTTCGAGACGTCAGGCGCCTCAACGACCTCCTCGCCGCCCAAGACAAGCGTGACGGGGGACACCGCCGATCCACGTCGACGCGGCGAGCGCGGTTCATCGCGCCGTTTCCTCTACCGAGCTGGAGTGGGGACTTCCGGCTGCCGCTGGTGAAGAGCATCAACGTCAGCTTTGGCCACAAGTACGGCCTTCGTGTACGCCGGCGGTCGTGTGGTTCATCTGGCGCAACAAGGAGGACCTTCCCCGAGGAGCTCATCTTCCACATTCAACTACTTTCGGCGCCGACCAACCAACTCCACGCCTCAACTTCTTCCAAAGGCACGAAATTATTTTTCCAGAATTAAATGATTCCGCACATATATAGAGTGGCAGTAGTACATCTTGTGACTTTGGCAAGTTCATTTTTGTTGCAGGATCCAGTAGATTATTGCGCAATACTACCAGTTTCTTCGACTCGGATTCTGAGGTATACTGAGACTAATGCCCCAAAATTTCGAATTTAAAATTGAAAATTTATTGTCAAACTCTATAATTTCGATTTTTTTCGCGGATGCACATCCTTACCGGAACACACCGGCATAACCGAAATTTCGCAAAATTTTCTTTTCTGAAACTGTGAACAATTTATTTTCAGGAACATTTTGATGAACGTTGGTTGTTTCGATTTGTTGCAGGGGTACAAGAGCGGATGAAGAACTGCATGGAGAGCGCGAGGACGCTCCGGGAGGGCCTGGAGAAGACGGGGCGTTCACCATCATTCCAAGGGAGGAGGCGTAGCCGCTGTGGCCTTCCACGTTCAAGGATCGGCGCCGGCGCGCAGGCCTTCAGCGCCTGTCGTCGGGCTGCGCCGCGTACGGGTGGAATCGCTGCCGGCGTACACGATGCCGGCGGGCGCTGGAGGCACATGACGGTGCTCCGCGTTCGTCGTCCGGGAGGACTTCGCCGGCCGCACTCGACGAGCGGTTCCCTGTCCCACGTTCAGGATGGGCCCTGGACCGAGATGGACCTCGCCGCCCAGGGCCCGTCCCCAGGGTGCAAGCTCAACCCATCCGGCTCGGTCCCCGCCCGGACGCCGGCGGAGGAAGGCCTCGGTCAGGGTTGTCACGAGCGAGGCCGTGCCCGTTGTCGCAAGAGCGTCCCGCTCGTCGCCGGCAAAACAAGGGCGTTTGCTAGACCGGATTTTTTTTTTAAAAAAATTATATACTGGTGGAAACACGACCAAATAAAATTTCAAAATGCGGAACTACTGAACCTTCCTTTATGCTACAGTAACTACGTAGTACAAGCATGCCAAAAGTGACCATCATTCGTGGTAATCGTATAGAGTTGCAAACAGCATTATTATAATGGGAGATAACCACGAGAAGTCTGAAACCATAAGGATTCAGATAAACATGAGGCCAGACAGCCAGACACTGAAAATATTGGTGTATGTACATAATAAAATTTTGTGCGAGACTATGACACATCTGGCTGAGCCACGTTATTATGCAAAAACACGATTTCAACGAATAAAGGGAGATAACTTGCATTTTTTTTATATTTTGGATCTTACAACAACACTTCCCTGATATGAGGTCCATTTCTGATGACGGCCACGATTTGCAGTGACCGGTTTATACGAGGTTTCGCTGTCGCGTCAGCGCTTGCTGGGAGAAGAGGCCGGAGCAAACCTCGTGGAAGGCCTCGAGTGATGAGCGGCGCGTGCTCGCCGGGCGTTCACGCGACACGTAGCAGTTGGAGCAGGCGTCGCCCAAGCTTCCGCCGGGCTAAACCGCCATCCGCTTCGCCGTGATCACTCCGCGAATGACCGCCGGAACTCCTCCGCGGGTCGCTCGTCCTCTGTCCACCGCCACCCAGCACGACGCACGGCCTCCTTCTGGCCTGCACGACGCGCCGCCCCGCCTTTCGTCGTAGTGGCCCGCCGCAGAAAATAGTCGCACGCGCAACGGCAAGCGCCCGCCGCGCTTGAACCTGCCGCTCGGCGGCCGTCTCCGTCGTCCCATGGCGCTTGAAGGGCGCGGGCGCGACCGCGGCCGGGACGACCGGGGCCGGCCGGCAGCGTCGATCATGGACTGCAGCTCGCCGGACCTCCCGTGCGCGAGGTTTGGACAGCCCCCTCGGCTGCGGCCGGCGCTGCGAAGCGCTGCTTCCACCGACGTACTCCACCGTACGAGCACGAACGCCGACCGACGACACGCTGAGCCGCGAACGCGCCGCAGCACAGCGCCCGGCACCTGCCAGTTTCCTCTGCTTCGCCCTGCTCCGCCGCCTTCTTCCTTCGCCATCACCCGCCGCCTGCGTCCCTGCCTCCTCCTCCTCCTCCTCCGCTCTTCCGCTCCGGCCGCTGCTCCGCCCCGAGAAGAGCTGCATTGCGCCGCGCCGCCGCTGCCGCCCGCCCTCGTCGTCGCCTCGCGCTCTGCGGCCTTGGCAGCTTGCAGAGGCAATTGGCATGCGGGGCAGTAGAAGAGGACAGTTGCTGGCACGATTGTAAGCGAGCAAAGGCGCCGCCTTTTGGGCCTTTGTGAATTGAGCAATTTTTCTAAGCCTCGGCAAGGGGAGAGTAGCTAGGCCGCCTTTGGCTTAGCCGGAATCATTGCTGTCCCCTAACTGCAGAACTGGCATCTCAGGCATTACCCACTCTCTTTGGCTCCGCATTATTTCAACTATGTCATCAGATAACCTGCAATTAAAACGTGAATAGACCTCTTATTCTAAACAAAACCGTAGCCGCCTTTGGGTGAAAACTTACATATCATAATATACGAGCACCACATGATTGTTTGCCTGTATGAATTCTTTCAGACACAGGACTTCTTTCGGGGAGTGATATAGTGTGCTTATGTGTTGTTCTATCTTTCATCTCTAAAACTGTCCTAACAACAGCTGATTTCAGTACTTTTGTGGTGTACTCTGTGAGCAATTTCAGACATTGGACAAAAAAAAAAGAAAAAAAATAAAAAAAGAGAGAAACTCGTATTGCTTCAGAGATCGGCCTCCCGTGCCTAGTGGACATGTGTGCTAATCCCTAATTAAAACACACAAACCTTTTGATTAGGTGTTTCACTGGAACCTTCCAAAAGAGGAGAACATGGTGCCCAACGAACAAAGCTAGAACGAACAGTCCACGCAGCCGCAGCTGGTTGGTAGGGCGTCATTTGGCCATCATTGCAATTAAACTCGCATTATCATTAAACCGCGAAATGGTCAAAAGCTTTTGGGGCAAGCTTCCCCTCCCCTTTCCTTATCCATCTCGCCTCCTTTCCGATCCGTCTCTCTGTTCTTTTTTTTTCCCCCACCGTTTCCCTTCTCGCAAGCGGCGCCGACGGTTTGCAGAGTGTTTCTGCCCAAACACCAAAGTTTTATGTGTATTTGTGTTCTTTGTGTGCTTGATGTTTTCGGTTCGCTTTTCGATCCGCCAGCTCCATTGATCAATTCATCGTTCTTTGTTTGAGTTCGTGTGCCTACCTATATCCTTCGGCCTCATCCCTGTTGGCGGTGTATATTGCATGCCAGTTGCTGGTCAGTTTAAAGATGAGGACGAAACAGCTTTCTATTTTTTGATTTATTTTAGCCACAGTACACCGGACGATATAAGTTTGCTACCCCCATGAAGACGGGGACGTGGAGAAAGGATTTTAAAGGCATTCTCAGGCCGAGTTTAGTTCCAAACTTTTTTTTCAAACTTTCAACTTTTCCTATCACATCAAAAACTTTCCTACACACACAAACTTCTAATCTTTTCCTCACATCGTTTCAATTTCAACCAAACTTCTAATTTTGTGTGAAACTAAACACACCCTAAAAGTTGTTGAAATTTTTTGAAATGTTTTCCGTTTGTTGCACCATTTGTTTAAAGATCAGATGTTAAATTAAACAGCTTTCACAATTCCATTCGGATAGCGGCAAAGGGTAGGATCGAGTTAATATGTGTTGATTAACTTATTGTGCTCTCTTGTCTAAACGCGTAAATGTTTTCGGTTTTTGTTCAGGTCATTAGGCTTTCCTACCACACCAGCGGCGACCGGTAAAACGAGAGGCATAATTAAAGGCCGGACAGGGACGAGCACGACGCGGGAAGAGAGAGCGCGATGGCCGAACACGGGCGTCGCCGGCGGCGGCAGGGAGGGATGATCGAGCCCGGCGTCGACGCCGCTGCTGCGGCGGAGGGGCGTCGTACACGAGCGTCCATGTCGCACGCGCGCGACGAGCTGGGCAGCTTCCGGCTCGTGCCTGCGGTGGATGTGCGGTCGAGCACTCGGACGCTCCAGCGCGCGTCGCGTCGTGGCCGTGTTCGCGCTGCTGCCGTGGCCGTCCCGCGCGGGCGGCCGCCGCCGCGCGCTGCCGCGAACCGCGCCTTACGACGGGAGGTGCAGGCGGCGCTTCACCTCTCCGCGGCGCTTCGCGTACCTCACGCTGCCAGGCTCGTCCGGCGCCGCGGCCTGCGGCCGGCTGCTCTACCTTCGGACAGGCTCCGGCACACGACTCCCAGGACGGTCCGCGCCGCTACACCGTGGAGCTCGCGGGGTCCTTCGACCTCCTCACCTGCTTTCGTCCTCCCCTGCTTCCTCGCCGACGCGCGTCAGTGTACTGGTACTTGCGCGAACGGCCGTTCCCGCTGTGGTGGTCCCGCCGCGGCGTGGCGCTGGAGATGCGTCGTGATTGTACCGCACGGCAGGTTCTTCTGGCGTGGCGTGCTGTTCCGGATCATATTGCTTCCTGCAGATCCTGCGTGATGGACCGGGTTCGCCAGGGGACTTCGGCCAGTGCGCCGACGTCGCCGACGTGCTGCGCAGCACCGCCGCATCGCGAGCAGCTCCGGGGATCAGCCACCGCACCGCAAGTTCATCGGTTCTCCTGCCTCCTTCCTCGTCTACGGCCTAGCCAGTTCTCCGCGCTGCTCGCCGCCACGAGGTCCCACGCCCCGCGTCAACATCGCCACTTCCGGCGATGCTCGCGCGTGAGCAGCTTAGCTTAGCTACTTCTACGCATACCATGCATCCAACGCCCAACAGGTTTAAAATCACCCCGTTTTCTGCGCGTCTCGCGTCCGTTTCTCGCAGCTTTTGCTCCTTTGAGCCTCGTGACCGGGCTGCTGATCTGCTCCACAGCGCGGCGAAGATCACGCCACAAGACGCAGGCCGATTCACCAGCGTCGCGGCGAACAGTGGCACGCCGACGCGACTTATCAACAGCCAGGACCGTGGACACGAGAACCCCAGACGCCCATCAAGGCGTCCCAGCTACTTACACGCCGCGGGCCCCGTCGTCCCCAAGCCGGCGCCGAACGGCCGGTCCTCCGGCGACTAGTCCAGGACGAGACGTCCCGAGCGACGACGCCTCGACGGCACCAAGGAATCGTGTGTCGTTCCATGCCACCCACATCTCCTTCCAGAAGAGCACAGGCTCTAGGTACGCTGGGACGTGCTATCTCGTTTATTTTTTATACTCCCTCTATCACATAATAAAAGAGATTTTAGCAGGTACGTGGGACACATTCTAGTACTAAGATAATACTAGTAATAGGACACTTGCACATTCCCTCTAAAATCCCTTATATTAGTTTCGCGGACGGAGGAGTAACTCAACTAACCAAATAGTTATGATTTTTTTAAACAAAAAATGCGCAATTAGACATTAAAATAAATACACATACACCAAACATGCAGGCTCAATTTGAATTCTACAAGTTGTAACAATTAACGAAATAAAACTATAACGTTATTACGTCATAGCGATTTCGAATTTATATTAGTCAACTTGGTGATTAAAAGGTTCCCCGTGTTAGGCTTGGTTGTAACTTAGCACTGTAGCTGGTCATTGGTGTTTTTTCAGTGACTACCTGCGAGAACAACCAGGGCGGGATCACGGTGTTCGCGCTTCGTCGTCGACCGGACATGGCTCCACGCGCTCTTCATGATCGAGTTCTCGCTCGTCATGTGGCTGCTAGGGAAGAAACCATTAGGCATATCCTAATCGATCAAAGGGCAGCTAATCAAACCGTGCATATGACCCAAAATGATGGCTCACCAAAGGGTCAGGGATATTGATGCATGCATGCACCATCAGTTGCCATCATGTAGATTTCGTCACATCTGAATGTGTAATCAAGGCATAAGATCGATATATTATACGAGAAACCCTGTAACAGCTAGTTTGCATGATGATCGATGCGTGTGAGAATTAGCGTTTTCTTGTGGTATGATTTGATGCGATGACGGCTTAAAGACAGTTGCCTGAACTGATGAGCAAGTTTTACTAGCTGCTTCAAATCTGCTCATGATGCAGATTTCCCAGGTCGCAAGTGCTGGATTTTAAGTAGCCGGCAAGTTTCTGAAACTGCAATCCAAACTGGTTAGGTGCATAAAAAAAAACCTGGTTAGCTGCCAGAAGAATAATCCCAGAACTGCTAAGCACATTGTATCACTGGAAAGTTGCAATCCCACTGACAAGGAAGAACACTATGTAACTGTTTAACTAACCACAATGAGACCCAGGATTTACATTTTGTTTTCCGTGACATAATACCGCTAACTTAAACTGTGGGTCTTTAGCCCTAATCTGTTTCTTTAATTTTACTTTATCAAAAAAAAGGGAATGAAATCTAACAGACGACATTCACAAACGCGCCACTCCATTCCATCCTATAGTGCATCAGAGCACGTCATGGAAACAGGATAGAATGCTGAAGCTCCAAATGGTTTCCATTTCTCAGCTGTCATTGTGGCCCTATAGATCTTACACGGGCATTAGGTATTCCGAGCGGGCCTTCCGAGAACTAGTGGAACCATTAAGCTGAGTTCAGGATCACTATCTGAGAATGTCAAAGAGTTCAGAGCTATAGTCAAACGAGTCGTTGCTGTCACTGTTGGGGTCAATGAAATAGTCCCCCATGATTTGTTGACCCCTGGATTCAATGCTGTTAATTATGCTTATTGCTTCCTGCCTATCCTTCTCATATTCAAGCTCCTTCCACTCAGCTAAGCTTGCAGAATCGATTTTCACGAGGATTTGATGAAGCCGATGATTGGACCTCACCATGCGTTGCGGAGTTTTCTGTTATGATCCACCAAAGACATCCCTCATGCATGCAAGCTCCTCCTCTTGCGGTTGAAGAAATCTTCTGCTGGCTCAACCACTGTCCATCCTTTAAACATCCCCCACGGGCAGACTAGTGGCACACAGCTCCTCTCCTGTATGCTTCTTTGCTAGCTTGTGCACTTTGTTCCACCTGATAATTCACAAGCTGGCTTTCCCTCGAATTAAGCATTTTGAAACTGCTCAAGACAATTAGAGTGCTGACGTTGGTGTCACACATGTACGCGACGACAAACCTTTGCTGTGGAGAAAGAACAGAGGAGCAGGATAACAGCTTTATGTTGGATGCCTCCAAACATATTGAAGCAAGTTGGCACGTTTTCCAGTCCTTTTCTCTTGAGGTTTAGTTGCAATCCCATTTCCTTTGATGCTTTTTGTTTTTACTGGATTAAATACGAAGGGGTACAGCCACTGGTAGCTTGGAACTAGCACGCCGGCTTGATGAGTACGTCTCTTGGAGCTCTAGCCATTTCTTGAAGGAAAACTGTGAAAAGGGATATAGAACAATTGCATCCAAAATATAGTTTATTATTAGCTAGACGTCCACGGTGAACAAGAAAAGGTCTGTTCCTCATTTCTCTAGTAGCATTGAAACATTAATAGGAAAATCACAAAAAACAAGCAATTGAAGTTGCACTTAGAATATTGTGGTTTTACCAAGAAAGCTAATAATGCATGGTATAAATGAAAAGCAATCATATTCTTTTGTAATTTGCCAATACCTGGGTCGTATTCTATATCTTTATTCTAATGCACTTTGCTTTACACTATAACTTTCCAAATTATGGTGTCGTAAAGCTATCTATTTCAGGCCACAGGCTACTATTCACTAAATTGTTTGCTTCACATTGGTAAGAAGCAACTAAACAATTGCAGAGTGATTTGCACTTCCATAATCTGTAAGTCTTCAGTTACTTTGTACACTTTATTTAATTGAGGATTCCATCGTCATTCCTCAACTATCAAATACTTTCAAGTTAAAATGTTTCATAGCTCCACGTTAAAACAATTGACAGAAGCACCAGCAAATCATGGGCAAAACAAAAAACAGAACCTAGAGTTTTTCAAATAAAGCAGATAAAGCACGCACATCCACAATATTTATGGAAAATTTGCATTTCTGATAAACAAATTTTAAAGGGGTTAAAAAAAAGAGAGTATAAAATGCATTTCAGAAGGCCAAGCAAAGACAAAGATTTATATCATTTCCTAAAAGAAAACATGAAGCACATTATTATATATGAACTAAATCTAACTCGGAACTGTCAAGTTTCGCATTGCGATAGTACTATTACAGCATTGAAAATTGTGATATGTGAAAAATTGATCATCTAACTTCCAATTCATCAATTGCAAAAATGCAGAGGTGGAACGAAATGAGTACTTTCGACGAACGCACAGATAGCCCAATGCAGTCAGTTGTAAAGATACATGAACAAAAAATGTGCTACGGATCAGTAGCGGAAGCGCACGTGCGCGTTGGCATAACTTCCCTCCAAGATTATGCCACAATACAGCGAATTACGATCACAAGCTGGATCTACACCCACGGTAAGGGGGGGACACGCTTCGCCTCATACTCGGCATCGGTGGGGACAGCGGCCGGCGAGGGACGACGGGCGGTGCGGAGCGACGGAGGTAAGGGGATTAGGATGCGAGGGATCCTGGGGGCGATTCGACGCCGCCGCGGACGACGGCGACGGCGCACCGTCGCCGCCTTGTTGCGCGCGGGGGAGGGAGGCGCGTGGGCGAGGGCTGCGGCGAGCACGCGCGAGTCACGCGCAGGAGAGAGAGAGAGCGACGCCTCCGATGGAGGTCACTCCTCGCTGAATAACGCGACCACATTCCCTCGGGGGAATGGGCGAGTTGGGGCCCGCTGAAGCGGAAAGGCTTTTGTTCCACGGTGTTTGGGCCGAAATATCTGCCAGCCCCGCGGCCCAACGTGATCTTTTTTATTTACTGTATGGATAATGTTTTGCAGTTATACTTATAGTTTTAAAGGTTATTCCTCCTAATAAAAAAGTATATGTTGCAGTCTTTCCTTCTACATTTGCGCTTCAATATGAAATTTTGTGAATGGAATGAAATGGAGTTCTATTCACAACAGCGATATTGTTATATTCTTCCCGTAGAATGAGATAATCAAATGCATACTTTATTTATATTATATTCCGGTTACTTGTTTGCAGGATGACTAATAATCAATAAAAAATATTTCATATATTTATATGAATTCCCGCATAACGTACGACTGAATTGTACGACCCGCATCCGACGTCAGCGGCATTCACCAATTTAAAGTGATCAGGATTTCTTAACTATATAGACCAAAGTAAACAAACACCATGTATCTACACAAACGCTGATTGTATACAGATTGCACATTTTGGATCGGATGTATAGCAATTTTCATTTGACCCATATGCAGTCACATAAAGCAAAGGTTTTCAAATGTAGTGCTGTCATAGCAATGTCCATTGATCATAGGAAAGAGGTACAAATTTAAATTCGTGTGCGTAGATAAAATCCATCCGCGTGCGTGAACGAGTGGTGGATAGGGAGGAAAACAACCGTCGTCTGATCCGAGTAGAGGTGTAGTTGAAAGGCAGGCAGAGTTCAGCCACCAGGCGAGCGTAGACAAACAGCATTAGGGTTTCTCCCCCCTCTCTCCCTCTTCTCCTCTCCTTCGCCGAGACGTAAACAGGCCCACCACACAAACCAGACACTCCCCCACGGAAATTTCACAATACCCACCCCAGCACCAAAAATTCCCACGGAAAAAACCAAAAAAAAAAAAGAGAGAGGAGAAAACAACGGAGAGGACCAAATCCGTCCAGAATCGTCGCCCAATTCCAGATTTCCAGTCCTCTCTTCCTGCCCTCCCGAAACCTCCCGAAATTTCCACAACCTCGCCGCCCGATTTTTTTCTCCCACCCAATCCACCACCGCGTTGCCGCCCGCCGCCGCCGCCCTCCGCAGATTTTCCCTTAGGGCGCCGCCGGGAGTGGTCGCCGCGGCCGAGGGGGGCCTCGACCCCGCCCCTCCCTCCCCCCACTGCGGGGGCCGCGTTCCCGCTTGATCATCGCGCTCGCGGTGGAATTGATACGGGGGTTGGCGGGATATCGAGAGGGGGCTGGAGCGGTTTTTCCCCCACCCCAAACCGTCGTGTTCGTTTTTTTTTTTTCTTCCAATCTGCGCGCGTATCGTTGGTTAAGTATATACGATGTCATGTGCCGTGCGTGAGGGAGGTCGTGGTGGTGGTGGTTGGAAGTTAGGGTTTGAGGCGTTTGGTTCCGGTAGGGTAGGGTTCTGGTGGTAGGCCGTGGCTGCCCCCGGCCGGGGTGGTTGGGTGGCTGGGGGTGGGGGGATTTCGCCGTTGAACTGTTTGCGCCGCGTGGTGGTTGTGGGGAATCGTGGTTGTGGCGGCGGATTGGATCAGTTGGCCGCTGTCCGCGCCTTCCGCCTGCTTGCTGGTTGCTTGGGCGAGTTTAGGGGTGAGGGCGACAGGGCCCAGCCATGGGACCGAGGTGAGCCCTCGCTGAGGCCAGAATGGCTTGGTGCCGGGGCATGGCGCAGTGGCTGCACGAGCTCTGGGGAACTGGAACCTCTTCGCAGCGCGCTGGTGAGCTCGCTTTCAATGCGACTTTTCTATTGCATTGACATATAATGCGTTTAGCATGATTGTATACTGCTTTGTGAAGATTAGCGGCGGGTATTGTTTTTGTAGCATTGAAATATAATGTGCAGTGGCTGTTGATTAGTTAGGATGATTGGTTGCGTTTCATAAAGTTCATTTGTGCATTTTTTAGTCCATTCCTTTGTGACTTACTGAGGAATTCCAGATTGTGGTTTACCTTGTTTCTTTATTGACAAAGGTCGTTGTTTCAACTTTCATATGCAATTGTTGTGGCTGTTTGTCATGTAAGTTAATGTTAGATCACAAATGTGCTTATTTAGTATGTTACATTAAACTAGAATTTTACTGTGTTTACAAATGTTATAGCAATTGTGGTAGCAGTTAAAGAATCCTGTTGAGACATTGCTTTAGATATCAACCTCATATTGGTGTCTATTAAATACCTCAGTTCATTGGTAACAAAATTAACTGCAGTTTACTGTTTATGAGTATGAGAATTCTTTTATATGGGAAAATTAATTTCTTGTTATTGGGGCCTTTTAGTTAAAACTTTAAAAAATATTTTATTGCCTGTTGTACTTGGCTTTATTTGCGGCAATCATCATGTAAGCATGATGATGTTATTTCTTCCTGTTGATTGCTCAATGTTATTGCTCTTCCTTCAGGTTTAGAAATTTCTGTTTCCAGTTATTGTTGTTTTAATGCCTTCCTAATTGGTTTGACACAATGGCTGCATGATTGAGCTGATCCATTTGTTGTGCATGTATGCTCGAATCAACTACTAGGAAAATTGCTTTCATTTTTGCGGTTTGCTGTGTATTTTTTCTAATAAGCTGTTTCTTGCATCTTAAGATGATTCAAGGTTAGGAGCATTTCATCAAGAAACAAATCATCAGGTCGTGACCGTGAACGGAGCTCACAACAGTCCATCTCACGGAGGAGTTCTGGTTCAATTGGACCTAGACGGCATGACCGGGATGCCTTACAGCAAAGCTCAAGAGCTATGGCCAGTTTTTGGAAGGAGCAAAAACCGGGGACAGGGGAGGTGAGAGGACTCTGAATCCCGTAATGGGAAGGAGAGACGTTGGGATCACCCTTGATGATCCCTTGTATGATTGGCTTTCAAAGCCATTCAGCTCGTGCAGACCTGAAAGGGACAGGCTTAATCATTTACTCTTTGAAGGTAGATATACATTCTGAATCAGCGGTAGGAGGAAAGTTTAGACAATGGTGTTCGTTAGTGTATTCAAAAAGGAAAGGTTTACTGGTTGGTGCCTCCTTTGAGCGTAAGAATTTCCACACCTTGGTTCTGACGGACAAGAATGGGAAAGCGCAAGATGTTAGTAGAGTTCCATCTCCTGGAATTAGCACCCCGATTTCAGAGTATGCCTATTGGGCACTGCACCCTTGATGGGCGGAATATCAGTGTAGCAGGAAGTTCCTGTACTTTATGGACAACCACCAACTGCCCCTGGTTCATCTTCTTTGTACGCACTGGTTCCAGTAAGCAGATGGAGATGCCGGAAACTGCGGGACTTCATTTAAGTTGGCTGAAAACAGTGATGCAAGCTCCGTAAAAATCTGTCCACAACACCCAGGTAGTTTAATATTTATTATATCTGTGTTTCCCCTTTGATGTATCCCATTGCAATTCCGTTATTGAACTGTGCTCTTGTGTCTCCATCTCCTTTTTTACAGTTATCGATCGATACTCATTAAGATTTGAAGAAAGAACTATGAAGCAGTGCATCTAAAGACCCGGACACTTCTTCGAACAAAAATTCTGTACGTCTCTTATTAAGGTTTCATGCCTCTGTTTTTGCAATTTTCTAATGATTTCCTTTTGTTCTCTCTATTTTACCATTATTCATTAATGCGTTTAGATTATGATTGCCTCACTTCAAATTTGTTTATCAAGTCGATTTAAGCATTTAGTCCTTTGAAAACAGCTAAAGCCGTTAAAGTTTTTTGTATTTAGTACTTCCTGATGGCTTTCAACGATTGTTGGGATCCCTTGTGATATGCTTCTGCTTATACTATCACATCCCTTTTGCTTATCACCAAGGACTTATCTCGCCTTCAGGAACCCAGCCCGTTACCGGTCCCTATATTATCTTTTTATGCTATTTGTCATCATTTTAAAACTATTAAGAACTCTTACAGGATAAAAATCTCCACATTCCAGAAAAGAAAAAACAAATCGCTTAGAGCTTTTATGTGACGGAGTCTTAAACTATAACGATGCAGATTTATCTTACTTCAGATTGCGGAAGAAGTCTGGATAGGGGGGGATGAGGCGGTAAAGGTACGGCAGGGTGGAGCGACCGGGGGATATTATGTTTACTTTCTTAATTTGATTTTATTGTTGATTGGAGTTATCAGGCTTATATTCCTTAAAACACAATAGTAACATAGTTTTGTCGCTGTGTAGCTAGGAGCATATATTTTTCTACTTTTTGCATAGCTAACCAATTGAAAGCGCCTTTTCATGCATTGGAACCACATGAATTTGAGCTACTACAAATTGATAAAGGTTCCAATGAGATTCCAGCGCATTGCAAACTGACCCTTTCTAATTACTTGATCTGGGCTGGATCATCTGGATGCATTTATAAATATCTTAGAGCTCGGTCACATTCTTTTGTGTTTTTTGTGGGATCCTATACTAAGTCTCTTCTCCAGATTGCAGTACCTTTTTGAACTTATAGGGCAAGCTTGTACGTCTGGCAGTATTTTATTTCACTTATTATGGGAGGTCATGTTCTTTCTGTTGCGAAACTATGACATATTAGTTTGCGCTAATCATTCAAATGCTTTACACGTAATCAAGTTCTTCAGGATAAGTTAAAATCCAAAGGTGCAGAGCTGCAGTATTCTAATGGCCCTGTCAAGGGTGCAACGCAACTGCCCATTACAGCTTTCTGGTAGCTTTATTCGCGCTCCAGCTAAAAACATTGAAGGCTTGTAAAGCCATCTCAATCAGGAAGCTTTCAAGTCCTTAGCCGCTGAGCAGAATGGTACTGTAAATACTGCCAAAGAAAGTACTAAGCAATCCTGCCGAGCCCTGTCTAGGCGATCATATTCAAGTAGAACCACTGAGAAAAGCCTTATTGTCAACCAAAAGCTAAAGAGTGTTGCTAATGGTCTCCCTTTACAAACTGCAAGGATCATTTGGTGAGAGAAAAATCAAGCTGCAAAAAAAGATAAGCATAATTTCTTAGTTTGCTGCGCAGCAAAATTCATTGAATGGTTCGTGCACTTCTACTGTGTCTTCATTCTAATGCTGATGAGCAAAACAAACTCTTGTCTTGAATGGTTTTGATTCTGCGAGTCAAATGTACTGGAACATGGAAGTTAGTTCTTGGTGAGGAAGCAAAATTCTTGTTGAGGGAATTCCAGGCAGCCACCTTTTCTGACAAACGAGGAAATCAACACCATGCGGAACCACATGATGTTTTTGAGAGGGAATGCAAGAGGTTCTGCTGACAACAGGGGATTTTAACTCTTCATCAGGAAATTTGCTGACACACAAGATGTATATATGAAGCCCATACAAAATAATTTCTGGTTCCTCTCCGTCATCATACCTGCAGAAATTTATGATGGCTCCATTGGGGTCAAACTTGTAGCTGATGATGAAACTGTTATGTTTGTTTTTTTTGAACCCATGAACAGGGGAAAGAGGATCCTATCCTGCCAAGACAGAACCAGGCTCCAGAGGAGATGCTTTCTTGGGTTTCTCTTGGCTTGGAAAGAGGATGAAATAGTTCCACCTCTGAAACAGGAGAGATGCTGATTGTGTAAGTGTTCTTATGTTTTGCTAATCTCAGCCAATTAATTTTTTACTCTTCCCATACACAATTACATGTTTAGGGGCTTAACTTTTTGAAAACATTTTCACTAATATTCATAGTTTACCCAGCACTTAAATCGACCCCATTTCATTCAGCTTCAAAAAAAAAACTAGTTGAAGTTCCCATTTCTAGTATTCACTTTGTAGTCTTACATGGGTAGTCTAATGAGATGGCTTGCCATGTCAGCAAAATGGATTGATAGTTGTGGCCTGCCCAAGCAAGTGTGGGCACCATCATCATTGTACTGCAGATGAGGGCTTGCCTAAATCACCAAAACATAGGGATTTAGTTTAATGCTGAAATGGAAATCCAGTGAGCGCTGACAAAATAGCTACACTGGAAACCCTGGTTTGAAGTTTTGCGACCAATGGTCCTCTCTTACAAACCATTACTTATACATCACATTTGGTAGTGCATACCTCATTTTGAGAGTATCTAAAACAAAAAGGCAGCTAAAATGCAACTATCTAACCAGATATCTAAATACCTTTGGAAATAAGATATGAATGCAGGAAGAGATGTTTGTTGAATGTTTAATGATAGGCCACAATGAAATGGTCATTCACGTGCAAGTCCCTATATTATGCAACAAGAATTGAAAAAAAAATGAATAGACCTTAATAAAAGAAACAAAAGGGCGGCATTAATATTTTTAGTTATACCTTCAATCTCTGCATAGCACCACTGGTAAAATTGCATGCTACCAGTTTGATGTCAATCATATTTCTCATGACATAATGTCCACTGTTTTGTAGTTACGTCAACAATGTTGAGCATGCAGCAGAAGCTTGAGGGAGTGTAGGGGTATAATGCAGAACGCCAGAATTTACGATCAAACATGAACTGGGATCTCATCGAGCTGATTAAACCTGTGGATGTGAGCTGATATTCTTGAATGGTTTTCGGCAACAAGTTCAGCCTGTCATAATCAGTATGACCGTCTAGCCTTAACAAATGATTTTTTTGGTTGCATGTTTCAGCGAATGTGGGGATGTTTTCATGAGTCATAGAAAATTTTCCCTGCTGAAAAGAGGTTTTAAGTTTTCTCCCTCATTTTCCCAGAAGCGGAATACTAAATGAAATTCTGTCTGGTGTTGCGAGGCACATAGGTGTTGCGGTGCTCTGAAAGAAATAGGTTTTCTTTTTAACATACTCATGCTTGTCCTTGGTTTCAGAAATCAGAAATGAAAGGAAAAGAATACTGGGTCTTAACATGGAAGTTGCATTAGGGTTTTCTTTGGTATACTCAAAGTTTGCATTACTTTCATTAAATTTAGCTCGTTTGCCCAGTGCGGGAAGTTGAATTTGATTGGGAGCCCCTGATGTTCACATTTTTTACGCTGGTTGGTGTTTAGTTCACGTCAAAAATTGGGAATTCGGTGAAATATTGGAACGATTGTGATGAAAAGGTTGCGAAATTTTAGATATATGTTGATGTGTAGGAAAGTTTTTGATGTGCATTATTTAAAAAAGTTGGAAGTATTGAAGAAAAAGTTTAGAACTAAACAAGGCCGCTGTTTATTAAACGGAAACCTCTCCTGGGAAAAAAAATATCCGAATTGAGCTTCTGCCTACTATTGATGGCCAGATTGCGCAGTTGCTATTTTTGCAATTCCAAGTACACTGGGTTCCAATTCCTCGAGATTATCCTTTTCTCTCCAATATAAATAATAATAAATCTTTCATAACCGTAAGTGTCTGTCTTATGTCGAGTTAAACTGTTTTTTATCACCAAAGCATACACGTATTTCAGGTAATCCACAAATTATTATGTCTTTCTAAAATGAACAATTCGTGTTACCAGTAGTGTGTATATAAGATTCTTCATTGTGAACCTTAGAATCATTACATCATATGTAGATTCACCTGTCCACTTTCGATCGGACCCTACAAGATGGAACGGCAGTGATCCATTGATATATGCTTTTAGGGCCATATTGATAACGTGATTTGCTGAGTAACGTAACCTTATCTCACTTATACACCTATTGGCGACTAAAATAAAGAGAAGCACATCAGGATTGCTCACCCAACAAACACAAGCCTCATATCTCATACTAAGATGTCTAAGTATTAGGACAGTTCTACATTGCCCAATCCAATTTTTCGAGGACGACAAATTTTGTCTCTTCTTCTTGTGAAAATACCTGGCGCCTATTCTTTTGGGATTCTTGACGATATAGTTTAACATATAGAGGTATCAAATATTTTTCAATCTCTAGTCGGTCAAAGTTAAATGATGGATCTCTCTGAAGTTAATAGACGGAAACAAATGATGTACTAATTCACACAAAAAAAAAACAAAACAAAACAAGAGAGTTCCTTATTCAGAAGTTTCTTGCAGGGAATCAAGCTCGATTCACTAGTCACTACATTGGAAGAGCAACAATGGACAGGGGCCTGAATTCTAAGGGTGACAGGGATTGACTCACCAACTCAATGGCAACCTCTCTTACCATAGTTAGGCTACCTAGCTCAACCTGGTCTCTTGCTTCAAAAGTATAGAATCGATCCAGTAGGAGTTCTGCCATACCCATTCTATCTAGAAAGGTATTTAGAAGCAAAGCTTCCAGGAGGTTCCTAAATTTAAACTAACTCGACCAAAAAATCCACAACCATTTCGACCTAAAGTGTACTCCAAATTTTTTGCGGCCATAGTGACAAAAAAGTATACAATCTTACAAAGTCAAACCAAACAAGCACCAAGGGGAAGCTTAAGTCCAAGCTGCAAAAGTTGCCGCCTCAAATTTACGGTACCAAATTATACATCCCATCCTACTTAGCTCCACCATAGCTCAGTCAGCTGTGTCTCCATTTCTTTTCTCCCATTAGTTTCTTCTCAAATTGCCTTCGCTGCGTGTATCAGTGTGTGGTTCATAGAGCAAACCTAACTGATAACTTACCAAATCATTAATTATTATTTGCGTCACAAAATATATTATATATAATCTATAGCCTTTGTCAATAAGAAGGATTGAGCATAAGCTTTCCCGTGTCATCTTTGCTGAAGCAAAGCGATCGATGGAGGCCGCGAGTGCTTGTGTGGTGACCATGGCGATCGCCGCGCGTGCTGGGCCCCCCGGCGGCGTGGCCGCGGCGGCTGGGCGGCGGCGACGGGGACGACGACGGACGTTCCGGCCCACGGCCTGGCGCGTGCACCTGACGCACGTGGACGCGCACGGCAACTACTCGAGGCACCCAAGCTGCTGCGGCGGGCGGCGCGGCGAGCCCACCGCATTGTCGAGGGCTGGTCGCCGCGGGCCACCGGCGTTGCCGATGACGTCGAGCAAGCGCGGCCGCCGGAGGGGCACCTGCAGGCTGCCGGTGCACGCGGGAACGGCGAGTTCCTGCATGGACGTGTCATCGGCCACGGCCGGCCGCTGGCCTTACTTCCGCCATCGTGGACACCGGCAGGCGACCTCGTGTGCGACGCAGTGCCCAAGCCGTGCGTGGACTGGCTTCAAGCAGTCGAGCCGCGTGTTCGACCCGTCGTCGTCGTCCACCTACGCCACCGTGCCGTGCTCCAGCGCCTCCGCCAAGCGACCTCCCCACTCGAAGTGCACGTCGGCGTTCCAAGTGCGGCTACACTTACCACCTACGGCGACTCCTCGTCGACGCAGGGCGTCCTCGCCACGGGAGGACGTTCCACGCCATGTCCCAAGTCCGAAGCTCCCCGGTCGTCTCGGCATGGCGGCGACACCAACGAGGGCGACGCGCGTTTCCCAGGCGCGCCGGCCTCGTCGGCCTCCGGGCCGCCGGCCCGCTCTCCGCTGGTTGTCCCACGTCGGGTCGCCTATCTGGACAAGGCTTTCCTCCTACTGTCCTCAACCTTCACCTCCCTCGATCGCACAAAAAAACAGCCCGCTCACTCCTCGGCTCCTCGCGGCATCTCCGAGGCCGCCGCCGCACGCGGTCGGTCGGTGCAAACCGCCTCTGATCAAGAACCCAGAGCCAGCCGGTCTTCCTTTCTACTAGCGGTGTTCGCTCCAACGCCATCACCGGGTCGGGTCGACTGCGTGGTCAGGCGTCCCCTGAGCTCGGAGTTACGACCGTAGGAGGACGACGTGCACGGGGCGGCGTCATCGTGGTCCGGACGTCCGAGTCAGCCCTGAAGCGTGGAGGGTCAGGCTCACCGCGCCATGAACGAAGGCGGCTTTGCGGCTACGATGCGCTGCCGCGGCGGACGGGTCGGCGCGGTCGGGCATCGAACCGTGTGGCTTTAGCCGGGCGTCGGCCAACGGGCGTGCGATCCAGGTTGGATGGTGCCGAGGCCTGTGTTTCCCTACATTCGACGTTGTCGGCGGCGCCGGACCTGGCCTGCGGCGTGAGCAAGTACAATGGTGGCTCAGACGGCGCGTTCCGGCGCGCTGTGCCTCACGGTGATGGGACTTCCGCGGGGCTCTCATCAAAATCGGCAACTTTCCAGCAGCAGTAATTTTCTCCCAGTTCGTGCTACGACGTCGGCCACGTACACGCTCTTCTTCGCCGCGCCGTGCAGTGAACAATTGTTTGATGGCGCTCGCCCGTGCCGCGTAGGGCGTACGTGCTACGTGAGTCGTGATGATACGTGTACTTGTGTATGTACGATGCTGGCTTTGTATCTAAGTAGTTACTCATCTATTAACATAGACGGATAGGACGAATATTGTCGCGTTTCAACACCCGATCGATCATCGATTGTAATTATTAGTCGAATTGTTCATTTGTTTGGTATAGATTTGGGAGCTACTACGTTTCTGGCCTTCTGGGAAGCATTTGGTTATTGGGGAAAAAAAATAGCAAGAGAACTCGTTTCTCATTTCAGTACTCTGCCTTTTCTTGGCATTGCCTGCATTGTATCAGTGCTGCTCAAGGGTTTTGAAGGACACTCACTATTTCCGTGGTTCTCAGAACCAGCACGAGACGATCGACCACTACCTACAGCCCCACAAATGACACGGAAGAGTTTTGAAATTCATCGTTGAACCGTAATACCGGGTATAATCTGTTCTTCAACTACCCAAAACTGGGTTACGTTTGGTTTCAAGGCACTATTACTCCCGTTTTGGCTGACATGATAGTCGAGTCAGTATAAGACACACATTTCAGGGCATTTCAATCTTAAAATAAAAAGATATTGGTGACCCCATGTTAGTGACTACAAACTCTCCTCCATCTCCCTCTGTTTCGAGTGAAGGCGGGTGTTGGCGAGTGGCTTGTCCGAGAGCATGAACAGGTGAAGCGGGAGAGCCACGCCTGTTGGGGTCCGCTTGTCGGGCTTATTTGCGAGGTATATGAAGAGTTGGCAGTCGCGGACTATGAAGACCCCTTTGGCGCCACAGATCGCCAAACCAGTCCGCGGAGCGCGAATGGAGGTGGAGTTGGAGGACCCCGACGGTTGAGAGGGGACTCCATGGGGTGAAGACAGCATGGGAAGCGGGTGGCCATTAGCAGTGAGGTTTAGGAGGTAGAACGATGCCGGTTGCGGCAGCGATTATGACAACGTATGGAGGAGCACTGCTGGGCGATGTGGAGGCCGAAAACGTAGCGTTGGCTCGCGAAGAGATGCGCACCATCTACTACAAGGCGTGGGCCCACTTTTTGCCCCGAAGCTTGTTGATTTAGGAAATGGCGTCACCGAGCAACGACGCCTTGTCCATCTTGAACATGTTGGGCACCACAACGCGACAGCTTCTTTGGCGAGAGAGCTCGAGGAGGGATAATGGATGGCCCGGAGGAAGAGGGGAGAAGGAGGCATCGTCGCGTCGATGTCCAAGATGGAGAGGAGTGGAACCCACTGACATATGGGTTTCACTATTTTTTTTATCTTTTATTTGACTGACATGTGGCCCCACATTTTTGTTTCAATTGCTATATTTTGCATCGGCCAGTATCACATCATCGCCATATAGGACGAGGACCAAGTCAAACCAACCACCTAGACGCCACGTTATCCGAAACCACCATGCAAGCCTTCGAACTCGCTATCAAATTAAAGGATCTAAAATGAACTTATTTCCATATGACACTAACCATTCGTCCATCCCCGCGCGAGGCCGCCACGTGGGCTATTGGTACCCAGCAGCCCATTCTCGAGGCCCATAGAACTCTCTCGAGCAGCGGCCTCGCGGGGCACTTCCGCATTGGCGTCTCGCCTTTGCGGCCGGCCCAGCATCCACACCGGACCAAAAAAGCCGCTACCGCCGCGCATCGCGCATCTCCCGTCCCATGTGGCGGTGTTGCCGTGTAACATGAGGCGGACCGCAACGGCGCCTTTGGTTTGGAGGGGAGAGTCAGGGGGGCCAGAATTGCTAATTAGCGCGTACGCGCCATCTACTTAACTCGCGTGTATTTTTGGCCCATAGCTCCGCATGAGGCCCACACCCTTACGCGCAGCCCATCAGTTTTCCTTGCGCGTGGCAACAATCATTCCTTTTTCTTTTTCGAGTCGCGAAGCCGCCGCATGTGCACACGAATCAAGAGAAAAAAACGTGATTAGCTAAGCTTTACGTGATTAGATCTGATAATCACGGTCAATCATGATATATTTCTTTTTTTACACAACATTGTTTTCCTTTTTTACTAAAGATTTGAAACCTACCAACTTGAATTTTAAAAACTTTCAACTACAAATTTAAATTTTTAAGTCAATTTGAAAACATTCAAGTTAGATTTTGAAAATTTTTAACTCAAATTTTAAAACTTTCAACTCGAATTTTGAATTTTCTAAGTCCATGTTTGAAAACTTTCAACTTTTCATCTCAAATTTGAAAAATTTTCAACTCAAATTAAAAACTTTCAACCCAGATTTGAAAACTTTCAACCCAAATTTAAAAACTTTCAACTCAAATTTGAAAACTTGCAAATCAAATTTAAAAACTTTCAACTCAAAATAGAAAACTATCAACACGAAATTTGAAAACTTTCAAGTCAAGATTTGAAAACTTCAATTCTACATTTGTAATGAGGTGTGCGAAAAATTGAAAAAAATTGGAAAGAAACAACCAAAAAAAAGAAAAACATGCTCGGAGGCGATTGAAAAAAAAGTGCGAACAGGGAAAGAAAAAAAAAGGGCGCGGGGAGGCAGCTGCACATAATTCTCTCCAACACTCAGAATATCGTTGCGCATCACGTAAATTCGGAAACTGTATTCCATCGATGAAAGGGAATAGAATGCTGCTCCTGATCGCTGGTATACCACGACATAAACTTATTTCCTCTAACATCTCCCCGTACCGAAAATACTTCTAATTGGTCGTCCGATCCAAACATAAAAATCGGATGGCTCTTAATTGCCTTCTCTAATACTTATGACCAGTGACCACACATCAGCACATGCGCTGCATACCACCTTTTGCCAGTGACTTGCTACTACATACCTGTTGCTTCTCTCTCTTCTCTCTCCACTCCATACCTGCATGCATTCATTTAACAATATTCAAAACGATTTTTCTCCTAAATTACTTATCCAATATATAATTCGATCACACCATTATATTCGTTGTAATTAAATCTTTACAACAAAATATCACATGATTATATTCTAATAAAAAATAGTCATATGTTTCAATCTGTTAACATTCTTTGTTTCATACGTAATAGCGATATGTTTCAATGTGTGTCTTCAACGTGTTTCACAAAATTTCTAAAACTAACTGCACTACTCTCTCTCTACCTCATCCATACATGCATGCATGCATTTTAACAAGTTTCAAAATATCTTTTCTCCTAAACTAATTATCTAATCTATGATCCGATCACACCGTTGTATTCTTTGTAATTAAATCTTTACAACAAGATATCACATGATTATATTTTGATGAAAGAAAAATATATGTTTCAATCCATTAACATTGGTTGTTTCATATGTGATAGCGATATGTTTCAACGTGTATCTTCATCATGTTTCATAAACTTTTTAAATGTTTCAGTTGCTTAATTTTTGTTCACACTAAATAACTTATGTTTCCACTCATTAGTTAACTGGAACATTGACTAACTGATTTTTTTTTTATGCTGCTGGGTGTGATGCGCGCGCGAGTCTCTCCACACCGTACCCCCAAAAAAAAGCACACCGTGCAAAGAACACAGGACGCCATGCCATATGCCCATCTGCTGCCTGCTACTCTCAACCAGTTCATCTTTCCTATATACCACCACCACCTTTCTGTGCTCCCAAACCATCCCAACAACTCGTATTTATAGAGGTCATCCTGTTTACTTAGCCCATTTCATACGTCCGTCCAGCGACCCCGCCCACATGCGTAACGCCGGCAGTTGAACCAGTTCGGCTTCGCGGTCACCGCACTGGCCACTGCCACGCCGCGACGATGAACGCCGCCGTGTTGCTGCTGCTCTCTCGCGCTCCCCGCCCTCCCGGCGTCGTGCGCGCCGCCGAGATCCTTCCGCCTCGAGCTCGCCAGCTCGACGCCTCGGCAGCCGACGCCGCCAACCCACGGAGCATGAGCTCCTGCGGCGCGCCATCCAGCGCAGCCGGTGCCGGTTGGCCGGCATCGGCGTGGCGGCCAGCGCGCGCAAGGCCGTCGTGGCCGAGACGCCCATCATGCCGGCCGGCGGCGAGTACCTGGTGAAGCTCGGCATCGGCACGCCGCTGTACAAGTTCACGGCGGCCATCGACACCGCCAGCGACCTCATCTGGACGCAGTGCCAGCCCTGCACCGGCTGCTACCACCAGGTCGACCCCATGTTCAACCCCAGGGTGTCCTCCACCTACGCCGCGCTGCCGTGCAGCAGCGACACGTGCGACGAGCTGGACGTGCACCGGTGCGGCCACGACGACGACGAGTCGTGCCAGTACACCTACACGTACAGCGGCAACGCCACGACGGAGGGCCCCCTGGCCGTCGACAAGCTGGTCATCGGCGAGGACGCGTTCCGCGGCGTCGCCTTCGGCTGCAGCACCTCCAGCACCGGCGGCGCCCCGCCACCGCAGGCGTCCGGTGTGGTCGGCCTCGGCCGCGGCCCACTCTCGCTGGTGTCCCAGCTCTCGGTGCGGAGGTTCGCCTACTGCCTGCCCCCGCCGGCGTCGAGGATCCCCGGGAAGCTCGTCCTCGGCGCCGACGCCGACGCCGCCCGCAACGCCACCAACCGGATCGCCGTCCCGATGAGACGGGACCCGCGGTACCCGTCCTACTACTACCTCAACCTCGACGGCCTGCTCATCGGCGACAGGACGATGTCCCTGCCGCCAACGACGACGACGACGGCGACGGCGCCGGCGCCGACGCCCTCCCCGAACGCGACGGCGGTCGCCGTGGGCGATGCGAACAGGTACGGAATGATCATCGACATCGCGTCGACGATCACGTTCCTGGAGGCGTCGCTGTACGACGAGCTGGTGAACGACCTGGAGGTGGAGATCCGGTTGCCGCGCGGGACGGGGTCAAGCCTGGGCCTCGACCTGTGCTTCATCCTGCCCGACGGCGTGGCGTTCGACCGGGTGTACGTGCCGGCGGTGGCGCTGGCGTTCGACGGGAGGTGGCTCCGGCTGGACAAGGCGCGGCTGTTCGCGGAGGACAGGGAGGGCGGGATGATGTGCCTGATGGTGGGGAGGGCGGAGGCGGGCAGCGTCTCCATCCTCGGCAACTTCCAGCAGCAGAACATGCAGGTGCTCTACAACCTTCGCCGCGGCAGGGTCACCTTCGTCCAGTCCCCCTGCGGCGCCCTGCGATGAGATCTCTCGTCACCAGTATCTTTGTAAAACCCTGCATACATCAATTCATCATCATCGTGGCTGGCTTATGGCCCGATGTAGTTAGTGCTCAGCAACAAATTATTTGGATACTCAGAGATGCTTTGATTAGCTTGAATCATAAAACATTTTATACGACAAAGCATGGTCAAGTGATCAAGCCTGCAGGCTGCAGCTAACTAGACCATGCACAGTGATTATGCTTCAATATAAGAGAATTAGAGAACAATCTTTGTTTTGGAAGTAAAAAAAAAGGGGTTTGATTCCCAACGCAGTAATGTGGCAGTTTTCATACCCCCAACTTAAATCCTTATTGCGAATTTTCTACTGCCATCTACAGATGGACAAGAATATCGGCAGAAGCTGTCCATATTTACAAGATTCAAGATGTTTGAGCATGAATTGATCTAACTTCCTTCAGTTATATTTTTAAACCTCCCAAAGAGGAGGGAAATGCCATCCTAACCTCTTGCTAACTTTCTTCCAAAATCTCTATAGGATTACTCATTCCATATTTCCATAGAAATTTTAAATGATAGGATATGATTCAATCATTTGTTTCAAAGGCCTTCATAAGAATTATTTCCATAGGATTGGAATCTTCTAAAATTCCTACACTTTTCCTACGAATCAAAGGGACACTCAAAATGATTTTTGGAGGAATTGAACATAATCCTGTAAAATTCCTACAACAGATGTGGGTACATTTGGAAGATGATATAACTCGGAATGATCCTGAATGGCTGAACATGCTACAGTGTAAATTTTTTCCAGAAACAATCCGTATCCTCATCGATTCACTTACCTTTTTTCTTCTATATTACTAATAACCACAATGCGAAATATGGCGCAATGTCAGGATGGATGCTTCACAACTCACAAGAAGCACACAGGTGAGTAGACGACGCCGCTGAAGGCAAACCGTGGCAGTTCATTATGTGCAGTGCCACCATGATCTGGACATTAGTGAATGCAGCACCATATCTCAAATCAAGAAATCCATCTCGGAGAAAAGCAAAAAAGAGAAGTTCTGTGATTTTAACAGCTTAAAAAATGGAAGGGCATTGGCAAGTTACCATTTAGTATGCCATAGGCAGAGGTCCATTCATGTCGATTAAGGTACCGCCAATATTGTCACACATGTTAAGTATGGCCTGCAAAGACAGAGCAGCGTGTGTTGGAAATATGAAGCAATCATGTTTTGCACAGAAGGAAAACTGCCTCTCACAAGAACATGAGGAGACAAATTTCTAAGATCGCTCAGGCCATCTTTTTGAGCCATTCTACAATCAGTGTCGACCACATCAAATCACGAGCACATGATTAAAGGAAAGAATCATATACACACAATAAAGCAGTTCATGTTATTTTCACCCTGCACAAACAACTCAATAAATACCTATAAATAATTGGTACATTTTCAAGTTTTCAGAAAGAATATCTACTATGTGAAAACAAGAAACTACAATCTCATAAACGGTCAATAGTTTGGCATAGCACAAAAGATGATTTCTCAATGAAGGCTAGTGATGCAGAAGGATCAGGCTCTAATTAAGTAGTATGTTAGAACTAGTACTGGATCACAGCAATGTCTTGGTAATTCTAGCATATATGCAAAACTGCCAGAGCAGCCTATTTATAGTAAAATAAATGTTCTGCTAAAGCAATGAAATATAGCGATTAGCGAGAATAGAGATCTGCACGCACCAAATGGTGCTTTAAACTAATCTAGGCAAGCACGCAATACAGCAGTAGATAAATTTGATCTACTTCAGATATCAAAATTCAGCAGATACTACCGACTTTGTTGTTTTATCTGATGCTGTTCTCATATATATCAAGCAGAAATTAATAATCTATGGATGCAAAAAGTTTCACAAACAGAAATTATCCTCTTATTTAAAGATGAGAATTCTCTGTAAAAAGTTGATGAATTACCACAAAAGGGCATGTCAGGGTAGCACAAATTTCAATATATTGGGAATATTATAAGAACCACAAAACAAATTTCAAGCATGTTGTTAACAACGAAACAAATAACAGAGGCAAGCAAGTTCGAAATCACTGCAATCCAAAATCATTTGATATTTAGGAAGTACTGAAGCATACAAAATAAATCTTTGTACCACACTGTGTTTCCGTGCGAAATCTATATTGCAGCTAGGATCTGTAATAATGAACAATTTATCTCCAATAACACTATTCCTCAGGTAAGTACTTACAACGAAGAACATATGAGAGAGAAGCGGTACGCATGTGGCGCCGGGCTGGTGCTCGAGCGTGACGGTCCTCCCGGGGAACTCCGGCGTGCCCCTGTGGTCCGTGCTCCCTGTCCGCACCCGGCGGCGACCGGAGAACCAAAGAGAATCAGTAGGGGATCAACACATCAAACAGCGGCGGCGCAAACCGCGGGGGGCGGGATTGGACGAGATGCAACAACCGCAACCACGCAAGCAGGTGGTAGTGGTATTATTTACCCTGGTAGAAGACGCGGCGGTAGTCCCTGACGAAGCCGACGAGGCGGGCGTCGTGCGCGAAGCCGGGGTTCCAGACCAGGGACCCGTACCCGAACACCCACATCGCCATGGCCTCCGCGCTCCCGGCTGCTCCGGTGGAATCGCGTATTGGTTGCGCCGCGTGCGATGCGAGCTGTGAATGGTGTGGGCGGAGAGTTCTTTGTGGGCTCTGCTTCTCTGATTGGGTACGCGAATCATTCACCAGTCACCACGCAGGAATCGAGAGCCAGACAACAAATTGGCCTTTTTTTTTGGGTCCTGGATGGCTGAATAGGGACAATTGGCTGAGAAAAACCAAAGGTTGGACTAGTGCCAAGTGGGTTCCGTTGCATATGCCAGCAATTTTGCTCCCCTCGTTCCAACTTTAATTTCCAACAATTCAGCAATCAGCATCAAGCTAAACATCCCCTCAAAAAAAAATAATCATCAAGCTAAACATCCCCAGAATCTCTCCCTCTGTCGCCACCAAAAAAAAAAGAGCTCTGGATCAGAGGAAGAGCAATCTCAGCAATATGTAACAGAGGAAGTGCACAGTAACTTCAGTAGACAGTAAAAGGCTCATTCTCTCTTAAGTTAGACAGCAACCAGTAGAGCATTTCAATTGGTCTCCTCATACAAGCAGCACAATCACAAATTTGGAATTTTCAAATTCTTATAAAGGGCAATTATCTTCTTCCAAGTACCAGTACTAATAACAATACTTTCTATTCTTAGTTTGTTACTCCAGTAAATTTCCAGTGAGTAATATGCTTATATGCACCATCAGTAGCAATAAGAGAGAAGGTAACTGAACCCAAACAAACAAAATGCGCCATGTAGGCATAAGGTTGTGAAGGGCAGGGCAGATGCTGCAGACTGGCAGTAGACTACCAAAACAAAACTATCTCAGAATTATGCCAAGAACTTGAAATGTTCAGTAAAGTATCCTGACGGTCTTAAACTGAATTTGTTAATTATCACTATCATTGTCCTCATCATCATCGTCATTGTCGCTTCCGGTACTTGAGCAGTCACTGTACATAGGCTCCCATGGCTCCCTGAATGACTTCAGGGCACAGCATCTCTCCTCAATGTCACCTTCAAGCCTGACATTCCAGCAGCCAAGTATGTCAAGCGTTTGCAGCCGAGGGCACCTGCTGAGGATGGCACCAAGTCCGGTATCGCTGAACAAGCCATAGGCAAGCTCGAGATGCTCGAGCACGGGCATGGTGTTCGCGATTGCCAAGGCCTCGTCGTTGACCACATTAGGCACCGCATTGTAACCATGGGGAACATCTGGAGGAGGCATGTTCCTCTTCAGCTGAACGAGCAGCTTGCAGTGTCGGCCTAGCGCTTCGATGCCACTCGATGAGATCTTAAGGCAGTTGCTGATGTCCAGCACTCTCAGCGCAGGAAGGCATTCGGCGTACTTCTTCACAGCTTGATCAGAAATCTCGCTCATTGGGATTTGGAGCACATTTAGCAACTTCCCACTGTAACAGAAGAAAACAGAAGAAAATATCAATATATGGACCGATTGAGTGATGTTCATTTAGGTGTCATGTTCTCAGCATTCAACAGAAAGCAAAACATATTATATTGTTTAAGTCAATACATGCACCAAAAGCAATGACATATTCCCATATATTTGGGAATTGGTTGATGGGATCAATGTGGGGTTGAGGAAACCTTTTTTTTTTGGGGTTGGGGTGGCCGCTTTATGTTGGACTGTTTGGCTAAATAGAAATGATATTGTTTTTTATTAAAAAAAACACATCTAAATCCATACGGTTTACGTGTTGTGGCTGCGCTTTTGGTTTTGCTAAAAAGAGAGGCACGGTGGCCAGTCATTGCAGCAACTTGTTGGAGCGGGTGACAATGGAGGTGTTCAATGGCCAATGGCCATGGGTGAAGATATAGCAAATTTTGGGTGGAACTATCGTAATAATTGACAACTTGTTGAACTTGTTGCATAATATGTCATTGCTTTTGGTGCATCTATTGACAACTTGTTAAACTTGTTGCAGATTTATCTTCTCAAAATAGTGTGGAACTATTGTAATAATTGATTGTGGTTTTGTCACTTTGTGCCAGGGTTTAACTTTTCGATTTCGAAGTAAAAATCGCTCCTCACCGGTTTACCGAAAACTGGTAAAAACCGATGACTTTCAGTCAAACCGTACAAAAACCGGCTAATACCGACCAGTTTTCACAAACCGAGACCTTAGCATATTGGCTTTCGCGAAATTCCATAGGTTTTATGAACTCTGCTTTGTGCATCCTAGATGTTGTGCCTGGTTTATCCGTTAGTAAAAAAAATTAGCATATTGGCTTCACAAACAATGTTTATAAGAGGTTTGTTATGAGTAAATGGCCCCTAATTTAATGTACTTTTGGAATTTCTACACTGATGCATTATATTCCCATCCATTCAAATCTAGCCATAAGTCACATTCTTACCAGTGATAAAATACTGTCATGATAAGACGCAAACATCCAAAATGTCATATACCAGTGTTCATACTTTAATACATGTCAAGATGCATCTAAACTAATACTCCCTCCAGCGGTTATATTTATTTGACGCTGGGAGAATTAAGTTTAGTTCCCCTGGCGTCAAATAAAAATGACCGGGGAGAGTAGTATATTATCAACCTATGAATGCGAGGAAGAAACACAAAGTGAGAACACACACAGCATATCTGATACCTTCGTACATATTTGTACTGTTTTAGAAGAAAAAAAGAGGTGCAAGAATTATGCACTCTTTAATTCATAGCAAGACGCCAAGACGTTACAAAGTGAAAAGGTCCATTTTTTACATAACGGCTAAGCCTTGGAAGGCCAACAGAGAAAGGAAAACCGAACACGTTTGTAAGATCTGAACCGCACATTCATGGCTGTGAGTTCCAATTCACTGTTTCTAAAAGTACCAACCTAGGATGTGAACCGGTTGAGGGAAATGTACAAGCTTGAGCTGCTAAATTCACGGCTTCCAGTGTAAAGAATGGATTTTTACAGTGCAACGCAACCGAACAGTCTCCAATTTTAAACTTACTAGTACTAAATTCTACATCAATAGATACCACAATTCTGCAAGTATTGATGCACCACGATTGATTTTTCGTTCTCTGTGTTAATGATCAGTGATCACAAATTCACAATATCACACTTACGAGGCAAAAGGGAACGCGACTTACGAGGCAGCGACGTAGGCGAGCGCGGCGTCCCCGACGCGGTAGGCGGACGGCCGGCGGCATCGCCAGCTGCGGGCTCACGCACATGACCGTCACGCCGCTCGATCTCGTCAAGTGCAACATGCAGGTGAGATTCACGCAAATTTGCCTGTTCGATTCGGATTGCAACTGTCGTGACTCGTCTACTACTACTACGTAGAAGCTTTCTGGGTTGTGATCGCATTAAATTTATGAATGCTGCCGCACACATAGCATGTTGATGATGCATTGGTTCTGTTGGCCAGTTTGAGATTTCGGTTCGTCATTTGGATCACCTGGCGATCCGTAGTTCTTATGTAATCCGGGTTTGAAGTCTTGGCATCATGCATTCATGCAAGGTTATAATGAGTATCGCCTGCAATGATTCTGAACATGAATGTTCTATCTGATCCTTCAAGGCATACAATTTCTTGTATGTACTTCCTTTCAATTTGCAGTTGGCTACCATTATTTACACATTGTTTAGCAGTTTGTTGTAACATTAACTACATGGGTACATGTACCCTTAGTCTTAGAGCAGAGCCAGGAGTGAGTCATGTTAGATGATGTTCGGCAGCATCGCCCCGACCGCTAGGCTTCTTCTTCATGGCCTCCGCGTGCGACCACTTCACCACGGGCGCCGCTCTCTTCCCCTCGAACCCCGGCCATCTCCCCTCCTGGCCTCCTCCCCCCGTGAATCTACCTCCCGAGCTAGAACCGCAACGCCTCATCGCCGGCGGGCGATCGCCTCCGGCGACGGCGAGCTCGCTCCCCTTGCGCTTCTTGGTTTTCCTCTTTGGGAATTTGGGGAGTGGGTTTTCGAGAGCTTCAATGAAGCTCCTCTATATAGCCTTGGCGCAGTGGAGCGGAAGAACCGATGCACGACACGTGTACAATCGGACGGTGAAGAGCTGCTGTCTTTTCGAGTTCGTCAGGTTCGGACGTAAAGCTCGAGTACAGTGACATTTAACTCCTTTATGTGCAATTAATTATTTACCACTCGCTATCTATGATATATAGTCTTTCATTATCTATTATATGTGGATTTAATGACAAATAATTTAGCACCACTCGTAACGAGTGGTAAATAGTTAATTATTCCTCGAGTTACATGGCTAAACTCTCAGTTTGGAACGTACATCTCACTTCCATGTGGGGTACACATCATGTGGGCCCGCGAGTTTTCGGTCATAATCTCGTTCGGTGTTCGCTTCGCTGGGGGACGCGGAGCTGAGTAGCAGCATCTGATGGCCGAATCGTGTCCACGACCCCACGTGCCCACCCTTGTCGCTCAAATGGGCTGGAATTCTTACTGGGCGGCCCACTAAGGCCCACGATGAGGTAACCCACACCCACCTGTGCGGACTCCGCTATAAAAGCCCAGCCCATTCGGAAGCGGATGCCCTAGCAAATCGCGGAGCCACCGGTCTCTCCCACCTCTCCCTCCCCCGCGAGCGAGTGGCGGCGAGCCGCTCGCGGGAGCGGAGCTCGCGCACAGCGCTGCACACAAGCGCGCCCCGCGCCCCTCCTCGAGATGAGGCCTCAAACCCTAAGCCGCGAGAGCACCGCCAACGCCAACGCCCGCCGCCGATGGCCGTCGTCTCCGAGAGCTCGCGCAAGGCGCTGCTGCCCAGCTTCCTGTACGCGGCCCCTGCCGCCTCTCGTCGCCGTCGTCGTTCGCGGCCGCCGCAGCCGTGGTGTACGTGGGGTCCCCGCGCCGTCGCTGGCGGGGCCGGCGGTGTGGGCGCGCTCGCCGAGAGAGCCGGCGGGGAAGATTGAGATGTACTCGCCGGCCTTCTACGCCGCGTGCACGGCCGGCGGCATCGCCAGCTGCGGGCTCACGCACATGACCGTCACGCCGCTCGATCTCGTCAAGTGCAACATGCAGGTGAGATTCACGCAAATTTGCCTGTTCGATTCGGATTGCAACTGTCGTGACTCGTCTACTACTACTACGTAGAAGCTTTCTGGGTTGTGATCGCATTAAATTTATGAATGCTGCCGCACACATAGCATGTTGATGATGCATTGGTTCTGTTGGCCAGTTTGAGATTTCGGTTCGTCATTTGGATCACCTGGCGATCCGTAGTTCTTATGTAATCCGGGTTTGAAGTCTTGGCATCATGCATTCATGCAAGGTTATAATGAGTATCGCCTGCAATGATTCTGAACATGAATGTTCTATCTGATCCTTCAAGGCATACAATTTCTTGTATGTACTTCCTTTCAATTTGCAGTTGGCTACCATTATTTACACATTGTTTAGCAGTTTGTTGTAACATTAACTACATGGGTACATGTACCCTTAGTCTTAGAGCAGAGCCAGGAGTGAGTCATGTTAGATGATGTTCACCTATGCATATATATATAGAGGAGGGAGAAGGATAAATTCCCCTCTACCCTTCTCTTAAATAGATCTAATAAGCGTAGTTGGGTGCATTGCAAGTGACTATTCCAGGACATATTCCTTTGGTATATTCCTAAGGATATTCTCCTAGGAGACGCTGTAGGAGACATCGTTTGTGCTCATTGCTTTGCTTGTATATTGTCACTGTTATGAACCAACTACCAAGCAATAACGAACCATTGCAACTTATCTTTTGTGGTGTTCATAATTGCAAATTTGCATTTGATTTATAGGTCGTGTTGCATGTCTATGTGTTTTGTCGATGTATCTTGGATTCGTTGGTGGTTTCTGACCCTGTGACTGAACGACCCTCAGGCTAGTTGTTCTGTGATATGCAAATGTAGGCATGCATTGTCAAATAAAATCATTTTTTATTTGATTGAAATTTTACTGATTGCAATTTCATGTCTATCTCATGTGTTTGTACCCCCTAGATTATGCGTTTGATGCATTGGCATGGAATTGCTAACATGCTGTTTATGGTCACATTAGTCATTGCTCCGAATCAATTATTTTCCGTTCTTTGATTTCTCAGATTGATCCAGCCAAGTACAAGAGTATCTCATCTGGGTTCGGTGTTCTCTTGAAAGAGCAAGGAGCAAGAGGTTTCTTCAGAGGATGGGTGCCCACACTGCTTGGTTACAGTGCTCAGGGCGCGTGCAAGTTTGGTTTCTATGAATTTTTTAAGAAGTACTATTCAGACATTGCTGGGCCTGAGTATGCAGCTAAGTACAAGACATTAATTTATTTGGCTGGATCTGCTTCTGCTGAAGTAATTGCAGATATTGCACTCTGCCCCATGGAGGCTGTGAAGGTTCGTGTGCAGACACAACCTGGCTTTGCGAGAGGTTTATCTGATGGTCTTCCAAAGTTTGTCAAGGCAGAAGGCTATGCTGGGTAAGTTGATAGGGTCTTGTAAATCACATTGTTCAGTAAGTGGGTCTCTAACATCAGTCTTCCAACTCAATGTTTACTGTGCAGATTGTATAAAGGGATTGTTCCACTCTGGGGGCGACAAATTCCTTGTTAGTACCTATCTCCTTTTTAAGAATTTGCACATGTAGCGACGATTGTCTAATTTTTAAAGTCAGTTAGTGATCATTTTACATAAAATGTATAAATTTTTAGTGCAAAACCTGATTCATGCAGCTTATCCTGTTATTGAAGGGATGGGAACTCCTGAGATACTTGTTTTTTATGTAGTGTACAATGGGCATGCATGAATGATTAAGTGGTTCATTCATGACTTTGCCATGAAAGAGTACAATTGAGTTAAAAACATAATTTCAATGTTTCCATTACAGCAATGCACATAGTTCTTCTTGAAATCACCCAATGGTTTCAAGTTTTTATGTGTGCATGTATTGATTTTTCCACACTGCTTGAGCTATCTCTATTACACTGGACCTAGACTCCAATGAAGTGGTGTACATTGATTACTGGTATTATTTCAATTATTTTGTACCAGCAGTTATTATGATATGATGTGTTGCAGATGATATGTCTTATGATCTGTCATCTTTGTTGTAATGTCATTTTTTTTTCATAATGGTGAAAACTGTTGGCCTTGAACAATTATTTAACATGATTGCAAGCACCAGTGCTCTATGAATTCTTTGTACATCTTTAATGGCAACTCCAGTTTAGTCTTGTAGGATTTCTTTTTTTGGTGCACATTAGTTCTTCTTGCAATCATACCATGGTTTACAAGATTTTATGTGTGCATATATAAACTATCCACACTGCTTGAGTTATCTCTTCTGTTTTGGAGGTAAACTCCAATGAAGTGGTGTACATTTATTTAAAATAGACGAATTGAATTTATTGTGGGGAATTTTTCTGCCTTTGTATGTTTAGGACCCATTTTGATCTTAAGTTGTGGCAATTGATCTTGAGATGTCCATGCAATGTTGAAGTACATTTCGAGCAGCATCCAAGATACTTTTGAGTGATGCTATCATGCTGTCTATATCTGCATGCTTGGACATAAAGGCCTTGCATTTTTTGTGCGCATTGTTCTTCTGGAGATCACACTACGATTTTCAAGATTTTATGTGTGCATATATAAATTTTCCACACTGCTTGAGTTCTCTCTATTACTATGGAGCTAGACTCCAATGACGTGGTGTACATTAAACAACTGCCTAACTCATGTGAATCTTATATCGCTTGCAGCCTGCAGCAAACGCCTAGTTTAATGATTTTCTCTTTTAGTTTGGGTATCTGTCTGCTCAACTTATCTCCTTTTTTGTAGCAATGTCCAATTTGGTGATTTACATGAGGATAGTTCATCAGCTGTATGTTCAGCAATTAAATAAGTCAATACATTTGATGTTGGGATTTTACATTCTAGGTTCTCTGTTGTGATTGTAAATTAGTTTTTGCTATAATACTGAGCACTGATATTCAGTATGCAGCAATCAGATTGTTATCCCGTTGAGCCTTGAGTGCTTTTCATGAAATTTAATTAATTTGACCATTTTATGATACACAGATACTATGATGAAGTTTGCGTCTTTTGAAACCGTTGTTGAGATGATATACAAATATGCAATCCCTGCCCCCAAGAGTGAGTGCAGCAAACCACTGCAGCTCGGTGTGAGCTTTGCAGGTGGTTACATTGCAGGGGTGTTCTGTGCAATAGTTTCACACCCTGCGGACAATCTTGTGTCTTTCCTCAACAATGCCAAGGGCGCAACAGTTGGCGATGTAAGTTTTGTAATCACCATACCATCTTCTGTAACGTGTTTGTTGGATTTATTATTTCTTGTTGCATTTACAGGCTGTGAATAAGCTTGGTATGTGGGGTCTATTTACGCGTGGACTCCCTTTGCGTATCGTGATGATCGGTACTCTCACTGGAGCGCAGTGGGGACTCTATGACGCTTTCAAAGTGATGGTTGGACTGTAAGTGTTCCTCTTTGTTGATTCTGGCCTCTGCCAACATTGATATTGACCAACTTCAGGAAGATTTATTTGGTTTGTTCTCATCCAGGCCAACTACTGGTGGAGTTGCTCCAACACCAGCCCCTGGTGAAGAGCAGCTGAAGGCCTGATGCTTGATTCTATACTTCCGAACTTCTAACAATTCCGTGCCAACTTGGATGATGGCGAAATAGGTTCTTGGTTTAGAAACAAAAAGGATTTTGTTGACGAATGCTTATAGTTCATTAATTCAATCGCTGCTAAAAAAAACTGAGATAAGCATGCTCAGGGCTTACAAATTATAAGGGTATTGTCGGTACAGAGTTTAGGATAGTAGTATAGATGGCCATTCGATGAATGATGCTTGCGTGAATGACCGTGGCATCCTTCAATTTTTGTAGGTCTATTTTTTTTTATTGCAGTAGAAATGTTGATTACGCCTTGGGCCTTGGCTCTATCTTTTGCTGGCCGGTTGTTATCGTTGTAACTCTCCGCGGTATTCATTCTTTTCTTCAGATGTCAATAATGCAATCTGTGTAGTGTTCCATTCAATATCCCACTGTATCATATCTCTCTATTGTGCTAGTATCAATGAAGCTGTCGATAAGTATTTGACAACCGAAACAAATAAACTTTGGACATATGAATATGAGAATTTATCCTCCCTCCTCACATACATTATCGTTCATTCCTCAACTTTCTTAACTCATCTCATTTATTTTCGGGCTCACGCTTTTTAACTGCTAAAAACGGTGCGTGTTTTTTAAAAGTTGCTTTATAAATTCATATTAATCCATTTTTGTGTGCAGTGAGTTTTTAAGCTCACCTCCTGAACACAACCTTAGTTATCGGCTCCTAAGACTGAGAATTTTCTCCTTAAAATCACCAACTGAGAATTTTGACTGCTGTGAATGGGTTCGCTTGTAGACACGTCAGCCCGCACTGGTCGGTACTGGCTGGTTTTGGTGAGTCGTTTAATCGTGCATTCCTTTGGCGTCTTACAGTTTTGTCAAAAGATAAAAATTAAGATAGTCACGTCTCATAAGTATCTCGGGGTCTGTCACTCTCCAACAGGCAACAGGCACACACTGCTTCAGGAGAACCGGATGAAGCCATACGCCAACTGAGAAAAGATCTCCAAACTCACCTATGAAAGAGCAATTTGCCACGTCTCCACGCGTGCTTCTCTAGTTCGTTTTCTGATCTTCTGTGGATATTATTACTGCATGACGTTTTGCTTGCTATGGAATGCACCTTTTCGAGCCGAGCCAAGCCAACCCAATCCATGATAAATACAAAGATATAATTAGAAAATGAGTCCGAACTTCTTTGTCCACCCTATCGAAATCTATAAAGCTGCGTAAACAACAAGAAACTATGTAAAATGTAATTGTTTAGTTAATGATATAAGGATGAAACTATAATATCGTGGTATATAAAACCGAATAAAAAGTTACTGAATACAAAACGCTTTTGATCACGTGGGGAAACACATTCACAAAACATCTAATTCTACCAAACCTTTACAAACCGCTTGGGCTTTGCTCCTCCCATAGAATTTAATTGTGTGAATGGACATGCATGTTTATATGTCATCCACACCTCCATGCTATAAGGCATATGGTTTTCGAGCGGTCTACTTCAGTTAATCATGCATCGCTAAGTTAGTACCTTGCAAAATTTTATCAAAAGATTAGAAATGAAGTTAGTACGTATAAAATATCCAGTGCGAGTTTATACGAGATAATAGATAGAAAACAATTAACCTTACAGGTTGAAATAGGGTTGGAAACTTATCTTCATAAATAGTTGTAATTTTTTCTTACGTTTTTTAGAGGTATAGATATTTGTGCTAATTAAGAGGTACTCCCTCCTTCCCAAATTGATCATCATATAAGTTTATGCACCAAGACCAAAAACAATTTAAATCACATCAATCAAGACACCATGCACATATTCTCCCACAATACATGCATCGATTAAAACCACATGTCAATTACACCCTAGCATGCACACATTCTTCCATATTGTATTAATTGTATTACAATAAAATCCATATCCATGTAGTTATATGATGATTAGAAATTTTGGATTTTATTATATGATGATCAATTTGGGAAGGAGGGAGTATATACCTTTAGGGTGGAGATGTATACTCCGGACTAACACTATGAGTACATATACCTCTCTATACCTCATAACAACTTAAAGTTTTGTAGTGCTAATCATAAACTTATATTTTTCAATCAGTTAAACTAGTTTTTTTTTACCTCACATATTATAAGAATGTATATACTTTTGCAATGGAAGAAAACCTCAAAAAACAATTCCCTTTAGAATTAAGGGTGAGAAGGTCCCAGTTCAAATGTTGGACATGTAATCTCAATATAGATGAGTATTTAGTTCTCAATTCCGAATAAAATTTACATTTGAAGCACGACCAAAGAGCCAATAATTAGCTTGTCTAGGCAGTTGGCCAAGCTTAACACCGCCACGACAAAATTACCATGATACTACTTTTTAAGACGAAAACCACGTACCATAATGTAATGTTATAACAAAGAAAAATCTACTCCATTGTAAGTGATGCCCCCATGAACTGTATTCCACAATATTTTGATCTCCACCATAAGTCTTTCAATTCTCTAATTATTTGATATATGCCTAATAAACCATGAAAAAGATGAACTAAGCAACCAAAAATAATTTATTAGCACAAATATTAACAGTGTTCATAGCGGATTAAAAGCCAATGCTAAAAATATTAAAAACTTTAAAATAAACTAAAAATTATGTTTCAAAATTTGAATTTTGGATCCAGTTGACGACGAGAGACTAGCAGTTTACTGCTTTGAATACTCTGGTAGAAACCGGTCCACCGCTCTTCTTCTACAAATAGACAAGTAGGCTATCGGCTACCGTTCTACACGGCCACACATGGTTAGCCACCCAGTGGTACGCGCACAGAAGATGGTGAGAACCTGGCAAGATAAAATCCTGAGCCAGCGTCATCCGACCTTCCAAATGGAATCAGGCGATTGGCTGCGGTTCCTCCTCCCTCCACCACCACACCACCACCGGTCGCCTACTCGCCTTCGCCTTCCCTCCTCTCCTCCCTTCCACAACCGCAGCCCAAAACTTCTAGAAGCAACCGCCGCGAGCTTAACTGCTAGTACTACTAACACCTCACCTGCCTCCCTCCCCCGCCATTGCTCCGTCTCCGCTACACGCGAAGAGCTTCACCTGACTCTCGCTTGACGTGCTAGTTAGTAGTAGCTCTCGATCGAGGCGCGGTCGTCCGTCGAGGGCGCGCGTGGCCATGGCGCTCCTCTCCGCGACCGCCCCCGCCAAGACGCGCTTCTCGCTCTTCTCCCACGAGGAGGCGCAGCACCCGCACCCGCACGCGCTGTCGGCGTGCTGCGGCGGCGGCAAGAGGCAGCGGGCGCGCGCCAGGGTGGCGGCGCAACATCTTGTCCAATTTATGGGCCTCCTTTTCACTCGGAGGCCGCGGGTGCTCGTGGCCGGCGGCGGCATCGGGGGGCTGGTGCTGGCGCTGGCGGCGAGGCGGAAGGGGTACGAGGTGACGGTGTTCGAGCGCGACATGAGCGCGGTGCGCGGCGAGGGGCAGTACCGCGGGCCGATACAGATCCAGAGCAACGCGCTCGCGGCGCTGGAGGCCATCGACATGTCCGTCGCCGAGGAGGTCATGCGCGAAGGCTGCGTCACCGGCGACCGCATCAACGGCCTCGTCGACGGCATCTCCGGCTCCTGGTACGCCACTCCCCTCCCCTTCCCTTCTCTTTTCCCTTTTCGGATGAAACCATCCGGTTGCATCAGACTCCAGTGAGCAATGTCTTCGTAAGTTCGTACTCGTACTGCACCACAGTGTAACTAAAAACATTCATTTCAGTCACGCCATCGTGTGTTTAATTAACGATTCTGACCATAATTAAGGGCTTAATAATAATCACCTCGCGGCTGCAACCCTAGCAGTCAGACTCCTGAGTCCTGACACGACCACACGATTTATTTTGGGTGTGTTTAATTCTTTGGGTGTAAAGTTTTTAAAGTGTACTGACACACATTTGAAGTATTAAACGTAGACTAATAGCAAAACAAATTACAGATTCATCTATAAACTGCGAGACGAATTTATTAAGTCTAATTAATCCGTCATTAGCAAATGTTTACTTTAGCATCACATAGTCAAATCATGACGTAATTAGGCTAAAAAAATTCGTCTCGCAATTTACATGTAAACTGTGCAATAGATTTTTTTTCTCACATATGTATGTGTCAAAATATTTGATGTGACTTTTTTGGCCAAAAATTTTTGGATCTAAACAAAGCATTATAGTTATAATTTTGATCCACGTTTTAATACCAAAATTTTACTCTAATCATTCTCTAATTAATATTTTCACTTTAAACTGGGTAAGGTTATCGTTGTTGTACTTTGGATCATCTAAATCGCTTCTCTAGCTGCATTTACTATCTAATCTTGCAAAGAATAGTCTACATGTAAGTTGGAAAGATTATCGGTTTACATGTACCGATGTAGTTAAAATCATTTATATGCTCGAGAGAAGTTTTCGAGGTGGTTCAAACTAAAATAAAGATAGAATAACATAGTCTAAAGTGAAAAAGTCGTTTAAAAGATACTATGTTCAAAGTGATTTTTTTAATACAGGTGACCCTAAACATATTTTGTTTACTCTAAGTCTCCAGCATGTTACTTGTGCTAGGCGCGCCGCTGATCTGACGACCACACGTGGTGCGACGCCGTATGTAGTGTGGATTCAGATGACTGCTGTATTTTTTTTCCTCTGTTGGGAAATACTAATATGTTCCTCATTTTCTTCTGTTGAAGGTACCGAGTATTTCTTGGTCACAAACAATATTTCGTCTCCTCAGATGTTGGTGCTGGAAAAATGCAGTGGTATGCATTTCATAAGGAACCTGCTGGTGGCACTGATCCTGAAAATGGTGAGTTCCTAGAGTGAAGCTTTTGAGCTTAGTTAAGTGAATTCTACCTCATCAGAAGTTATGATGCACAAGCATATGCCCTGTCTGTGTTCTTATTGCCCACTAATGCTTTTTATTGGCAGGTAAAAAGAAAAGATTGCTCGAGATATTTAATGGTTGGTGCGATAACGTCATTGATCTGATAAGTGCAACTGATGAGGAAGCAATTCTTCGCCGGGATATATATGACCGACCACCTACTTTTAACTGGGGAAAAGGTCGTGTCACTTTGCTAGGTGACTCTGTACATGCTATGCAGCCAAATCTGGGTCAAGGTGGCTGCATGGCTATTGAGGTACACCATTAACTTTTCATGTCTCTGATGACACTACCAGCATGGTGGATGCATTTCTTGCCCTGGTATTGAAACTCGGCATATATACTTATGTTACTGTGGCAATTTTTTCCCACTTGATTTCACAGGATGGTTACCAGCTGGCTGTAGAACTTGAGAAGTCCTGGCAGGAGAGTGCGAAGTCTGGAACTCCTATGGATATAGTTTCCTCCTTGAGGAGGTAACTGTTTTTTATGTTTTATCATATTAGTTCTACCTAGATAGAATATCTTCTGGCATCGACTAGACTTTATTTCAATACGGATCAAACTTATTCTTCAAGGCCATCTTATTATTGTGTATACTCTTAATTCTTTAGGTGTGATCCTCAGTAATTTGATTGATGAGCAAGACATTATTGTGCTTGTGTGGTTGCAGATATGAGAAGGAGAGAATACTACGTGTTTCTGTTATACATGGGTTGGCAAGAATGGCAGCAATCATGGCTACCACTTATAGACCATACTTGGGTGTGGGTCTGGGACCATTGTCGGTATGTCAAGAACTTGTTCTGCTTTGTACTTCTAATATCTAAATGTACTTATGTGGTTTGTGCCCGTAAGCCAGTTTAAACCTGCTTATTATGTCTGTTGCTGGTTATTTTATTTTATTTCTGAAACAAGTTTTTGATTTAGATCATCATCATCATAAGAAAATCATTGAAGAATCGCAGACTAAAATTATTTGGTCTTAATATGGATATCTATTGAATGCAGTTTTTAACGAAGTTGAGGATACCACATCCTGGAAGGGTTGGTGGGAGATTCTTCATCAAGTATGGAATGCCTTTGATGTTGAGCTGGGTTCTAGGAGGAAACAGGTGATTATTGAGCTATAACTTCAATTTTATTTTGAGCTCACATGCAGATACATAGTCTGAAAATACTAGTAGATAGTAATCACTAGATCGGCATGGTTGTTATTACTCACCATATGCTAATGTCACAAATGTACAGCACGAAGTTAGAAGGAAGACCGTTAAGCTGTAGGCTTTCTGACAAGGTATATTTCTATTCTGTATGATTTATCAATGTAGGGCAGTGCAATATTTTCCTTTTCTGACTTTTACAATCATGCTGAAGGCAAACGACCAGCTTCGTCAATGGTTTGAGGATGACGATGCATTGGAACAAGCCATGGGTGGAGAGTACGGACTTACTTGTCTTCGGAATTTTGATTTCCTTTTATGTCAAATATGCTCTGTATAATCCTTCTTAATTCCAGTGCCTTTGAGAAAAGGTACTCATTAGAACAATGCTACTTGCAGGTGGTACCTCCTCCCCACAAGTTCTGGAGACTCGCAACCCATTCGATTAATCAGGGATGAAAAAAAGTCACTCTCCATTGGGTAGGTCTAAATAATAAATCTGTTATTTTTTGGTAACACTTTCTTCAAGGATTGTAGAACAAAACAAAATTGTTCTTTTGCAGAAGCCGGTCAGATCCCAGCAATTCTACTGCTTCCCTGGCATTGCCCTTGCCACAGGTTAGTTAAGCAAAATGATGGCATCAAATATTTGTTGAAACTTCTTTCGGACTATAAATGCATTGCAACGGTTCTTAGGTGGAGACATTCAACAGCTGAATTTTGTTTTACTTATTACTACAACCTAATTTTCTCTTGCCTAAAAAAATCTTCGGTTTTATTTCTGTCCAAAAAACTAATGCTTCTCCAATTTGTTCAACTTCCTTGCAGATATCAGAAAACCATGCTACTATCACATGCAAGAATAAGGCCTTCTATGTGACTGATAATGGAAGTGAACATGGTACATGGATTACCGAGTAAGTTCTGAAAACCGCATGATTCTTTGCTCTTGCCCTGAATTTGAAATGGATGCATCTTACTAATTCAGTCCCATGTGGACTCTCCAGCAACGAAGGTAGACGCTATCGCGTACCTCCGAACTTCCCTATCCGTTTCCATCCCTCGGATGCCATTGAGTTTGGTTCAGATAAAAAGGTACCCAAACCTTACTGACACATACCATTGTCTCCTCTCATTTTGTTCAGAAGAACCATTTGCGTTGAGTTGCTGCAAAAATTCTGAGTTCTGATCAATTTCTACGAACTTGCAGGCCGTGTTCCGTGTGAAGGTGCTGAGCACGCTCCCATATTGAATCATACAAAGAGAGGCCCACAAATCCTGCAGGCAGCATGAGCGAGAGACTTCAGTCAGCCATGGCTCCTATCATCGCTCATCAGCTACTGTACAGCATCCAGTAAAACAAAAATGAATTTTGCACTAAAATGCAGGTTCCAGACAGGATTTTGAATAGCTTTCTCTGACGGATTGAAATTGCATTCTCCATACAGAAACTGAGGTGTACAATAATAATAAAAAAGAAACTGAGGTGTTACAATAGCCAATAGGACAGGCAATTTTAGCTGTTGCCTGCTGTATATACATTGGTGTGCCATACAGCAACAAAGTGGAATGTAATTACGCATGAACACAATTTACCAAAGGAAAAAGGATGTAGCTAAAAACCGCTTTGTTTGGTACTACCTCTGTGTTCCATTCCATATTAAAGACTTTCTAGCATTGCTCACATACATATATATATATATATAATGAATCTATACACATATATATATATATACACACACACATATATATATATATATATATATATATATGTATAAGATTCATTAATATTAATATGAATATGAGCAATGTAGAAAGTCTTATAAATATGAAACGGAGGAAGTAACTAGTTGTACTTTTTCGGAACTTTCTTCCAAGCGGAGGAGCCTTACCTTGCCACGATGCGATCTGATTTCTGAATTAGAACGTCAGCCACAATGCGCCACATGCACCATCGCAGAGCGCCGCCGCAGTGTTCGCCGTCGTCGCCGTCGCGAAGGCGAGGTCATGGGAGTGTGAGGGATTTGGGCCGCTAGTTCTGCGTAAGAGCCCTTCTCAGCCGTTGGATCACCATTGGTCGGTCCAGATTGACGCCAGGTTAGGCTTGCATAATCCGCGAGGCGGTCTCCTCCTGGCGCTAGGCTCCGCGGGCAGGCACTCCCCATGTCCGCCCGAGCCGCCGCCGCCGTCGCCGGCGGCGGTGACGGCGATGGCGGCCGTCGCAACATCATAGCCAAGGTGTCCCTCTCCTCGCTCTCCGCTGCAGCGGCGGAGGCGGCCACGTTCCCCATCGACGCCGTCAAGACGCGCCTCCAGCTCCACCGCGGTACCGGGGGCAGCGGCGGGGGCGTCATGCGCGTCGCCAGCGAGCTCGTACGCGACGGGGGAATCTACCGGGGCCTCTCCCCCGCCGTACTCCGGCACCTCTTCTACACCCCGCTCCGCATCGTGGGGTACGAGCACCTCCGGTCCACCTTCGCCAGCGGTGGACGAGACGCGGGCCTCCTCGAGAAGGCGCTTTCTGGGGGTGTCTCCGGCGTTGTCGCACAGGTAACACGTCTCCTTAAAAGATCAGATTCGTCTCGCTCGTTTGTTAGCTCACTAGATCGAACTGTGCTCTATTCTGAATTTCTGATGTGTAGTACTAGGCATTGTACTGTCTGTACACATTGCTCCCAAGTTACTCAGGGAAGATCATTTTGATGTTTGATTATTGAAGTTAGGATATATTTTTTCTCAGTGTAAAAGTAAGAACTGCTTTGGTAGTATTAGATTTTAGAAGATGGAATTGAACTGGACTTGGGGACTTGACAGGATTGGAACTGTTTTTTTGCCACAGGACTGGTTGAGGACTGTAACATGCTAGCATTTCTTAGTTCCAAGCTATTGGTTTCAAACAATGATGCACATTATCATTAAGTAAAAAATTCAACAAAATAGACATATACTGTACATCTTAAGGTGGGGAAAGGGATCTTTTAATTTGTGTCATTACCGTTACCAAAATTATAGTAGCACAATGCAGATGATAAAGCAGCAGACATCAGTCTGGATGTGTTTTTGTATGACATGCTCATCTGTCTCCAAGTCTCCACCTCCTCCTTGTGATCCAACCTACAGTACACTCGAGAGCCACAATGAGACCATGCCATCCCTGCTGACAATGCATTGACACATTGACGGACTGTAGGACTTGTGTAGCGCAAGATGTGTGCGATAGGACACCTCTACCTCAAGGTTACTTGGGTGATTAGTATAGGAAGGAGGCGATACCTGGGTACTCAATGATGCTGCTCCTCGAGGGTTGTGAATGAGGTTGCTTAGAAAAGGATGACCTGACTAGCACCCTCATTTAGGTTTGAATAGTTCGTCATTGCTAGAGTAAAGTAGCAAGCAATTGAGACAATCAACACATTTTAGTTTCTTAGAGAGATATTTTGTAGTCAACATGCTGCTGGCATTAGCCATCTGTTAGAAGTATAATTAATATAGCTTAATAGTTGCTATCATTTCGTTGACCATTTATTGACATTTTAGTTAATCTGCAGTGCAGGTGGTGGCAAGCCCTGCCGATCTCATGAAGGTAAGGATGCAAGCAGACAGCAGACTGTTGAGCCAAGGTATCCAACCACGGTATACAGGAATCTTTGATGCCTTTACAAAAATTGTACGGGCCGAAGGATTTCGAGGACTTTGGAAGGGTGTTGTTCCTAATGCCCAACGAGCCTTTCTTGTCAATATGGGTGAATTGACATGCTATGACCAGGCAAAGCATTTCATCATCCGGAAGCAAATCTGTGGCGATAACCTGTATGCTCACACACTTGCCTCTGTCGCATCTGGACTGTCAGCGACAACCTTAAGCTGCCCAGCAGATGTAATCAAAACTAGGATGATGAACCAGGGCAAGGATGCAAAAGTTCTATACAGGAATTCTTATGATTGTTTGGTCAAGACTGTCAAACATGAGGGGTTGACAGCATTGTGGAAGGGATTCTTACCTACATGGGCCAGGCTTGGTCCATGGCAGTTTGTGTTCTGGGTTTCCTATGAGAAATTGCGCCAAGCATCAGGTATTTCGTCATTCTGATGGTGCTGGCTTAGTTTTATCTTACATGATTACAGGGAGCATCCAGAATAAGATTTTGTTAATTGTTTAGCTCGGCTTGTGGCATTATCATATACCATGCTTGTCCTCATTTACTCTTGACTGTGTGAGTGTGAGTGTGAGTGTGAGTGTTGTACCCATCGCTGAGTATGCAGTAGTTACAAATCACCACCATGTAACTTTATAATTATAATTGACAATTCTCGCTGTCACTGGTCATTGGTCAAAAAAATCCAATTGCTTCATTATTACATTTCCATAAAGTTTCCATACTCTTTTTCATACGATAGTTGCCATGTTTTCCTTTTCAATTGGTAACATTGTTCTCTCGATTACTATAGTTTTGTCTTGCTAATGTGCAAAGTTTCTTATCTTGAGAAATATCATATCATACAAACTTGATTACAATTCAGTAAATGCTTTCTTAATGCTTTAACAACAAACAAGTGAAGAACAGTGCAGATGAACAGGCGGAGGGACAATGGAAATGTAACTCAGTCCACCAAAGACGCGGGCCTCCTCGAGAAGGCGCTTGCTGGGGGTGTCTCCGGCGTTGTCGCACAGGTAACACGTCTCCTTAAAAGATCAGATTCGTCTCGCTCGATTGTCAGCACACTAGATCGAACTGTGATCTATTCTGAATTTCTGACGTGTAGTACTAGGCATTGTACTGTCTGTACACATTGCTCCCAAGTTACTCAGGGAAGATCACTTTGATGTTTGATTATTGAAGTTAGGATATGTTTTTTTCTCGGTGCAAAAGTAAGAACTGCTTTGTTAGTATTAAATTTAGAAGATGGAATTGAACTGGACTTGGTGACTTGACAGGATTGGAACTGTTTTTTGCCATATGACTGGTTGAAGACTGTAACTTGCTAGCGTTTCTTAGTTCCAAGCTATTGGTTTCAAACAATGATGCACATTATCATTAAGTAAAAAAATCAACAACATAGACATACATTTTAAGGCGGGGAAAGGGATCTTTTAATTTGTGTCATTACCGTTACCAAAATTATTAGTATCACAATGCAGATGATAAAGCAGCAGACATCAGTCTGGATGTGTTTTTGTATGACGGGCTCATTTGTCGCCAAGTCTCCACCACCTCCTTATGATCCAACCTACAGTACACTCGAGAGCCACAATGAGACAATGCCATCCCTGCTGACAATGCATTGACACATTGACGGACTGTAGGACTTGTGTAGCGCAAGATGTGTGCGATAGGACACCTCTACCTCAATGATGCTAGGAAAGAGGCGATACCTGGGTACTCAATGATGCTGCTCCTCGAGGGTTGTGAATAAGGTTGATTAGAAAAGGATGACCTGACTAGCACCCTCATTTAGGTTTTGAATAGTTCGTCATTCCTAGAGTAAAGTACTCTCTCCGTTTCAGGTTATAAGACGTTTTGACTTTGGTCAAAGTCAAACTACTTTAAGTTTGACTAAGTTTATAGACAAATATAGTAATATTTATGGTACCAAATTAGTTTTATTAAATCAATAATTGAATATATTTTCATAATAAATTTGTCTTGGGTTGAAAATGTTATTGTTTTTTTTTCTGCAAACTTAGTCAAATTTGAAGCGGTTTGACTTTGATCAAAGTCAAAACGTCTTATAACCTGAAACGGAGGTAGTAGCAAGCAATTGAGACAATCAAAACATTTTAGTTTGTTAGAGAGATATTTTGTAGTCAACATGCTGCTGGTATTAGCCATCTGTTAGAAGTAGAATTGATATAGCTTAATAGCTGCTATCGTTTCGTTGACCATTTATTGACATTTTAGTTACTCTGCAGTGCAGGTGGTGGCAAGCCCTGCCGATCTCATCAAGGTAAGGATGCAAGCAGACAGCAGACTGTTGAGCCAAGGTATCCAACCACGATATACAGGAATCTTTGATGCCTTTACAAAAATTGTACGGGCCGAAGGATTTCGAGGACTTTGGAAGGGTGTTGTTCCTAATGCCCAACGAGCCTTTCTTGTCAATATGGGTGAATTGACATGCTATGA
>CM020181.1:19129710-19143129 GCA_009805545.1 Oryza longistaminata
AACTAGGTTCTTTTTCTCAGGAGGTGCCTCTGCATGGGAAGGGCCGGTGGGTGCTCATTTTGCAGTCTCACCTCGACAGATGTAAAACACTCAGCAGAAATGAACCATGAGAACATCCAGGCAACTAGGCAAGAAATGGAACAAAGCTCAGTCCACTAACTGAACGCATTCTCGAGTCCTCGCAGTGCGGATGTGCCGGACATCTTGCCGGTGTCGCCTTTGGCCTCGTCGGCAGTCGTAGTTTGGTGGGTTATGGAAGCACGGCTCGATGGTGGCGGCCAGCCGGCACGGCGGGTCGGGCACCTTCTTGTCGAGGGGGCTCATGAGCACCCACGGCCTCAGCCCGGCGAGCCGCGTGGCCGACGTACCCGAACGTCGAGGCGGCGGACGTGACCACCACGTCGGAGAAGCCTCAGCAGCATCATCTCGGCGAGCGCCTTCTGGTTGTGCAGCTGCTCGCCGGAGCGCTGCCGGTCCAGGTGCGTCGCTGGAACACGCTCACGGACTCCCCGCCCGCCGCGCCGTGCTCGTAGTACAGGTCCTTGATCCTCTCGGAGTAGGCGCCGTGCAGCGACACCACGAGCACCGCCTTGCGCCTCCCCGGCCGCGCCGCCGGCTGCGGCTGGTCTCCGGCGGCGGTGAAGTTGGGCTCCTGCTGCGGCACGCGGGGGAGGATGTTCTCGCCGTGCGCGCCGACATAATCTGGCCGTAGAGCTCGTCGGTGGAGATGCGCGCCAGTAGAAGGAGCGCACCTGGATGCCGACGCGCTCGTCGGCGCAGGCCATGTACGAGCGTGGTACCGCGCCACCATCCCACACCGTGTTGCTCGGGTGGAGCAGGTAGCGGCCGAGGTGGTGGAACGCGGCGTCGCGGCGCGGCAGCATCCGGGACAGCGCGCGCTCGAACCGCGGGACCAGGAACAGCCCGGGCAGGAAGTAGTTGTCGGAGAGGAGCACCACCAGCCGACGCCGCCGCAGCGCGTCCTGCCCGTCGTCGCAGAAGAAGCGCGGGTCGTTGGCGTTGCGGTTGTAGTCGTCCGCAGGTGCACGTACATCCACGGCGGCGGCGGCGGCGAAGGGTGGTCCTTCGCGGCGCCTCCGCCGCGCCGCAGCGCGTTGCCGAGGCTCTCGCGGGTGCGCGCGTTGAAGCCCTGCATGCCGGAGAACGGGAAGTCCCCCTCCGGTAGCGTCCACGTTGAGCCAGGGAACGGCTCGCAGAAGAGGTCCCTGAGGCCGTCGCCGGCGGGGTGGTGGAAGGGAGGACGCGGTCTCGTGAGGAGCGCGTAGAGCAAAGCCGACGTGAGCGTGAGCATGCGGTTGCCAGCCCCTCGAGCGGCGTCCACACGAGGTACCTGCACTCGGCGTCGGGGGCGGCGTCGGAGGTGTTCGACGGCGGCGGGGAGCGGAGGCGCGCCACGGCGCGCTCGTAGGCGAGGTGCCGGGGCCGCAGCGGCGGTGGATGGACTCGTAGCGCGGAGTGAGGCACGCCGGTGCGGCGAGACGGCGTGGGGGGACTGCCGGCGGTAGAGCCCGGCGCGGTAGCGGCTGAGGCAGGAGCTGTCGTCGAAGTCCGGCGAGAGGAGGCCGCCCAGGAGCCGTCGTTCCGCGGCTCCACGCCGCCGCGACGGGATCGTCGCCGTCGCCTTGTTGGCCGGACACTGCGCATGCAGGAACGGGAGAGAATTAAAAATGCTTGGTCTCAGCTACTCAAATTAAAAATGCGGTATCTGTGTATATATCTCTGCCTGTCACTTGTGCATGGATGGAGCTCTGCGTGCAACGTGCACAATTGGTGCTAAAAAAAGGAAGTTATTTACGAAATTGTTTACTTGTTCGCAGTTTAAGCTACGAACTGGTCTGTTCAGTGTCAGGAAAAGGAGATTAGCCAAATATTTGTGACTGTCAAAGATCTCAAGATGAACGGGAAATGCACACATACCGGCGTTGATGACGACGCGGGCTCCGGCGGAGACCCAGCTGTGTCCCCTCGCCGCCGGAGAGCGTCCACCGGCCGGCGCCCGGCCGGCGCCGCCGAAGACGACGGCGACGAGCAGCACGGCAATCACGGTCACCGCGATCACCAGCAGCGTCGGGCGCACGGCCGACGACGAGCGCCGGCTCTTGGCCTTGCCGTGCGCTGGGCTGCTTGGCAGCCACCGCGCCACCGACATTCTGACCCGAGGGCTCATCGCGCTAGCTTCAGTGTGACACTGACAACCCCGAAACGGCGAGATAACTCGCCTCGCATTCTACGTGTATATATACAAGTCAATAAACTGGTGAAGATTCGTTTCTCCATGTGGAATTGCAGCAATGTACCGGCGCAGTGCAAGGGTGAGAGATACGTATATGTACTGAACTTGAACGCAAGAATTTGTCCCGACTCCCGACTAACCAAAGAGAAGATGGGAAATTCAGATCGCACAGATCGAGCAGAGGAATCATGCATGAACCGCATATGACAATAGAGTATGCGTTGCATAAGCCACCCTCTACACCGTTTGATTTGCGACGTACGGTTAATATACATCATAGCACGCTATAGTAGCCATGGTAGAGGAGAAACTCTTTTAATCCCTCCATGGGATGTTCAAATACTATTTTAATAGTTATGAAAAATCTCAAAAAATTTGAAAACATACATATAACACTCTACAAAGTCTAAACTCAACTCATGCATGGGTAAATGAAAAGGACAAATCCAATGTATAAACAGTGCTGGTACTATTCACATATGAATATCTTTATTTTTTTTAATTTGTTCTTGAACGCCGTTTTTTTTAATTGTGTAGATCGAGTTTAAACTTGATTTTTTTTTTTGAGTTTTTTTGGAGTGATAGATGTTAGTACTCTACTCCACATTGATTTTTGTTTTAGTTTTTTTTTTCACAACCAAATGCATCAAATTTGAGAGGAAAAGATATATGAGGGGGACATTCCATGGCCTATATATGCTAAAGCACAACTGACCTCTGAATAGTGAATTCTCAAAAAAGACCTCTGAATAGTGTAGCTATGTTACTCATCTACACTACTATAGAGAGGATCCTGGTCCGTAGCAATTACAGCAAACATACTTCATTAAGAGTATTCTCAATAGAGTTGTATCATCTTATATAATTAACTGAGTTTAGTAAAAGCTTTACATTATCTATAAAAAAAATCAAGCATATAGCACCATCAGTGTTTTACAGCGTCGACGGCCGGCCTAGGGCTTGGGGTGTGTTTTTGAAAGAAAGGCTTGGGGTGTGTTAGTGATAACCAAGCTACATTCTTTTTAAGACCAGTTAAAAATAACTAAACAAGTTTTGCTAGTAGACCTCCTCCGTTGAGTCGTCGGTATCGGCGACTCTGGTAGCGTACGTCCGACGTACCTGGACCAGGATATGAATAAACCACCAGCTAGAATCCTAAACTATCATCAGATGCAAAGACCTACTGAACTACGTGGCTTCAGCGTCTCAAATTATATGTCCCCGCGGCTCCTACACCTACGAGCCTTCACAATCAAGCAGCTTGGATATTCAGCAAAGAGGCACGCAGGATTATCCTTTTGCTACCTTAACCTCCTACCTCTCTACCTTGTTCATATCGTCAAACCTCGGGAAGCAACATAGCCCTTAAAGACTTTGACCATCAAAACCGTATGCAGTCATCGATCACGCACAATGAATTATATGGTGGACAAAAGTTGTCACAAAACTAAATTACGGTGAACGCATCTTTCTGTACTCAAGAACAAGCAAACATGTAGTGAACTCATACCAGTCCTCACAACAGCACTCGTGCAAAATGCTTGGTAAAGAAGATACCGCTGCACGCAGAAGAAAGAAATAAGGAAACATGTGGCAGCAATGGCAACTCGAGTAAAGTTACTGGTCCAGTAATGACCAATGACCGAAGATTCAGATAATTGAGAAGTGAAATCAGCATCAGGTGCAATGTGCAATGGAGCAACAACTTCCTAACTTCAAGCTTATTTACATTACACATAGGTTAAAGAGGATAACAGTGAGGATAGCTGTTTGCAAGAATCTCCTTGGATATAAGTACACTGTTGAAACTAGAATAGGATGAAATGGTGAAAATTTCTAACAGGAAAACGGGTTACTTTGACCTTAATAATGTAATTTCTCCCCAAAACGAATTTCAGAATACATACCTAGTCCTAGCTGAGAAATATAAAGCCGCGGCGATTTGACGCACCTCTATATGATGAATAATTTACACATGTATCAGCCTTAGATCGGTCATTCTTGATTCGCAGGTCTTTGGCCTGTATGTGCCGCTGCCAGAAGCCCCACTGGAGATTTTGACTTGACAGTAGCTCGGTAAGATACTTGCTACACAATGTGTTGCGTCTTCAGATTTCAGTAATGTATAAGCCGATAGTCACCTTGTCACAGCTGTACCATTCTATAAATATATAATCCTATTTCATACCAATCCATGAGCAGAGGAACCACTGAAAGACTCCCAAGGGAAATGCAACTAATGCGTTATCGCTCAGAAAGCTGTTAGATGATTTCTTCAAGATGACTCCAACTTGGCTACTATTCACTTGACCCACTGTTTCTTGAGGAGGAATCTGCATGTACAACAGGACTCTATTACAAATGTGACTTTGGACTGACAAGTCGCATAAAATGGAACTGTAACAAAGTTGTACCTCGTGAGTGACGTTTTCCTTCCATTGCTTCTTTCTTTTCCTGGCAACTGTGGCAAAGGAAAGGCCCATCCCATGGACACAGCTTTCCTGACTTTGACAAACCCTCATGTATGGATATACCCTGACCAGACTCTAACTCTACTTGACAAATTGCACATATGAAGAGCTTGAACATATTCCGAACTGGATATTCAGAATCTAGCCTGAATTGGATGGCAGAAAAAAAAAGTCAAACGCGAGGCATTCTTATCCAAACTAGTGGATTTTCCGCACAATTTTGTGTGGAGCTAGATTTTAAATTTTGGATTGGATTTGGTATACAACTCTTAGCAATTTTTTTTCCATAAATACATTTGTATTTCATATACAATAGGCTTTAAACGTAGAATTGGATTCGGTATAGAAGTCTTGGCTTATATTTTACATAGATACAATTGTACTTTGTATATTGGTCAATCTACACTCTTATAATCTGAACCCTCCAGAGTAAACATGGTGCTTTCGTTTCGAGCTATCTTAACAGGATCAGCTATTTTAACTAGTTTCTTGCTTCATGGCCTACTTACATACTAACACATAAGCAAATGACCTACTGTTAAAATGAAGTCCCCATCAGAAGAGGCTGAGTCTGTGACCAATCAAAATAGACACATACTTCTTCCAGGACCAAAAGGCTGTGTTTCTCCTTAGCCAGATGTGCTTCTGGTTGGAGCAAAGAAAAGGCTGGAGATTAGTTGGCCGGAGAGGGCTGATAGTGAAGGTAACTAACTAAGGAGAGCTTTTCTTAATTTTCTGCTTAAATGGATGGATGCATGCAACCAAAGGGAAGTGGTTGTATGGCTTTTCTCGTCCCGGGCCGGTGCTTGGGGTTTTAATTGCATGTGTTTTGCTTCACGTCAAAACCTGGAGGGACTGAATGCGATCGAGCTTCCATCAACATATCTTGATGACTTAATCCAAAATAGTCGCCATGTAGGCAAAAATATATAGTCTTAGACTGTAGTTTTTTTTTTTTTTTGCCGTGCCAAGTTATCACATGTTCTAAGATAATGTTAACAGAGAAACTTAGCCATTTTATGTTAGAAAAAAAAAGTATCTTACATTAAAAAAATCTCTCTTCAGGTGATTCTTTATTAATACTAACTAAATCATTACACATGTCACGGACTCTCGTTAAAGACTATATCGTACAACTTCCAATATTATATGGTTTCCTCACGTTTTCCTCACTAAGAGTGGTTGTTAAATCCATTGTTAACTAAAACAACGATATTTCTCTCTTCTCTCCTCTCTCTCTCTCTCTTCCATATCGGCAAATTTGTTTAGTTTGAAATACCAAGAGCCTGCTAGTATATTGGCTGAAGCCATGTCAAAGGCACCTCACTCTCACCAGCATAATAGAAAAAAAAAAATGCAGTTTTTTGTCATCGATTGGATCCATAATTTTCAACGACAAATCCTTGCTCTCCAGCTGGTATCCTTAAACACGGTATCCAGACATGAAAATTCTGCTGCCAACGGAGCCACAAGAAAAGGGGAAAATCCGACGTGCTTCGTGTTTTGCTTCACGTCAAAACCTGGAGGGACTGAATGCGATCGAGCTTCCATCAACATATCTTGATGACTTAATCCAAAATAGTCGCCATGTAGGTAAAAATATATAGTCTCGGACTGTAGTTTTTTTTTTCCGTACCAAGTTATCGATATAAGGACATGTTCTAAGATAATGTTAACAGAGAAACTTAGGCATTTTATGTTAGAAAAAAGTATATTACATTAAAAAATCTCTCTTCAGGTGACTCTTTATTAATACTAACTAAATCATTACACATCATTACACATGTCACGGATTCTCGTTAAAGACCATATTGTACAACATCCAATATTATATGGTTTCCTCATATTTTCCTCATTAAGAGTGGTTGTTAAACCCGTCGTTAACTAAAACAACAATATTTCTCTCTTCTCTCCTCTCTCTCTCTCTCTTCCATATCGGCAAATTTGTTTAGTTTGTAATACCAAGAGCCTGCTAGTATATTGGCTGAAGCCATGTCAAAGGCACCTCACTCTCACCAGCAGAAAAAAAAAAAGAAGAAGCAGTTTTTGTCATCGATTGGATCCATAATTTTCAACGACAAATCCTTGCTCTCCAGCTGGTATCCTTAAACACGGTATCCACACATGAAAATTCTGCTGCCAACTGAGCCACAAGAAAAGGGGAAAATCCGACGTGCTTCCCCCGTGAATCTCGCCGAGGTCGGCAGAAGGCCGGAGAAAACGGTTCGAGGAAACTTGGGATGTTTATTGGCAGGATAACGATCGGTCCAGACACCGGGTGGCAGCTGGTTGCTTCGAGCCTCCCGAGTCGGATCACGCATGTGCATTTCTCCGAGGATTTTTGGTTTTGTCTTTGGCCCCGTCAAACTCGGTAACTTTTGGCACCTTACATTACATGTACCATCGTGACAGCTTTATCCACCGTTGCACAGCAGCAACCGGTGAGTGAGACAGTCACTCGGTCATCAGACAACTCTGGTTCACGGCATGTTGACATGCTCCAAGTGTGAAACTGGCTTCGTTACTACTAGTTTGATTTTCGTTTATTATATTTTTTAAACTGCTAAACAATTTATTTTTTAAAAAATATTTTATGTAGAATTTGTTTTAAATCAAATAAATTTATTTTTAAAATTTTGAATAATCTCAATTAATCATACGACTAATTTGGTTCTTCATTTTGTGTGTAGCTAATTAGACATTTCTAATCTCTGTTTAGAACATGCTCTAACTTGTAGACCCATTCCTAAATATAGGTATTTTTAAGTTATTTAGCAAAAACTAAAAATAAGGAAATATTTTCTAATAAAAGAATTTTTCCCTTTCAACCATCTTATTGGTCAAATTTTAAATTGCTCTAATTCCTCTCCTAAGTAACTAATTAGTTAAAAATGATTAGATTTCTGTATATCAAAATCAATGTCTCGGAAATAAATATATCGTGTATGAAATTTAAATTCTAGGAATGCTTATATATTAGGGAGGAGAATACATAGAGGACATATGAACAAGATTGCAAAAGGTAAAAGAACCAACATGCATGTGTATCTGATCTAATCAAGGAGTATGTACAGAATTTACAATACAAATGTACAATGGATGATTCATTCATGCCTGCAGTTTTGGCAAATGAATCTCACAGCGAGAAGTTCTGGAGTGAGGCATCTCTCCCCTTGTAAAAAAAATAAAGCTATACAAAACCTCCTAAATTTGGGGAAACACAAGCACTGACAAAACGGCGTGCGATATTTACTGAAGAAAGAAGACCATTTGAAGAAGGGACCTATCTGACTCTGATTTCTGAATATGGTTTCAACTTTGAATTACACTTCCAATTGCGTTATCTCAAAGATAGGTACTGATCGATTCGACGCGGACGATCTGAACGACCCTTCCTTCTCGACGGAGTACGTGACGAGCAGTTTCATGACGTGCCTGTGTCTCCTCCTGTACGTAGGAAACTTTGACATGCTCCTTACAATTCCAACCAACCTGCAAACCAACAGCATTAGAACAACCTTTCAAGGATCTGACAGAACAACTTCACTAATAACACTGCTACTGAAATCAATAGAACACAGGAGATGGATTTTAATTTTATCCCTTAAAAGGACATCCCCACGTTTCTTACTTGTGACCTAAATATTCATCGGAAAGGAAAACTATTCTAAACTCTCGAGGGGACGTCTCCTCGTTGTTTACATGTCACTCAAATGGTTATGAAAAAGTTCAACAAGATCGATCAATATGTGATAGATCACTCTACAACAGGGGATATGCCGTTGAGTTTAAAATCCACTCTCTCATCAGAAATTTAAAAACATGATAAGATAAACTAATATGAGATATATCACTCCACAAACATGCAATGTTAAATTCAACTTTTATGAGTTGTACCAAAAGGAACAAATTCAATTGAAACTACTATATGCACATTCACAATATATTTGTTACAACTTGTAGATGTTGAATTTGAAAATGCATGTTTGTAGAGTAATACATATCATATTAATCTATCTTGTCATTTTTTAAAAAATTTTATGACTATTCATATGACTGAAGATCCTTTGAGGAATGAAAACACTTTTTCCATAACACATGCAAGTATGTAACCAAGTAGCAGAAACAGCTTACCTTCTACTGATGGCCTGGATCTTGTCATTTTTTAAAAAATTTTATGACTATTCATATGACTGAAGATCCTTTGAGGAATGAAAACACTTTTTCCATAACACATGCAAGTATGTAACCAAGTAGCAGAAACAGCTTACCTTCTACTGATGGCCTGGATCTTGTCATTTTTTAAAAAATTTTATGACTATTCATATGACTGAAGATCCTTTGAGGAATGAAAACACTTTTTCCATAACACATGCAAGTATGTAACCAAGTAGCAGAAACAGCTTACCTTCTACTGATGGCCTGGATCTTGTCATTTTTTAAAAAATTTTATGACTATTCATATGACTGAAGATCCTTTGAGGAATGAAAACACTTTTTCCATAACACATGCAAGTATGTAACCAAGTAGCAGAAACAGCTTACCTTCTACTGATGGCCTGGATCTGTGCTGCCCTTACAGGATCTTGGGGGATTTCAGCACCATTATCCCACCCATTTGCCCTCTCAGAATTACCAATGAAAAGGGTCAGCTTCTCCAAGAACCTCGCTTCTTCCTCCGTCATTTTCAGCGCTTGTATTTGATCTTTCAGCACCAGCACAGGGTGCAAGAACCAGTCTATCAACCGATCTTGGGGGCGGTTATATTGATTGATTTCGATGCCATTGCCTATCAATAGCCCTCCAGAACCGGCCTTGATCGAATGGAGGATCATACACAGCAGAGAATAAGAAGGTACTCCCAGTCCTATTGCTTCATGCCCACTTTCCTTTGTTCGTAACCATTCAGTAAGATCAACAGTTGTTATGACGTTTAAATTCAGAAGATCCCTGCCCCTCAGTTCACAATTCTTCATCATATTTTCCCATATCTACAAATCAAGGAGCTAAGTTAGGATTTCAGGCAGGACTTAATTAATCAAAATGAATAACCAAAGCATGTTTGGATTGTAAGTTTGTACCATTAAACATGATCCATATTGGTGGAACATATATCCTTTCTAAAATGTATAAATAACACAAAACCTAAATTATTCTCAATTCCTCATAAGCCGGTGCCTCTGCGTCTTGCTAAAAAGTAAAAAGAAGGCAAATTCCAGATCATCTTATTAAATATCTTTATGTCGATATATTGATTTTTTTTTCCGAAACCAGGAATTCCTATGCTTTTCCTGTTGATATATATACCAAGATAAGCCACCATAGAAAGATGGATACTCGGTTATAACATATTCACTTCAACTGTTGCTTATGTTGGACCACCCACTTCTCTAGGGAAAAATGCTTCTGAATTCTCACGTCAAGCTTCATTTCAACCATACAAGCAATGTGCAATGGTAACTAACTACTAACCATTGCTTCTTTTGTGGGCTTCCATTTACTGATAAGTCATGATACTTACACAATTAAATGAAATCATCCAAAAAAAGATGATCGTGCGGTTTCTTTCATTTGAAATATTTCCTCTAATAAAAAGAGCTCACATAATTTAAGGATCGTAAACACAGCAATTAAAATATTCAAGGATCTCCTTCATTTATGATATTTCTTAAATTAGAACCTGTTCACCAAATCTAAGAGAGCATGGACCCAATAAGAATAGTAGTCTTTCCAATCCGTGCTTTCATGGCATCATCACATTTATAGCAGTACCTCACTTAGAACTAGCTCACCTAATCTAAGTACATTGATGCAAGTACGCAGTTATGCACCAATAAAAATGTCTAGCTATACTTTCAAGGAACAAGTGTTGTAACTAGTATTAGATGCCTTTCCTTTCAAGGCAGGGCAAACATTGATGGTACTACAGGAATGAATGCACTTTTTACCAAGTTTAACTATCAAAAAAATTGCTCAGAGAGAGCACTATTTTTCCTTGGCTGGCATTGTACAATGAATTAATGATGTGCCCTTGGCAATTCTTGAGCAAATAAGACGAATTAATAAGAATTTAGCACATCCAAGAAACATACCTGGACCATTTTGACTTCCTGTATGGCCTCTCTAACTGACCTTGCCGGGGCCAAAGTTGGAACCAGCATTGCTGGAGCTTCATTGGAACTAGGGTGGTCGCCTCCTTTAACAGAAGCATTCGTTCTGACTGAAAACTCCGTGGAACTGGACGATTTTCTCTTACGATAGGAAGGCCTAGCAGAAAATATTTTCACTGAGGAATCAGCAACGTGAGCACAGAAGTTCAGCAACAAAAGAGGCAATCTGAACTTACTTTGGAAGAACTGTCCCTTCCCGGAGATAAAGCCAGTCATTGGTGTACTCGTCAAATTCTGCAACCATGGCAACCACATAAGAAACTCCCCTCTGGAACGACTTCTCCTGCGATAGATCCATAAACACAAGTTACTATCACTTAATCTCTCCTTCCTGTTTAGACACGTAAGGAGATGGGCAAGAATTGAAACAACACAACAAACACTATGTCAAGACAGCAACCTGGTAGACAACGACTGCTCCGTAGAGACCCACAAAAATGCTCGAGACGATAGCTAGTAGGACACTCCCAACAACCACCAGGGGCCAGAAAAGGATAGCCAGGCCAGCGATCGGCACACAAACTGTCTCAAGGAATGGACCTTCGCGGCTTATAAGGTCATGAAGCAGCCTCTGCCAACCTTTGAAGAGCATATAGGGGCTCTTTATCAGCGCAATTACGGTGTAGAGCGGAATGTCAACGATTAATCCCAAGAGACCAACAGCTATACATGAGGGCACATCCAACACCCTACAGGGAAAAAAAAAATCAGTCATTCAGCTTGAATTTTACGGCATTCGTGAATCGCAATTTCAAGCAACTGTAATGTGCAATGATCGTGACAGCACCATCACCCCAGAATAGACTGTACTAACAGTCTAACATGAGGATTGACATATGACTATAACAGAGTTTTTAATGGCAGAATTCCTGTGCCAGTCCTTCTCATGACAAGGCCATGCTTAACACATGGATTACACACAGCATGGGGCTGATTCCTGAATAACCAAAGAGAGACATTCTAGTCTAGTAGGATAACAATTACCTGATGGAATGGGGCTCGCAATTCTGCGAGCTTTCGCGCAGCTCCTTCAGATAAACAGGATACCGAGTGGAAGCATAAATCCGCAAAGTCCCTAACCACCGTGCAGCTGCCTTTAATCGTCCCCCACGTCCCGTCCTGCTCAAACCAAATCATCATCTCAATGAGCGCCCGGACACATCGCTAACAACGACAGTGCCTTGCCGATTTGCAGCAAAGCTTGTTGAACTCGTGTTCTTGCCTAATCCTGTACTCCAATTCAGAAGGGGAAGAAGGCATCGTGTCCTTACCACGACGCCATGCACGAACTTCTTGGACTCGCTCTCCTGCCTGAACGCCTCGAAGGTGGCGATCCACGGCGTGAAGAAGCCGTAGCCGAGGGCGACCAGCGCGCTCCCGAAGATGCCCAGCCCCAGCCAGAGGCCGAACAGCACCGGCAGCGCGATGAGCACCGCTAGTTTCAGGCCGGCGTTGATGCGTTCAGTCCTGGATTAACAATGCAGAGGAACAGATCAACAGTGATCATTTGGTACAGACGAAATTGAGTAATTGACAGAAGAAAAAAAAAATCGAAAACATTAAGAGTCGCAAACAAGAACTCGAATTCTTTCTTCCTGTATCCAACTGAAGTAAACGCAAAAATCAAAAAAGAAATAAAAACTTTTTTTTTGCTTACTTGATGAGGGAGTAAATGGTCCACCAGACGTGCGCCGGGAAGAGGAGGAGTATCACGCCGACGTTGCCCAGCACCATCAGCGCCGCCGCCACCGGCCCGACCACCGCCGCTGCAGCACAACCGTATCCCAACCAAGAGAAAAAATAAGCACATGGCGGCAACAACTCCGACGAACCCACGGTGGCGCCAGCCGCCAAGACGTGATTGAAAGGGAAAGCGTGCGTGCCTTTGATGCCGCCGAGGAAGAAGGCGGCGCAGAAGGAGAGGACCACGTACGCGACGCGCAGCGACTGCTCCACCGACCCCATGGGCTCCGCGTAGTTGGCCCCCGCCCACGCCTTCACCTTGTCCATCGAGTCGAATCGAATCGATCGTTCGTCCGTCGCCGGCGTCGACGCGCCCGGTAGCACTCGCTCACATACGCACCGGCACACGGCGGCGCTGCTCTAGCTACCTGTCTACCTCCGCAAGAATCAAGGACAGCTTCAGAGAGATGGAAGCTTTTCTGCAGCCGGACGGAGAGGACGAGGGAAAAACAGAGAAGAAAAAGAAAGCGCGCGTCCTCGCTGGCTGGCTGTCGCGGGAATCCGCGACGACCGGTGGTGGTGGAAAAATTCAGCGGCTTGCGGGAGAAGCCGCTCCAGGGGAGGGAGAGCTCTTAAAGAAAGATTTTAGATTCGGGGGCGTTCTTGATTGATTCGTCGGTTTGGGGGTTGGCTTTGGATGGGTCAAACCGGCCGGCGGCCGCGGCGGCACTGTTGCGCGCGCGTCGCGGAATCGTGTTCTTGGGGACGAGCGGACTCGGAGAAGGGGACAGAAGTAGAGAAGTCATCTCGGGGTTTGCCTTTTTCTCTGTTTTTTTTTAAA
>CM020181.1:19143154-19156599 GCA_009805545.1 Oryza longistaminata
AAAATAATTTTATTATTTATCGCGGGAGTTAAACGGAATGGCTAGAAAACTTGCGTCAAATTTTCAGCCCTAATCCGAATAAATATTAAGCGTTATAGTATGATTTTGAATACTCTAAAAAAGAAATGGATTCGCATTGAATTACAAATATATCAACTATAGAATCAATTCAATGCTAAATTGCAATAAGCGGAGTCTCTACAGACGGAGGAAATTGCACAGGAAATCCTAATGGGAGATATGGTGAAATCGGTAGATGCTTAGATCCGCTTCGAGATTCGTGCGTGCAACGAGGAAGAAAACAGCATTAATATAGTGTCGTGGACAGGAATCGATTCTGGGCACTGCTCTTAGATAGGGCAGCATTTCAACCACTAAGCCAGCCCAACTTCTTATGCTTTAATCTACTTATATAGCATTTACACCTTAGTTACATAGTAATTATACTCTTAGTTACATAGTATTTATTGTATAAAATTATGATTTGCAATTTTTTTCAAGAGCATGTGTTTTACTTTGAATTATTTTTCCCTTATACATGTTGACCAATTTCTTACCGTTCAATCAACTTGGATACTAAGATTATGGTTTGTACTTGTGTGGACCCGTTTCAACTGTTAATGACAAATCCTATGGTTAAAAAATTTGAAAGTTTTGAGCCTCAAAAAACTGTCGACAAATTACTAGCTAGTTCCGGAGTTTAATAATGTAACTACCTGGAGAGCAGGAGAGGCAGTTGGGTAGTTTGCTTTGTGCGCGAAGCTAACGGCGTTAGAGCAAGTTTAATAGTATAGCTAACTACTAGCGCTAAATCATATATAGCCAATATAATAGTTAATTCATACAATAATTGCTTACTATACTATTAATACCTGGTCCACCTGTCATACACACATTACGTCTTATAGTCTGTGCTGCAGCTAGCTACAGATTTGTAGCACGCTGCTCTTCTCTCTCTTTATTTATCTCTTTAAAATAATTTATAGCTGACTTAATGTACATGCTATTAGCATGAGGGGAGTTCAGACTTCAGAGCTAACAGCACACACCTGGCAAGGATGACGTGTCCAGCTGGTTGCGCAAACCAAACTAATGCCAGGTTTAGTTCTAAACTTTTTTTCAAACTAAAAGATATAGCCGCGCATTCGCGGGCATGCGTCGTACGTTATGTTTGAGATACTTATCAGAGCAAAATTTAAATGGAGAACATTTGCCATGATTTTTTTCATAAATTGTTTTCATCGGCATTAATTCTTTTATAATTTCTAACCTATTAGTTGATATATATCATATTTTAAGTCAATATCTTAATCAATTCTAATTTTATAATATTTTTTATCATTTGAAAATAAGGTAGACTTTTTTTAGAAAACATGTGAACAAAAGTAAAATTAAAGGTGTTGTTTTTAATTGCATATCTATTATCATAGTTCATTAAAGGATGAATTGGTAAGGACATGAAGCTCCACTAATGTATGGGTTTATATAGTCAATATGATTGATATAGTTTAAGAGGTGATCCATCTATGAACATTTCATGTCGGTGGGTGAGAGGCTTCATGCAACCTAACATGAATACGATAATGATGAAATTAATTAATGCAGTAATATTTTGGAAATGTAATATGCTTATTTTTATATATAAGATAAGTAAAATGTTATTACTAATAGTTCACTGGTTTAAAAGGCATAGGAGTATTCTAGAAATGTAGCTTAAAAATAAATTATGGTTGTTTTTAATATCCAACGTTATTGCCAGAGTGAGCACAGCTCAACAGGTTATGTTTCTTAGGATGAACTTACCCACCTGGTTCACGTCCTAGACTTGACACGGTGTACGCATTTATGGCTAATTATTATTTTAGTGTAGGTGACGTGTGCTTGTCGACAGCGAGACGGCCGTGGCGACTTCGTCGATTTCAAAATGTGCGCTTAGTCTTTTGGATGTACTCAAAAGGTAGGGTGTACACGTGCTGTATTCTAAAAAAAATATCCAGTATTATTGATTGTTTATGTTTTAGGGTTAATAGCTAAAAAATAGGGAGGAGATAGTAAAATTATTTATTTTTCTTTAAAAAATGTATGGATTAATGACAATACTAGTCCGCAGAATATATATATGATCAAAGTAATGATTTTTAATTAATATGGTTAACTTGGTTTATTAATTTAAATTTTATAGTAAATAATCTAATTTATCTCCTACATACGCTACATTCTATCTCATTGGTTGAGCTTATGCAGGTCACGTAAAACGATGTGTAGGTTATTAAAAATACAAACATTGAATATTATATATATTTAAAAAAAAGTATGGAGATATTTGCGGAACACGCATTAGTTTAGTAGTTCGGGAGATCGAGCTCAAGATAAATAATGGAGAGCCAATCTAATAAGCACCTTAAAACTCAATCTTAATTTATTACGTTATGTACTTTTTAATCAAAAGCGTAGATTGAGTCATTAACAACTAAAAATTTAGTGAGAAAAACATGGTGACATAATTTTAGGACCAATACATTTTTTTCATTTGTGTTTCTGACAACATGTCCCGATTATAATATTTTAATTACTCATTATTTCATCTTGAACTATCAATGATTAGGCACCCATTGAATGCAAATAAAATCTATCTATATTCAACAAATATTATGTTACAGATCTATTTGGTGTGCAAGTTTTGGGAAGTAATATATTTTCTATACTACCACCCTCACTAAATATTTGACGGTGATCATCATAAAGAAAAAAAAAAAAAATCCAGAGGAAATATAATAGAAAATTCTAGTTAAATAGTGTTGTTTTTCTTTCGGTAGTTTCACTAAAATATTAACGTTCGTCGTCATAAAGAACAGAGGAAGTGAAAATCCAGGTTTAAAAGTTTCTTTTTTCTAATAGTACGTTAGTATTGTATGTATGCAGTATATTGTTTTTTGTTTGCTGTATATAATTATTCTTTTCTCGGTTGTGGTTGTTAGCTCGTATGTACATGCCTTGTCGACTTTTTCGGCCAATTTTTTTTAAGTAGTAGTCAACGTATTACATGGGTAAATTAGAAGGGATAGATTACTATTTATAACCATATCTAATTTAATGTATAAATAAATGTCCACCAATTTAAATGAAAATCGAGAGGTAGATTCATTTTCTTTTCTCAAAATTTATATTGATTTCTCTATTTTATAGAGCGCTTATGTGACCGTTGAAAACGTTTTTTAAAATGAAAAATTATCGATAAATTAAAATGAAACAGTAAATTACAGGCTATTGATAGGAAGGTAGATCAAGGGAGAGAGAGGGAGGGGATATATGCTGTACGTACAGGTACACATATGCATGGTTACTTACGGGACAATCTCTCCTTTTTTAGATAGATTGATTTGTTTTTTTCTTAAAATAAAGATCTAGTGGTTAAAAATAATGGGTCCACCAGATTAAATGAAAACCGATGGTTGGATGTTAAAGCGCCATGTGCCGATCTAGGAGTGTTTGTAGGAGCGCCACGTGACGGCTTGAGAGCGTTTGTAGAAAGTTTAATGGACTTTTAGTATATAATAGATAGATAATAGATTTCTAACTTTTTCAACACATCGAAACTTTTCTACACACAAACTTCCAATTTTTCCGTAACATCGTTCCAATTTCAACCAAACTTTTAATTTTGAAGTCAACTAAACACACCCTAAACAAAAGTTTTTTCTTTAGTATTTAAGAAAACAATTAAGCATCTGCATGATCTCAATACACATAAACGTATGACAAGGAATGTAACTAAATTAAAATTGATCAATGCATTAATTATTTGGATCAATACACACAAACATTAATTATTAGGATCATTTTTAATGTTGATGAGAAATCATGCATGCATTCACCCGTGCCATATGTTGCTATGGATTAAAATATTTTTATTGGATTTATGGAGAATTGAAATCCTTAGAAATATTTTCCATTGATAACCTCTAGAACAAAGGAATGCAATACCAAAATTCAATTTTGTTATCAACCTCTTTTACCTCAAACTTCATAGGAAAATAAACATAAGATTAAACCTCGTGTTCTTGGAGAAGTCAAATGCACCTTTGTCTCTCTACCATAAGCAAATTCTATTAAAATTCATGTGCTTACTTTCTATACTTTGAAATATATATGATTTTACTATGTCTGATATTTTATCTGGGACTCTCTTCCCTAATTTATTTAGAGGGCTCATTTTTTTAAAATCCTGCATAACAAAGGATCCCTGTGATATTACTTTTTTTGAAACGATTAGCGGCAAGAGGCTTGCCGAGTATATTAGGAGGAGAAAAACAGAGTACAACAAAGGGGGTACATGCCTTCACGGGGCAAAGATTCTTGTTGCGATATTACAGAAATATAAAGCAACCGATAAACACTTAAGTTCTATCAGAAGAACCTAGAGCTAGCAAGCTGGGCTATATTTTCCTTGATGATGAAAGCAACTTGCAGCTCGTTTTGTGAGGTGGACTGAAAAATCCGTCGATTACGCTCCAACCAGACGTTCCACCAGGTAGTTAGCAGGGCTCCTAAGACTAGCTTCCTGCGTTCGCACGACGAAATTTTGCTTACCGCCTCCCACCAATCAATTGCTGACTGTCCTGGCAAAGATTGGGGGTTGGGGGAGCCAAACCCCAGCCACCCAGAGACGTGAGACCAAACCCTTTCTGTGAAAGGGCATTCTTTTGCCAAATGGTTGGAGTCTTCAAACGCACTCCTACAGAGGCTGCAGATCCAATCACACGGCCAGTGTCTCTTTAAAACGTTATCGGCTGTGAGAGTTTTTTGGTGCAAGAGCATCTATACCCCCACTTTGAAAACCAATTGATGTTTTACCCTCATTTTTTAGAGTTTGTAGTTTTACCCCCACCTTTTGAATCTGAAACAGCCGTCTACCCTAACTTGTGTGACAGCCGTTTGGTGGGTCCCACGTTTTTGTGTTAAAAATACAAAAGGAAATTAAAAAAAAGGTTTTAGGAATGACTTATATGTATCACGGCTTATTTGTATGGGACACTTTGTAATGCTTGCTATATATGTGACTTGTGTTAGTTGTGTCAAAATGCTGTCAAAATTTTATTCAAATTTTGGTCAAATTTTATAATTGCCTAGTATTTGTGATTTTTATTTGTTAAAGTACAAAAACATCACAAGAGATGCTCACATTTGAATTATTTATAACAATCACACAAGCTGAAATCACAAAATAGGGGAAAAATCACATAAAGTTGATAAAAATAGGGGCAAAAATGCAATAACCACCAAGGATATATATGTCATTTTCTCTACAACTAACGCCGTTAAAACCGGCTGTTAGATGTGGGGGTACACGGCTGATTCAGATTAAAAAGTGGGGGATAAAACTGCAAACCCTAAAAAGTGGGGTTAAAACAACGATTGGCTTCGAAAGTGGGGGTGTAGATGCAATTACCCCTTTATACTAATGCTTTTATTTTATCATTTTGGTAACCGCACCGTTTTTCTCTCTCATGAGGTTGAGGTATCCTTGTCCAAGTAGTATGCAGTTAGTAGAGCTTAGCAGCCCCTTCATCAAGAAAAGGAAAATAAAAAAAAAAGAGTGAGCTTAGCAGGCTTGAGATAATCATGTAAAATATTAGCATGAATCTTATGCCATGCCAAGGACGTTTCATTTGAATAAACATGCATGCATACGTGTTCTTATACTCCGAAACGATCTCCCATGATGTCAGGCCATACGCAGCGGCAAGCAAGTCTCGTTTAGATAAACACCTTCCCCAAATCACACATCATTTGTTTTTGTTCATTAGTTTAGTAGAGTCTAACCATGTGTTTGGCTAGTCAAGTACCAAGTATTTTTATGATTTTATCAACCAGCCTGTCAAACATCTCTCCAAATTGTACGTGCCCGTCGCTGGTTTACCATCAACGTTTGCCTTCCACAAGAACAAGTTTGAGAAACTTTGCCCGTACAAGTGGTATTGGATAAAACTCCATTGACCGGCCGGCCGGTAACGGCGTTAGCTTCCGTCAGCCTCGCCGCCAAAGCCCAAAGGCACCAACATCCTTGGAGGCAGCCTTGATAGATATACTCTTTATTAATCCTCCTTTCGACGTCTTCCATGCTCGGTTTTATGCCCGCCTAACTCTAATTCACCTATAGCCAATCTAATACGACTAGCAATTGGCTTCTTCCAGACAGATATGCGATGTGACTCTTGGTTTGTGATTCGATGTCCTCCTCTCTTGGGGGGCATTGTATTCATATAGGTAGAAGACTCTCTCCAGACATAATTCGGAGAAACCTTGTAGGACACAGGCAGATAAAAGATCTTGCCTTTTTCGAGTCAGACTCCGATAACCTCTAGTCTCGTGGAAGGAGTTTTCGTTCTTATCTGGTTATGCATCATATTTGAGTTACCATTTTGTATAACATTAGGTGTGTGATATTATTCAAATATAGGAGGTATATCTAATCCTAATACAGACAATATAAGATGAGGAATTGCAGTTGGGATTAACTATGAATATGGTGCCTCAATCAGGTTTACCACAACTAATACTGTCATGAGTCATGACACTTTCTTCTGATGTCAACTTTTCCTAACCCCCAAATGTCAAGGCGCAAGAGTATCAGCATCGTCAGATCTAGAAGGAATTATAATAGTGCGAAGATAACTACCAGGCTTGATTGTTCAGATAAAACCAAAAGCAGCCGGCAACATGGTACTCTGGAACAAAAAGAAAAGACAATGAGTAGGAGTATAAACTTGGATGACAAAGTTGACAACAGATGATGTGTTAGCCCGTTGAATTTTGTTGAATATTCTTCCCTCGCGAAGCCCAGTCTCCAAACGTCAGAAGCTTCTTGGGAAAATATCCCTGCAAGCGTTCACTTGCAGAAACTTCAGAGAGGAGATGATGTGAAAGCCACCCAGCCGGGCTCGCAGTTTGCAGCCTCCCTATGCTGACTTCCTCTGTTCAGATTTATTTTGCACAGTGCCCGGTTCAAAGGAGATTTATAGTTAGCGCATGATTAATTTAAGAATCAAATACTATAAACTCAAAAAAATGGATTTGTGTGAATTTTAAAGAAACTTCTAGAATCCGAAAAGAGGACTGCCCAATACTACTGTCTTCTCTTCAAGCCTTCAACGATTACGATGTCCTGCCAGATCATAGGTACGTGCATTTTTAATCTCCGTGTCGTTGACACGCGTATGAAGGTCAGAACCATGGAAAATTGGCAGGAGGTGACACTCATCCAGATTTTGTTCTGTAAGATCGGTATCAAGGGTTTGTTTAGTTTGATGTACAATCTTGCTCGATCAAAATTTTGGTAACTTTAATAGTAGTAAATATATATTAATTACCAAATTTTGTTTATAATAGTTCGATTCAATACTATAAAATTTGGTCAATATTTTGATCGGGTAAAAATTAGCTTTTAACTAAACAAGCCCTAAAGTCGGTCGGGATGTTTCGATCGCATGCAGGGGCGGCTATCGGCCAGGGATTTGAGAAAATGCCAGGAAATGGTTGTGTTTGGAAGATCGTGGCTCTGAACTCTGAAGAACGAACTGTGCACGGAATGCTTGTGTCAGGGGCTCCGGACAACTTCCTTTTGTTTTGGTTAGGCCATGTTTAGATTTCAACTTTTTTTTCAATAAACTTTTAACTTTTCCGTCACATCGAACTTTTATACACACATAAGCTTTCAATTTTTCCATCACATCATTTCAATTCCTTAAAACTTTCCAATTTTGGTGTGTAACTAAGGCCCTGTTTAGAGCTGTGTTTAGTTCCACGCAAAAATGGAAGTTTAAAAAAATTAGAACGATGTAACGGAAAAGTTAGAAGTTTATGTGTGTAGTAAAGTTCGATGTGACAGAAAAGTTGGAAGTTTGAATATTCTAATTTTTACATCACATCATTCTAATTTCTTTAAACTTCTAATTTTAGTGTGGAACTAAACACAACCTTAATGTGATACTCCATGGTACTACTACGGAGTATGTTAGACCGCGCTGATACTACTAGTACTCCGTTTCATTTCCCCGAGGAATTCAGGCAAAGGATACGCCATGATACGGTCTGTAACTGCCTCGATTGCAGAACCAGCCTGAGCTATCCTGTAGATGTTGCGCTGCTGTCCAGTTTGCTGGTTGCCGCTGTGCAGAGGTTGATGTAAATCCTTTTGTTTTTGTTAATGTGATGCATGGCGTTTTTTTTTGTTGAAAAATGCATGGCATGTTTACCTGCTAAAACACTCATACAGTACTATCTCATTTTGTGGCTAAGGCGACGATTCGACGAATCCAAAACTCACTGCAGGGAATAAGTTCACTTTGGGTCCCTCGATTTGTCGCTCATTCCGATTTTCATCCATTGACTACAAAACCGGGTACAACCCGTCCTCCAACTTATGAAAACCGGGCAAACGAGGTCCCTCGGCGGTTTTGGCTGACGTGGCGCCTACTGGCTTGGTCGATGACTTATATGTATCACGGCTTATTTGTATGGGACACTTTGTAATGCTTGCTATATATGTGACTTGTGTTAGTTGTGTCAAAATGCTGTCAAAATTTTATTCAAATTTTGGTCAAATTTTATAATTGCCTAGTATTTGTGATTTTTATTTGTTAAAGTACAAAAACATCACAATAGATGCTCACATTTGAATTATTTATAACAATCACACAAGCTGAAATCACAAAATAGGGGAAAAATCACATAAAGCTGATAAAAATAGAGGCAAAAATGCAATAACCACCAATGATATATATGTCCTTTTCTCTACAACTAACACCGTTAAAACCGGCTGTTAGATGTGGGGGTACACGGCTGATTCAGATTAAAAAGTGGGGGATAAAACTGCAAACCCTAAAAAGTGGGGTTAAAACAACGATTGGCTTCGAAAGTGGGGGTGTAGATGCAATTACCCCTTTATACTAATGCTTTTATTTTATCATTTTGGTAACCGCACCGTTTTTCTCTCTCATGAGGTTGAGGTATCCTTGTCCAAGTAGTATGCAGTTAGTAGAGCTTAGCAGCCCCTTCATCAAGAAAAGGAAAATAAAAAAAAAAGAGTGAGCTTAGCAGGCTTGAGATAATCATGTAAAATATTAGCATGAATCTTATGCCATGCCAAGGACGTTTCATTTGAATAAACATGCATGCATACGTGTTCTTATACTCCGAAACGATCTCCCATGATGTCAGGCCATACGCAGCGGCAAGCAAGTCTCGTTTAGATAAACACCTTCCCCAAATCACACATCATTTGTTTTTGTTCATTAGTTTAGTAGAGTCTAACCATGTGTTTGGCTAGTCAAGTACCCAGTATTTTTATGATTTTATCAACCAGCCTGTCAAACATCTCTCCAAATTGTACGTGCCCGTCGCTGGTTTACCATCAACGTTTGCCTTCCACAAGAACAAGTTTGAGAAACTTTGCCCGTACAAGTGGTATTGGATAAAACTCCATTGACCGGCCGGCCGGTAACGGCGTTAGCTTCCGTCAGCCTCGCCGCCAAAGCCCAAAGGCACCAACATCCTTGGAGGCAGCCTTGATAGATATACTCTTTATTAATCCTCCTTTCGACGTCTTCCATGCTCGGTTTTATGCCCGCCTAACTCTAATTCACCTATAGCCAATCTAATACGACTAGCAATTGGCTTCTTCCAGACAGATATGCGATGTGACTCTTGGTTTGTGATTCGATGCCCTCCTCTCTTGGGGGGCATTGTATTCATATAGGTAGAAGACTCTCTCCAGACATAATTCGGAGAAACCTTGTAGGACACAGGCAGATAAAAGATCTTGCCTTTTTCGAGTCAGACTCCGATAACCTCTAGTCTCGTGGAAGGAGTTTTCGTTCTTATCTGGTTATGCATCATATTTGAGTTACCATTTTGTATAACATTAGGTGTGTGATATTATTCAAATATAGGAGGTATATCTAATCCTAATACAGACAATATAAGATGAGGAATTGCAGTTGGGATTAACTATGAATATGGTGCCTCAATCAGGTTTACCACAACTAATACTGTCATGAGTCATGACACTTTCTTCTGATGTCAACTTTTCCTAACCCCCAAATGTCAAGGCGCAAGAGTATCAGCATCGTCAGATCTAGAAGGAATTATAATAGTGCGAAGATAACTACCAGGTTTGATTGTTCAGATAAAACCAAAGCAGCCGGCAACATGGTACTCTGGAACAAAAAAGAAAAGACAATGAGTAGGAGTATAAACTTGGATGACAAAGTTGACAACAGATGATGTGTTAGCCCGTTGAATTTTGTTGAATATTCTTCCCTCGCGAAGCCCAGTCTCCAAACGTCAGAAGCTTCTTGGGAAAATATCCCTGCAAGCGTTCACTTGCAGAAACTTCAGAGAGGAGATGATGTGAAAGCCACCCAGCCGGGCTCGCAGTTTGCAGCCTCCCTATGCTGACTTCCTCTGTTCAGATTTATTTTGCCCAGCGCCCGGTTCAAAGGAGATTTATAGTTAGCGCATGATTAATTTAAGAATCAAATACTATAAACTCAAAAAAATGGATTTATGTGAATTTTAAAGAAACTTCTAGAATCCGAAAAGAGGACTGCCCAATACTACTGTCTTCGCTTCAAGCCTTCAACGATTACGATGTCCTGCCAGATCATAGGTACGTGCACTTTTAATCTCCGCGTCGTTGACGCGCGTATGAGGGTCAGAACCCTGGAAAATTGGCAGGAGGTGACACTCATCCAGATTTTGTTCTGTAAGATCGGTATCAAGGGCTTGTTTAGTTTGATGTACAATTTTGCTCGACCAAAATTTTGGTAACTTTAATAGTAGCAAATATATGTTTGTTACCAAATTTTGTTTATAATAGTTCGATTTAATACTATAAAATTTGGTCAATATTTTGATTGGGTAAAAATTGGCTTTTAAGCAAACAAGCCCTAAAGTCGGTCGAGACGTTTCGATCGCAAGCACGGGCGGCTATCGGCCAGGGATTTGGGAAAGGGCTTGCTTAGTTGATGTACAATTTTGCTCGACTAAAATTTTGGTAACTTTAATAATAGCAAATATATGTTTGTTACCAAATTTTGTTTATAATAGTTCGATTCAATACTATAAAATTTGGTCAATATTTTGATTGGCTAAAAATTGGTTTTTAACCAAACAAGCCCTAAAGTCGGTCGAGACGTTTCGATCGCAGGCAGGGGCGGCTATCGGCCAGGGATTTGGGAAAATGCCAGGAAATGGTCGTGTTTGGAAGATCGTGACTCTGAACTCTGAAGAACGAACTGTGCACGGAATGTTTGTGTCAGGCAAAGGATACGCCATGGTACGGTCTGTAACTGCCTCGATTGCAGAACCAGCCTGAGCTATCCTGCAGATGTTGTACTGCTGTCCAGTTTGCTGGTTGCCGCTGTGTCATGGGCCTGGGCCTGTCAAGTGAGCTATGTTGATTGGGCTGGCTTGAGGCTGAGGGGAGGCAAAGGATACACTATAAAAGGAAAGAAGCAACAGGCATGAAGGGGATCGATGAATAGAACTTGTGGCTGCTGCCTCTTCTTCCTCCTCCTCCTCCGGATTTCTTTCCCACTCCTGCTGTTCTTCCAATCTCAAGCTCTGCTTCTCTAATACCAGTCCCTTGCTTCCCTTTCTAGTCTTCACTCCTATATTCCTTGCAATTGTATCCCAATTACTTGAGTGATTTCTGCTGTGGATCGTTGGTTCCTTCCTGTGTTGATATTGATCTGTGAATGAGTTGACGGATCGTGACACGCTGTGCAGAGGTTGATGTAAATCCTTTTTGTTAGTGTGATGCATGGCGTGTTTTTTTTTTGTTGAAAAATGCATGGCACGTTTACCTGCTAGTAAAACACTCATACAGTACTATCAAGCAACAAGCATCACTGCTTAATTCATTTTGTGGCTATTCGAGGATTCGACGAAACCAAAACTCACGGCAGCCGCACAGGAGCGTACACACGCTCGCAACTCGGCCCGTATGCTATAGTCAAACAAGCCATGTAGGCGCCACGTCAGCCAAAACCGCTTTCAAAACCACCGAGGGATCTCGGTTGTCTGGTTTTCGTAAGCTGAAGGACGGTTCGTACCCGGTTTTACGGTCAAGGGACAAAAATCGGACTGGGCGACAAATATAGGGATCCAAAGTGAACTTATTCCCTCACTGCAGCCGCACAGGAGCGTACACTCGCTCGCAACTCGGCCCGTATGCTGATCGCAGGCCGGCTATTGATGGCCCACCAGGCACGCACGCGAAACTCACCGTGACTCGGACGGCGGACGCACCCACCCACCACTAAAACCACTTGCCGTGCCGCCCAACCACCCAACCAAACGTGTGACAAAACTCATGTCTCACCGACCACCTACGGGAAATGCTTTATATCGTACGTCCGATCAAAACCAAAATATCGGACGCATCATCTTCAGCAAATCGGTATATGGATAGGATGAGTCATATCACTGTAACATCTATACCCAGTTGTTTCCTTTTGTTCTTACCTCTTCTCTTTAAATATTTTTTCTTTTAAATTACTTATCCGATCTACGAACCGATCACACCGTTATATTCGTTGTAATTAAATCTTTACAACAAGATATCATACGATTATATTATGGCAAAAGAAAAACATGTGTTTCAAACCGTTAAAACTAAATGTTTCATACATGATAGTAATATGTTTCAATGTGCGTCTTCAGTGTGTTTCACAAAATTCCGGATACTACCTTCTACTACTTTCTCCCTCCTCTCTCTCCACCTCATCCATGCACACATGAATGTATTTTAGCAAGCTTCAAAATGATTTTTCTCTTAAATTACTTATCCAATATATGATCCGATCACACCATTGTATTCGTTTTAATTAAATCTTTACAACAAGATATCGCATGACTATATTTTGATAAAGGAAAAAACATATGTTTCAATCCGTTAATACTTGTTGTTTAATACGTGACAACGATATGTTTCAACGTGTATCATCACCATGTTTCATAAAATATTTAAATGTTTCAGTTGCTGGTTTTTTTGTTTCACCATATATAACTTAATGTTTCACTTGTTGATCAACTGCAACATTTGACCATCTGATTTTTTGATGGGCATCGGACGTCCGATGGGTAGCTTTCTCCCTCACCTACACACCAACGGCCCGAGTCCGACACACGTCTCACGCGCGAGCAGCGAGCTCGTTGCAAATCCACGCTACAAATATCCAGCTCAGTAGCTCACGCGCCGTCACACTCTCCAGCAGCGTACAATGTCGTCAGACGCCGGCGACGACGACGATGTCGTGCACGACTTCCGCCCGCTCATCGTGGTGTACAAGAGCGGGCGGCTCGAGCGCCCCCTCGCCACTCCGCCCGTCCCGCCCGGCACGGACGCCGCCACGGGCGTGGCGTCCAGGGACGTGCGCCTC
>CM020181.1:19156625-19172098 GCA_009805545.1 Oryza longistaminata
CGACGCGGCGGACGGCGCGGACGACCCAAGGATGAACCCGACCGCGGCGGGGGCGCCGGGGCTAGAGAACCTGGCGTGCGAGAAGGTGATGGTGTGCGTGGCCGAGGGGGACACGCTGCGGTGGCGCGGCCGCGCGTACGCGGAGGCGGTGGTGCGGGCGAGGGGTGGCGAGGCGGCGGCGGTGGAGCTGCTCGAGTCGGAGGGCGTCGGGCACGTGTTCTACCTGTTCGAGCCGGGCCACGAGAAGGCCGACGAGCTTCTCCGGAGGATCGCCGCGTTCATTAGCGCCAAATGATCGATCACTTATACCATGCGAGTGCGACACACCGAGAGTAGCACTGAAGGACGGTGTCGTCTGTGTTTGCGCGCCGTGGCGCTTGACAAGAAAAACGATGGAACCGGATCGTGTGGTTGGGCGTTGAATTCGGTCACTTCACATGTGCTTTTGTTGTGCTTGTGTTGTGTTGCGTGCATTCGGTCACTGTGGGCCCCCAGTTTCGGATCGGCGGGGCTTGCGGCCTGTCTTAACTGGGCCCATAACGTCTATTTGAGGCCTTTGCACCGAATCGGAATCCAACACGAAAAGGGCCGAAACAACGGCATCCGACCACGGGTGCTGCTCGGTCGCGAGTCGCGACACGCTCCGCTGCGGGCGGCTGGAGGCAGGAGCTGCGTGGATGTGTCGGCCGCGGCCAAAGCCACACGCAACAGCAAACCGGAAGCTTCGATGCAAACGAGGCAGCCGAGCCGATGAGGCAAAAGCTCTGACCTAACCCGAGAGCCACAGGTCTCGATCCCCGCGATAAAAACCACAAGTAGTACTACGTAGCACAGTATACGAGTACTACTCAAACCTCAAAATCCGCGCTCCCTACGTGAATCCCATCTTCTACCGCCCGGTCAACTCGTCGCGGACACAAGTGGTAGACTGACACAAACATGGTTCTGATCACGACTTCGTACCGCTAAGCTACTACTTAGCCCGTGCGTGGTTAGATTCCGAGGTTGTTGCTGGGTCGACGTGCTCCGGTGCATGCTCGGTTGGTGGACAGAGGAGAAAAGAAAAGATCGCTTCGCTTGCTTTTGGTCCAGGGCCCTGGGAACGGAAAAGGTCTCTCCTCTCGGTGGCTCGATCGATCGGCAGGAGAAGCATGAGAAGTGCGAATTCGCCAATGGCGAAAGCCTTTGCATAAAAGTCAAGCAAACAATGAATGGAAAAGGCAAACGATCACGTTTGCTAATCCGGCTTGGGGTGGGCTGTCAATCTGTCATGGCCCCCCTCAATCACCTGTGCCTTTTCCTATCTAAGTGCATCGTCTCCTGCACCTGGGGTTGGGTCGAGTAGGGCAAACGATCGATCGAGCGAGAAGAGTGCTTTTAAAGCGTGCTAATTAAGTTCTGCAGTTAACTAGTGCTCCATTTATATTTCAATTGGCTCATAAAAAAATGTCAAGCTAAAAATAGCGATGCTAAATAAGGTAACTAGCTTTATCTTACTTCAAAATTAGAAAAGAGTAAGATGCGCCGTAGAAATATCAATAGCAATCTTTTAGCTTACACACATAAACAGTGGAATTAATTGGATGCGGCTAACACACAGAAAAAGTTAGTACTAGTATTTTGTATCATATTCAGTCTTACTGGCCTACTAGATCTACCGTGGTTTGCGAGCTGAATTACTATTTAACCCGGATAGTAATAAAACCCCAGATGCATACTCCCTCCGTCCCAAAAAAAAGACAAACCCTGAGTTTGCGTGTTCAACTTTAACTGTCCGTCTTATATGAAATTTTTTTATAATTCGTATTTTTTATTGTTGTTAGATGATAAAACATGATTAATACTTTGTGCGTGACTTGTCTTTTTATTTTTTTTTATAATTTTTTTAAATAAGACGGACGGTCAAACATTAGGTACGGAAACCAGGGTTTGTTTTTTTTAGACTGAGGGAGTAGTGTCTTTAACCCAGCTGGTGCGTGCGCTCAGACCACGCTCCGTGAACAGAGGGGGACCCCAACGCCGACCCTACACGTCATCCCTACGCCTCGTCATCGGACGGCCGAGATCGCGCCTAACTCCTCGATCCAACGGCTAGGATCCGTCGCTCACCCACTATATATCCAAACCTCACCCCCACCCACGAGCTCCCTCTCTTTTCCGCCCTCCACCCTCGCGAGCCAAGCTACCATTCTCCTCCTCGGCGGCGGCGGCGGCGGCGGCGGCGGCGGCGATGCAGATGGCGGCGACCACCACCACCACCGACTCCTCCCAGGCGGCCGTGCCGCCTCACCACCCTCACCCCCACGCCCACCGCACCCGCACGCGCACGCGCACCCGCACCCGCACCACCCCATGGCGCAGGCGGCGTGGTGCGTCCTGCCTATACCGCCTCCGCCGCCGCCCATGGTGGCCGCGCCGCCGCCCCCGCCGCCGCAGTACGCCAAGCACTTCGCGGCGGGGCCGCCCCCGCCGCGGCGGCCGGGCGGCGCACGCGCGCCCCGCCCGCCCCCGCCGGATCCGGCGGGAACGGGTGCGAGGAGAACAAGACGATCTGGGTTGGCGACCTCCAGTATTGGATGGACGAGAACTACCTCCACAGCTGTTTCGGACCCAGCGGCGAGGTTTGCCTTCACTCCCCGATCCGGGCTTTCCGTACTAGATCTCACTGATACGATTAGATTCGTGCCATTTCCATGGGTTAGTTCGCCTGTTAGTGTTCTCAAATTGTCGCAAAAGCATACTTCTGCGTTTATTTGTCGCTCTACGCGAATAAAGGTACACAATATTTGTAGAATTAGCTTTGAGGTTGCTCGAGGCACCTACTTCGAGGCCATTCAATGCAATATGACGTAATGCTTTTGTTGGTCTAGTGATTTATGTCTATTGATTCGTTTTGTTACTGCCGAGTAACTTGAAAGCATGTTCCTTTATTTGGTTGAGTTGTTATTTTATATGAAACTGGAAATGGGGCACCCTTTCTCTAGAATTGGTACTTTCGAGCTGCCAAAGGTGCCGACTTTGTGCTGGGATTTATGTACATGTCCAATTTGATGAGTAGTTTGGAGGAACTGGTCTTGACGTGTGATGATTTAGTAAACATTTTGAATAAGTCAAGCTAGCTGTTGTACTTTGGTGGTTACATAATTAGTAAATGAACAGTTAGAGGAGGGAAAGGAAGCCATAATGACAGCATTAGCTATTTTGCTGTATTTTTTGGGACTGTGTCCATCGATGTTGACAGGAAGAAAAATGATGCCTGTTAAGAGGATTATTGTGATGGAAACTGATGCGGTCTTTCTTCAGGGACAGGGTTAATGAACAAAGACACAAAATGGACTGTAATTCTTGTTTTTGTACTTGTTGCAGGGAACTGTTTATGTTCTGTATTTGAAATACCAACATCTGTGGTTGTTAGGTTTATTCAATTACAGAACTAAGGATTACCACAGATCAGTTCGTCAACTTCTTATTTTCGATGCTAGTGTGTATCTGTGCTATTCCTTGACTGCTAACTTCCTTGCCTTTCGACACCCCTTTTTTATAGGTAGTGACGATAAAAGTTATCCGCAATAGACAAACTGGACAATCCGAGGGATATGGTTTTGTAGAGTTCTACTCTCACGGATCGGCAGAGAAGGCTCTTCAGAATTTTACTGGTCATGTGATGCCTAACACTGATCGACCTTTCAAGTTAAACTGGGCTTCATATAGCATGGGTGAAAAGCGATCTGAAGTTGCTTCTGACTACTCAATTTTCGTTGGTGATCTAGCTGCTGATGTTACTGATGAAATGTTGATGGAGCTTTTTGCTAATAAGTACCGCTCTGTGAAAGGAGCTAAAGTTATTATTGATGCAAACACAGGCCGTTCTAGGGGCTATGGGTTTGTTAGATTTGGAGATGACAATGACAAATCCCATGCAATGACTGAAATGAATGGTGCGTATTGCTCTACTAGGCCAATTCGTATTGGACCTGCAACTCCCAGAAGGTCTTCAGGTATGTCTCCTATTTCCTGATTTTTTTTAGCGCTTTGATATTGCAACTCCTATTTTGTCCATGGACCGTCTGATGTTTTATGTTATTAGTAGTTTGGCTTGTACTCAATTTGAGCTATTTTTTGTCAGATTATTAAGTATCACTATAAATTTTGGAAGGTCTGAATTGTTTTTTCACCTTGTACCCTCCTAATGTTGCTGAATTATACATCTATTACCCCCAACTATTTTTTTGGAACACATAGTGAAGTTCTAATAAGTAACGAATTTGTCCTGTTATTTATCTGGACCCATGCCTTGAAGACCACTTGCAAGTTGCAAGATGAGAAATTAAAGAATTGTACCTGCCAAGCAAGATCTGCTTCATGGGGATCCCATCTCGTGGCTAGTGTTTCTAATATTTGGTGGTTTCAGCTTCTCTAACTGCCCCTTGAATTACTTACTATAGGTTCCTATCTTCATAATCATTGCTTCACAGCACTAGATTGAATAAAGTTTAGTTAATGTTCCCAGAGCATATTATGTATGACGTACTTATGTATCTTGCTTTTGTGTAGGGTGCTATACATTTGTTTTAGTGTTGTATGGAATCAGTTTGGTTTAATCATTTGTTTACCCAGCTTCACTATTATTGTACTTCAGGTGATTCTGGCTCCTCGACACCTGGGCATTCAGATGGCGATTCTACTAACAGAACGGTGTGTGGTACTACTGGTTGTTTGTCACCCTGTTGCTTGATAATTTCTAATATGTAGTTGTTGATCTCCTTTAGGTATATGTTGGTGGGCTCGATCCAAATGTCAGCGAAGATGAGCTGAGGAAGGCATTTGCCAAATATGGTGATGTTGCCTCTGTAAAAATTCCTCTAGGGAAGCAATGTGGCTTTGTTCAATTCGTCAGCAGGTATGTATCTGAGGCTGTTCTTATTTGGCTACTTAGTTTTATATGACATGCTGGAAATGGTATTTAAGTCTTGCAACTATGTCTTTAGAACTGATGCGGAAGAAGCACTGCAAGGATTGAATGGATCAGTCATTGGAAAGCAGGCAGTTCGCCTTTCATGGGGCCGCAGCCCATCACATAAACAGGTTCGTCCATGCTTCACATTGCTATTTTCTGTTTTATATTATCTTTGCTATTGGATCAGTAACCAGTTGCAGTGTGGCACAAATGTTGTATTTGAATTTTTCAGTCCAAGTAAACAACTGGCCTGGGCAAGATAATTTGTCATGTGATTTGATCTTTCCTGTGAAAAAGTTATTTTGTAGTGTGATCTAGTTGCTTTATGACTAAACGAGAGCTTGCTTACCCATGTCATATGGTGTGCATTCCTGCTTCAATACTTCTTCGTCAACCATCTAGATCTAGTTGCTTTATGACTAACTGAGTGTTGGCTTACTCATTTGGGACGTGACGCACTCCTGCTTCAGTGCTTCCTCATTGTCCAGTATCCTAGTATTATTTAGACAAGACTCCAACCTTAAAGTCTGCTAGCTATTTCTAGTGTGCAATCAAATAACTTTCATTGTGCACCTTTATCTGGCCCATGCCTCTTTTATTCAAGTTTACTCCAGACACCAGGCCTGGCTTAGGCCCAACTGTACCTATTGTGTGGGAGAGCTACCAATTAATCAATGCTTAATACACCCCCATAGCCCAGCTGCAGTACATCATTTTGGACCAGTGCTTAGTCTCAACACGTTAGTTATATGATTTTATAGCTAGCTAAAAGTTCATGGCCTGAGAGGCCTTTAGTATTTTAGCGATGCTATTTCTGGGGCTTTTGGGAGTGTCCAGAATATAGTGAACTCTGAATGATTCAGGCTTTAAACTAGGTCACCATGAGTTCTTTTTTCTTCACAAAATCTAATAATTTCATGCAATTGTCGATAACATCAGTATAAATGTTCGTCATATGTAATGCTAAATTATGTTCCCCCGCTATGGAAGTGGACAGAACTATGTTTTTTGTTGAATTTAGTCATTCTCCCATCCATATCACTCATTTGCTGTTCTATTTCCAGTCTAGGGCTGATTCTGGCAACCGAAGAAACAATATGTACTATGGGACGCCATTCTACGGTGGATACGGTTATGCCTCCCCCGTCCCGCACCCTAACATGTATGCTGCTGCATATGGAGCCTACCCTGTCTATGGCAGTCAGCAGCTAGTGAGCTAGAGGAGAGAGAGAGAGAGCTTCATTCCATTCCCTCCAATGGAAAACAAGGTTTTGGTCCGGTCAGCATAGTAGCGCCAGATGTGAGGTTATAGAACGTCCTAAAAGCGAGTGAAACAGGTAAAATGAATGTATGGTATCTGTAGTGTTGTCTGTGTTGCAAGAAGTATAACTCAAGGCTTGTAGACACAAGTGAGTCGATGGTATTCTTTCAAGAAATTTTGACTTGCTAATAAATTAAACTATTGTTTGTGTGTCCCCGTTGTGCGAAGTAATTTGCCTGTTACTACCGTTGGCCTTGAAGATGGAGATGGTTTGCTTATATGCGGCCTTTATATCGTTTTTTGTTTTGCTTTCATAACTATTATTATATCTGGTTATTTGTTCGGGATGGTTCCCTGCCTGCCTCCAGTTAAAAATATCTGACACTGAAAGCCAAGATTTGATTAGATTTTCTACACTTTGGCCATCAATAATCCTTCAATTAATGCTTGGTGTAAATGTGTAATAGCATGAAAAAGTAGTGTGTGCGCCTTGAGAAGTAGTAGTATTATCACAATATCATAAACTTATTACTCCCAAATAAGTTGATGGTCAAAGTTTAGCTGAATAGTTTCCCAAATCTTAAATATTTATGACCGTAGGGATCGCCTTGAGATCAGCTTTGGCTTACCAGTTACCATCGATAAAAATCCAGCAGATCCCCAATCGCACCTCAAGTAACAAAAAAGTCAACATTATTGGGTTTAGGGTGCTCCAGCGGATCCCTGATAACCTCCCAATCCGGAAATATTTTTTGTGGTCACAAAAATACAACCAAATTAGGGCTGTCAGCGAGCGGAGCTCGCTCGCCTAGGCTCGAGCCAAGCCTATGTAACCTTGAAGCTTCTAGACATGCTCGGTTTGAGCTTGATCAAGCTCGAGCTTGGCTTATATGTAGGGATGAAAACGGTCGGGAAAACCCTATACCATTTTTATTTTTATATATTTTTCTTGAAAACGGAATCGGAACGGTAGACCCGGAAACGGTAACGATATCGGTATATCGGAAACGGGACCGTCGGAACGGAATATATCGATATTGGTCGGAAGTCGAAATTCATGTCGGAATTAGCGGAGTGTGGCATAGCACACATTTAACTATGCACGTAAATGAATTTTTAACTTTATTCTTGCATCATCACACTCCACATAACATTGTTATATGATGATTAATGATATGATAATAAGTTTGATGAACAATATAAACAAAGTTCAACAATACTTCAACATCGATAAGTCGAGGAGACCAAATTTCAGCAAAATCCACATGCCATGTCATAGGTTAACAGTCATAGGTTAACAACATTTTTCCTGGTCACTTCCCCTTTTTTATGGGTGGCAAGCCTACCAGACTTCCTTCATTCATGGGCTTTTAATGGGTTGGGCAGGCTGAACCGCTGGAGAACTTTTGGAAATTTTTCGAAATTTTGACGGAAATTACCATATAAATACGGTTATCAACAAAACGGTCGAAAAAACCTCCATCTCATTTCCACTACCATTTCCATAAGATATTACCGTTTTCATTTCCACCACTGTCGGTTACCAATACCAACTAAAATGGTCGCTGTAAATTGGAAACGGTAGCCGGAAATCTCAGAAATTTCCATACCGTTTTCACCCCTACTTATAAGTAGAAATATGAATGGTATGAGAATAATCCCCTTGAAAAATAATTAATTTTAGTTTATCAAATTAATAAAAGAATCTATACTCTCCTTATAAGGACCTGTTTATATCTCACCCTAAAATTTTACACCCTGTCACATCGAACGTTTGAACACCTGTATGAAGTATTAAATATAGGCTAAAAAAATAACTAATTGCACATATTGCGACTAATTTGAGAGACGAATCTTTCAAACCTAACTACTACATGATTTGACAATGCGGTGCTATAGTAAACATTTGCTAATGATGGATTAATTAGGCTTGATAAATTTATCTCGCGGTTTACTGATGGATTCTGTAATTAGTTTTTTTATTAGTGCCCGAACACCCCCTGCGATACCCTATAAGGCCTATATAATATCCGATGTGACACGCCAAAACTTTACACCCCTGGATCTAAACACCCCCTAAAAGGGAATGGTGGTGGTGTTGGGCCTTCCACCACCCCACCACCAACTCCTAGCTGTTTTAAGAGAGAAAAAGGTAAGAGCCCCAATGCCCCACGTGTCAATTACTTATACCAAGAACTCGCCTGGTAGAGTTTCAACTTCCAAATTTAATTCCAGGAATTGGGTCTATAGTGGAGTTGTGAAGCAATCTAAACATAGGTCCACATTTCTAATTCATTTTGTGAGAGCGCTTCCGCTAGCTCCACTTCCATTTTTAGGTGGAGCTAAAACTGTTTGGTTTGATTATAGCTTCAAGAGAGGTAGAGCTGGAGCTATAGCCATGTCAAATAGGCCCCAACTCTATACTTTTTATGGGAATGAAAAAAAAAACAGCATGGGGTAAAACCGTAAAAGGGTACACATGTCACTAACAAATATGTACAACAATTAAGAATTGGTAATAACGGGTTAATAATAATTATCTTTAATTAAAATCCCATTGCAACACACAGACAATATGCTAGTAAGATAAATATATGATACCAACACAAGCTACTTTATTGTGTGGGATAAAAATGATATCTTTGATCTCCTAGTTTATTATATAAACAATTAAAATCATATATTGTCAGGTTCGTTACGAGCTTGAGCTTAGCTCAACAAAGCTCGCAAGCTTTGGCATAGGCTCGAGCTCGAGCCAAGGAAAAGTTGAGCTCGAGCAGCTTGCGAATCTCAAGCTTCTTTTGACATCCCTAACTCCCCAAACACCCTCCTCCAAAAAAGAAACAACCACATCCACTCGAGCTTCTCCCATTACCACCCTCTTGCTGGCGTCCTAGCTCGTCGACGTGACCTTCATCAGTCGCCCACACCCTCTATCGCTCCGTCTCAATATGTTTTCGGTGGCAACAAAAAAGCCAGCCCCGAGTCCCCTATCCCTAAAGAAAGGGGAAATCTCTTACACAAATAGCATTTTTTTCAGTGCCAACCAACTAACTCCATCCAAGCTCTCTTGCCGGTGCATCCTTCGATGGCCCTCCCTCTCCCCGTGGCCCGACCTCTTGTGGCATCTACGAGCTTGCCGACCAGATTTCCTAACTGTCGTTGCCCAAATCCCACAACCGGTTGCCGCTCCTCCCCTCTGACCATTGTGCTCAATCTTCTCCATGTCCCAAGGTCATCGTCATGCCTTGCTGCCCTAGCTGGCATGAAAATGAACATCAACATAAGAGGAGATGCAATAGGGAAGGTGTAGTAGGGCTTCACAAGTGGCTAGAGGAGGGGTTGGCGTAGTTGTGCCATGGTCTTCTTCCATCGTCGTCAAACGCCTTCGATGTTGGGGTTGTGATTGTAGTTGGACTTGAGGGACAAGAATGGTATGTAAGTGAACCTCTTAAAGGTCGGGGCCAATCTTCTCACGGGTGACTGGCTGACTGCAACATAGAACTTAGTGAGATGCCCGTTGGTGGCGGCGTGGTGATGCCGGCAGGGGCGGATCCAGAAACATAAGTTGGGGGGGACTCAACATACCGAGTACACCGGCATAAACCATACCATCTCAGTATTAAACTATGCTAAAATGCTATTAAAGACCTTTAGCACCTCCTATCTTATCAACCATGACAAAAAATTGAAGGGGGACTTAGGGGGTATCCATGGATTCGGTGGGTGTAGGGGGGACTCACCCTCACCCACGTTGAATCCGCCCATGGATGCCGCCAGCCACCTCCAATGGGCTCGGTCTTCTTGTTTGCGGCGGGTTTGGAGGTAGGGTTTTGTTGCACTTGTCCATGGGAATGATGGGTTTTGGAGTTACTAGCAGGATGAGGTTATTGGGATCTACTTTAAGCACATCCGCAACCATGCTGAAAATGGTATTGGGGGCTTGGGGCTCCCCAACAAATTTTATTGGGGTGTGTTTCTTTAGACTGCTAGGAGATGCTCTAGGATCACCTTTACTGAAAAAATAGCTATCGCACACGAACAATTATGATTATTCTTGCTTAACATCGCTGCGAGGAATTTGCTCAGGAAAGTGCAAGTCACAGCCATTGATTATTGTATACTCTCTCCCGTAAGCAAACGAGCACATAATAGTCAACATGTCTCTGCTCACACGTACAAAATGCGCACTTGCAAGGACCCATTCCATAGACTTGCCATTTTGCCAAAGCGTGATATCACGGGCTACCGTCTACCATTTGACATATAGAAATTACTAAGGCCTTATTTAAATTAAAAAAATTTGACAAAAAACATCACATCAAATGTTTGGACACGAGATATTAAATGTGAGAAAAAAACAATTGCACAGTTTGCATGTAAATTGCGAGACGAATCTTTAATTTGAGCCTAATTACGTTATGATTTGACAATGTGATGCTACAGTAAATATTTGCTAATGACGGATTAATTGAGCTTAATAAATTCGTCTCGCAGTTTACAGGCGGAATCTATAATTTGTTTGTTTATTAGTCTACATTTAACACTTCAAATGTGGGTCCGTATACTCCAAAAACTTTACACCCAAAGAAACACACCCTAGACCCTGTTTAGATGGAACTAAAACTTTTAAGTCCCTATCACATCGGATGTTTGGAAATTAATTATAAATATTAAACGTAGACTATTAATAAAACACATCCATAATCTTGGACTAATTCGCGATACGAATCTATTGAGCCTAATTAATCCATGATTAGCCTATGTGATGCTACAGTAAACATTCTCTAATTATGGATTAATTAGGCTTAAAAAATTTGTCACGCGAATTAGCTTTCATTTATGTAATTAGTTTTGTAAGTAGTCTATATTTAATACTCTAAATTAGTGTCTAAATAGAGGGACTAAAGTTAAAGTCCTTGTATCCAGACACCACCTAAAGCTTAACAGTTCACGCAGCGGTAGCCTGAAATGATGACGTCTGATGGGGTTAGCTAGCTACTTACTCCCAATTAAAAGTCTTTAGCGCATCGTCGCTTAGTGGCCAAGGAAGACCTGAAGAAGTAAACGAGGGCCTTCAAGTCGCCAAGTCTTGGCGTATGCCCCATGGCATTCCTTGTACGGCACATCCATCGTCAGGCACGCGCTTGCACGCGCCAATCACAAATGTTTACTTCTTTTTTCGCTGTTACATGAACGATTAAACGATAAATATATATGTAGGACACACATGTATACACTACTACATTAATTAGCACACATTCGCGAATCATATTTTTTAATTAAGTATACACTCAACATAGAGGCTAACGATAAATAAGTAGTCCTAGCTACTAAATTCCTACCCGATGCGCTAAGAGCAAGGCTAATAATACAGCCGACCTATTGGCTATAAGGTTATTTGTAGCCTTCTCTCAGCCTACCCATATAATAGTTAGCTCTTTACAATTAATATAGGGTCCACTTGTCTTTCTTGGTCCTTGTGTCCAAGCCGGCTGTAAGTTTATAGCTTGCTTCTCCTCTCTCTCCTCTCTTCTCTCTTCTCTCTTCTCTCCTCTACCCAGCATTTAGCCGGAGTATTATATTTGCTCTAAGAGATGTTTAAGCTTTTCCTGAAACTTTCAGACCCAAGAGCTGATCCTGCCTTGTCCCGTGCGTGCTCTGATTAATTGTGCTTCCCGCACTCACTCGCCCCGAGAATATTTGCGGCGAGAAGTAATTTGTTTATGATTTCAGCGGCGTATTTTTATATTGTAAACCTGAGATTTTATTCGTGGGCGAGATATTCCGGCATTCCATGCCTGTCATTTCAGCGCCGATGCACCACGATTAGGATAGGTAATCATAAAAACATCTCGCTTTCTCGCCGAACCGCCTTAATTACATCTTAGACTAATATGTTAATTGATCGTCGCTATCCTCCAGGACGTACAGAATGTTAGCGTCGTCGCTGTCTAATCGATCGGCCGTGGTAACCGGAGCAATTCACGATCACCGATCGATCGATCCAGCGATCGAGTTTCGTGCTACTCCATCCGTCCCAAATAACTTAGGGCATATTTGGATCCACACTAATTAGAAGTATTAAATGCGTAAATTAATGATAAAACTTATTCCATAATCCTGAACTAATTCGCGAGACGGATCTATTAAGTCTAATTAATCCATGATTAGCCTATGTGATGCTATAGTAAACATTAGGGCCGGCCCTGGGGCAGTGCGGACAGTGCGACCGCACTGGGCCTCTAAAAATGAGGGGACTCCAAAATATGTATACTATGGTATCAGATCTGATAGGCTTAGAGGAAAGACGTAAGACCGATCGAGAATCGAGTATATCGTGACTGCTTGATTGTATTTTAAACTTATTAGTGTGAATTTCGTTAATGACAATGAGTTTTTAAATAATATCTTGTATTTTTATGGTGAATGGGGGTCTCTATTTTTTTATTCCGCACCGGGCCACCAAAAAGTCAGGGCCGGCCTTGGTAAACATTTGCTAATTATATATTAATTAGGCTTAATGTCTCATGAATTAGCTCTTATTTATACAATTAGTCTTGTAAATAGATTATATTCTATATTTAATACTTCAAATTAGTGTCTAAATATCTAATTTGACAGGGACTAAAGTTTAGTCACTGAATCCAAACAACACCTTAATGTAAATGCATATGTAACATCTTCTAATAAAACGAATCTGAACAGTCAAAACTCTTTATATTAGGAGGGACCATATCTTCTTGTAGGTTGTTTTTTTTTTTTTACGGAGGAGGCCTCATGAGGGAGTAGTCTTCTCCTCGGTCCACGACAGTTCACATTACAACTCTCTCTCTTGTCTGATTGCGAGTCTCGGAGTCAATATAAATAGTTTGCCCATCTCGTTTCGTTTTCCTCCTCTCGAACCACACGACGAGAGAGACCATACGCAGAAGATGTCGAGATCTCGATAGCTAGCTAGCTTGTGCATGACTCCTCACTGCTTATAGCTTAGCTTCCTATATAGCTCGATCGATCGATCACCAGGCCGTGCCGATCGGCGGCGTACTGATCATCGATCGATCGATCGATCCATGGCGTCGGCGTCGCCGAGTAGTAATTCGGTCGTAGGAGGGGCCGGCGCCGGCGCCGGCGACGTGTGCTGCATGTGCGGCGACCGCGGCCTGCCGGAGGAGCTGTTCCGCTGCCGTCTCTGCCGCGTCCGGCTGCAGCACAGGTACGTTACACACACGCGCGAGGCGAGCTCGAGCGCCGGCGTTTCTTGGGCCGCCGATCAGCTTGCTGGCTAGCTACCTTGCACGGAACCTGATTTTGTGCACACGCGTGCTTGGAAACACAGGTATTGCAGCGATCTGTACCCGAGGGCGACGGCGTACAGGCGGTGCAACTGGTGCCTGGTCAGGGAGCCTGCTCCCGCCGCCGCCGCCGGAGCCGCCGGCCATGTCCACGCGATGGTGGATAAGCCGACGACGGTGCGACGGAAGACGGCATCGTCGTCGTCGCCGCCGCCGTCTTCGTCGATGACGGATCAGGAGACTTCGCCGACGACGATGTCCAGTGAGGCAGAGCGGCAGCGGCGCCTGCAGGAGGCGGCCGGATGGTCGGCTTCCAGGAGGGCGCCGGACACGGCCGGGCTCGGCCGGCCGGTCAAGAAGCAGAAGGCTGCCGCCGACGACGACGAGGGGGAGGAGGCTCCGGGCGCGAGAGCGGCGCCGGCGGCGAAGGGGAACAACGGCGGCAACAAGAAGGAGATGCAAGCGGCGGGGAAGAAGACCGGGGTGAAGGTCAGGGTGAGGAGGTACAAGCTCCTCGCCGAGGTCATCAGCTGCTAGAGCCAATTGCGGTTGCTACAATGTGTACAGTATGTGTACTGTATACACGTATCCGTCGTTATGCACGGCAAATAGTGTACAGATCTTGTGAGAAACCATAATCGAGTCGGAGCCCTCTTCTTACGCGGTTGTTTGTGTTGAATGATTGAAAAGCTATAATACCTATTCGAGAGTATAAACGAATGAATGCAATATTATAAAAAGTTAAAAGCCTTATAAAACCTGCTCCAAAATCAGCATGTATTTAACATTCACCGCTAAATATGAAAGTATGCATAAAACATCCAAATATAATGACGACACTGAGACTGGATATGCATATATCTCTAGGACTCTGTCACACTGATTACGATCACTTCTCTCCAATCTACCATTTTGCATTGTATCAGAGTGACAATATCACCGGTCAATCGTTTCCTCTCATATACTCTCTCTGTTTCAGATTATAAGACGTTTTGATCTTGGTCAAAGTCAAACTACTTTAAATTTGACTAAGTTTATAGACAAATATATTAATATTTATAATACCAAATTAGTTTCATTAAATCAATAATTGAATATATTTTCATAATAAATTTGTTTTGGGTTGAAAATGTTATTAATTTTTTCTACAAACCTAGTCAATTTTAAAGCAGTTTAACTTTGACCAAAGTCAAAACGTTTTATAATCTAAAACGGAGTTAATATGTAACTATGTAAGGTCGTAATATAAGTGTCTCTCTATTTAAGAAAGAAACTAGAATACGGTTTTAATCTTTTACTATCCTAACACCAATTATAACTGCGAGTTCATATCTTAACCTAGCATGTACATCCTAAAATAAAACCTAGTATGCACACATATTTGACAAATTAAAAAAAAATCACTTATAGAAAGATCTTTCAAAATTATAAAGTTTTAAAAAAGTAATTGAAAGCAGTTTCCAAAAGATTCTTATACAAACTTTTTTTTTTCAAAAAATTGCACATTTAGAGCTCGAAAAGTACGCATTCATCCATCATTTAATTTCTTGAGAATGAAAGTACAGGGCCGATCGATCAGAAAACTGAGCTTTTCCGTAACCCATCTACTACTAGATAGCTGGATCAATGCTACTCGCAACACATAACTGGATCAATGCTAGCTGGAGTAGTAGTTAAGTTTGTACATCACTTCTCAATCCATAAGGGAAAAAAAAAAGGTTTCCCAATCGCTCCAGGCTCCAGAGTACCGGACGGCTCAAAAGACAAAAGGCACACCTCCATTTTCCGGTAACAGTAGGGGGATCTGATACCGTGCTTGAGAGATAAAATTAAGTTGGTGATCTGCTCGTACGTTCGTCCAATTAACCTTCTCTCCACTCTAGCTTAGGTTAGGTTAGGCCGCGTGCATTACTTGTCTCCGGCTGTCTCCGGCCGGCGCCGCGCGCCCGCGCTAGTGATG
>CM020181.1:19172123-19187805 GCA_009805545.1 Oryza longistaminata
GTACACCGCCAGCGCATGATCGATTCATCATGGGCTGCAATAATATTGGAGACGAGAACTCGTCGCCGTTGCGCTGCTCGCCCTGTACCTGTACGTGTCGCGGCCTTGCGCCTGAAGCGGCGCACCGTGTGTACGTACGTCGTCGTGCGAGCGTAGGCTGCTTCGGTGGTTGGCCCATGCGGCAGACAGGAGCACGCTGGCATGCGGCGAGTCAGTGTCTCAGTGAGGCGTTTCTGCGATCTTTCCCTCTCACATCTCCAATCATTCGCAGAGACAGACAAAGTACGTTGATCTCCCAGGCTGCGAGCGGCGGAGGTGAAGCCCAAACGCGCTGCAGCCCAATGGCGTAAGGCTACGGTCTGCTACTGCTAGTGTTTGGGCTGGCCCTTCCCTTTGGTGGGTTGGGCTTCATGTCTTGGAAGAATCGCTCGTCCACGGTCCACCATGCCCCGCATCATATTCGTCCCTCGTTTTGTTGACTTTGTCTTGTCGTCGCCCGTCGGCGTAGAGCGCAGGATGACCCTGCCGGCCTGGCCTGCCGGCTTGTGTACTGACGGATCTGCTTTTCTGCAGTCACCGCAGCCAGTACTACAGTACTAGGCCTGCACGTCTTTTTCTGATCTGGCCAACGACTTGTGGCGCAGCATTAACGTCCATCGATGGCGGCCAAACACGTGGGTAACTCTGTCTGTAGTAGCACGTAGAGCTACTTGTGGCCTCAAGCCCTCAACTGCCAGAGCCAAACGTACAGAGACGCCCATCTCCCCCCTCCGATGGGAGATCCGACGGCTGTAGACCGACCGAGCAACGTCGATCCCGTGTGGGCCACGTGCTGTACCAGCTACCATCGTACCAACGCCCCCGTGGGCCCCAGATGCCAGTGAGCGTTCCTACGTCATCCGTGGCGTACAGGGCCTTCCTCGACGAAACGACGTGTGGCCCCCACACCCACCCCTCCTCCCTCCACGAGACCACGCACCGCGCACGCGGTCCACGCCCCCCCACAACGCCTCGAAGTATAAAGAGGCGCCGCGGCCACGAGCAAAGTCCTCCAATCCCCGCGACAATCGCCACAAATTCCCCGCGCCGCGCCATCCACACCCACACGCGCGCGCCGGCCAGCCTACGCTTTTCCCCGACCTCCCCCCACGAGCCGCGGCGGAAGGATGGGGAGCCTTGGCGGAGAGGAGGGGGCGAGCCGGCGGAGGGGGCGCGGAGGCCGAGGTTCCTGTGCCTGCACGGGTTCCGGACGAGCGGGGAGATCATGCGGAAGCAGGTGGTGGGGAAGTGGCCCGCCGACGTCACGGCGCGCCTCGACCTCGTCTTCGCCGACGCGCCGTTCCCCGCCGAGGGGAAGTCCGACGTCGAGGGCATCTTCGACCCGCCCTACTACGAGTGGTTCCAGTTCGACAAGGTCCGCCCTCCGCCCTTTCACCTGATCTGACTTTTTTTTTCCCTATAAGTGGATCTGAATTTGATTTTTATTTTTCCCTACTGGTGTTCATGGTCTTCCTCTGTTCTTGGTACAGAATTTTACAGAGTATAGGAATTTCGACGAATGCCTGAACTACATCGAGGAACTGATGATTAAAGAAGGTCCTTTTGATGGACTGATGGGTTTCTCTCAGGTAGTATTGAATTTTGGTCTAAAGAATTAATTCATGGACTAATTCTCATTCAACAGTATCATATGTGGTGACAAGTTTTCGATTTAAATTTACCAGGGCTCGATTCTATCTGGCGCCCTTCCGGGCCTCCAAGAACAAGTAAGCCAATTTTATATATTTTTTAGTTATTACTAGAACATTGAGAGTTGAACGCAGCTCGATTAATCTCTTGCTGTCTTACATATGCTCAAACAGCTACAACTTCGTTTAGCTTTTTTATTTAACTCTGTATTTCCTCTGCAGGGGTTGGCCCTGACTAGAGTTCCTAAGATCAAGTACCTCATAATCATAGGAGGAGCCAAGTTTCAGTCGCCGACGGTTGCCGAGAAGGCGTACGCCAATAAGATCAAATCCCCTCGGTTCACTTCCTCGGTACTCACTATCTTTTCTAAGGAACAAAAAGAGATTGCGTCGATGCTATTCTAGTTTGTTGTCGCCACTTTAGCATATTTCTTGCTGGCTTGTAAGTGACCGTTGCTTCCAAGGCGGTGCCTTCGCCGCCTTTTTCTTAAAAAAAAAAAACAGCCAGCGTATCTGGAATGTTTATTGGGCCATGTTTATTAGTTTAAGGCTGCGTGCATAAAAAAAACTCGCATCAACAGTGTGCTTTTATATTTCTAATAAAAAGAAAAACTATGCGCTTCTCATGCCATCATGTTTTTCAGTCAAATCTTCCAGAAGCTCAACGAATTCTTCACTGTTATACTAATTGAGTGCTTAACAATTTGATAACTTTGACTATGTATAACAATTTTGTGAATGAAGGAGCGCTAATATATAAACAATAAATTTAGTGGTCTGACTACGTCCTCTCCTATTCAGCGAGTAATTCTGTGCTAATACGCTCGGGTCAATTTCATGCTACTATTCAGTTAATTAAATTAGAAGCCCTCAGTTCCGTTCTAGTACCATTTTCATGTCAGCTGTTCTTTAGAAAATTACAGGAGTACCGAGTGGTTAGAATAATGGATGGTCACTGAGCAAGAATTTCAATCTTATTTGCAGGTGACACTGACTTTCTGAAAACCCATGGCGAAAAGCTTATAGAATCATATGTGGATCCATTCATCATACGTCATCCAAAGGGCCACACTGTTCCAAGGCTTGGTAAGCTCATCTGTCCTGTAGGATTTAGTTCATTCAGGACTGGTTAGCCCACCGGTGTACCAAAATCGATGCTTAGTACTAAAAGAGTTTAGAAGAAACATGCGAAAGAATTTAGAAGAAACATGAGAGGAAATTCGTCGTTGGAGGCCGCTGAAATAAAAAATATGTAGCTGGAAACAAACGTTGTCATTGCTCTGTTGCAGTCTAATTCTGTAACCTATAACTTTGTGCGCATGTGAAACAGAAGAACGTATGCATTAACAGTGAGCTTTAGTTTTTTTTAAAAGGAATCAGCACGAGATTGTGCTATTTCATTAGATATAGAGGTAAAAAATACATCCCCTAGGGGCAAGAAAATAGCTGTACATAATTATATAAACGCTATGATTAAGTTGGGAGAAATTCTTCGAGTCGCCTTGCATCTGCCTAGATCCAGGTTCTTGCCTCTTTATTTTCACCATAAGGATGGGGGTCGCCGTTTCCTTGTGCTCAAAGATCCTTTGGTTCCTTCTTTTCTAGATTTCCCAAGCGACGAGTAGGATTAAGGATGCTAGCCCTTTTTGGGCACTTCCTTTTTGTTAGCTAGTATTTTCCACCATTCGTGGACACTTTGGCATGGCTCTAGTGGCTCGGGTCTAATTGCTGATAACCAGTGAGCTTTAATTGATTAGTGAAGTGAACTCTTTCCGCCGTAATATCAGTGTTAAAACTGTCAAAGTAATACCATTCTTAATATTGTTTATGCAGATGAGAAGAGTCTGGAAATCATGCTCCGTTTCCTCGACAAGATTGAGAAGGAGACGGCGCTCGAGCATTCATCCACTGATGTTGACGAAAAGGAAATGCGCTTGTGAAGGGTAGAAGATTAGTGTCCGTCCAGATACACACCAAATTCATACTATAGACAAGCATACTGTTGTACTTGTATCCTCCTTATTTATGTGGTGGTACAAAGAGTTGAAAACTATTGAATAATCACGCAAAAGAATCGATGTGTACTCTTCAATTGGTCTCTTCACCGTGTCTTGAGATTGCAGCACACTGGCACATACACATCCAGGAGGAGCTCATTCTTTTCAACTCGAGTACTCCCTCGTGTCCCAAAATATCACATCCTACAATGAATCTGAACATAACCTCTTAGATATGGCTAGATAAAAGAGTTAGGATATCGAAAATAAAAAAAATGACGAATACCTAGTCCGAAACGAAAAGATGCGATAGAGGATAGCCTAAACCGACACTTACTCCCTCCGTTCCATAAAAAAACCTAATCCTGAGTTTTAATCTGGACTAAGGCTGTGTTTAGATCTAAAGTTTGGATTCAAACTTCAGTCTTTCCATCACATCAACCTGTCATACACACACAACTTTTGGTCACATCATCTCCAATTTCAACCAAAATCCAAACTTTGCACTGAACTAAACATAGCCTAAAGGTTTCACCGTTTGATCCAGATTCAAATTTAGGATTGAGTTTTTTTTATAGAACAGAGTGGACTAAAGGGTGAAACACTTACTCCCTCCGTTCCATAAAAAAAACATAATCCTGAGTTTTAATCTGGAATCTTTGGGTTTAGGATTGGGAGCTGCAATTCACTGATTTAGTGAGTACACAAATTTGAATAAATGTAGTGAAAATTTTAGGATTGGGGGCTGCAATTCACTGATTTAGTGAGAGTGTACTTGCTTGCTTAGTTTGTAGTGGTCTAGTGGACACTGGACGGTAGTTCATAGTTGATACCATATTATCAAATTTGTTTAATTTTCAGAACTGAAACATGAAGACGAAGAAGGGCTAGCTGTTGATTTAAACTCTTTTTTGGAGAAACAAGATGGGGCTTCATTAAAAAAAATTCAATTTGCAAGCTAAGGACAAGGACATCATCGATTATTTTCAAAATATCAAGCGTCGAAAAGTTAATCTCTAAATTGTAAGATTTCTTCCTAATTTATCATTTTCTTTCATTTTTGTATTTCATATGTTATTATGTTGGCACTTTGATATGTTTAGGCTTTTAGGTGTATGAACAATTTTTTTTACCCCTTCTCATTTCGAATACACAAGTTCAAAAACCTGGGCCCGCCACTGGCCAAACGTACAGAGACGCCCATCTCCCCCCTCCGATGGGAGATCCGACGGCTGTAGACCGACCGAGCAACGTCGATCCCGTGTGGGCCACGTGCTGTACCAGCTACCATCGTACCAACGCCCCCCGTGGGCCCCAGATGCCAGTGAGCGTTCCTACGTCATCCGTGGCGTACAGGGCCTTCCTCGACGAAACGACGTGTGGCCCCCACACCCACCCCTCCTCCCTCCACGAGACCACGCACCGCGCACGCGGTCCACGCCCCCCCACAACGCCTCGAAGTATAAAGAGGCGGCCGCGGCCACGAGCAAAGTCCTCCAATCCCCCGCGACAATCGCCACAAATTCCCCCGCGCCGCGCCATCCACACCCACACGCGCGCGCCGGCCAGCCTACGCTTTTCCCCGACCTCCCCCCCACGAGCCGCGGCGGAAGGATGGGGAGCCTTGGCGGAGAGGAGGGGGCGAGGCCGGCGGAGGGGGCGCGGAGGCCGAGGTTCCTGTGCCTGCACGGGTTCCGGACGAGCGGGGAGATCATGCGGAAGCAGGTGGTGGGGAAGTGGCCCGCCGACGTCACGGCGCGCCTCGACCTCGTCTTCGCCGACGCGCCGTTCCCCGCCGAGGGGAAGTCCGACGTCGAGGGCATCTTCGACCCGCCCTACTACGAGTGGTTCCAGTTCGACAAGGTCCGCCCTCCGCCCTTTCACCTGATCTGACTTTTTTTTTCCCTATAAGTGGATCTGAATTTGATTTTTATTTTTCCCTACTGGTGTTCATGGTCTTCCTCTGTTCTTGGTACAGAATTTTACAGAGTATAGGAATTTCGACGAATGCCTGAACTACATCGAGGAATTGATGATTAAAGAAGGGCCTTTTGATGGACTGATGGGTTTCTCTCAGGTAGTATTGAATTTTGGTCTAAAGAATTAATTCATGGACTAATTCTCATTCAACAGTATCATATGTGGTGACAAGTTTTCGATTTAAATTTACCAGGGCTCGATTCTATCTGGCGCCCTTCCGGGCCTCCAAGAACAAGTAAGCAATTTGTAATTTTTTTTAGTTGTTACTAGAACATTGAAGGGTTGAAATCAGCTCGATTAATTTCTTGCTGTCTTTAAAACAGCTACATCTTCGTTTAGCTTTTTTATTTAACTCTGTATTTCCTCTGCAGGGGTTGGCCCTGACTAGAGTTCCTAAGATCAAGTACCTCATAATCATAGGAGGAGCCAAGTTTCAGTCGCCGACGGTTGCCGAGAAGGCGTACGCCAATAAGATCAAATGCCCCTCGGTTCACTTCCTCGGTACCTCACTATCTTTTCTAAGGAACAAAAAGAGATTGCGTCGATGCTATTCTAGTTTGCTGTCGCCACTTTAGCATATTTCTTGCTAGCTTGTAAGTTGACCGTTGCTTCCAAGGCGGTGCCTTCGCCGCCTTTTTCTTAAAAAAAAAAAAACAGCCAGCGTATCTGGAATGTTTATTGGGCCATGTTTATTAGTTTAAGGCTGCGTGCATAAAAAAAACTCGCATCAACAGTGTGCTTTTATATTTCTAATAAGAAGAAAAACTATGCGCTTCTCATGCCATCATGTTTTTCAGTCAAATCTTCCAGAAGCTCAACGAATTCTTCACTGTTATACTAATTGAGTGCTTAACAATTTGATAACTTTGACTATGTATAACAATTTTGTGAATGAAGGAGCGCTAATATATAAACAATAAATTTAGTGGTCTGACTACGTCCTCTCCTATTCAGCGAGTAATTCTGTGCTAATACGCTCGGGTCAATTTCATGCTACTATTCAGTTAATTAAATTAGAAGCCCTCAGTTCCGTTCTAGTACCATTTTCATGTCAGCTGTTCTTTAGAAAATTACGAGAAGTACCGAGTGGTTAGAATAATGGATGGTCACTGAGCAAGAATTTCAATCTTATTTGCAGGTGACACTGACTTTCTGAAAACCCATGGCGAAAAGCTTATAGAATCATATGTGGATCCATTCATCATTCGTCATCCAAAGGGCCACACTGTTCCAAGGCTTGGTAAGCTCATCTGTCCTGTAGGATTTAGTTCATTCAGGGAGTGGTTAGCCCACCGGTGTACCAAAATCGATGCTTAGTACTAAAAGAGTTTTAGAAGAAACATGCGAAAGAATTTAGAAGAAACATGAGAGGAAATTCGTCGTTGGAGGCCGCTGAAACCAAAAATATGTAGCTGGAAAACAAACGTTGTCATTGCTCTGTTGCAGTCTAATTCTGTAACCTATAACTTTGTGCGCATGTGAAACAGAAGAACGTATGCATTACAGTGAGCTTTAGTTTTTTTTAAAGGAATCAGCACGAGATTGTGCTATTTTATTAGATATAAAATACATCTCCTAGGGGCAAGAAAATAACTGTACATAAACGCTATGATTAAGTTGGGAGAAATTCTTCGAGTCGCCATGCGTCTGACTTGATCTAGGCTCTTGCCTCTTTCTTTATTTTCGCCATAAGGTTGGGGGGCCGCTGTTTCCTTGTGCTCGAAGATCCTTTGGTTCATTTCTTTCCAGATTTCCCAGGCGACGAGTATGATTAAGGATAGTAGCCCTTTTTGGACACTTCCTTTTTGTTAGCTAGCATTTTCCACCATTCGTGGACACTTTGGCATGGCTCTAGTGGCTCGGGTCCAATTGCTGATAACCAGTGAGCTTTAGTTGATTAGTGAAGTGAACTCTTTCCGCCGTAATATCAGTGTTAAAACTGTCAAAGTAACACCATTCTTAATATTGTTTATGCAGATGAGAAGAGTCTGGAAATCATGCTCCATTTCCTCGACAAGATTGAGAAGGAGACGGCGCTCGAGCATTCATCCACTGATGTTGACGAAAAGGAAATGTGCTTGTGAAGGGTAGAAGATTAGTGTCCAGTCCAGATACACACCAAATTCATACTTAGACAAGCATACTGTTGTACTTGTATCCTCCTTATTTATGTGGTGGTACAAAGAGTTGAAAACTATTGAATAATCACGCAAAAGAATGGATGTGTACTCTTTAATTTGTCTCTTCACCGTGTCTTGAGATTGCAGCACACTGCACATACACATCCAGTACCTAACGGTCGGGGAGCTCATTCTTTTCAAGGCTGCGTTTATTCCATCCAAAGTTTGGATTTTGGTTGAAATTGGAAATGATGTGACTGAAAAGTTGTGTGTGTATGACAGACTGATGTGATGGAATTTTGCAAACTTTGGATCCAAAGTTTGGATCTAAACACACCCCAACTCGAGTACTCCCTGTGTCCCAAAATATCACATCCGATGATGTGATTAGACCTATTTACAATGAATCTGAACACAACCTCTTAAATATGGCTAGATAAAAGCGTTAGGATGTCCAAAATACAAAAAAAATGACAAATACCTAGTCCAAAACGAAAAGATTGGATAGAGGATAGTCTAAACTGACACTTACTTCCTTCATTCCATAAAAAAAACCAATCCTAGGTTTAAATCTGGACCAAAAGGTTTGATCCTGATTCAAACCCAATATTGATAAAAAAAACCAATCCTAGGTTTAAATCTGGACCAAAAGGTTTGATCCTAATTCAAACCCAATATTGAGTTTTTTATGGAACAGAGGGAGTAGGTAATAAAAAGTGGTCCAAAGTGCAATCAACTCATTTGTGTTTAAAATGTGTAGTTTCGTGAGATTTTGTGAAAATATGATGTTATTTGAATCTTGCAAAATTTTGAGTTCCATCAACGTTGGTTAATGGGCCGCATGGGCAGCCCATGTCAAGAGATTCAGGCCCGTGTCTGCGCTTACTGCACTGCAGCTGCACACAACTCTTCTCTAGTCGCGGTTCGCTCGAGAGGAACGCGGCGGAGCACAGCAGAGGCGAGATGGCGGCGGTTCTCCTCCGCGCCGCCGCTCGTGCCACGAGGTCCTCCGCGCTCGTCCGCGCCATCCTCGCGAGCCGGAGCCCCCTCTCGTCGTCCTCCTGTGCCGCCTCCCCTACGACAGCGGCGCCCCGCGCCCGGCACCGCGCCCGGCGCCGCCGCGGCTGGCGATGGCGACGAGGGATCGCGGCGGCCGCGGCCGCCCGCGGACGTGGGAGGGGACGAGGACGACCTGAGGAGCCGCGTCTTCCGGCTGCGCCTGGCGAAGCGGAGCGCGACCGCGGCGCTCGAGAGGTGGGCCGGGGAGGGCCGCGCCGCGCGCGGCGGCGGAGCTCCGCGGCATCGCCCGCGACCTCAGCCGCGCAGGCCGGTACAAGCACGCGCTCGAGGTTTGGCCGACCGACCTGCTATAGCTCTGATCTCTTCTAATCGTTCATCTGTTCTGCGCGGTTGTAGAACTATTGGAAGATTCAGAGCAGATTTGGTGCATGCCTCTGTGATCTGTTCCTTCTACTCCTTGAAATTGCTAGGAAATGTTGGTGATTAGTGATGCGGTTCTATCTAGTCGTTGAAAAATGTTAGGTGGCGTATTTACTGCCTTCCACCATGGTTGTTGTGATGTAACATTCCGGTCATTTACGCACTTTAGCTTTGCCCTTCATTTTCTATTACTGATAGGTAGTGAAAAGGCTTTTGATGAACTCATCTAGACATCTAGTAGTATTGACGTGTAAGCAGCTGTAATTTGTTGTCATCATAATTGCAGGCCAAATACTGCCATTTCATCACTTTATCCATGTATATCATTCTGTTTCATTACATTTGGTAATGAATGTTAACTATCATGAGGGGTGTCATTTACATGCTGGGCTACTATCTCTAGGTCTCTACAGTCTACTTATACCATCACTAAATTTGTTGTCGTCGAAATCGCAGGCCATATATTTTTGAACATTTTATTTTAATCTCTGCCATATCATGCTATTTCACTTCACTTGGAAATGAACGTTAACCATCATGAGGGGTGTTATTTATGCGCTGAGCTACTATCTTTAGGTCTATGCAGTCTGCATACATCATTACTGAATTTGTTGTCATCAGAATTGCATGTTTTTGAACATTTTATCCATGCCATATCATGCTATTTCACTTCATTTAGAAATGAATGCCAACCATCATGAGAGGTGTTATTTGCATGCTGAGCTACTATTTTTAGGTTTCTACATACACCATTACTAAATTAAATAGGCCAGATTCTCTCTCACACCCACCCACCCAAAAAGGCCAGCATACTTGTTCTTGGTATATTGGAAACAATCATGATAGAATGGATTGAAAAGATTTAGCCACCAAACCTTTACCTGGTCGGAGTTAATAGAGCATGCTCATTTAGTCCCTTTTTTATCTGATTGTTTATACTGATGCCCTACGGAACATTGTAAGCATGATAAAACAATTTGGTAATGTCTGGCATGTTTATCCTCCAATAAAATTATGTCAAAACTCAAAATAGTCAGCTCATACCTTAAAATTTTACAGGTAGCAGAGTGGATGAAGACACATCATGAGTCCGATTTATCTGAGAATGACTACGGAATGCGCATTGACTTGATTACCAGAGTTTTTGGTGCTAATGCAGCTGAAGATTTTTTTGAGAAACTTCCAGCTGGTGCGCAATCATTGGAAGCATATACAGCTCTCCTACATTCTTATGCTCGATCCAAGATGACAGACAAAGCTGAGAGGCTGTTTAAAAGAATGAAGGATGCCAACCTTTCCATGAATATCCTTGTTTACAATGAAATGATGACCCTGTACATTTCTGTTGGCGAGCTTGATAAAGTTCCGGTCATTGCTGAAGAGCTGAAAAGGCAAAAATTTTCCCCGGACCTCTTCACATACAATCTCCGGATCAGCGCTTCTGCGGCATCAATGGATCTGGAGGGCTTCAAAGGAATCCTTGATGAGATGTCAAAAGATCCAAACTCCAATGAAGGGTGGAAGCTGTACCAGAACCTCGCTGCGATTTACGTGGATGCTGGTCAGCTTGTTGGTTCAGGAAACTCGCTAGTGGAAGCAGAGGCGAAGATCAGCCAGAGGGAGTGGATCACATACGATTTCCTCGTAATCTTACACACCGGGCTCGGCAACCGGGATAGAATCAAGGACATTTGGAAATCCATGCTGATGACTTCGCAGAGGATGACGAGTCGGAACTACATCTGCGTGCTCTCATCCTACCTGATGTGCGGGCAGCTGAAGGATGCCGGGGAGGTCGTCGACCAGTGGCAGCGGTCGAAAGCCCCAGAGTTCGACATCTCTGCCTGCAATAGGCTGTTTGATGCCTTCCTGAACGCCGGTTTCACCGACACGGCAAATAGCTTCAGGGAACTGATGCTGCAAAAGAGCTGTATACTGACAAGCAGGCAAGAGCGCTCCTCCTGAGTGGCCATCCATGCTGAAACTGTTGAGTAGGATTATGTCATTACATGATGCAATAATAATAGATACTTTCCAGTTGGTTGCTACCTGGAGATCTTGCATTGGCCGTGCTAACTACGTTCTCCTGTTCTTTCTGGTCTACTACTAATTTCTAGCTACAATGATGCATTGTTTAGTTTCAGAAACAAGACAGGTACAGCTGCTCCACAACATCGCCTGTGATGGCCACCTCACCAGGTTCACCAAGTTCGTCGTATGCGTCGTATGCTCGCCACGCGGATGCATGGTTTGGCGTGAGACTCCCTTATAAAACTTTGTTACACTTACAGTCCACATGATTTCCAGGCCTTTCTCTTGGTACTTTCATTTGCCTCATCAGGCATCATCATCGTCATCGTCATTGACATCGACATTGATAACCTCCAAAACCTTGAAAACTCCCAGTGTCAGCACACGCTTGACAACTTACAGGTACATACAAGTAAGGTTCTCCTACTTAAATACCCTCCCCTGCAAACACGTCGCATTCACAGTGTCAGGCTTAACTAGTCAACCCCAAAAGATCAAAAGAAAAGAAAAGGAAGGCAGGTTCTCTGTATTTTGTGTGATAAAAGAGCAAAAGAAAAAAAAGGCAGGTAAAACAGGTTAGAGTCAGCCAGTCAGGCATCCATTGAAGGGATGTGAATATGATGAGGTTCCATTTCCGAGCTTCCAACCAAGAGGAGAGGAGATAAGGAGGAGAGGTTGGCAATTGGGGAAAGAATTGGTGGTTTCGGCTCCCACTCGCGGCCGATTTCTTTCAGGATTTCTCCCTGTCGTCAAGGCTACCTAGATCCATGAACTTGTAAATTACACATCTTGATCCCTAGCTACCTTGGTTGAATGTATCATCCGAGATCCAAAATACAGATGATGCAACTTGAGCATCAACGTGCCCATCCAAGATGGTGAAATTTTGCATTTAGGCCCCTTGTGCAATAGTATCCTTTCAGCTGACTCACACCCCGCACAAACCTTTGGGGTGCATGTGCATGACTTTAGCTATAAATTTTTTGGATGCTGAGAAATGCATATTTTGTAGATTGAGGGGTGGTAGAAGTCGATTTTAGGGGTATATTGTAGCGAAGGAAGCTAAGTGTAAAATTCTCATCACCATGCACAACCATTGAGAGTTTGAGCCACGTCATATGTATTTTGGATCTAGGGTAATACATTCAACCAAACATTATGGATCTAGATACACATTTTGCAAGTTTATGGATCTAGATGACACCCCGATGTATTTTACTGGATATTTGATGTTTAATACTCTTTGAAACTTTTACATTAATCACTTCAGAATTGCTTAGTTTATAAAATTGGTAAACATAAATTTACCTTGAAAACTACATCATAGTGTTAGAAACTTAGATTATACTTATTCAATCTAGTATAAAATTAACTAGCGGATTGCCCCACACAATTTTGTGTGAAGCAAGATAATTCACGTAGAGTTACCATTATATATAAGTATATTTGAATTTCATATATAACTCTTAGCTTCTATTTCTATAAGATCTGGATTTCGTATACAACTCTTAGATTCTATTTTCGTAGGCTTAGATTTCATATATAACTCTTACTTCTTTTTTATTTATATAATTGTATTTTGTATACAACTGTATCAATCAATCTATACTTGATATAATTCCATTTTGTATACATCTATATCAATATATCTATACCATTATAATTCGGACCCACAATGATCTAACAATTAAGATCTTTTTCTTCAATTAATGTAGAAATTTCAAGCCTCCACAACGAACATGGTGTCTCTTTTCAAGGTTGTCTTAATAATATAGTATATAGATAGATGATTGTCGATGGGCTGCACCATGTCTATGGTATCTGTGAAGCACCGGGGACGTTGGTACCAGGCAATACATGACGCTGTAGTAAAAGAGACCGAAGACCGAGATTTTTATACAGGTTTGGACTCCTACTGATGGGTAATAGCCCTACTCCTATTGACCGAAGCCGATGTTGTCATTATATAATCACAATATCTCACAAGTACATCGAAGGAGAATCTAATATAGTCTCCGTCCGTCTAACGATGTAAGCTCGAACATGTTGTCAACGAGTAGCTGTTGTCGCCTTTATCAAATAGGAACTCGACAAGATTGGAGGTGGCTATTGATCTCTCCTAACTTTTATAGCGCTTATTGGATCGTGTCTTGGCTTTTGTGACTGCTTGTCCACTCTCTTGCTAGGGGATCTTGTATTTATACCCTCAGATTTTTTTTTTATTTTCCAAGTAGAACTAGGGTAGCAAGTACGGATACAATCCGAGTAAGGGTTAGCTAAAAGTTGTTGCCACATTTTGTGGCTGATTACAGCCAAAATCTGATGGCTAGGATACTATTTGGGACAGATCGTGTGCTTGATTATATCAAGGCCACCTCATCTAATCTGTGCACGTATTACACACCACTTACATATATAATTAGTATACATAATTTTGAGACTTGCACATGTAATTTTGAGGTTTATATATGTAACTTTGGGACTTACAATGTAACTACACACCGACTATTTTTTTGGGTAAAAAATATGACGCCATAAATATAGCTACTCTCATCTGAGTATACCTTCAGGTACTCTAGTAGGATTCTACTTCTTTTTCCTTATCCAGCATACCTTTCTTATTTGCTTAGGAATTTTGTCATATGTGAAGGTTTAATTTCATATAGGACTTAGTATTATGGTTGGTCCCACCGAGTTTAATACACAATTATCGGATATCTTATAGTTAGGATATGATCGCCTTTTAATTAGTTTAACCTAACCATATCCTATACGCTAAATATCTGTAGCCGGAGGAAGTAGTAGCATTAATCTGTCTTGGACCATACATGGTGCGAGAGGACCAGTCATACCCATATTGCCCAGCCAATGATCCATCTTTTGGCCCAAACTAATGTCTCGTTCGGAGAAAAGGCCTACACCACATTTGCACTGTCGCTAACAATGGTCAAGACAACAACAATAACGCCTCCACCGAATCAAAGCCGATCCGGATTCACAGTTCCTGAGCCACACAAGCAATCCGGCCAAGAACCAAGACCATTGCAACTTTGCAAGCAAGCACTGTATGTTGCACTAAAGCAGTGAGTTGCTATCTGTAACTCTGCTCCGAAGTCCAAACGACAAACGCAACAAGCAAAAAGAGAGGATATATGATGATGAGGTTCCATTTCCGAGCTTCCAACCAGTAGGAGGAAAAATAAGGAGGAGAGGTTGGCAATTGGGAAGAAATTGGTGGTTTCGGCTCCCACTCGCGGCCGATTTCTTTCAGGATTTCTCCCTGTCGTCAAGGCCCGAATCCAACTGAGGTAGACAAGAAGGTTCGTGCGGTTGGAGCGATGGGGACGCGCGAGCTCCTCGTCGTTCTTGCCGTCGTCGCCATGGCCGCGTTGGCGCCGGCGCGCAGTCCTCTTCGGCGTCGCCGGCGCCGGCGACGTCGCAGGCACCGACGGTGCGGCAGCAGACGCCGTTCGGGCGACCATGTCGACCGTCATCACGGTGTCCATCAGCGTGTTCTTCTTCCTGCTCTTCTTCTGCGCGTACATCAACCAGTGCCGCCTCGCCGAGGCCGGGGACGCCCGGGCCGCGGCGGCGGCGGCGGCGGCGGCCGCCGGCGGGGGAGCCGGAGGAGGGCCGTCCAGGAGAGGGAGCGCGGGCTGGACCCGGCGGTGGTGGCCACGTTCCCGATCGTGCCGAACGGGAGGTGGTGAAGCACAAGATCGGCAAGAGCGTGCTGGAGTGCGCCGTGTGCCTGACGTCGTTCGACGACGGCGACGACCTCCGGCTGCTGCCGCACTGCTCGCACGCGTTCCACCGGAGTGCATCGACCCCTGGCTGGAGTCCCGGGTCACGTGCCCGCTGTGCCGCGCCAACCTCGAGAAGCCTCCGCCGCCGCCGCCGCTGCCGGCGGCGGCGTCCCCTTCGCCGGAGCGGTCGCCGCGGTGCCAGCCTTCGCCGCCGCCGCGCACGCCCTGGTGATACCGGTGGAGGACGAGGAAGACGACAGCGACGAGGACGACAGGAAGGAGGAGGCCGTGGAGCTCGAGATGCTGCGCAGCGAGCGGCGCGCCGCGAGACTGCCGAGGTCGCACTCGACGGGGCACTCGCTGGTCGCGTCGGCGCCGCCGCCGCCGAGTCCGGCGACCACGAGCGGTTCACGCTGCGGCTGCCGCAGCACGTGCGGGACGAGGTGCTCCGGTCGCTCCGCCTCCGCCACGCCGCCAGCCTGGTCAACCTCTCGGACATGAGCTCCGAGGGGAGCTCGAGGGGAGGACGGCGTGCATTAGGCCTCGCCTTCGGCAACGGCGGCGGGAGCAGCCACGGCGGCCGCCGGTGGCAGGCGTTCTTGGCGAGGACGGTGTCATGGGCGCGAGGCGGCGGCGACGGCTCGGTGCGCAGGGGGTGGGACGGCTCGACGAGGAGAGGA
>CM020181.1:19187830-19214688 GCA_009805545.1 Oryza longistaminata
TGCAAAGCACATGTGTTCGTCCGAGCCATCTCAACCGACAGAAGTTGCACATTGTCTTGAGCTCATCTTGTGCCGTTCTTCCTACATGAAAACCTCGAGATACTGTCAGTTGTAAAGAGATTACAATGAATGTGTAGTACACGACTGTCTGATGAACATGAGCAGGTCGCCCTGATAAATTTGGGATCTCTAACAGATTTCGAGCTGATTTTAATGTCAGTTTATATCTTCAGAGTGTAAGAATAGAGACTTAATGTAAAAGTTTGGCGGAAAGTATTTATCAGGCATACATGAAATGCGTCATGGGATGGAGGAAGAGATGTACGTGGACAGAATGAAGGTAAAAAGTGTCTTAAACACAACCATTATCAGCATTCATTTATTTTTGCGCGCATAAGAAGAAAGGGAAAGAGAAGAAAAGGAGAAAAGACAACAGCGATGGCGATGTTCCTTTGGAATGGAGGTATTTGTGCAGGTCAGTTAATAGACCGTTTTGCAGCAACAATTTTTGCATTCACTTCTATCTTCTAATCGTAATGTATTCGAAGGAGTACTTACAGGGAAAGGTTGGGAATCACGAGCTCATCCAATATACAATTGACAGGCGGTTTCGACTATTTTTTTTATTAAAAAATACCGCTGACTAGGGATATGCACGTGTACGCTCACGTAGAACCAAAACTGTACTCACTCACGGTTGCGGATTAGTCGAGGTGTAATTTAGTCGTTTGTTGGTTGGTCGGTCGCCGGTTTTGTATTGTTGGGGGTGAAGATATGTCCGGTTTTTGGTTCACGGTTGAGGCGGTGGTAATTCAGGACGACCGGCTGTTAGTTCTCGCTTTTTCCACCCTACGGCCCCCCCCCGCCACCACGCACAGACCTCCCACACAATCCCCGAAGCCCCACCCCCTTGGGGGCCCACCACACCACCACACACACACACCCCCCAGCCCCCCCCCGGACCGGGGCCACCATAATTCATTAACTTTTTCCTTACCAATTGTGTGACCGTCAATTAGATGGCTACTGAAATGAATTTAAACGGTGGCCATTCCGGATTTGTCAGGGGATTTAGAAAACGACTCCGGAAAAATGGATTTACCCCTGGCCGTCCGCGACAAGAAGCAAGACAACAAATTGTGGTGATGTACATGTTCTCCGGGTGTTGGTCAATAGTGGCGTGCTTTATGGGTGGTCCTGGATCAATTTGCTCAGTCTACTAACGCATCCGTACAAACCAAAATGATAAGTTTTATCTCCCTTCGTTCTAATAATATAGCAATCTACAATCGAATTAACATTTTATAGTATGGATAATCTAGATATTGAAAATTATCCAGATTCAATGTGTACTGTGCATCGTTTCATCTCTGGTCGTAATCTTAAGTTGTTATATTATAGCCGAGGGAGTAAGTGATATTTGTCCTCTTCTGTCTTTATGGATGGTTCATCCGTGGAATTTCCTAGGCCGATTTAAAAACGCCTGAAAAATAAATTTATGTCTATGTTTTTTTTGTGTCATTTTCACATAAACACACACTCATACGGTCAAGAAAATGAATAACTGCAAGTACTTGGAGAGGATTTCAAGAATAAAGAAGGAATAACAGGAAAGCGAAATACTCCTTGCACCATCTTGACCGCAATGGTTTTGAATAGTTGGTCAGATATGCTAAAATCCAACAGCTACAACATCAGATTTTGCTGCACCGCATGATCCAGTCATCATTCATGAAGACACAAAAATGCAAGACAGAAAAACATGCAGTATCTAGACACATAAAGCAAAAGGATCGACTAAATTCAGTGCCTGAATCCAAGATAAGATCACTCAAACATCTGTACTACACTTGTTTTAAGCTAATCTCTATACTGAAACAGCAAAACCACGAGATCAACGGACAATTCATGATTTTAACCACCAGGCAAGAACAAAACTGTACAGATGTATGCATATTTCTAGATCTCAAGCTCCTCTCTTTACTGCATTTGGGGTCTCAAACTCGTAATCCTCACTTTTTAGGATTCCAAGTATAATATTTACACACTAATCGATCCCTTATCAAGAACATGGTGTAACCTTATTCGCAGCGAGCAAAATTCAGCAAAGGGATCTCATCACAGCGGGAGCACCGAGCTCCGGGCACGGCAATGCCGCGAGAAGAACGACCTCGGGAGCCTCTCGGCGGCGCCGAGGTTGCTCAGGCGGCCGAGCTCGAGACCTTCAGGCAAGACGCGCCAGGAGCCCCGCCGCGCTTGTCGCCGCCGCCGCTCTGCTCCTCCTCTTCAGGAGCCGCCTCCGGAGCCGCTCTAGCGCCGCGACCTCTGCCGCGGTCGACACGACTCGCCGCGTCCATGGAAGCCGCGCGCCGCACGTGGCGCGGCGGCGGCAATGGATCCGGTGAGCTGGATTGCTCTTGCCGTTTTCCTCCATGTGCGGCGGCGCTCCTTGGTCCTCCTGTTCTGCTTCTCTTCCTTCTTCTTGGCGTTCCAAGATTGCATCGCCGCGCGCAGCCGCTTGCTGGGCTGCGGCTATGGTGTTGCGACTGGATCAGCTTGTGGCATGGAGCCGGTGTCGCCGCCACCGGACTCCGTGGCCGTGGCGGCGGGGCCGAGCACGTCGGAGCGGCAGAGCGGGCAGTTGACGTGGGCGCGGACCACGTGTCGATGCAGGGACGTGGAACGCGTGGCCGCACTTGGGGAGAAGGCGCACCAGCTCGCGTCCTGGACTCGCCGAGGCAGACGGAGCAATCGGCGGCGCCGAGGAGCCCAGCGCCCGCGCGGTACCGCGTCGCGGCGATCGAATCGATCGCCGCCTCGTCGAGCCCGACGGTCGGATGTACCAGATGTGGTGCACCACTCCTCCTCCTCCTCCACCCCTCCGCATCGTCATCCCGCCGTCCTCGACGTTCACCGCCACCGCGTCGGCCGGCGCCGCGGGGGCGAGGAGCGCCTGCTGCCTCTGCCGCCGCCGCGCAGCCTCCGCCGCCGGACGGCGACGATCACGACGAGGAGGATCACGGAGAGGAACGCGAGCGCCGCGGCGCCGACGACGATAAGCTTGATGATGCGTCCGCGGTGCTCGTCCGCATCACCGCCACCGCCACCGCCTGGTGGGGAGCCGTGGTATCCTCCCTGATCCCTCCTGCCCCCCGCGGCGCCATGGAGAGGAGACGGCGACGGGGCAAGTAAAGCGGGGCGGCAAGCCCAGGGCGCTGGCGAAGGGGGAGCGACGGGAGGAATGATGACGCTCGGAGGAGGAGGGGACGGCGGCCACGAGGTGCAGCCGTAGCCGCTGCCCCCGTCGTCGCAGTCGTTGGGGTGCAGCGCCCGGCGGTGGTGGAGCGGCATCGCGCTTGCCGTCAGGAGGTGGGCGACGACCTGCGACGGACTCGCCGGCGGCATCGGCGCGGGCGCGCGGCGTGGTGCGGAGGAAGTGGAGGAAGGTCGCTCGCGGATCGACGCGTGCCGAGTCTTCTTCTCTTCACGCGAGGAGGTGGAGGTGGAAGCGAAGCGAAGCGGGTGGAGAAAGGGGGTGGACTTGGGGGAGGTTGGCTGGCGCGAGTTGGTGGCAAGTTGGACTCGGCGCGCGTGGAAAGCTTGGTCGGAGCGGTGGTTGCCTGCTGCCCGGTGACGTGGTAAGGGGGCATATCGGATGGACGACGACTTGGCGAGAGAAAGTGGATTTGCGTATGTGGTGATGTGATCTGATGCGACGTGAACGTGATGGCGCATCTAATATGGGCCGATGTTTCTTCCTCCTACTTTTGGGCTATTGAGCCCAGCAGCCTGCGTCCTGGCCTTTTTCATGGCGATTTTGGCCCAACTTCCGGTCCGGTAGATTTCGGGGGCTTTGGGCTCAGCCGTTTCGAAGGGGATCGAGGCGACACCGGCGCCGCCGCCACCGCGCGGGTGCTTCTGCTACGGCGGCGGCGGCGGTAGGCGGGCGCGATGGCGGGGGTTGTGAGCTGGTACGGGCGCTGATCGACCTCTCGGCGGCGGCCGGGCACTTGGGCGGGTTCGTGCAACCTCCTGGCGTCCGTTCGGCGCGTGCTTCCCACCAGGTAATCAACGACCCTGCTCCCGGGGCGGAAGGATCTTCGTGCTAGTGTAGTGGGTGGCTGGTGCGGAAGCATTTTGGAGGGAGATAGATTTGGACGTGTTGCCGTTGTAGTAACACTTGGGATCACGGATTGAGGCTTAGATTTCCTCGTTTGCTAGGAACAAAAGCTGCAGATGGACGGGCGTTTTCAGAAGACTATGCTTGAGGTTGGTGACGTACGAGGTCGAGTTTTGTGTCTCGCTTTGGCCCAAGCATGGTTCGAACGTATTCGCCGGTGAGTTTTACTATTTGCAAAGTAAGACGTTGATAATTGTTCATCTCATATAATAGTAAAAAACCTGTTGTTTCTTCTACCTTTTTTTTTACTGCAACTTAAACCTGTTATGTGATTGTAAATCCCTGATATTGATTTCGATTTTAGGACGTCCATGCCAGGTTCGATTTACCTGTGGTGATTCAGCTAGTAATGTGTATGACAACATGTCATGTTCAGTCAAAAAAAAAAAAACAACATGTCATGCAGCTATATTAATCCTCTCTTACAGGTTGATTCTAATATCTTGTTTCAGATATTAAGATAGTTGAATTTAGAAATGGCTTGGAGGGAAGAGCTTCTCAGATATCTGCTGTCCAAGTATTGCTGAACTCCAAAGACTTGGTAAACAAAGTGGTATGGAAATGCACCTTTTTTTTTTTTTTGTCCATTTACTGACATATCACAGTGTTCCAGGAAGCATTATGTCAAAGTTTGTCCCATCATTGATATATGCCACAGAAGACATGCAATAACCGAGCAGTTATTCATGTTTAATTATCGAAAATTGTCGTTTTGCAAACAACATGGCTGCTACCCTCTGTAGCTATAGTAGTTGACTGCTGCATCTGAACGCAAATTGTTGAATGCTGCTTAATTGGAATGTCTTTTCACGTATGTTATTTATTTTTTCTTTGTGTTTTTAAGACTGCATTTTGGTAACTTATTTATACTTTGTAATGGGTTGTCCCACTTTGCGACAGCCGTTGTCAGCATTATGGTTGTTCATCAGTAACTTACCATGAGCTATTTTATAGGAATTGATGAACTAATGATTAATTGTAAAGTCGGAGATAATACTAGATCAAAGTTAAGAAGAGTTGTAGAGTGGGCCTGGATGCAACACAACAATGCACTCTTCGGAAAATTGCATAAGGTATCTATGCTGAAACAATGCAATTTCAGTTTCACTGGGATTATCAAACTTCGTTCAAACTTATCATTTCAGTTACATTTCTCTTAGAGATCTAACAACGAATATATTCACATGAGCCTTTTATTTCTATTTATCAATATATAAGTAAAAGTCATTTGCATGTCTCCTGTCTTTTGCTCCTTCTACTTGGAAATGCATAGACGCAAATTCAACAAAGCAGTTTACTTGATAGGCTTCTTGGGGTAGAAGTGAAACATAATTTTCAAATTTATTTATTGATAACTTAGTACTTGCAACATCGATCCTTTCTTTTAAAGCTAATTTTGTGTAAATGGCAAAACTATTATGCCTACTGTATTGGCAGGTGAGGTTGAAGACTGGAAAGATGAAAAGAAAAGGAATTGGGAAACTTCTTATCTATCTCAGAGCTACTGTCTCAGAGCAAATTACATGGTGTAGGTGTTTATGCATCCATTTCCAAATGGTGTTAACAGGTTCTCTGACGTCTCACTTCAATAGGAAGTTTTCAGTCATTGAAAGATTTTCCCTGAAAGAACATGATGAAATTTTCAGAGATTTAGTTACTGCTGGATGCACGTTATGGTTCACCTTTAATATTCCAAAGTATGCACCTTACCATTGTGTATTGCAATGGTTCATTAAGTATATATAACCAATCTCGCCTTCCCTGTCATGACTCTGAATACGGGTAAATCTCTAATGCAGAACCTCCATGGGAAACACTCTATCCATTACTGCCCAAAAAGTCCAATATCTTCATGGTTATTGGGCAGAATATACAAACCCTTCATGGTAAAGAGTTTAAGAAAGTCGTACCCACCTTCAAAGTTTACTTGAACCATAATTTGTAAAAATTGTCTTTTCATCATCTGCAGATAATGTAGCGAGACCAATCTGGCACAATTCCTGTTCTTGTAAGGGATAAAGCTTGGCAGAGATCTTGTTGCAAACTTATTGGCAGATGATGTTATCTGAATGCCTATAAGAACCGATCATCCTAATTTTTAGATACTTGTGACTCTGGGCAGCTTGGAACACTTCAGGTGGCGAGACAGGATTATAAAAAGGAAAAGGACAAAGAAAAGCCTGATGGCATCTGCATTTTGGCTTATAATAATTAATGTTCCTGTTGAATCACACAAAGAACGGCCCATTCTGCTTACAATTTCAGTCCAATCCTGAGAAACTTGTCGAGATGGACGTTTGAACTGGTTTCTCTGACAATGACAATACCATGGGTCGCATGTTTTTGTAGCACAGTATGTGTTAGTTTAAATATGGTTAAAACTGAAAGGTTTCTTTCCATGGATTGGATCAGTTGATCCCTTATCTGATGGTGGCACCCTTTAGAGTGGATTAGTTCGGATGGCAGAACTATAACCATCTTCAGTTTTGAAGAATGCTTATCCTTACAATAAACTAAGACCTGGGCATTTCCAGACTAACCTTATGTCTGACAACCTGGAACTCATTTTGACGACCACAGTATGAGACAGCAGGAGTACAATGTGCAGGGGTTATGCCCATGGTGATGATGAATGAATGATTTGAATCTGAAGCAGCCTTGCCAACAGCAAGTGGTTTTATGATTTTTCATTAATCCTCCGAAGTGCCATCTGATCGATTCCATTGTGATGTGTCCTGTGGTTAAAATTGTTAGCTGCAAACACGGTTGGAACTAGAAGGCCTTTCCAGAACCCTGAGCAGCATGAGGTGCTTTGACCCTCGAATGGCTTGTATGATGAATCGGGTGGTTTTTTGTTCATATGCTTGTATGTTTTTCTTTTGCTTTTTATTGGTCACCTTAGGCTATGCAGTTCTCTTTATGATATGGAGCAGAGTTGGGCATGATCTATCCTTTTTTAACTTTGTAAGTATGAACTTTTCTGTAAACAACTTTCTTGAGTAGTACTGTAGTACATATTTCAGGTTGCTTGAAAGCAACATTTTTTCTCATTTCCCATTTCCTTGCACCTGACATACTCCGATGTGGGCTTATTCTGTTTCTTTCTTCTCACTTTCTTGTTCTGACTCTTCACTCTTTTATGGTATTCTATTTCTAGATTGAAGTTTCTCATGGTAAAGGCAACTGAAAAATGCGTTTAATTCAATTTGTCATTGTCAGTGTCACTCGTCACAGCTTTGTTCCTCTCTTAAGTTTTTTATCTGGGGAATTATGATTCCCTTGCAGTAGTCTAGACATTTTCTTCTACTGCTCAATTCTACTCCATTTTTGTCGCGTTTTATCCACTTTCTTGACCTTATCGAAGTATTTATCCCTAATTGTTTTTAAAACGACTTTACATTTTTTTCTCTGAAAGATCATGATCTCTATTTCTTATAGTATTGAATGAAAGATATATATTACGCAACCTAGATCTCGTCACAGCTAACTCAATCTTTTTGTGGAGACCAGTTTTTATTGCCTTGAATAATCCAGTATTATAGTAGTAACCTTTTGTTTATCGCTAAGTCCAAAACGCAACTCCTTATTGCATCCTGGCCAATAAGAATATGATTTGAACATTAAACAATTAGGTCTGCTCTGCATGGTTGCTATGTACTGGAGCAGGTTGCTATCGTTCGTGCGTGCAGGTGTTGCAGTCTTGCAGATTAAGTTTTTAGGTTAATGAGAATGAAGGCAAACACATTGGCATCTGCGCCAGTTGAAGGCTACAAAACTTATAGAGTAGCTTTTCAACGTCAGAAGAAACCTGAACTCTTTTTCAAATCCATGGCGGTGCTCAATCTCTTTGTTGCTTGCAAGGCTTTTGGCGCTGTGCGCTCCAGCGATTGGCCTCAGCGTCACCGGGAACACGCCGTTATCTGCATCGGCTGCATCGGCGGCCAATCCCTGATCACCGCTTAAAACGTTGAACTCTCGGCATCATAGTGCTTTGCCGGTCAGAGGAGCTCACAGGTAAGCTACATTACGGTGTATATCTCCCAATCTTCTATTTGATTGCTATGTTTGATGCATAATCTTGCACATACCCTTTTTTTGCATGTTAAAATTTCGGACAAACTTGCACGGTACTGGAAACTTTGGGCATAAGTTTTCACCTGTTTTTGGTTCAGAATCCCTGCAGTTGGTTCTTGGGTCCTCCAGCAACCAGGTCAGAGGAAATCTCCCTATATTACCCAGCATGCGCCTTCATGGTGAGGTTATGTGTGTTTTTCCGCTTGTTCATCATCTCTCCTGGCAGTTTTTTCAATGTCATTTCTTCGATTAGTATATCTTCTTGCATTCACCTATGCTCCTGTCAGGGCCAAATGGGTAGTTGGGGCCATCAATTGTTGCATATCCATCTACAGAAAGTAAGAACATTGGAAGGTAAATCCAATCCTGATCATCATTTAATGAACTTCTTTCTCCCCCATCGTGGTATGCATTTCGGCTCCATTTTTCTGCTTTGTAATCGTGCTCAACTGGTAGACCACCGTGAGAAGACAGCGAGGTAGCACTCGAGGTGGCGACACGGTGGCGGAGGCGCTGAGAAGGTCGCCGGCGAGCTGGCCGACGCTTTTCCCCGGCAACGAAATCTCAAGGAGTTGCCTCCAAGATTAAGACCGTAGCCGATGTGATAGAGGATGATGCCCCAGCAAAGCCGAGGCCCTAATCAGTAGGTTAGTCCCAGTTGCTCCATTTATATACTGCAGAATTAAGCCTGGCTTGGTCTCTCTGTTTAATCCAAGCTCATTAGTCTTTCTAGCGCAGCTTATGACAGCTCCGATGCTACTGTGGGCAGTCATTGCTTAAATCAGCACATGGTACACTGGCGTGCAAGTTACGTTCTGTCCTTGCTTAATTTGTAGTTGCATGCCTTGGAGATGCGTATTGACCTGTTCTTTGGTTAGCAACGTGAGGGAGCATGCGTAAAACAGGCACAAGAACAAGTGGAGAAAATTTTACATAGGACTTGCTGCATTTGTTTTCACTCCTTTTAAAAAAGTTCACATTTTAAGAAGAGATTGTACCTATTGTTTTGTCAGGAGATCTTAGAGAAGCAAAGCAGCAAAACTGACTAACAGGCTACTTGCTATAAAAATGGATGGTGAAACTCCTGTAACTGGCTTAAAAGAAAATTTTAAGGTGGCAGCTTCACCAGTGTAGGCAACTTAGAAAAAAAAAGTAGGGGTAGGCAATGATACAAATGGTGGATACAGGATTTACACAAATTATGATTATTTATTTTAATAATAATTTTTATTTTTGCAATTAGGGTCTTTCGATCAAAGGATTTATGTTAGAAATTTCATATGATTAATCCCTAATAGATTTTTTCTAATATTGCCCTTTGATTCAAAATATTGAAGCTTTCCCAAATCCTATGAATTCCTATGGAATGACACATTGCATGTGGATTTTGGGAGGAAACTTAGGCAAAGCTACAAACTCAAGGAAATTTCCTTCGAGTCTATCTCTCTCATTGATTCCCGTTTTCTGTTTGGTCCAATTCAACAATTCATTCATGGTGTTTTTCTGTGTTTTTTGCAATCCCATGTTCTAGTTATTTCATCAATTCTATAAGATAATTGTGTTTTTCTATCTGTCTCGTTTTTTCGAACCTACGATTCAAAGGGGCCTGAACTTAGATATACAATAGAGAACATATCCTATGACACGGCTTCCGTTGCATACCACTAGCAAATGTACAAAAAATTCTAGACAAAAAATTAGGCATTTCCTCATAATAGTATTACACATATATGCAAAGTGCTCATATTTCAAATTCACATTATATTTAGGCGTACAGCAATGAACAAAGTGCACACCCATCTTCCGTTTTTAGGGTAAAATCCTTATCGGAATTTTTGTCTTTTTTGTTACGGCTAAACATAATAAATTGTGAAAGATAAGATTTCACAAAGTAGGGTGTAATACTATTGGAAGAATGTGGTCTATTTTTCTAAGAATTTTTCTGCGACTTTGCTAGTTCGTGTGCATGGAGTTAGCTATAAACCAGATGAACTATATCTTCATTCACAATATAGTTTAGGTGTTGATTAGTTGAAGATATTTGGTGTCATATATATTATCAAAGTTTGAACATCTCAGTTCTCACTTTTCCGCTGGGCAGGTTGTGAGATAAAGAAGAGTGATCATAGTGGGATCCCATCCCTCGACAAGATCGAACAAGGGAGGAGCTGTAGCTGTAGGGGGAGAGAACGCCTTGCAGGAGGGGGAAGCAAACAGGAACTAAATCAAACTTTTAGTAGCAAAGAAAACTGCTACTGTTACAACCAGTTTTTTAGTTTGGTAGGCACTACGCAACAGGCAAAATGGCGTGTTTGATGCCATTGGCCTTCCCGATTGATTGATGATTGATAGTATAATAGACGCTTGCATGCAGGGCGTGTGTTTGTACAGTTCCTGTGGAGTGTTTGTGTTGGCCACGGATGGTAGTAGTAACTGCCATCAGACTCCACCGATCGACAAAATATTTTCAGTGCCGCAGCGGACGCAGCGTTGTGGGCTGCTGCCTTCCTGCTGGATCGGGATTAGCGACTGCAACTTTAGCAGTAGGAATGATCCAAGCTCCAGTTTAAAATCCAACGGTACCCAATCAAGAGGCACCAGCAACGGCAAAGAAGGTGGCTATCGGCTCCGCACAAGGACTGATCTCTGCGACAGTAGAACCGGCGAAACACTGATCTTGCCGACGGGTGGAGAGGCGGCGCTCCTCTCTGCCATGGAACTGCCGTGGGAAAGGAATGAAAAATAAGGTTTGCTAGTTTCATGAGCATCCGAATGGATGGCAACACATATGAAGCAAGCTTCTGGCTTCATAAGTTGGCGATCTCAGCGAAGAAACAGAAACATGAACAATCGGCGGGTAGATTCTCAGACGGCCGTGGGACGAGACAGGACAGAAGGCCATCGGCAGTGACAGCGCGCTAGGGAGCGCCGTAATGCCGTCAACTCGTCTTGTCAACGTTGTCACCTTCTCTCCTGAGATGAACTAGGTAGTCCTTGCAGCAGGTGTTGACGACGATGTTGGCCGGAGGCGGAAGACGACGCCTGCCAGCGCCGACAACAGGAAGCAAGCAGCGCACATGGAGTGTTAGCTAGCATGCTCAGGCGACATAAGACTAATGGCGGCCACGCTCTCTCGTTTATGAGAGTATTGATACCGTGGTGTCATCGTTTTTTCAAGCTGAGCTTATCGCCAATGGCACTTGGCTCGCTGAGACGGCAAGTGCAAGGCTTGTGCCTTTAACGTGGGCCGTTTGATTCTTTTACACGATTAGCTCTGGATCTTCACGACTGTTAAGTATAGCGACTGCACCTGATCTCGATCCCTTCCTGCTGGCTGGCAGCAAGGTCGATCGTGTACGGCAGACGGGCCCATGGCCCTCCTTCCATGGCTGAACCCTGAAGGCGACGTGCTTTATGCTAGTACTAGTGTACAAAAGAGTATCGAAGTTACCATTCCCCAATTACGTCGCGATAATCTTTGTCAGTTTGCCACACGAAGCACGGCAAGCGTACCAGCAATAGCAGGCACCTCATCTGGTACCAGTACTTTTCTCTAACAAGAGTTGAATGAAGATTAATTTCAGTGGCACGTTTTCAAACTGCTAAACGGTACGTTTTCGTGCGAAAAACTTCTATATAAAATTAACTTTAAACTATTATATTAATAGTAGATTTTTAAGTTTGTATAATTAAAACTTAACCAATCGTACGTTAATACTGTCTCGTTTTTACTTAAAAAAAACTTATTTTTATTCTCATCTTCTACGTGTGACATGGGAGCGTGATTACGTTTCGACCAGAAAAGAACGCCAACCACGAAAGTCAAAAAGATGACGCTGAGTCGAGCAGAAAGGGGGCGACCTCACCGGCGGCCGGCCGGCCGTGATCGCCGCCGACGCCGGCTTCGCCACCGCGCCGGAAACCGCAAAAAGAAACAAAAAAAAATGCGTGCTTTGCTTCCATTTCTTTTTCTTTTTTTTTTATTTAGGAATCCATTTCTGATAGACTAATCAGTATACTGTTCTTGCATCGTGAGGCCTGGAATTTTCCAACTTCTTTTGACCCTCGCAAAGAAAAGTTCAGTTTCTGTTGGGCTTTGTAAAAAATTCCACTGGATTGGAAAAGAAAAGCTTGGCTAGCGTCTAGCGAGATGAACTCGGAGATTTTCTCCGGATTTCACCCCACATTTCCTTTGTAAATTACTGGACGCGTATCCTTGCCTTTTGTTAGTGGGAGAATCATTCTCATAATTGCATTTCCATCAAGCGGTGGCGGATGAGCTAATGATATGCTTCTTTAATCATTCTTCTCCATCATGCTACTGCCGAATTCCTCGGTTTTTTTTTATAATGGTTTGGGTTCTTATCAAGTTATCAAATCAACGCCTTTGAAAGATTCATGTGAAGGGCGAGTTCATTCGCGCGTAAACAATAATGGCGCAAGTTTCGTGTTCAGACACAGGGATTAAGAAGATAATTAGCGGATAAGGACGTGGCAGTAATTTACAGAAGGGATGGCGTCGCTGTGCTTGATGGCAAGCCGCCAAGGTGGTATCTAGCACCGGCAGCAGCGCAAGAATCTGCACGATAGCTTTGCACAGGAGTCAAGGAGGCAGAGGCGATTAGCGGGTGGTGGTAGGAGACAGAAACATGGTGGCACGCACAAGCAATTCCATCATGCTTTTGTTGTGGAAAAATTTTAGGAGGTTGTTCATTGGGCAGCTTGTCCAAACACTCCAAAGCGTTGCACACCGAGTGGCAACGCAACGATGGATTGGTGCCAAATTTTACCAACGCTAAAGAAAATTTGCCCACCTAAAATTGAATTGGTAGTGCTAAAAGTTGCTCAAGCTTTGACACTACCAAAATTTTGGTAGGGCACCAAGTTAAATTAGACCTTTGTTTTGCTCAACTGAGCTGTTGTTAAACTTTGCTGCTTATAAGTGTGATAAAAGTTTGGCCGGAAGTGGAGTATACTCCGTCCCCCGTTATATTTTTTTTTAAAAGTAAAGAGAGATTTCATTAATGAGAAATCAGAGGGTTACATTCCTGGTTTAGGAGATCAAGAATTTCTGCAGGTCCCCCGTTATATCTAATCATATGTCATATTATAATGTTACTACAAGGAACTCTCATGCTAAAGTGAGGTGTATAATTATGGGTGTAAGTGACTAACCTAAGTGAGCTTATGACAGCCATTTACACCCTAACGCAAAGTAATTTAATGTACAAAACAGTGTTACCGTATTATAGTAACACGAGACAGTAGTATTTTACTACATCTGTGTACAGTAAAAATCGAGCTGTGATGATCCATGGATTGGGCCCATTATATATTGGTCGTAGACCTGACGGTGGAGATCACTTTCGCTTTACCGTGTCTGTTTGTCGTCGTTGCGGGGGATCTACTATTCTACTAGCTTCCAACAAAGCGTGTGTGGTTTATCGCAGTTGCATCCATCGACTACATATACTTATCCAACAAACTTGAAAATGACAACTAAGGACGTTACTAGCCGTGCAAACAAACTCATCTTCAAATTTTTATACTGATATGCCACTATCTAACGTTTGGTTTGAACACTTGAACCCACCAACACGACTCTCTATCGCGACAATCGACAAACTTAGCTACCACCAGTGACATCAAGACTCTGGCCCTGTTAAAAAAAAAGTTCAAAGATTATGATAAACAACCACAGAAAAACATGAAAAAGCTAAGTTTCCCAGCTTCCATTTTTTATTTAATTTTACTTCAGCTTTTGAGGGAGGTGGCTATTCTCGGAGAAACTGCACCCACTACAAGTTCTCCAAACAGTGTCACTGAAATCATTTTGGCACTTGCACATAATGTACTAGGCCTCTATGGTCTTAAACATTTAAGATTAAAATATATGGTCGATTTTTAAATTTGAACTAAAGTATTACCTAGATCCATGAACTTGTAAATTACACATCTTGATCCCTAGCTACCTTGGTTGAATGTATCATCCGAGATCCAAAATACAGATGATGCAACTTGAGCATCAACGTGCCCATCCAAGATGGTGAAATTTTGCATTTAGGCCCCTTGTGCAATAGTATCCTTTCAGCTGACTCACACCCCGCACAAACCTTTGGGGTGCATGTGCATGACTTTAGCTATAAATTTTTTGGATGCTGAGAAATGCATATTTTGTAGATTGAGGGGTGGTAGAAGTCGATTTTAGGGGTATATTGTAGCGAAGGAAGCTAAGTGTAAAATTCTCATCACCATGCACAACCATTGAGAGTTTGAGCCACGTCATATGTATTTTGGATCTAGGGTAATACATTCAACCAAACATTATGGATCTAGATACACATTTTGCAAGTTTATGGATCTAGATGACACCCCGATGTATTTTACTGGATATTTGATGTTTAATACTCTTTGAAACTTTTACATTAATCACTTCAGAATTGCTTAGTTTATAAAATTGGTAAACATAAATTTACCTTGAAAACTACATCATAGTGTTAGAAACTTAGATTATACTTATTCAATCTAGTATAAAATTAACTAGCGGATTGCCCCACACAATTTTGTGTGAAGCAAGATAATTCACGTAGAGTTACCATTATATATAAGTATATTTGAATTTCATATATAACTCTTAGCTTCTATTTCTATAAGATCTGGATTTCGTATACAACTCTTAGATTCTATTTTCGTAGGCTTAGATTTCATATATAACTCTTACTTCTTTTTTATTTATATAATTGTATTTTGTATACAACTGTATCAATCAATCTATACTTGATATAATTCCATTTTGTATACATCTATATCAATATATCTATACCATTATAATTCGGACCCACAATGATCTAACAATTAAGATCTTTTTCTTCAATTAATGTAGAAATTTCAAGCCTCCACAACGAACATGGTGTCTCTTTTCAAGGTTGTCTTAATAATATAGTATATAGATAGATGATTGTCGATGGGCTGCACCATGTCTATGGTATCTGTGAAGCACCGGGTTAGCAGGGTCCACTACTACTCCACCAGCTGAGATCACGTGACCTAGAAAAGCGACTTCCTTTAACCAGAACTCACACTTGCTAAATTTTGCGTATAACTTGTGCTTTCGGAGTTTCTAGAGTACCAATCGTAAGTGTTCCACATGTTCTTCCTCATCTTTGGAGTAGATCAGAATGTCATCGATGAATACTACCACAAACTTATCCAAGTAATCCATGAACACTTTGTTCATAAGATTCATGAAGTATGCTGGGGCATTGGTTAGACCAAACGACATCACTGTGAACTCATACAATCCATAGCGTGTTGAAAACGCGGTCTTGGGTATATCCTCGGTCCTAATTTTCAGTTGGTGGTATCCTGACCGAAGGTCGATCTTTGAAAACACCTTAGCTCCCTTAAGTTGATCGAAGAGATCATCAAACCGTGGTAGTGGATACTTGTTCTTGATGGTCACTTCGTTCAATGAACGGTAGTCTACACACATTCTCATGCTACCATCTTTCTTCTTAACGAATAGCACTGGAGCTCCCTAAGGTGACGAACTGGGGCGTACAAACCCTTTCTCTTGTAACTCTCGGATTTGCTTCTTAAGTTCCTCCAACTCGTTGACTGGCATCCAATAGGGTCTCTTGGATATGAGAGCAGTCCCGGGTATCAAGTCAATGATGAACTCTATGTCCCGATCGGGTGGCATCCCAGGTAAATCTTCCGGAAACAAATCAGGAAATCGTTGCACTACCGGCATTCCTTTCATGGGTAGCATGGTGAATATGCCTCCGGCACGTTCGGCCAGTCTAGGATCCTGATCCATAGTTGTTCTCATATCCGATCCCCAGGGTGTGGTCAACGTAACTTCTCTACGCCTACAGTCGATTACCCCTCTGTTCTTCGTTAACCAATCCATTCCCAGTATGACATCCAGGGTCTGAGGTATTAAGACCATAAGATTGGAGGGAAACACCACGTCCCTAAGACGAATTGGTACGTCTATGCAAGCATGACTCACAGTTATCTCGCCCCCAGGTGAGTGTACTATCATAGGCTTTCTAAGTCCCACTAGGGTTAAGTTGTGCTTTTGACTAGCCTTCAGAGATATAAATGAATGCGATGCACCAGAATCGAAGAGAACTTTAACCGGGTAGAATTGATAGAGAACATACCCATTAGTACGCCCTGATCTTCCTGGGCCTCTTCAGCTCGGACATGGTTCACTTGTCCGCGTCCAAATCCAGTGGCGGTCCTGTTAGATTGCGGTACAGTTCCTGAGCCACACAAGCAATCCGGCCAAGAACCAAGACCATTGCAACTTTGCAAGCAAGCACTGTATGTTGCACTAAAGCAGTGAGTTGCTATCTGTAACTCTGCTCCGAAGTCCAAACGACAAACGCAACAAGCAAAGCACATGTGTTCGTCCGAGGCATCTCAACCGACAGAAGTTGACATTGCTTAGCTCAATCTTGTGCCGTCTTCCTAAAGAAAAACCCTCGAGATCACTCGTCAGTTTGTAAAAGATTACATGACATGTGTATACGACTTCTGAATGAACATGCAGGTCGCCCTGATAAATTGGGATCCCCTAACACTATTGAGCTTTTTAAATCAGTTTAATCTTCAGAGTTGACATAGTACTAATTAAAGTTTGCGGCAAAGTATTATCAGGACATGAAATGCGTCAGGGATGGAAGAGAATGTAACGTGGATAGAAATAGAAGCTCAAAATGTCTAAACACAATTGCAGCTATCATTTTTTTTTACAAAAAAAAGAAAGAAAAGACAACGCGATAACATATAGGAGTAGTATCAAATATTAACCCAGAAGGCTGAAGGCATACTAGGTTTCGTTCGGAATGGAGGTATTTTGTCAGTACTATAATTTTTTTGCATTCACTTCTAAGCTTCTAATCGCAATGTATTCAAGGAGTACTAACGGGTCCCTAAAAAAAGAGTACTAACGGGGAAGATTGGAATCACGAGCTCATCAATAAACGTGTCATTTTTCACAATAAACACACACTCATACGGTCAAGAAAAATGAAATACTGCAAGTACTTGGAGAGGATTTCAAGATAAGAAGAAATGGAAACAGAAAGCGAAATACTCCTTGCACCATCTTGACCGCAATGGCCTTTGAACAGTTGGTCAGATATGCTAAAATCCAACAGCTACAACATCATATTTTGATGCACCACTGACCACATGATCCAGTCATCATTCATGAAGACACAAAATGCAAGACAGGAAAACAATGCAGTATCCTAGTAGACAGCATAAAGCAAAAGGATCCGACTAAATTCAGTGCCTGAATCCAAGATAAGATCACTCAAAACATCTGTACTATACTTGTTTTAGGCTAATCTCTATACTGAAACCAGCAAAAACCACGAGATCAACAGGACAACTCATGAATTTTAACCAACAGGCAAGATCAAAACTGTACAGATGTATGCATATTTCTAGATCTCAAGCACTTCTCTTTACTGCATTTGGGGTCTCAAACTCGTAATCCTCACTTTTTAGGATTCCAAGTATAATATTTACACACTAATCGATCCCTTATCAAGAACATGGTGTAACCTTATTCGCAGGGAGCAAAATTCAGCAAAGGGATCTCATCACAGCGGGAGCACCGAGCTCCGGGCACGGCAATGCCGCGAGAAGAACGACCTCGGGAGCCTCTCGGCGGCGCCGAGGTTGCTCAGGCGGCCGGAGCTCGAGACTTTCAGGCAAGACGCGCCAGGAGCCCCGCCGCGCTTGTCGCCGCCGCCGCCGCCGCGCCGCCGCGCCGCCGCGCTCTGCTCCTCTTCAGGAGCCGCCTCCGGCAGCCGCTCTAGCGCCGCGACCTCTGCGCGGTCGACACGATCGCCGCGTCCATGGAAGCCGCGCGCCGCACGTTGCGCCGGCGCGGCAATGGATCCGGTGAGCTGGATTGCTCTTGCCGGTTTTCCTCCATGTGCGGCGGCGCTCCTTGGTCCTCCTGTTCTGCTTCTCTTCTTCTTCTTGGCGTTCCAAGATTGCATCGCCCGGCGCAGCCGCTTGTCTGGGCTGCGGCTATGGTGTTTGCGACTGGATCAGCTTGTGCATGGAGCCGGTGTCGCCGCCCACGGACTCCGTGGCCGTGGCGGCGGGGCCGAGCACGTCGGAGCGGCAGAGCGGGCAGTTGACGTGGGCGCGGAGCCACGTGTCGATGCAGGGGACGTGGAACGCTGGCCGCACTTGGGGAGAAGGCGCACCAGCTCGCCGTCCTGGAACTCGCCGAGGCAGACGGAGCAATCGGCGGCGCCGAGGAGCCCAGCGCCCGCGCGGTACCGCGTCGCGGCGATCGAATCGATCGCCGCCTCGTCGAGCCCGACGGTCCGGATGTACCAGATGTGGTGCCACCACTCCTCCTCCCACCCCCTCCGCATCGTCATCCCCGCCGTCCTCGAGTTCACCGCACCGCGTCGGCCGGCGCCGCGGGGGCGAGGAGCGCCTGCTGCCTCTGCCGCCGCCGCCGCAGCCTCCGCCCCGGACGGCGACGATCACGACGAGGAGGATCACGGAGAGGAACGCGAGCGCCGCGGCGCCGACGACGATAAGCTTGATGATGCGTCCCGCGTGCTCGTCCGCATCACCGCCACCGCCACCGCCTGGTGGGAGCCGTGGTATCCTCCCTGATCCCTCCTGCCCCCGCGGCGCCATGGAGAGGAGACGGCGACGGGGCAAGTAAAGCGGGCGGGCAAGCCCAGGGCGCGCGAAGGGAGCGACGGGAGGATGATGACGCTCGGAGGAGGAGGGACCGGCCACGAGGAGCAGCCGGCCGCCCGCCGCGTCGCAGTTCGGGGTGCAGCGCCCGCGGTGGTGGAGCGGCATCGCGTTGCCGTCAGGAGGTGGGCGACGTCAGCGACGACTCGCCGGCGGCATCGGCGCGGCGCGCGGGGCGTGGTGCGGAGGAAGGTGGGAGGAAGGTCGCTCGCGGGATCGAACGCGTGCCGAGTCTTCTTCTCTTCACGCGAGGAGGAGGTGAGGTGGAAGGAAGCGAAGCGGAGTGGAGAAAGGGGGCGGACTTGGGGAGGTTGGTGGCGCGAGTTGGTGGACAAGTTGGACTCGGCGCGCGTGGAAAAGCTTGGTCGGAGCGGTGGTTGCCTGCTGCCCGGTGACGTGGTAAGGGGGCATATCGGATGGACGACGACTTGGCGAGAGAAAGTGGATTTGCGTATTGTGTGATGTGATCTGATGCGACCGTGAACGTGATGGCGCATCTAATATGGGCCGATGTTTTTTTCGTCCTACTTTTGGCTATTGAGCCCAGCAGCCTGCGTCCTGGCCTTTTTCATGGCGATTTTGGCCCAACTTACGGTCCGGTAGAATTTGGGGGCTTTGGGCTCAGCCGTTTCGAAGGGGATCGAGGCGACACCGGCGCGGCGCCGCCGCCACCCACCGCGCGGGTGCTCTGCTACGGCGGCGGCGGCGGCGGTAGGCGGGCGCGATGGCGGGGTTGTGAGCTGGTACGGGCCGCTGATCGACCTCTCGGCGGCGGCCGGGCACTTGGCGGGTTCGTGCAACTCCTGGCGTCCGTTCGGCGCGTGCTTCCCCACCAGGTAATCACGACCCTGCTCCCGGGGCGGAAGGATCTTCGTGCTAGTGGTAGTGGGTGGCTGGGGCGGAAGCATTTTGGAGGGGAAGATAGATTTGGACGTGTTGCCGGTGTTAGTAACACTTGGGATCACGGATTGAGGCTTAGATTTCCTCGTTTGCTAGGAACAAAATGCTGCAGATGGACGGGCGTTTCAGAAGACTATGCTTGAGGTTGGTGACGATACGAGGTCGAGGTTTTGTGTCTCGCTTTGGCCCAAGCATGGTTCGAACGTATTCGCCGGTGATGTTTTACTATTGCAAAGTAGACGTTGATAATTGTTCATCCATATAATAGTAAAAAACCTGTTGTTTCTTCTACCTTTTTTTTACTGCAACTTAAACCTGTATGTGATTGTAAATCCCTGATATTGATTTCGATTTTAGGACGTCCATTCCAGGTTTCGATTTACCTGTGGTGATTCAGCTAGTAATGTGTATGACAACATGTCATGTTCAGTCAAAAAAAAAAAAAACAACATGTCATGCAGCTATATTAATCCTCTTCTTACAGGTTGATTCTTAATATCTTGTTTCAGATATTAAGATAGTTGAATTTAGAAATGGCTTGGAGGGAAGAGCTTCTCAGATATCTGCTGTCCAAGTATTGCTGAACTCCAAAGACTTGGTAAAACAAAGTGGTATGGAATGCACCTTTTTTTTTTTTTTGTCCATTTACTGACATATCACAGTGTTCCAGGAGCAATTATGTCAAAGTTTGCCCATCATGATATATGCCACAGAAAGACATGCAATAACCGAGCAGTTATTCATGTTTAATTATCGAAAATTGTCGTTTTGCAAACAACTGGCTGCTACCCTCTGTAGCTATAGTAGTTGACTGCTGCATCTGAACGCAAATTGTTGAATGCTGCTTAATTGAATGTCTTTTCACGTATGTTATTTATTTTTCATTTGTGTTTTAAGACTGCATTTTTGTAACTTATTTATACTTTGTATGGGTGTCCCCACTTTGCGACAGCCGTTGTCAGCATATGGTGTTCATCAGTAACTTACCATGAGCTATTTTATAGGAATTGATGAACTTATGATTAATTGTAAAGTCGGAGATAATACTAGATCAAGTTAAGAAGAGTTGTAGAGTGGGCCTGGATGCAACACAACAATGCACTCTTTCGGAAAATTGCCATAAGGTATCTATGCTGAAACAATGCATTCAGTTTCACTGGGATTATCAAACTTCGTTCAAACTCATCATTTCAGTTACATTTCTTCTTAGAGATCATAACAACGAATATATTCACATGAGCCTTTTATTTCTATTTATCAATATATAAGTAATAAGTCATTTGCATGTCTCCTGTCTTTTGCTACTTCTACCTTGGAAATGCATAAGACTGCAAATTCAACAAAGCAGTTTTACTTGATAGGCTTCCTTGGGGTAGAAGTGAAACATAATTTTCAAATTTATTTATTGATAACTTAGTACTTGCAACATCGATCCTTTCTTTTAAAGCTAATTTGTGTAAATGGCAAAACTATTATGCTACTGTATTGCAGGTGAGGTTGAAGAACTGGAAAGATGAAAAAGAAAAGGAATCGGGAAACTTCTTATCTATCTCAGCAGCTACTGTCTCAGAGCAAATTACATGGTGTAGGTGTTTATGCATCCATTTCCAAAATAGTGTTAACAGGTTCTCTGACGTCTCACTTCAATAGGAAGTTTTCAGTCATTGAAAGATTTTCCCTGAAGAACATGATGATATTTACAGAGATTTAGTTACTGCTGGATGCACGTTATGTGGTTCACCTTTATATCCAAAGTATGCACCTTACATGTTGTATTGCCAATGTTTCATAAGCTATATATAAACAATCTCCGCCTTCCCTGTCATGAACTCATGACACGGTAAATCTCTATGCAGAAACCTCCATGGAGGAAAACACTTATCCCATTGACTGCCCAAAAAGTCCAAAATATCTTCATGTTATTGGGCAGATATACAAACCCTTCATGGTAAAGAGTTTAAGAAGTCGTACCCACCTTCAAAGTTTACTTTGAACATAATTTAGTAAAATTGTCTTTTCATCATCTGCAGATATATGTGCGAGACCAATCTGGACAAATTCCTGTCTTGTAAGGAATAAAGCTGCAGAGATCTTGTTTGCAAACATTATTGCAGATGATGTATCTGAATGCTATAAGAACCATCATCCTATTGTTAGATACTTGTGACTGTGCAGCTTGAACACTTCACGGTGGCGAGACAGGAATTATAAAAAGGAAAAGGCAAAAGAAAAGCCTGATTGGCATCTCATTTGGCTTATAATAATTAAATGTCTGTTGATCAACACAAGAACAGCCCATTCTGCTTACAAATTTCAGTCAATCCTGAGAAGACTGTCCGAAGATGGACGTTTTGAATGGTTTCTCTGACAATGACAATACCATGAGGTCGCATGTTTTTGTAGCACAGTATGTGTTAGTTCAAATGATGGTTAAAACTGAAAGGTTTCTTTCCATGGATTGGATCAGCGAACTCCCTTATCTGATGGTGCAACCTTTAGAGTGATATAGTTGGGATGCGCAGAACTATTAACCATCTTCAGTTGAGAATGCCTTATCTTACAATAAACTTAGACCTGGGCCATTCCAGACTAACCTTATGTCTGACAACCTGGAACTCATTTTGACGAACACAGTATGAGACAGGCAGGAGTAACAAAGATGCAGGGGTTATGCAACATGGTGATGATAATGATGATTTGAATCTGAAGCAGCCTTGAAACAGCAAGTGGTTTTATGATTTTCATTAATCCCCTCCGAAGGGCCAATGCTGATGATTCCATTGTGATGTGTCCTGTGGTTAAAATTGTTAGCTGCAACACGGTCCTGGAACTAGAAAGGCCTTCCAGACACTGAGCAGCATGAGGTGCTTTGACCTCGAATGCTTGATGATGAATCGGTGGTTTATTTGTTCATCATGCTTGGTAATGTTTTTCTTTTGCTTTTTATTGTCAACCTTAGGCTATGCAGTTCTCTTTATGATAATGGAGACAGAGTTGGCATGATCTATCCTTTTTTTTAACTTTGTAAGTATGACTTTTCTGTAAACAACTTTCTTGAGTAGTACTGTAGTACATATTCAGGTTGCTTGAAGCAACATTTTTCTCATTTCCATTTCCTTGCACCTGACATACTCCAGATGTGCTATTCTGTTTCTTTCTTCTCACTTTCTCTGTTCTGACTCTTCACTCTTTTATGGTATTCTATTTCTAGATTGAAGTTTCTCATGGTAAAGCACTGAAAAATGCGTTTAATTCAAATTTGTCATTGTCAGTGTCACTGTCACAGCTTTGTTCCTCTCTTAAGTTTTTACTGAATTTACTGACTTCCCTTGCAGTAGTCTAGACATTTCTTCTACTGCTCATTCTACTCCATTTTTGTCGCGTTTATCCACTTTCTTGACCTTATCAAGTATTTATCCCTAATTGTTTTAACAGTACTTACATTTTTTTCTCTGAAAGATCATGATCTCTATTTCTTATAGTATTGAATGAAAGATATAATTACGCCAACCTAGATCTCGTCACAGCCTCTCAATCTTTTTGTGGAGACCAGTATTTATTGCGCTTGAAATAATTCAGTCATAAGTAATGTAACCTTTTGTTTAACCTAAGTCCAAACGCAACTCCTTATTGCATCCTGGCCAATAAGATTGCTTTGAACATTAAACAAATTAGGTCTGCTCTGCATGGTTCTATGTACTGGAGCAGGTTGCTATCTTCGTGCGTGCAGGTGTTGCAGTCTTGCAGATTAAGTTTTAGGTTTAATGAGAAGAAAGCAACACATGCATACTGCGCCAAGTTGAAGGCTACAAAAACTTATAGAAGAGTAGCTTCAACGCAGAAGAAACCTAAACTCTTCAAATCCCATGGCGGTGCTCAAATCTCTTGTTGCTTGCAAAAGCTTGGCGCTGTGCGCTCCAGCGATTGCTCAGCGTCACCGGAACACGCCGTTATCTGCATCGGCTCATCGCCGGCAAATCCTGATCACCGGCTTAACGATGAACTCCTCGGGCATCAATAGTGCTTTGCCGGTCAGAGGAGCTGCACAGTAAGTACATACGTGTATATCTCCCAATCTTCCTATATTGATTGCTATGTTTGATGCATAATCTTGCACATACCCTTTTTTGCATGTTAAAATTTCGACAAACTTGCACGGTATGGCAAAAACTTTGCATAAGTTTTCACCTGTTTTGGTTCAGAATCCCTGCAGTTGGTTCTGGTCCTCCAGCACCGTCAGGAGGAAATCTCCCAATACCCAGCATGCCTTCATGGTGAGTTATGTGTGTTTTCTTGTTCATCATCTCTCCTGCAGTTTTTTCAATGTCATTTCTTCGATTAGTATATCTTCTTGCATTCCAACCTATGCACCTGTCAGGGCCAAATGGGTAGTTGGGGCCATCATTGTTGCTATACCCATCTACAGAAAGATAAGAGCATTGGAAGGTAATCAATCTGAATCATATTTTAATGACTTCTTTCTCCCCCATCGTGGTATGCATTTCGGCTCCATTTTTCTTGCTTTGTGAATCGTGCTCAATCTGGTAGACACCGTGGAGAAGACAACGGAGGTAGCAATCGAGGTGGTCGACACGGTGGCGGAGGCGACTGAGAAGGTCGCCGGCGAGCTGGCCGACGCTTTTCCCGGCAACGAAAATCTCAAGGAGGTTGCCTCCAAGATTAAGACCGTAGCCGATGTGATAGAGGATGATGCCGAGAAAGCCGAGGCCCTAATCCAGAAGGTTAGTCCAGTTGCTCAATTTATTACTGCTAATTAACCTGACTTGGTCTCTCTGTTTAATCCAAAGCTCATGACAGCTCCCGATGCTAACTGTGGCATCGTTGCTTAATCAGCACATGGTACAGGCGTGCAAGTTACGTTCTGTCCCTTGCTATATTTGCTAGTTGCAGCCTTTGAGATGCGTATTGACCTGTACTTTGCCTTAGCAACGTGAGGGAGACATGCGTTAAACAGGCACAGAACAAGTGGAGAAAATTTACATTAGGACTTGCAGCATTTCACTCCTTTTAAAAAAGTTCACATTTTAAAAGAGATTGTATATTGTTTTGTCAGGAGATCTTAGAGAAGCAGGCAGCAAAACATAGACTAACAGGCTACTTGATTATAAAAAATGGTGAAACTCACTGTAAATGGCTTAAAAAAAAATTTAGGTGGCAGCTCACCAGTGTAGGCAACTTAGAAAAAAAATAAGGGTAGGCAAGTGATACAATTGTGGTACAGGCTTTACTAGAAATTATAGTAATAGATTTTTGTTTTGCAAATTAACTTAGGAATACAAGTAGACAAATGACTATATAGGCCGTGTTTAGTTCTTTGGCCCAAATTTTTTTTAAGTATACGGACACACATTTGAAGTATTAAACGTAGACTAATAACAAAACAAATTACAGAATCCGCCTGTAAACTGCGAGACGAATCTATCAAGCCTAATTAATCCGTCATTAGCAAATGTTTATTGTAGCACCACGTTGTCAAATCATGGCATAATTAGGCTCAAAAGATTTGTCTCGCAATTTACATGCAATTGGTTTTTTTTCGTCCACATTTAATACTCTATGTATGTGTCTAAACATTTGATGTGACGGAATTTTTAGAAGTTTGAAGGAAATTAAACACGTCCATACTCCAATTCGAAATATATATTTGAGGTGTGATTATTTGAAGATATTTGGTGTCATATATAATTCAGAGTTTGAATTTCTTTTATCGAGTCGGCTAAAGATTGGCCGGCCAATTTCATTAAGATTAGAGAGGAGTAAAAGTTTTAATTACAACAACATAAATAATGTCGCGCTGGTCTCAATTGGAAAGTTTTAATTTCTCAGTTCTCACTTTTCCCCTGGGCAGGTTGATGAGATAAAGAAAGAGTTGGATGCAATAGTGGATCCCATCATCGACAAGATAGACAAGGAAGAGCTGTAGGGGAAGGACCCTTTTAGCAGGAGGGGGAAAGCAAACAGAAACTAAATACACATTTAGTAGCAAAGAAAACTGCTACTGTTACAACTCAGTTTTTTAGTTTGGTAGCACCACGACAACAGGCAAAATGCGTGTTTGATGCCATTGCCTTCCCGATTGATTGATGATTGATATAATAGACGCTTGCAGCGCAGGCGTGTGTTTGTACAGTTCCTGTTGGAGTGTTGTGTTGGCCACAGGATGGTAGTAATAATAACTGCCATCAGACTCCACTGATCGACAAAAATATTTTTCAGTGCCGCAGCGACGCAGCGTTGTGGCTGCCTGCCTTCCTGCTGGCTGCAGCCACAAAGGTCATTGTGTACGCACGGCGACCATGGTCCTTCCATGGCTGAAACCTGGAAGGCGACGAGCTTTATGCTAGTACTAGTAGTACAGAAGAGTACTCGCAAAGTTCACGACAAAGTTACCATTACCAATTTACCGTGGCGATACTTGTCAGTTGCCACGCGAAGCACGGCAAGCGTATTACCAGCGTAGCAGCACCTCACCTGGAAAAAGTCAAGCGAAACCCCATCGGAGGACAAGCTACGATGGTGCAGCGAGCGAGCGAGTGTGGCCTGCACCCGCACCCCTGCGCGGCGCGCGCGGCGCGTCCATCCACATGGGCGGCCGACGCAGCGGCATCCTCCCCTCCCCTCCCACCCCCACGCGGGCACGTGCGCTCGCATTCGCACTCGCACTCGCACCCCGCCCCGCCCCGCCCGCGACGCGAGCCAGCCAGCCGCCGCACATGGCGACACGCGAAGCATCTGATCTACTAGCTGTCACCCCCTCGCGGTCCGGCTCACCTAGACAAGCAGCAGAGACGCTTGCCAGCGCGCGACCGACCGCGCGCCGCAAGGCAAGTGGAGAGGATCAGCAGAGCACACACAGACACAGGCACACAGACACAGCACGGGAGTCGGGAGGAGAGCAATCCGATCGAGATCATCAAGCAATGCGCCAATGTGC